>JAQQTP010000069.1:21345000-22595000 GCA_029884605.1 Ormosia emarginata | reverse complement strand
CATGAGGGTAATTACTTACAAATGAACTAGTAGTGGAATGGAGTTGGGATGGGTTATGGGGTGGTTTCATATAGCAGAAATAGTTGGTCCATTGACATGGTTTGTGATTTGTGGTGAATCTAAAATTAACTGGTTAATATGTTTGGAATAAGTGGTTAATCTTCACACATTTCTGGTGAATCCAACAATGACTTTCCAATAATGTGGATAATTACTTACAAATGAACTACTAGTGGAGTGCAGTTGGGATGAGTTATGGGCTGGTTCATATAGCAGAAATGGTTGGTCCATTTAGCATCCTTAATTTCTTACCTAAGCGTTGCTATAGAGGTAAAACATATCCTGTTTTAGAAGAGAAAGAGTAATGGCATGTTTTGAATGTTGTTTCTATACACTTTAAAATTGCCACTTAGCCATTTGAGACTTATTTGAACACACGTGAAAGAAGATTAACATGACTACCATTGTACGCGATTTTGTTAACTAGATGATTTCATGCTATCTTTTTAAGCTTTATTTCATCTCACAAAAGGTTAAGTGTGGCCTTTATAGAAGAGACCCATTCGAATGGGTCTCTATCCTCATTATCTATTGTCATTTGTATGTTTACTTTTCACTGCCATTTCTTAACTTTCATAATAAAATGTAGATGTTGGTGAAATACAAAATATGTTTGTAACATGACAGTAGATACTTGATAACTTACAGGTGTGTGTAGCAACCCCAAACTGAAGTTGATGGAGGGTTCAAATAATCTTAATACAGCCGAGGCTATTGATAATGTGGAAGAAGCATGTGAAAGTGACTTCATTATAAGTGATGCGTTGGATGGCGAGTTTGAAAGTTATGAACCAAAACGAGGGATGTTGTTTGCATCAGAAGATGATGTTAAGGAATTTTATAGGAAATATGCTTACCAAAAGGGGTTTGGTATTGTAAATAGAACTTCAAAAAAAGGAGATGATGGTAAGGTAAATTACATTATGCTAGCTTGTTCAAGACAGGGAAAACATGTGTCAACAATACCAAATACTTTGAAGACACTTCCAACTAGACGGACAAATTGTGAAGCAAAAATTACAGTCAAGAAGATGAGAGATGGACGATGGTTCATCAAGACAGCTATACTTGAACACTCTCATGAACTTAGCCCAACAAAGGCGAGAATGTTGAGAGTTAACAAGAATCTTAGCATGCACGTGAAGAGAACAATCCAAGTGAATGATGATGTAGGGGTGAGAATACATAAGACAGCTTCGGTCTCTTGCTTATGAGGTGGGAGGTTACGAGAACTTATCATTTAATGAGCAAGATGCTAGAAATTATGTCAACAAGGAAAGACGTACAATTGGCAAGGAAGGTGATGGGAAGGCTTTGAAGAATTATTTTACAAGAATGCAAGAGGATAATAGTAATTTTTTTCTACGATATTGACGTTGATGATGATTTTCATGTGCAAAATGTATTTTGGGCTGATGCTAGAAGTAGAGCTACCTATGAGTCATTTGGAGATGTTGTGACTTTTGACACAACATATTTGACAAATAAATATGATATGCCATTTGTCGCTTTTTTGTCGGTGTGAATCATCACGGCCAATCGGTTTACTTGGATGTGGTCTAATTTCGGTTGAAGACACGAGTCATTTGTGTGGCTATTTGAATCATGGCTTCGTTGCATGTCGTAATGGCACTGATGGTATTGTCACGACCGGTGCGGGGCCATGCAAAATGCTATTGAGATAGTCTTTCCAACTACTCGACATAGGTGGTGCCTATGGCATATAATGAAAAAATTCTGAGAAGTCGAAAGGTTGCATTGAATATAACAATATAAAGAATGCAATGAAAGTAGTCAAGTTTACGATACCCTAACAAAGGGGAAGATTTTGAAGAAAAGTGGTCTGCCTTCATCAAAGAATTTGAGCTAGAAGATAACAATTGGTTGAGTGGTTTGTACATGGAGAGGCATAGATGGGTGCCAATTTTCTTGAAGAAGTATTTTTGGGCGGGATGTCAACAACACAACGCAGTGAGAGCATACATGCTTTCTTTGATGGATATATCAACTCAAAGACAAGCCTTCAACAATTTGTGAAGCGGTATGATAATGCTCGAGAAGCAAGGCGAAAAAGGAATTTGAGGCAGATTTCAAGTCAATGGACTCCACCATTCAAGTGTGGGTCAAACTCACCTATTGAAAGACACTTTCAATTCGAATATACCCATGCAAAGTTCGTTGAGGTCCAAGCTGAATTCAGAGGAAGAATGGACTGTTTTGCGTCCATTAAGTGTGTGGAGGGAATGATTTGTACTTACCATGTGAGGCGGATATGGTAGTTGGAGGGATAGCAAAGAATGCTATTTTTGAGGTGGTATTTTATCGTGACAATCACGATATTAGTTGCAATTGCTTGTTGTTTGAGTTTAGAGGAATTATGTGTAGACATTCACTTTGTGTTCTTGGTAATGAGATGGTTCAAGAAGTGCCAAAGTATATTCTACGTAGATGGAGCAAAAACATTAGATGGAGACATGCATACATAAAGAGCAATTCGATGTGACCTTGTTGAAGCCACAAATGCAAAGGTTTGATAAATTATGCAAGCATTTCTATGAGGTGGCTGAAGTTGCTGCAGAGTTTGAGGATCTCACAGACGATCTCCACCGGGATTATGTGAATATAAAAGCAAGATGCAATCGATGGTTGCATCTAAGCAAGCTATTAGAACAACATGCAATGGTGATGACTCATCAAAGGAAGTTAACCATGGGCATTGAAACGGCTAACACTGGCATTCGTAGTCCATTACATGTACCTCGTAAAGGACGGCCACCAAGCAATAGAAAAATGTCTAAAGTTGATCGAGTAGTTTCTAATTTGAGAAAAAGGAAGCACCAAATGTCGTCAAACTTTGACAATTGATGTATGCATATATGCTTTTGCTAATTATAATTGTATGAGATGTTTTGGTTGTATATATGTTTTATTTAGACTGATTAGCGTCCCCTTTTATTTGTGCATTAAGTTACTTTATTATGAACATGTAGGAGTGCAATGTTGGAAGCTCGAGTCGAGATGGATGGAAAGAAGTTGCGCATAGAGTCATCTATAGAAGTGAACAGCTGTGGAGAATGCCGTGATGATTGTATTATGGTGTGTCTATACACCAAAACTGTTTGTCACGTGTAATCATTGTTGAAATGTTTGTTAAGTTTTAAGCTACTTACATTTGAATTGTCATCTGTTTTAATGAAAGGATGTTTGGTATATTGTTCTTTAACAGTCCACACATATTGAGATGAGTGCAAATGTTGATGCACCAATGTGTGACGGTAGCTATTGGGTTTCGCAACTATCAAACAACTCATCGGTGATTTTTTATCATTATTAGAAGGAATTGATCATGATGTCATCAAAGGCCACAGCATGTCCAACATATGCTTTGAACAAGTTCATTGTAATTATTGAAATTGACATTTTTATATGTTTTTTTTCGGGTTGTCATAGTCAAATGTCATACACCAATTTTTTGGTTAGTGGTAATGCAAGCCAATTTGAAGATACTCAGTCTGGGAATCAGTGACATAGTACAAGTCTAAATTTGTATAAATTATATCGGGTAACTTCATGTACATGCTTCAAATTAGCACTAATCTAATCTCTTGTTATTTTGCAGGTTGATTTCCTTTTTTTTTGGTATATAGGATAATTTACATGGTCAAAGTGTGCTGACAAATACCTATTAGCAAATTGGTGAATCTCTTGTTCACACTGCGATTTTGTCTACAATAATTTTTGTGGCAACCATGAAAATAGATCTTAGTGGATCATCGGAACTCACTTAAATAGTTTTTTTGTCCTTTTAAGTGGATTGTTTCTGTGCTATAGTTATTTATGGTTCGTATGTAATGTGTATAGAATACATGTAACTACACGTAGAGGGGGAGGATGTATATATTTTCTTAGGGTGAATGGTAGGAATGTATCATTGCAATGCCACCATATTAGTGATGTACTAAATGGCTCTTTTGTAATTCAGGTGTATTTTTTATGTATTTTTTACTTGCAACTTTAAGAATAATTGAAGTTAAAAGAAATATCAAATCTACCCCTACCATTGGGAACTGAATTTTTGGATTATCCAAATAGTGGGGGGGAATCTAGTTGAAAACCAATTAATAGTGGAGTGGACATGTGGAATGTTGTTTTTACCAAGTGAGAGTACAATGGCAGAAAACCATAGAAAAAAAAGGGTGAATCTCATAGTTTGTGGAGTTCAAAAATAAGTGGTTAATACACTACGCATAAGTGGTTAATATGAACAAGTATCTGGTAAATACAAACAAATTTCCAACCGAAGGTTGGAAACTAGTTAGACACGAATCAGTAGTGGAGTGGACTAGTGTAATGTTGTTTTTGCCATGTTGGGGGTAGAGTTGCAGAAAACCATTGAAAAAAATGGTGAATCTCATGGTTTGTGGAGTTCAAATATAAGTGGTTAATACACTATACATAAGTGGTTAATATGAACAAGTATCTGGTAAATACAAACAAATTTCCAACCGAAGGTTGGAAACTAGTTAGACACGAATCAGTAGTGGAGTGGACTAGTGTAATGTTATTTTTGCCATGTTGGGGGTAGATTTACAGAAAAACCATTGAAAAAAATGGTGAATCTTATGGTTTGTGGAGTTCAAAAATAAGTGGTTAATACACAACGCATAAGTGGTTAATATAAACAAGTATCTGGTGAATCCAAACAAATTTCCAACCGAAGGTTAGAAACTAGTTAGACACGAATCAGTAGCGGAGTGGACTAGTGTAATGTTGTTTTTGCCATGTTGGGGGTAGAGTTGCAGAAAACCATTGAAAAAAATGGTGAATCTCATGGTTTGTGGAGTTCAAATATAAGTGGTTAATACACTATACATAAGTGGTTAATATGAACAAGTATCTGGTGCATCCAAACAAATTTCCAACTGAAGGTGGGAAACTGGTTAGACACGAATCACTAGTGGAATGAACAAGTGTAATATTATTTTTGCCATGTTGGGGGTAGATTTGCAGAAAACCATTGAAAAAAAAAAGGTGAATCTCATGGTTTGTAATGTTCAAAAATAAGTGGTTAATACACTACGCATAAGTGGTTAATATGAACAAGTATCTGGTGCATCCAAACAAATTTTCAACTCGAGGTGGGAAACTGGTTAGACACGAATCACTAGTGGAGAGGACTAGTGTAATGTTATTTTTGTCATATTGGGGGTAGATTTGCAGAAAACCATTGAAAAAAATGGTGAATCTCATGGTTTGTGGAGTTCAAATATAAGTGGTTAATACACTATACATAAGTGGTTAATATGAACAAGTATCTGGTGAATCCAAACAAATTTCCAACTGAAGGTGGGAAACTGGTTAGACACGATTGGAATGAGAAAACAAATAACAAATTTTTTTTTAAACCAAAATGAATTATTAGGAATTCATATGTAGGAACTGCTCACGCGGCATTCACTTTCGTGATGCCGCGGCATAATTATTGCATTTTAAAAAAAAAAATTTCAATAATTTTTTTTTTTAAAAAAAAATTTCAACAAATTTTTTTTTAAAAAAAAATATTTTTGAATTCAGAATAATTAGGAACTGTTCACGCGGCATTCACTTTCGTGATGCCGCGGCATATGTTTTTTTAAAAAAAAATTTGGTTTAAATTTTTTTAAAAAAAAATCATGTTTTTCGAAAAAAAAAATTTTATTCAAATCAATTTTGTAGGACTGTTCACGCGAAAGCATCACGAAAGTTAATGCCGCTGCATAAAGTTTTCCATAAAAAAATTCAAAATTTTTTTTTTTTGAAAAAAATTGTTTTTATAAAAAAAAATCATTTCAATTTTTTTTTAATATTTTTTTAAAAAAAATTTATTCAAATCAAATGTTTGATATTGTTCACGCAAGATCATCAAATCGTGATGCCGCTATATAAAAGTTTTATATTTAAAAAAAATTCAACAAAAAAATTTTTTAAAAAATATTTTTTTTTAAAAAAAAGAATTTTTAAAAAATATTTTTTTCAAGAAATAATTGTTTTTTACAAAAAAAATATTTTTTCGATATTACTTTTTTTTAAATAAATTTTTTGATTCAAATCAATTTTTAGATTGTTCACGCATCACTAAAGTGAATCTTGCATGCAAGACAAAAATTTTCTGTTTAAAAAAAAAATTTTAAATTTTTTTTTTCAGAAATTTTTTTAAAAAAAAATTTCAAAAAAAAAATTTTTCAATTTTTTTGAAATCTTTTTTAAAAAATATTTTTGAAAAAATATTTTTTTTGATTTTTTTTTAAAAAAAACGAATTTAAAAAAAAAAAAATCACATATTTGATATTGTTCACGCAAGGCATCACAAATCGTGATGCCATGCGCATGCATAAGAGCCTTTTATTTCAAAAAAAAAAATTTTAAAAAATTTTTTTTTTAAAATAAATTTTTTTAAAAAAATTATTTTTTTTTAAAAAAAAATATTTTAACAAACAATTTTTTTTTTCGAAATTTTTTTTTGAAAATTTTTTTTAAAATAAAATTTTTTATTCAATTCTAATTTTTTATTCCAAAAATTTTTTATAAAAAAAATTTTACTTTTTTCCTTCAAATTTTTTTTTGAAAAAAAACGAAATTTATATTTTTAAAAAATATTATTTTTATAAAAAAATTTTATTCAAATCAAATTATTAAAATCGAGAACATTGCGCAAGCATTCACTTTCGTGATGCGCAAGCAAAGCGTAAATTTTTTTTGTCAAAAATTTTTTTTGTCAAAAAATATTTTTTTCACAGAAATTTTTTAGGAATCAAATCAAAATTATTTCGAACTGTTCACGCGGCATTCACTTTTGTGATGCCGCGGCATAAATTTTGAAAAAAAAAAATTTAAAAAAAAAAATTTTTATTTGAATTCTTACAAACTGTTCACGCGGCATTCACTTTTGTTAGGCCGCGGCATAATTTTTTTTTTTAAGCAAATTGTACCAGCATTTTACTCATAAGCTATATGCCATGTTCGGGGTAGAGTTGCAGAAAATCGTAGAAAAAAAAGCGTGAATCTCATGATTTGTGGAGTTCAAAAATAAGTGGTTAATACACTACCCATAAGTGGTTAATATGAACAAGTATCTGGTGAATCCAAACAAATTTCCAACCGAAGGTTGGAAACTAGTTACACACGAATCGAGTGGAGTGGAACTAGTGTAATGTTATTTTTGCCATGTTGGGGATAGATTTGCGAAAAACCATTGAAAAAATGGCGAATCTCATGGTTTGTGGAGTTGAAAATAAGTGGTTAATAGTATGTAAGTGGTTAATATGAACAAGTATCTCGTGAATCCAAACAAAATTTCAACTCGAGGTGGGAAAGCTGGTTAGACACGAATCACTAGTGGAGTGGGTAGTGTAATGTTACTTTTGTCATGTTTGGGGTAGATTTGGAGAAAACCATGGAAAAAAGGGTCAATCTCATGGTTTGTTGAGTTCAAAATTAAGTGATTAATACACTGATCGTAAGTGGTTAATATGAACAATTATCTGGTTAATCATTGGATTAGTTCCCAATAATGGGGGCAGACTAATTAGGAATGAAGTACTAGCAGAAGTTTACACTTGTAATGTTGTTTTGAACACATTGGGTGTATATTATCAAAAACCATGGACAAAGTGGTGAATCTTAAAGGCATCTATCCAATTATCATCAAAACTGCTATCTATACAAAAAGTGGCTAATATGTACAACTTTCTGGATAATATAAAATACAGTTCCAAATCATTAGATAATCTAAAACAAGTTAAACAGTGGGGGTAACTATACAACTGGCATTGCAATAACTGCACATAGGGTCAAGCTAAAGTGCAGAATAAAATTTGCAAATCAAGACAACAACTCCATGGCATTTGCAGCTCTCAAAACTTCTTCTTTGCACTCATTCTTTGGATGCAAGACCCAGCCACATAATAAGTCACGTCGCATTTGTGTGACTTCTCCCTACACCAGTATAGTACGAATAAATAAAAATTATAACATAATGTAATTGTTGAATAAAAAAAATAATAATTTGCTCACCACTTCCCAATTCTAGGACAAACAAGACCATCAAATTCATTTAGAAGCAAATCATATTGTCATGGATCTTGAACCAAAATTATTGTGCCTCATATTTAAATAAAAAAGCTGGAGACATAGCAGAACTTAAACACAAAACGTCAAAGATTTAGATTCATTCAGACTGTACTCAACCTCTATCATTTGCAATCAAACACCCATAAAAACAATATGTATTAGCCATTCAAAAGATTAAAAAAAAAATAATGCAGAAGATATGCAAACATACCAAAACATGTTGGGAAACCTTCAAACTCAGAATAACAAAGTAAAGGCATGTGCTTCATAATTTATGGGTTATCAAGTTGATCAAAACAATATATAAAACATAACGGCAAATAGAACGATACATAAATCGTGGAATAACAATAAATCTCATGCATCTTGTTATTAAACCTCAAGAGAAGAACAAACTAAACTCGAGCCCATATTCTCGAACATTCATAATCATGTTGTCTGAGGCTAGAAATTAACTCAAGATTTAGGTAGTACCAAGAATTCCAAATTCAAGAGTATCATTGAGGAAGTTATACTCAAATTAACCAACACTAAATCAAATTAGCAACTGCACTAATTAAATCAATCAACACTACTTTATAATATCAATACCAAAGGGTTATAGCAATTAGAAAATATAATCAATGGGTATCATATGGGTATCTTGGAAGATCATAATATAGATCGTATGGTAGGAAAAGAAAAGTTCTACTATTGAGTATATCATAAAACATAAATCAAGTTTATGGAGAAAAAAAAGGCATATGAAAGAAGAAACTTACAATCTAGCACAGTTTGCTAACAAACCAAATGACCTTGGTAGATCTCCTATGAAATTATTATATGAAAGGTCCCTGAAGAAAGGAAAGCATCCTTTATGAGGTTCTATACAATGAAATTTGAACAAAACAGTCAAAGCATCTGCATTTTTATTGTATAACTTTCTCACAACTCAACCATTAATTATATTTTAAAACAATCTCAAAGCATAGTTTTCAGTCATGGCCTTAAAATCAAATTGAAAGTTAGTCCTTTAATATGCATTTCCGAAATGAAAGAAAAAAGTTCATTCACATATCTCAATCAAACTCCCATCCCTACACAATTTCCAAGATGCATCAATCTCAGTTTCAAGGTTTTGCCTTGTGTAAACCAAAAAATGAAAGGAAGTATAAATCATACAAGTGCCCTAGTGAATAGGTTTGATAACTAATCACAGTAAAAGTCAGAGCTTTAAGCTACGGACTCCACCGAAACAAAAAGGATTAGAAGAACAATCTATAGTCCACAATACAACACATTTAGGTAGTCTCAGTTCACCCATTTAAACCCACATTTCGGGTTCTTCTAAAAATCAAAAAATAAAAAAGAATAAAATGCAATGGAGGCTTCCCTTACAAAATTGCTCCTTCAAATCCTAAGTTCAAAAATGTCGAGAACAAAACTCCATCCATTTGTCGTTTTAACAAAAAATTTCGATATCACATATGAAAAAAGAGAATCATCGGATGATGATTTAAACTCATTTTGTACAACATTTTGAGAAACAAAAACTCAAAAACATAAAAGAAAAGATTTTTCAAACTTGGTTCAATATCCATCATTGATTTTTCAAAAGAAAAGATTTTTAAGAATAAAAAGATGAAGTAAACCATAGTCATGAGTTATAAGAGATGAAATAAGAAGAAAAAATGAGAGAGCTTTTATCTCCTCTTACCTTGAGAAGGCGTGGTTAACTAGAGTGAGAAAGTAGAATAAGGTTGATAAAGAAATGAAGAGTCTTGCTTTTATAACATGGTTGGTGAGAGTGGAACCTAGATATTTTGTAGTCTTTAAAATCGATAAAGAAATAAAGAAATGAGATGAGAGGGAGACAGGGGAGCCGAGATTGAGAAGGGGAGACGAGGGGGACGAGATTGAGAGGGGAGACGAGAGAGAGCGATGGAGACGAGATTGAGATGGGGAGACAGTTGAGATGGATTGAGAGTGAAATGGAAAAGAAAAAACCAAATGAGAAGCGGGAAATGAAATGAAAAATGTTGGAGGCATACGGATGACTCAGCAAATATACATACGGTGGATAAAAGTTGGAGTATTTCGTTGGACGTCAAACGTTTTCCTTTTAAAGCAGTTAAAATTTAGAATCTTTATACAATTCTACCTATACTGCTATACATTTATAACTTTTTTTTTATGTAGAAAAAATCCTTTAGGAATTCATTTATTTTCAAATTTATTCATTGTCTCAAAAAAAAAAAAGTGACACTATAGTCACAAGATATTTCTGTGTATGAATTGAAGACACCTTCATTTAAACATATTTATGGCTCTGCCTATTGAAATCGAAGGACGATTCTGATCATGAACTAAAAAGCTAACCAACTTATGAATGTGATTCCACCTACTTTTAATATCTTTAATAGAGAAAGGAGAAATAGTTAAAGATGGAGTCAGGAGATTAATGCGAACCACTTAAAAGCACGACAATAAGGGCACTTTGAACTCACAAATATAGGCATGTGCTAAAGTGTAATGCAGAGTCACATGACCAAATCAAAGTGGAATAACTGACCTAGAGTGGAGTTCACAAATACCATCTCAAAAAAAAAAAAAAAGTCACCGTAGAGTAGGGCGTAGAGAGTAGAGTAGAACTGTAGATAATATAGTAGAATTGTGAAGCGTGGTAGCAAAAGGGCCCGGATAGTATGGATTTAGATTTTTTTTATGTTATTTTTTAAAATAATTACGTGAAAAAAATATAGATATAAAAAAATTTATTAATAAAATTCAGTTAAAAGTTATAATTTTTTAATTTATTATTTAATCAATTGAAAAAAAATCACATAGATCTAAATTATAGTCAATCAATTGGACGGAAGACTGGACAGCTGGTCTTTGTAAGGGTATAAATTAATTTAGATAATTTGATTAATTTATTTAATTTAAATTAAAAATTTTAAATTCAAAAAATCACTTGAATTAAATTACTATTGCACCTATAGAAATATTACATATATGTGTTTTTATTTTTTTATTAAGATTTTTTATTAATTGTTACCTTATTAGTATGATATATTTATAAAAATTAGATTATATTTATTTTATTAGACATTTTACTTTGAGTATTATATTAATTTTAGAAATGTCTATAAATGTCAATAAATAAAAAATTGTGTGATTATATAAATAAATATTTATTAAGGAATATATTTAACTAATAGTTACATTTTTCTATCGCTTTTATTAGAAGTTTTCTTTTTCTCACTATTTTAAGATTTTTGGATTTGATATAAACAGTAAAATCTCAAAGACCAAATGATCGTGTGATTAACCTCAAATTGAATGTTATTCTTTTGATAGAAGAGTAAATGTTAATCTATATTAGATATATTATATGTACTTTTTATATTATATGTATAATTATTTAACTATTTTTGTATTAAAAAATAATGATCAATCCAATCATCTGAACCAAAATAAATCATAAATATTTAATTCAATTCAATTCGAATTTGATTATCAAAAAAAAAAAATTGAATCAAATCAAACTAATTAATTTTAATTTATTCAAATTTATTTTTTTCTAAAATTCAAGCTAAATCCCCACTTACATCTTGAATCCTTGTACAAGGATCTTTCATTCCATAACGGGGAAGAAAGGTTTTCATTTATTTTTCTCATTTATTTAATTGCCCACCAATTAAATTAACATTATTACAATTATGATTATAAAATTTACCCTCCTAAAATGTTATAATTGTGGCTTGGGGCCGTGAAACATTTCTATGGTGGAAATCGCAAATCCCAAACGCTAAGCTAAGCTGGAAAGAAGGCCTCTCTCTCTGTCTATCTCTGTCTCTGCACCTGTCCGTTCTACTGCAGCTTGTACCAAATTCGAATATTAATCTATTATTATTATTATTATTATTATTATTATTGCTGAGGAACATTGGTTAGAGAGAGGCAGTGGAGGTTAAGAGGGGAAACAGAAGCAGAGGAAGAGTAGAAAGTGCGACGGTGCGCACCTTAGCACCAGCCCTTTCTTCCATGGATTCCTTCCTCTCCGTTGTCTTCTCTATCCTCCGCTTTGTCTCTCCACCAAATCGCTTCGTCCCCACGGCATCCTTACTCTGATTGACACACATACGCATCACCAGCGCCTTCAGAAAAGGACCGATTCCTACCACTTTCCGATTCCATTATTCCTTTTTATCCCCCTTCTCTTTCTCCACAAGACTGGCTGACATAAAGGTAACCCTAGCATTCCTGTCATCATTTCTCGCCGATCGTTTCGATTTCAAGTCCAAGAAGAAGAAGAAGAGGAGGGGGTTAAACGGAGTCAAAATGTTGTGGCTCATGAGATTCTCTGGATTTTTCTCCGCCGCAATGGTCGTGATTGTTTTCTCACCGTCCCTGCAATCGTTCCATCCTGCCGAAGCCATCCGTTCCTCTCACCTCGACGGCTACCTCCGTCTACCGGTACCTGTACAGATGCCTCCTGTCGATAGTGACAACCGATTTTCATTTCGGAAAGCTTACGCATTCCGCAATGCCGATAAATGTGGTTCGAATCGAAGTGGCATTTCAGGGGAAATGAGTGTCTGCGACCCTTCCTTGGTACACGTAGCCATAACTCTCGACATCGAATACCTACGCGGTTCAATTGCTGCCGTCCACTCCATCTTGCAGCATTCTCAATGCCCGGAGAATATCTTCTTCCATTTCCTCGTTACTGACACGAGTCTGGAATCGCTGGTTCGCTCCACTTTCCCTCAGTTGAAGTTCAAGGTCTATTACTTCGATCCAGAGATTGTGAGGAACTTGATCTCAACCTCCGTGAGACAAGCGCTGGAACAGCCATTAAACTACGCCAGAAATTACTTAGCAGATCTTCTGGAAAGTTGTGTCCAGAGAGTGATATACTTGGATTCTGATCTAGTCGTCGTGGACGACATCTCCAAACTGTGGAGTACGAGCTTGGGTTCTAGAACCATCGGGGCTCCGGAATACTGCCACGCCAACTTCACCAAGTATTTCACGGCGGGGTTTTGGTCGGACAGGCGGTTCTCCGCCACATTTCTGGGGCGAAAGCCGTGCTACTTCAACACCGGCGTGATGGTTATGGATCTCGTCAAGTGGAGGAAAGCTGGGTATACGAAGAGGATAGAGAGGTGGATGGAGTTCCAGAAGAGCGATCGGATCTACGAGCTGGGTTCACTGCCGCCATTCCTGCTGGTTTTCGCGGGACACGTGGCGCCCATCGAGCACCGGTGGAACCAGCACGGCTTGGGTGGCGATAACGTGCGGGGGAGCTGCCGGGACCTGCACGCCGGTCCCGTTAGCCTGCTGCATTGGTCCGGCAGCGGCAAGCCGTGGCTCCGCCTGAACTCGAAGCGGCCCTGCCCGCTCGACTCGCTGTGGGCCCCATACGACTTGTACGGCCACACTCACTGATGAATCATGATTCATACACAGCGAGGGTAGTCGCCGGTAAATTCCCTCCAAGTCTGTTTTGTCACTTCCCTCTGTTTATTTACATTTAAATTCTCATTTCGGTCAATTTTTTTTTTCTTGATTATTATTTTGTTACCTCTTCTCTTCTATTCTCCTTACTATGAACAGATCAGATATCTACTCATTTTTCGTTAGTTTTTCGTATATTTCTTTGTAGACTCTTTTCTCAGGCCATTTGTCCACTGTATTCTATTATGTCGTTCTTGCTCTGAAAATAAAATAAAATAAAAATAAAAATAACAGGTGGATCTTCTGATTTGTTCTTGTACACATTTTTAGGTTGAACCAAAAACTATGCCTATTACAACCTTTCGGAACAGTATGAACATTAAGAAAAAGCTGAACTATTGCTCTTGGATTGAGTTGTATGAAAAACGATAATTATGCTTTTTAATAATGCCATTAAATTAAATCACTGCAACTGTCATAACTTAACATTATTAAATTTGATTAATTTTGTTTTTTTGGCTGGTGTCTGCCTGGGTTGTTGTTTGATTGCATTTGCCAGCCAAGCGGTGGAGACCGACCTACGGATTTAGTACCTTGGTACCTTGGTATGATTGAGGTTGGTGGGTAGCGGTAGCCCATGTGCAAAATTTGCATTTTATCCTGTTCAATCAAATTTGTGATGGAAAATTGCTACCGCTACTTTCTACTTGCTAATGGGAATAAAGAAGAAAAACTGAACTGTCGTGCTTTGTAGTTATTTATTATATAGTTAATAGTTAATAACGTAATAAGCAGAAGGAGGATGGCACGTATGTTGCTGGATAGCTTAGTTGTCCACATCTGCAGAGAGAAAGAGGCCAAAAGGAACCCAGGGGCTACGCTTATGATTAAGATAAGATATGGGGTTTCTTGCCGCCAGCAGTAGCCAAATCAGGCATGGAAACAATCCAATGAGTTTGTCGATTGCGTTGGCAGCTAAGTTTAAAAGCTAAGTTCGCGGGCACTCTGAGGGAAGCAGTGCGTCGGTGGCAGCGGCGGAACATTTGTGAGCTATCTTCCCCACTCTGCATTCCTCGCGTCTCACTCTCGTTCTTGTCCTTTGCACCGTTAGCATAGTTGGCAATTCTTTCTTTTCTCTTTCCTCTTCCATCTGGATTGTGCGTGTGCAATTAGATTAAAGTTGATAAATTTAAATTTAATTAAAAATGTGTTTATAAATTTAAATTTAGTTAAAGTAAATTTTTAAAAACATGATTTATGTTTAAAATTTTTATTTTAAAAATAAATTTGACAAAATAAATATTAAAGAAGAATAAATTTTAATAGATAAAATTATTATTTTTATTCAAACTTATGTATGAATCAAAAAATATGTTAAAATAGGGTTAATCAACAAATATTTAACTATATTTTTACGTGATTCAAGAATTTCACTATATTTTTACGTGATTTAAGAATTTCAAACTTACCTTTGCAGTTACCAGCAATTATCCAAACATGCACTGCTTCTTCAATTTACCCCCACAATAAATTGAAGTCTTTTCGTATTCCTGAATCCTGACATTGTTGGATAATTTAATTTAATTTTTAAAAATAAACACATTTAAAAGATTGTGATGGAAGCATAGCTAGGAGGTTGAACAAATCAAGTTCAATGGTTATATGGGTTGACAGGTCCTGATGTCATTTTGTTGCTTGTTAAGTGTTTGCTTAATGAGAGCGTGCGGGGACCGATTCCTCTTACCCTTGGAAACACACGTGGTTAGTTACTTGGAGTCTTCTATATAATTCCAGGGCTACATGTCTTAGTTATGTGTTTTTTTTTTCTCTATTTTTTTTCTTCAAAATGTATTCGAGAACAGAAAAGAAGAAGCCATTGTGCAAATACATGTGATCGGTAGGAATGGAGTCTATCATTCGATTGTTTTTGTCTCAAATTATACAATCTAAAGTAGGTTGTGAATAATGTATCCAAAGTATGCATATGTGAGCAACATTGTTGGCTTTTAGCATTGCTAGCTGGGGCTATTTAATACTTGGATAGTAGATTAAATTATGGAAGAAAGGTCTAATGTCGGGTTTAAGATAATATACTACTAATAAAAGATTAGGACATGGCAACGGATGACTGGGCCTATAATACAATGTATGGCCGAATGGTGAAGGATCAATTTTTTGATATTGACATGTTTGTTACCACAATTAGTATAATCAAAAGTTTATGTAATTTTTTTTATTTGATATTATATGTTTGGACTGGTTCTAGAATATGGAGATGGACATAGGAGGCGGACATGAGTTGAGGTAAAAGACAGGGCAGCTAGCCGCATAGGCCAATCTGATCGGAGTTCCTTGGCTCGATTGATTATCTATCTAATATGGGCTTCTAATTGCATTATTCAGTTTCAAGGTTTTGTTAAGTTTTATATATTTTTATTTTCATTTCTTGTCTCTTGGCACTTGCAATGGCTTCATCTGCATGAAACAAAATAAATTATTCAAACAAATATTTGTTTGTCACCAAAATTTCAGTGGGCAAAGGTAGTTAATTCATGTGGATGGAATTGGAACCTGATTCGTTTTTTCAATGAGAATAAACAGATCCTTTCATGGATTTATAGTAAACCAGTTGAAGGTAAAAAAACAAAAAACAAGCTCACTGGGTGCAAATTGCCAAGATTTCTCACGGCTCTTTCTGAGTGCTGGGAGGTGCACGAGATTGAGCCACATAATCAATCTTAATCTATTGGTGCCCATTTCCTCGTGGTGTATGTGCTCTTCGTTTTCCTTCCCCTTTGTTCAGAAGTCATACCATAGAATGATATTTAAATGGCAAATTAACAACGATATAAACGTAATTTGGGCCCTTGAGTGAAGTTTTTATTTTACCTTGGCCTATTTCAAGTAGGTACTTGTCTCAAATTCGTGTCAAAGAAGGCTCCATCAATTATTACATGCTAAGCATAAAATTAACAAATAATGCTTCTGCAAATAATTTGGTAAGCAGTCGGTGGAATCTTGTTCTTATGCGAGCAGGCTTACTAGAGAAATCCTATTTTGTAATCAAAATTTGTTACAGGAACCAATTACTTGTTATTTATCCTAGGTAGTCTATATGAATTTGACAAATTTATGTTCCACTAGAAAAGGTTGAAAGAAATGCAATTCAACAATCATTATAATAATTCTTTAAACTATTTTCTTCATTTTTTAGTTGATGCTATAACCAATTTCTTAATGAAAATGTTTAAGATAACAAAACACTTACCTGCTAGGGTATGAGAACTAAAATCACATTAAGGGAGTTGGTAAAAAATTGGTGATCAACAAAAATTAGATCCCTTACATTACTTCCCTGTTGGAACCACACATACTGGTTAAGATCCTAGAAGCAGTGCCAGATTTGGTTTCAGAGTCTGGGATGTTCACCGGTCATTATAGCACGAAGGAAAAGAACAAAATGGAGAAAAGGAGGAAGTACACAAGTATCCAAAAAAGAGAAGAGGCCTTTGGAACCTTTACAGCTAGAAAATCAGTGGGCGAGTTAATTTGGGGTGCAGGGGACAATAAAAATTCCGTGGTCCACCAACGCTGCTCCCTCTCTTTTCTCGCACGTTAGGACGACCTACATTTACATGCTACAAAGCTCCCTCCCTAGACTAATTACCTCAATATCACAAGGCAGCTCATGCCTCATTCACGTGGAACATACCTGTTTGTTTTGAAAATGCTTATATGTGTGAACTCAAATGGATTTGGGGTGCCCAAGGAAAGGACGCCCTCCATTGAAAACTGGAAACAGTGTTTGAATTTACGGGGACCTTAACTTTGATAAGTTTTATGATAAGCATAAATGCTTTTCTCAATGGTTGGCCAGAAAGCCAAAAGCAGTTAATGAAGGAAGGTCCTTTCTGATATGAATCCAGACCTTCCTCACCAGCTTGCTACAATTTTTAACTCAAATTATTCCAAGTTGATTTTCATATCAACTAAGAACTCCATCTTAAAAAATAAGAACACTTGTGTGAAAGGTGAGTAAGTAGGCGCAGAGCACACGTGCGATTATGGCTTTGGTTACAAACTTGATGAAGTTGAAATTGAATTCTTCCAAACACTATCAAAGTGGTGGATTGTTTTTCCCCCAAATTTCTTGTGCCTTGTTTATTATGTGCCATACACAATTTGGGTTCACGAGCTCTAGTTTGCTATCTATTGATGTAACATAGATACGATAAAAAACACGGAGTTCAAAATCAGTATCAGATGAAGTGAAGCAACTTTCAGGCTGCTAGCTGGGCCGAGAGTGACAAACAACACATGCTTGCCTATTGCCTGTCCCATTTCCATAACAAGAAGGTTGTCTCCTTCACGACCGTGATAGGGGGCGACCATCTCGGTAAAATCCATAGAGTTCCTAAAAGGGACCAATCACACTATGTTGTATGACTCTAATTAATTTCTCCTTAGACAGTGATGAATGGATTCAATCATAAAGGAAATGCTGGTTCCAGGACTATGACACAAATAGAAAGGCTAATTCTAGATATAAAGATATACATAGTTTTTAATTGGTACTGTTAGATTTATAGTGTGGCATATTAATGTACTATGTAGAGTAACCACTAATATAATAACAAAGACATAAGGTACATTCTTTTCGTGAGAAAATTGCTTGTATAACATTACTCAGTAAGCTCCCACATTGTCCTTGAGCGTGCCACTAGCTCATGGTGACACATAATAATGTAAAATACTAAAATGTCTACAGTACACAGTACATAAGGTAAGTAAGACCTTATTGAAAGAGTCTCCGCTATGCTGTGAATAAAATACTAAAATGTCTACAGTACACTGTACATAAGGCAAGTAAGACCTTATTGAAAGAGTCTCTGCTATGCTGTGAATTGACACATATTAGACTCCCAGATATTTATCCATTCAAGTATTTTAAAGTTCTGCTAACACCCGAAAACCGGGTATGCAAATAAAACTAACCCAAACATTATCTACTTCATTCACTTCAATGCGAGACAATAATTTGACAACTGTTGCCAGTAATTCCTGCATAACCCGAACAAATGCGAGACAAGCTCTGCTGTTCTGTTCCTGCTCTTGTGCAATCACAGCTTGTGATAACGGTGTTGACTTCTGAGTTATGACTATCAGAATGTGACTGTAGTACAACGTGGGATTGGCTTTCCTTTATGATTTTCTCTCTGAATTCCGAAAACGATATGTTAAATACGTGAGTAGTAATGGTGATATTTGACTTCAACCTAAGGCAGCCTAACTGAGTAGAAGGCTCCATCGTCCATATTTTTTATTTGGCACTGTCATACTTTTATTGATGCTTGAGCGTGTTCTAATTCTTTAAGGCATGGGGAAGTTTTTCGTGTTGGTGCTAGATGGAACTTAAGAGCTACAAGGCGTCCAGAACATTGGGCCAAAATCAATATACAGTTTTGAAAATCTAATAATTTATATATTTTCTTTTCTGCTGTGCGTCTGTATAGTATCATTGATAAATAAAAAGGTTAAACTAAATAATTAATTATTATGGTTTTACTTGATTTGAATTTTGGTCTTTATATTTATTTTTTTTATTTGAATTTTGGTCTTTATATTAGTCACTATAGTTTCACTTATTTAAATTTTTGTCCTCCAAAAATTAATATCTTAATAATTTGAAGTTATAAAGATCAATTTTCAATGAAAAATAAAAATCAATATCTTAATAAGTAAAAACAATATGAACTAATACCCAAATGAATAAAAAATATATGAACTGATACTTCAACAATAGGGACCGAAATTTTAAAAAAAAATGTAGAAATTAATATTTAAAAAAATAACTATAGGGACTAAAATTCAAATCAGGTGAAATTATAGGGATTAATTATTTAGTTTAACCTAAATAAAAAAAATGGGGGCATATTAACTCTTTTTTTTTAAATAAAACGAGTTTGGTTACAGAAGGTGAATTTGCTTTGATAAAACTAATATCATATACAAATTTTCTTGTGCTCAGTCTGAACACCTATAGTATAAAGTAAAACATTGTGGCATCCATCAAGATTTCGAGGGGGAAACTACTTGAAGCATAAAATTGAATGAGATAGGAATCTTCGCAAATCCCAAGCACCTGCAACAAATTACTTATAGGTATATATTTGTATGGAGAAATAGTCTACACTGCCTCTCAATAATGAGCAGAATCCTGAAAACCGAAGGCCCATCCATAAAACAAATTCCCAGACCTGAAGTTCATTATCATAGGGAAACGTTTGATATGCTACTTGTTAGTTAGGAGCATCCATGCTTCATGTTGTTTTAGCCATTGGATATAATGGAAAATAGATCAATGGTAGGGATTCTTCACTTGTAAGTTGTAACTTGATGACTAGGTAATTTGGAAAAAGTTTATTATTACAAAATGGTCCCTAAAAAAATATATTATTTGCATAACATGTTGTAAAAAAATCCCTACGTACATACAACCTCTGGAAATCCAGGGATTACTGGTGAGAAGGTCTGGCAATTGATTCCCAGTTTACCATAGCCACAGAAGATGAAGATTTTAGGGCTGCACACGGGTGAGTCTGATCCGACCAACCCGAACTAACCCAATGTTATATTTCCGGGTTGGTTCGGGTCATCGGGTTAGATCGGGTCAAAATCAAATAACCCGATCAATAGTTGGTTCGGGTGACGGATTCGTAAATACAACCTGTGAACTCGACCCGATTACCCGATTACCCGATGACCCGAAGTAAAACACGGTCGTTTTATTTCATTTATATCTTACTCTTCATTTCATTTCTGTTCCCAATTTCTCTTCCACCCTTCCACTTCCATGATTCCATTCTTCTCTGAACCCTAGCCCCCCCTGACCGGCTGAGCAGCATGAGCCCCTTCCTTGCCACCTTTGTTTGTCCTCCCCAGTCCCCGTTTTAACGCCGATGGGTGATGTCTGACCAACCACCATGAGATTCAGCGAGCTGCGTCATTGCTCAGCATCATTGGGTGAGGTGAGGCCCGGATCTAGTCCTCCCTAGTCCCCACCATCACAGTTCAGATTCAACCATTCGTGCGTGATTGCCATGTGCCAACCCCTCTATATAATATGAACCCAACTCACTCACTCCCCTCACTGGCACTTTCTTGGGAAAACAAGGTCAGAAAATTGTAGCGAGGGAGCGAGAAATTTGTGAAACCAATACGATTCCTATAACCTTTTGAACATATCAATGACAACGATCAAGGTCGTGAAGGCTCGCCAGGTCTTCGTTCGACAACCGAGGAAATCCCACCGTCGAAGTGAGTTTCATTCACTTGATTTTCCTTTTCTCGTTTTTGTTTGGGCACTAAGAAAATGTGTGAGAAAGAGAAAGAAAAAAAATACACACTCTCTTTTAGATGTTAGAGAGAAGGTTTTGATTTGTTTTTATGGAAATGGTTTATGCAAAGCTATGATTTCTAAATGAGGCTTGTTTTGGGAAGCAATCGACCCGACTCGATTGTGTCTCTGTATTTAGGGGTGGCAGTGTGTCTCTGTATTTGTGTGATGATTGTCTAGGGTTTTAAGTGTAACAGGTAGTTTCTAACCCGATTACCCAATCCGAACCAATTCGATTATAATCGGATTGGTTCGGTTCAAGTTACTCAGAATTTTTTTCTCAAAACCGACCCAACCCAATCCAGCCTCAACTAATTGGTTTGGACATTTTTTTCTCCTGAACCCGAACAAACCCGACCCTTGTGCAACCCTAGAAGGTTTCAATGCCATTGAAATGGTAGAGAAAAGCACTAAAGAATATCCTAAATTGAAGCAGTATGTGGTAAATCACTAGTGATTCCATTTGCTTGCATAGTAGGTAAACCTTTGAGTTATAAAGTAGACTACCAAAATGGTTAAATCTTTGAGTGCATATTGAAGGACTGCAAACAATTTCCATGTTCCAGTAACGAAGGTAGACCACCAAAATGGAAAATTTTAAGTTTATTCTTGTCCAATTTTTAGCCTTCCCCTACCACTATTAAAATGATTTAGAAACCAAAAAATATTAAAAAAAAAAATTGATTGGGAACACTTTTTGCTCCAAATTCTTTCACCATTTCAAGATTCTCCTGTATTTTGAGCTTAGAGTCTGAAATCCTAGTATATAAGCTGATCTTGAGTTCCATTGAAGGTAGCTCAGAGCTCAAATCAAATCACCAGAGGAGCAGTATCAAACAAATTTGCAGCTGAGAATAGTTTTTTTACTATTAAGAAAACATTAAATTATAGGCTGATGAACATGAGCAATGATTTGCAAATGCATGTATAGTGAATGGTAGGAATGGTTTGGTGTGATCGCATATCAGATGTATGAACTACGAAGTCCCATATGGTGGGGTTGATTGGATCGTAACATGCAACAAAGTGATGAACGTATATCGCAAGTGCAGCCGCTTCTGAGTGGTGTGCCCTAGCCACTGGCGCCTTGCTCCTGCCTTGCTGCTGCCATGGTGTTCCACCAAGAGATTTCCTGGCGAAAGGAGCTGCTGCTACCAACACAAGCTGTTGTTCGCTTAATGGAAGCAAGGAAAGCAAGAACCATTTAATAGAAGCAAGAACCAAGGCAAGTAAATGATGTGATACAAAACAACAATAGGGCATTTTCATGCAACACCAATAACGGGAGATCTCTGACAACAGGGAGAAGAGGGAGTAAGTAGCAAAATACCCTAATTAGGGGTCAAATTTTGACTAAGGACTACATTGCAAAATACAATACTAAGGGGCCAAAATGAAAATACATTAATGACTATTCAAAGAGCATCGATGCTCTTTGAGTTTTCGGAAGCATAGTAAAACGACCCTTATCATAGTACTGAAGATATTGTCTTAAAAAAGAATGCCATTTGATTCTCCACGGCCCTAGGAAAGTGAATTTGCATGACAATCAGCAGGTAAAGCGGTCATTGACAACAAGAAATATGACTAATGAAAGAGTATCTCCTTGAGTATCAAGAGAACTAGCATGATAAAGCACATTATAACAAGCACTGTTGCACACATAACCATTCCTCCTTTTTTCTGAGTTCTCTCTGCCTGCAAGTGCATTTTGAGATGATGATTGTAACAGCTAACAAATTCCAAAAGAACGAGAAAAGTCTCTATATGCAAGTAAGAGGGAAAGGGAAAATAAAACCTTTTGCAACTGCTTAAATCCCTCCTCAACGGATGTAGCAACATTCTGAATGTTGTAGTCAATTCTATCCACAATTGTTCCCTGCAAGATTACCAGCTTCCTCAATCAACCTTCTTCATTCTATAAATCCATCTTATACAAGGGTAGGGCATTAACCTGGTCTATCACAAGGACAGAGAGATCCTTCATGATCTGAGCAAGTTCGTTGACTGATTTCGTGACCTACAGCACATTTCACAATGTCAGACAAGGTACAGAAAGAGATTTGTCTTCAAGCAATACATTGAGTGCCTTCAAATTGCCTGTTCAATCTCTCTTTCCCTTTCCTCTGAGAACTGCTCACTTTTCTTTTTCTTTATTATTTGCTCTTCACTGAAACCCTGAATCAATCAAGTCACAAGCAAAATGATCTTAGTGAATCACTACCTCCCTCTGAAACTAAGTGATAAATAAATCCTCATATTTTAAAAAATTAATAAAGAAAAAATGAAGTGCTGGAAATAGTTACAAGGGATTTTTATTTTCTGTTTAGATAAAAGCACAAGGGATTTATTACAAAGCCCAGAATATATTGCCTGTCTTTTTCCCTTTTTTTTTGGGAAGGCAGGGGGGGAGGGGAGATTAAAAAAATTCATTAGGAGAGAAAGTAATGACAACAATAGGAGGACTAGGAATCCTTCTAAAACAAAAGGTAACGGCAGGAGAAAAAAGAAATGCCTTTAAACCCATGTACTAAAACCCACAATAAGGCAATAAAAACTCCTGTGCTTTTATGTAAGCAGACCTAATTTAGTCATAAAATCAAGGATAATAATCCATTGCTATATGCTGCATTTTTATTGTCCCCTCCCCCGCCCCCTCTCCACCACATGCAACTGGGGAATTCATAATTTGTTAAAAAAGGTCACTGCCTAGTTTGAAGTTTGAACCAAAGTCTTGCACTTTCAACATTATAATTTCATATTGACAATTTCTAGAAAAGAAAATAAATCAACAATAGTCACTTGATAAGGAAAAAGAAATGCATAAACCTCTAATTTCACAGGTTAAGATTTCTTGAAAAAATAAGGCCCTGATAGAGCAATTAGTTACTGTAAACAGCATACCACATCACCAAATCCATCATCCTGCAACCCAAATTTATTCCCGTTCAAGTTAATCTCCAAGTCCACCCCATCATAGCCCTGCACAATCACACCCAAATATTGAAATTAGTGAAGCAATAATGTGGGTGTGGTTCAAGGAATAACAGATTTGTGAGTAGGGACAAACAGAATAAAACTCAAAAAGCAGTGAGTCCTTAAAAATATATTCAGGAGTTAGCCAATAAGGAAACAGGACCAAGAAAAATGGTGAAAGAGAATATGCAATAATTTAGAATGGAAAAGTTGGCAAAGCATAAAATTTTGCAACCTCTTTTTGCTGCTGCAAACGTTTCAAATATGTTGACTGCTTCCGCCGGAGGTCCATTGACAGGTTTTGAAGGTCTGTGGCAAGGGAACGCTGTCAAAAGTATATGAAAAGCGAGTTGTACCAATCACTAAAAGTTGCCAGGTATATAAGAAAAGCTTTGCATGTCTAAATCTTGAAGCAATTAGACACGATAAAATTACATTCTTTTCATTTACAAGCTACCTTTAACCAAGGGACTATATTTTCAAAACATAAAATAAAAATCAATTCTGAGTGAAATTAAAAGAACAACAGAAGCCATAGAAGAGAGGAAATAAATTCATGTAGAATAATACATCACTCAAAAACAAGGAGAAACAAGAAAGGACCAACAGGACTTCCAAGGATGTGGGAGGCTAAAGATATATTTCAACATAAGGCCTGCTACTCATAGTTGAGTTGAAATAGTGAATAAACTTTCTGCAGTATTTTATATAACATATTTTGGAACAATCTACTGACTAAGCATAACCAGAACTTAGATTATCCAGTAACCTATATCTTTCTTTTCTGCCCCCAAGCAAATAATTGTGCAAAAGCCTATATCTACCTTAAGAAATATAAGAGTAAACCTCAACAGAACAGAAAAAAAAATTTGTGAAGTTTGAAAAAATTAGTGTGGTGATATTATAATATTTTACAACAGAATTACCTGCACATTTTTTCTGACATGAGAATCCTCGGAAGAACCACTATTAACGGAAAGCCTTTTTAGCCTCATTTCAGATTTTCTTAGGAGTGCTGTAATCTCTCTGGTGAGAGTTTCAATCTGACGTTGATCTTCTTTGCCATCACCAAAGGAGGGCATTAAAGCCTTTGCATGAGCTTTGATTAGCTCAGACATTTTAATCCGAGCTTGTTGTATATTTGTAGCTATTTCTTCAGAATCATCCACCCACGATGGTGGCAAACCTACAGTAAATGCATCTCTAACACACCAAGGCACAACATATGATGTTTAGATAGAGTGTGAAGCTCAAATTTTGAAGGCATAACTTTGACGGTGTTTCAAACTTGGGCTAAAGCATTGCTTAAGACTTAAGTCAGGCAGAATGACAAAATGAACATTATACTCCACATCTTAAAGCATAATGGGTATTGATAGGTGGACGAGGAATTCATAAATTTACCCCCAACACAAGTCAAACAATAAACTTACAAACTCACAAAAGGCCAGATTAGAGGGCCCATGATTCTTTGTCACACTAATAACTTTCAAATTTTCCAAACTACTGACCAAACCCATCAAGTCAACAAAATAATTTGCTATAACAGATGCTATTCCCCATCTGATATATGATATATCTTCCTTGTTAGATGAAGCAGATATGAAGAAAAAACCTTTATGGTTTCACTGCTATAAGGGCATGAATTCTTTCTCAGACTCCAGTCCACAATAGGAGTTCAAATCTCACAAGCCATAACTAACAAGTAATTTTCAGAAGTGATGACGGGTATAAGGGTATTAAGTAACTACGGTTGACAAAGAAAGTAAATCAAGCCAAACAAACTTTCCTAGTCCCCTCAGTTCAATATACAGAGATTCATTCCCAGATGTCAATAGCAAAAATATGTCAAGATACTGAAACTTCTCATCTACAAAGGTTTAAAACAAAAAAGGTTTAGGCTTAAAGTTTGATCTTCAGAAATGATCATACAAATTCAACCAGAAGAGAAAAAAAAAAAGTAGCTTTGACTATCGGACCAAAATTTATCATCTTTATTATGCATATAAGTGAAATATAAGCGCAGAATCACTAGCAGAAATAAGTGGAAAAGAAAGCAAGCCAGACACAAGTACGAATCACGAAAAACCAATAACACAAAGGGGAAAAAGAGAGAGAGAGGGAGAAGAAATACCTGGAGGTTGAGGGACCTGGTTCATCGGTGCTTAGAGGAGAATAAGAAGATGGATTGGAACGAAAAAGCGAAGTGCTCACCATTTCAATCACAGGACCTCCCGAACCAGATGCTGCTAACGAAGATAAAGGAGCCCGTACACTTTTCACGGCGTCTCTGTATTTCCTGTACTGTGCAGTTCGATTTCTCGTCGTCATTGAATTCAAGCTTCAAGCTTCAAAAGCGACACCAAACTTTCTGGTTAAGTTTGTCTGTCTCATACAATGGAACCAACCAACAACAAAAACGAATAATCAGAACTCATAAGTTCAAGCTTTGGGCTTAGCCACCTTTTTCCTTTCTCCTTTGCCTTTTTTTAAGGGCTTTTATTAATTTTTTAGCGGTAGTTACTGTCTATTTAAATTATTTTATTCTTCATTTAGCTATTAGTTTTAAAAATTTAATATGCGTTTAAATTACTTTATTTTGTGTCTAAAATAATTTATAATTAAATTTTTTTCCTAATTTTTTTAAAAATGAAATAATTATTTTTTAAAAAATAGTCAAAACTAAACGTGTCACTAGTTTTTATTAAAGTTTGTTCTAAGAAGTTATTAAAAAAAGGAAAATGACTTATGTACCGGACTATCAACTCAGGAAAATTCCCGGATGAACACGTACTTATAGATATGTCATAGCATTTTTTAAAAAACTTTGATTAAAATAAAAAAAAAAAACCCTGTTATTATGGGGAGAGTTGCTTCCGGACTGTATAAGTTACTAAAATATAATTTTTATATTTTTATATTAAATAATATATATTTTTTATATTTTATTAATATTATTTATTATGTATATATTTATTATTATTATTATTTATTTAATTATATTTTTAAAATATATATATAAATAATATATATACTATTAAAAGTAATATATGATTTTTTTTTTTTCAAAAAAATAGGGATAATGCTAAGTGACCCCGATGGCTAGAGCCAGGATGTATCTCGAATAGTAACAATGTGTGGCAAAGGCCTCACAAATTTTTAGTTTATATTTTATTTAAAAAAACTAGTTTGTTCTTTATAATTTTTTTATAAAGAAAAAAGTGATACAATTAAGAATCACCTGTCATTGTATAACGCATGTTGATGTAAAAGGCCAAAAAGCTTGAAAGGCTTGTTTAAATTATTAAATTAGTGTTCCCAATAAGATGTTTTAGATGAAATTTAAAATTTATTGTAGGTTGAGCCAAGTAAATTTCTCTGCTCCTGTTCTCTGTTTGCTACAAAAGTGAATCATCCATCTCTAATGATCAGCCTAATGAGGTAAACTTGAGGCAAGAGTCTGCTGTATGATTGATGATGGGTCTTTGCTTTTGGGCCAACCTTGGGTTGTATTTTATACTATTTTAGTTTTGGTGGGCTAAATTGTGGATGTTCACTTCCGTTAGATAAAATAAAATTGGTGAATGGTAGTTGAGGGGCGTTTATGAAAATAAGGCGGGGTGTTGGAGGGGATTTGGTAAATGCAGAATAACAAGAATTCGTGTTGGCTAAGGAACAAGGATCCACAGCCACGCATGCCATCCGAAACTCCTTGGTTCTTTCCTCCTCCCACTTTCCCTCACTTCCTCAGTCCCTTCATTACCCTTGGTTTTTTGTCACTGATACCAAATAGTATATACTACTTACACGACCACGACCCACACAACTCACAAGTTTATAGAAGAAGATAGTGCAAAACAGGAGAAGGAGAAGGAAACAACTTTGTTATTCAAATACAATCTTCACAGTGCAGTGCAGACCTTAAACTCCTGTGCTTCACTTTGTGCTTGTACAAGCTCAAAAACACGTAGTATTATAATATAATTCAATGGAAGATGAGGCTTTGAGCTTTGGCCTCTCCACTGATTCAACAAGCTACCAGTCGAGGGTCAAGTCCCACTTCGGTGATTCCTTTCTTCTTGTTTAATCATTCTCTGGGTTTTTATTTTTATGTCATGTGCTGAAGAAAAATAGGTGCTTTTTGTGTGTGTGTGTGTGTGTGTGTCTTGTCATAGCTAAATGTTTCACCTTTTTTGTTTGGTCGTTGAAGCAGAGCTCTGCATCGATTTTGAGGATGTTGATGGGGATGATGAGTTAATTTTGAAGACGGCTTATCCATGCCCGTTTTGTGCACAGGATTTTGATCTGCTCGAGCTGTGGTGCCATATTGACTTGGAGCATCCAGCAGAAGCCAAATCCGGGGTATTTTAGGCTTTTAGCTTTCGCCTTTCATTGTGTGACAAATTTCAGATGTTTCCGTATTTCAGTTCCATCACCGTATGCCTTACACTTTTGCTAATATATACATAAACCCCATTGACCTTACCCGGAGGAATGTTTTACTGCTTGGCGAAGAGTTTCTTTTGTTGTTAGTAACTTCATAATTGATTTGTTGGCTTTTCTGTACCTCCTTAAGACAAGATGCCGTAAGGACCAAAACATATGTTTGTCCTTGATCAGAACTATTTTTATTTCATGATTAATATTTTGTTTGTCGTTTGATCTATGAAGTCGATCCACCTAGTGGTAAAAAACTTGGTTGTTGTTAGAACTTACGATTCACCGCTAGTGTAGTTTTATGAAGTGAAATCTTGTCCTAATTTTCTTATTGGATTTTTCTATATTTACTTGCATCTATGCGCAAGCCCTGAAAAAGGACAACATATCAAAATGATGTGGTTCCTGACAAGATCTTGGCTTGTAGAACCTCGAGTGGTTACTCTAATATGAATCTAATTTGCCATCCGCCTGAGGCGGGTAAAGAATGAGCTTCCGTGTACAAGTTAATTTTGTTACTCTAATGTTGACCGATTGCAAATACTATTAATGCATTTGTTAAAATTATCTTCTCATTTCGAGTACTATCTATAGATTCTATACTTGTTGAATTACACTCACTTATTTCTATCTTTATTTGTATTTGCAGATTTGTCCTATTTGTGCTTTGTGGGTGGGGATGAATATGGTTGAGCACATAACAGCACGACATGGAAACATATTTAAGATATCCTTTCTGAGCTAGCTGATAGAAATCCTTTTTATCAAAGTCATTTGCTATTCTTACTTCTTCCTTAGTCTTCTTGTTCTTCTTTTTCCTCCGTTGAATTGTGGTACTAATTCCTTTACTAAAGATTACAGTCAGCACAAATCAAGATGCCGTGAACTTGAGTCCTATCCAACTCTTTCCCTTTCCAGAAAGGATCTACGGGGTGGACACTGGCAATCTTTTCCTGCTGGGTCATCTCCTGTGATTTCTTCCTCCAAGACAGCGCGTGATCCATTTCTATCATTTTTATACAGTGCAGCTGATGCTGATGAACGTGAAAATGTACAGCCTGATTCTTCAAGTGAAGTAAGCATAGAAGAAATACACTCAGATCAGGCAGATGATAGTGTGTTAGAAAGGTATGATGAATTATACCACATTCCTCGCATATTACCAAGCATCAACTAACTAAGAAACAAAAAGTTTATGTCCATGCAAGTTGCTTGATTATCGTTGTTGCTTTTTAAGAATGTGTTTATTGAAAATTTTGTCAATTGTTTGACAATTTGATTCCAGATCTCAATTCGGGGAAGGGAATCACTTCCTCTATAGATTGTTTAATAATTAGGCAACTCATATCACAAATATAAAGAATGGAGAGTAATCAAATAAGTGCAAGTAAAGAAATCAAAGTAAAATGAAAATGAAAGCAGTAAATGAAAGCAATGTAATTGAAATTGACAAGTAAATGAATGAAAGCATGTAAAAAATTGAGAATTAAACTTGCAAAAAAATAAACTTGATTGAAAAGTAATAAAAGCAAATAAATGAAAGCATGTAAAGAAAGTAGTAAAGATCTTGATATGAAATAAAAGAGAATAAACTTGATTGAATTGAAGATAATGGAAGAAAGTAAAGGAAAGCAAACTTGACTGAATTGAAAATGGTGGTTGAAATCTTGCAGTGAACTTGTCGAATTTTCTAACGTGTGTGGGATATATAGGAATTTTACAAGTTCTAACCCTTATTACATTGTACAAAGTAATATTTATAGGCAAAAATCCTAATTATTTGTAATCACCAGTAACTACTCATGATAGGCAAAGATCCTAACTATTTGTAACCATCAATAACTACTCATGATAGACAAAGATCTTAACTACTTATAACTATCAATAACTACTCTTGATAACTTTCTTTGTCTTCAAATCTTCAATGGTTAGACTAATAATAAGCACTTCCAACAACTACTCCTTTGAATAAGTCCTCATTATTCAAAGTTTTCGACAAAATGTCGAAATATATTTTTCGATACTAACTTAAGGAAAAGTGGTTCTCGACCAATAAAGGATTATTACATGATTGATAATGCCGAAAACTTGACTTTCTGAGACCACCTATCACCTTGTGAAGTAATCTAGAAAAATTGGAAACAGGCACTTCACCCGAAATCACTAAAAGGTCCCTCTAATACAGTTAGATGTGATTATTTCTAAAGATTTTTAAATTAATTAATGCAGTTAATTGTGTAGCTTTCACAGTAATGATGATAATAATATACTAATGAGGAAGGAATTGAAATGTATTCTTTTTCTGGATCCTGAGCTCCTCTAGTATAGGTCAGGCAATGATGATTTGAGCCAAAGCAAATTTGGCTGTATATACAAGTCCCAGTAAAAGGAGAGGTTCTTTGAGAGCATTGCACTAGTCCAATAAAAGCGTAACACATGCCACGTGGCACTTATACAACTATACATTTCATTGGATCAAAAAATAAAATATTTTTAAATTAAAATTGAATAGTTATAAAAGCTTTCAGAGTAATACTCTGGAGTATTTTAGAATTCCTCCAATCCTTCCTGGGTTCTTTTTCCTTCCTTTCTTTCTTTCTTTAAATTTAAGGAGGGAAAAGAGATGTAACAAAAAGAGGGGTTTTAACGTGACCTTCATTGTTTTCCTGTTGATCTGAATCTTGTGTTTAATGTTAACATTAATAACATATTCTTTGTTAAGATATTTTATCTACACAACTACATTTATCTTTCTTTTAGATGTGTCCTAATATTTCTATGATTGCAGAGATGTCCAGCCATCTTTATCTGACAAAGATCAAATAGAGAACGCGCGGCGCAGTGGATTTGTGCAGGGACTTCTTATGTCTACTATCCTTGATCCTGACTTCTGAATGAGACAATTACGAACATTGGTTGTTAGTTTCGAATTGACTGAATGGAAAAAAAAAAAATAGTAGAGAAAAAGATGTTAGTTTCAATCTTGAAAATGATTCATAATTCATATCATAAATATTTCTGTTGTATACAGTGTGATGCTGATGCCTGTAGTGTAGAGTCATAGAGAGCTAAGCTTGATGTAGGAATTGAATGTAATGTATATCTCAAGGTAATGCAATTATTAGTTCAAAACAACTGCATTACCTCTTCTATTCCCTCTGTCAAGATTTCAGGCATAGTAATATGAGAATACAAAACTGATATTATCAAGATTAAGTGAGAAAATGTTCTTTAGTTTAAAGGATGGGATGTTCTAGTAGCAGTGGCACCCATGCAGGAGTTTCGAGATGCTGAAGTGTAAAAGGGATTTATCACCAAATAAAAGGAATACTCGTGAGAAAAACCGCTGATACTTTTACTTTGAGAGTTACTGATCAGAGTATCATGTAAATTGAGAAAATACCCAATCTCGTCGCTGGAGACCTAATTTGATTTTTGATAATTTTAAAAATCGAGTCAAATAAGTTTTTTTAATTGGACATTTTAGTTATTGTCGAGGTTAATTTGACTCATTTTTTTAGATTCTTAGAAAATAAGTTGAATATTTTTCATTTTTCAAGAAATAATACAGGGTGCGAAGTTTTTCTCAAGAACATAAATCGTTTAGATTTTTATATATTCACTCTATATAAATTCATATACATCTTGTCAAATTGTTATTTAAACATAAATAAACACTTCAAAGTTACCTTCAATCTTAACGATTCAAAAGGCTTGCTTAAGGGTGCTTATGGACCAATTTAGATTGAGTTTAATGGTTTTAACTTGGCTTGGATTTAGGCTAATAATTTGATTGGGTAAAATTTTAAACTCAAACGCAGCCTTATGTTTAATCAAGTCTATTCGAGATTTAGATAAATATATCAATTTTAATAAGAGTTTTGTTAAAGAGATACACTTGTTAATGATTGGAAATAGGAAGTTTTTTATAAAAAGTGTAGTATTCCATGCATTTGGAATTGAAAAATTCAATTTTTCATGCAAAATTTTTTATTTTAAATTCCTTAACAATGATACTCGTTAGAAAAACTCTTTTAATAATATATATAGCTATGTTATAAAATTTTAAAAGTAAAAAATTTTAAAAATATTTTTTATATGTTTAAGTAATAATGCATCTACAATGCTCACTGCATATAATTCATATAATGTTAAGTTTGACCACATAATGGTTTAAGAAACATGAAATTAATTATGATGAGAATATAATTTTACTAGCTTGAATATTCGATCATATGAAGATTAATGAATATTTTAATATACATCTTTTGTAAAAAATTATATTAATATAAAAATGTTATAATGTTATGATAAGGTATTAATTTAAGTAAAAAAAAAGTCTTATCATATTTAATTTTTAGAATTCGAAGCCAACTCAATTACATTGGACCGAACCAATATATTACGCCGAGTTGGGTCTTTAGCACAAATACCAAATTTGGGCCAACATGAAGTTGGGTCTTTAGCACCCTTGAGATGGATAGAATAGTGGGCCAACTTGAAAATTTTGTTATGCTTCCTGTCAAATGTAAACATATATATTACAGATGAGCCAACAATTCATGACATAATTGGTAAAAATAGACCATGTCAAATAAGTTAGGTTTGAATCTTGTCAGGGTTTATTATTGATAGCTTATCTATAAGTACATTTGTAAATACTCATTGAATTTATGGACATACCTTGATCCTAAGTGACTACTTAAGGACACGTTCTGACCTATGATGAGACAATTATCATTTATCCTAAATTTTTGTTTTAAAAAAAATGACATATATTGTAGATGTGATGCAAAAAAAATGGCTCACCATGCACAATCACCTTTAAAAATAAAAATGAAAAAATCACTCCCGCCATATAGTCAATCTTAAGCTACCTGACCTATCATTATAAGGCTTCTGGCGTCCTTAATAAGAAGCGAAAACGAACGAAAAAATAAATAAATAAATAAAATACACAGATAGTATTAATTAATATTTGTGCACTGTTTAACTCAAAATGCGCTGCCATTTTTCACACTCATTTTCACTTCAACCAAGCTTATTTATCAATTTGATTGTACCGCAACCAACCTTTTTCCTCATTGCATGGCAGCAATTCTAAAGGAGAAATGAGAATAGTCTTGCAGTCTTTCGAAGCACTTTTTAGATAATAAAATGTACATTTTACATGTATTTTATGACCTAGGAACTTAATTATTAACTTAATTAATGTTGGATTGAGATATTTTTATTAGGTCAAAAGTTATTACGGTTAGAAAATGTACAACTTTTTTTATTCATTAACAAATGCCATAATTTAGAATTTGTTTTGATGTGTTTTTTAGATAAAAAAAATAAAAAATAAGTACTTATAATGATTTTTAACATGTTTGGATGACTTTTTTAAAAAAAAATAATAGAAAAAACACAAATTATGCTCTTTTTTTAAGTTGGATTTTAGTACTTCTCAAAAAGATCTTTTTATAACCTAAAAAAACTGTTTAAACATTAAAAAAAGTACTTCTCTAATATTATATCAAAACATAAAATAACATTTTCTTTTTTAAAAGATATTTTAAAAAAAGATCACATAAAAAAGATCTTATTTTAAAATCTCATTTAAACTCTGACCCTCCTAAGATGTTGATCCGCAACCAAATTAGCATATAAGAAGTTTTTTTTTTTTTAAACAATATATAAGAAATGATTCTCATATAACTCATTCTTATATTGGTATCAATCCAATTTAGATATGCACATATGAAAATACATTTTACATGTATTTTAAGTTTATATGATAGGACCTTTTTCTGATACCTTTTTTTTTTTTTTAAGAATATTGATACATTTCTAATCAAAATATGCCATTTGTATTTATTTATTAGATGAGTTTTTATTCTGGTTAATTTTTATTTGAACTTTATTTAATTTTAAGTTTGACTTCAAAATTTTAATATTACAAAACTTAACCTTTTTAAAAATTTTAACTTTCTATTCTACATGTCTTGTTCTTAGAATACCTCATTCGTTGTATTACCTAGTTTATGAGAAGAAATGAGTACAAATCATATAATCAAAGTATATATATGAACCAATTTATCAAGTTATATGTTATTATCAACAAGTATTTCATAAAATCGACTAATAATATTATGCCAAGTTAATAAGGTACCAATAACCTTTTTTTTAAAAAAAAAAAAAAGGTACCAAAGGAAATCCTGATATGTTAAAATAATTCCCCAAGTGACCTTTTGTCCACGTCTCAGTGCAACAGGTTTCCTTGCTCGCATTTAAGTTGACAGCCCCCACCACTAAACACCAGGTAATTACATGTAGTAAAGATATAGCTGGTATCCCTCACTGCCAAATTTGTATTTCCATTATCCATTAAAAAGGAAAAGAAACCATATTTGCGCAAACAGCAACTATATGGAGAATGAACTAGTGTTTCCATAATGAAAAAAGTCGTTGATAACTTAAGAGCATTAAAGCTTCTAAGAAAATCCCTGCCCCAGATACTGAGTATAATGGAATATGAAGAAAATACAGGGTTTTTCCAAATTTTCGTCATCATTGCCGAGTTTTAATATCAATAAACCAAGAAACTGACAAGATACAGTCACTGATTTATCCTAATACCAGGACCATAAAAGTTTGAGCTGCCCCAAACAAGGTAAAATATGGGCCCTTATAATTTCAATTTCCTATATGGCAGTTATCTCATGCCTTGCTCGTAAAACATACAGATTCCTATTGCCTACCAGCCTTTCATAGACTTTGTAGACTTTAATATAGTCGAATCATATAGTAACTTTCTCTCAGTAATCCCAACCAAATCCAAGAGGCAACCCTTTCCATCCCCTGTTGTGTATACTGCAACTCCTATGGAGAAATGTATAATAATTACAAGGTGAGGCTGAATCAACTCGGTTAGCAAGAGGGTTTCATGCATGGCAGTTAACTTTGATCACGTGCCATTCTAACTCTAGCAGGAACTTCTCAGAGGATATGGAAGAATACTTTGAATCATATCCCCAGTCATCTCCATTGGGAGCTACGGCTAACAAAGTACTGGTAATCAGGATGTTTGACCTGCAAACTCAGTAGCCAATCAGCAGCAGCCTGCAATAGAGAGTTCACTTGCTCCCATTCAGAGGCTCCATTAGGAGACAAAATTGAGCCTCTCAACTTATAAGAAGCAAGGGCAAAAACGGGAAGAGATATATTTATAGATCCATCAACACCTTGGACCTTCCTGCCACTAGAAGCATGAGACAGTGGTTGATTTCTGCCTGTGACAATTAAAAAGATACAAAATCAGGTCCAATAAATGGGAACTTCAATACTTGTGTATTTGAAATTGTCAGAATGAAAGAGATAGATATACTTCTAGAGTGAGTTGACAGCGAATGGAAGGTTAGGAAAGATGCATCCAAACTCCTGAGTGTTGAGCCAACTGGTATTCTATAAATTGGATACCTGGACCCAACTTCAATTCGTTATAAGGACAAAGAACAATCTAGGGAATAACTTAGATGAAAACAACAGAAGAATTTTTTGACACCTACCAAGACACAGAAAACCAACTAGAAGGTGATAGATCACTACTCCTATACTTCTTTAGGTTGGGAAACTCAGAAGCAAGAATAGAAACCTGAGATGAAAAAGAAATCACTAGTGTCAAAATCAGGGGGTTAAAAAAAGAATCCAATAGGTAGATCTGAGAAGACAGGACTTGCCTTATCATGAAAAGGGAGGCGAAAATGTGGCAGAGCTCCTTCAAAATATTCATACACAAGCTGCCCAGGTGAGTTGCAGACCTCAGTTTCGTCACTAGTGGAACTCAACGTAGTCCCCTCTCTCAAAGTCAGTCTGCTCAGTCTCTGAGAGTTAATATTCATCAAGTTATCACCTCTGGCTCGCTTGTTTGCTTCACCTTCACTGCTGCCATCACTACTTGTCTCCTTTGAGGACTCAGCAACACTGTCTTCATTAAGCCTCCTGGTACAGTTTGATACCAACAATTTATAAACTAGCTTCACAAAAGCTCATCATTTATCAAAGTAAACAGGATATGAGATAATGGCAACAGCGAGTATGTAAAAAATGTTTACAACCTGCATACATTCATATGATATTTTCAGGTCAATGTGCTAACAACTTGGGTGAACTTCACATCTCAGCAATACCATATGGATGTGAACATGTGAATTCATTATCATTTCAGCCAATCAACTTTCACTCCTAAAATTCAGTGTCCTTAGAACTTGGAAGAATCACCAAGTGAAGAGTCGGGCGACACCTTATATCAGTACCTCGTACTTCTTTACCCCATAACTAAACAGATAACCATTTAGTGCTAACCAACTTGTCACTTATCACTCAATCTGCCTTCACTCAAGCAGCACTTCAAGTATATAGGGCCGTCAAAATTATAGTTGCTGGATTACTCTTCTCAGTAAAACATTTCCCAATAGTTTAAGAACTTATCATGTATCATTAAACGTGACAAAAACAAGCCAAAGATCAACTTATAACGGAAGAGCGAATTTTAAGCATTGATTAACCAACATGAAGAGAGAAAGAGAGAGGGCATGCAAAAGTAACTGACCTCCTGGTTGGTTCAGCATATAACTGAATTGCTGACAGGTATGGAACGTAGTATTGCTTAATGGAGTCACTTCCGTTTATTTTCAGCGGCACTTCTACTCCATAAGCACTCCACTCTCTGAAAGACTCCCAGAGGTCCTCGAGGAAAAAAAAAGGACCTCCGTTAGATTCTAGAGTCCTACGTCCCTTCATTCCAGGCTGTGCAACAATCCAAAACCCACCAGTTAACAACATAAACAAGGCAATGAATGATGAAAGCACCAGCCAAGTATGCAAATAAGCTACATTCACAAAACAACCCAAGACATGAACATGACTCCTCTACAATACCCATAATTTTTATTAAAATAATAGTAACTCGACAAAAACAATGTTATTGTTAGCTTAACCAAGCAAAAATCAACTCAACATAACATACTATTTTTCAAAATAAGTACTAGAGTTACAATTTACAATTCACTCAAAGTCAAAACTATTCATTCTTCTCTATGATCTAATTCCTGAGCCAAAGCAAACAAAGGCAATGGAGACAAAGCAAGACTGCTATCAACAAAGTAAACTGATGAACAAGGCACAGAAGATTAACTCAAGCCAATTATTCAAAATCTCAAGAGAGTAGAGGCCGCAAGTGGGTTATGGTGTGTGTACCAGAAAACAAAGAAAAAACCAAAATTTCCAACGTTTTTTTGATGATTTGAACACGACAAAAGAGACCAAAGGTTGAATTGAATTGAGTACCAGAGATAACAATTGAGCAGGGACGAAGGGGGTGAATGAGGCCAAGAGTCGATCGAAATTAGTCAAATTATGAGTCGTCGATGGTGAAGACGAGTCAACTGAGTTGGGCCTCGACAATGCCGAGTCGTCAGAATCGGCACGCGTATCCGGTTCGGCTGAGTTGACTCGGGTATCAGACTCCAACGATCTCTGCAGCTGCAGCTGCTGGTGGTTTCTCCGAACAGCCGGAGGGCTATAGAACCGGTCCGAACCGTGAGTTCTTGTAAGAGCAAAGCCACTAGAGTTTGACATTATGGTAAATATCAAAGGGAATTATTATTGCAGGATCAATGAGAGCGATGGGATCGAAGCAAAAATGGATTTTGAACTGGGAGGGGACAGAGCCAGAGAGGGTTTAAGAGGGGTTTTGGGATGAATTCTGGAAGTGATGAGTATGAAAAGGTGCTGCTGCTGTGTGTGTGTGTCTTTATATAGTGAATAGTGAGTGAGTCATGAGTGGTACTGGTGAGCAGGGAAGATGAGGGAGGAAAGGACCAGTCACTGTTTTTGTTTTCTGGTGTTTTTGAAGAATTTTGATACCCAATAGCTGTAATTGTAATTCCCGTGGGGATTTTTGAAGACAAAATTTGTCACTGGAATCCCCGAAATGGCCTTGGACCTGAATTGACGCATGTGACCTTGTACCTTCTTCGTTTTCATTCATAGGGTTTTGCAGTCCATGGGAGAAAGGAGGAGGAAATAATATTGTTAATAGAATTAATTAATATAAGCTTGAAACTCTTTTAAGAGCCATATTAGCAGTCATTACTAAATTCATCAATCAAACTTGTCATTGTTAATTAAGTTAAAAGAAATTAATGTAAATATGATGGCTAATATAGTTATCATCAATATTAACCGATCTTAAAGTTTTCACTTTTAACAAGAACCCACAAAGAGTGGTTAACAAGTTTGAGGTCAGTTGAGAGACTTGCATAATGTTAAAGATTTGAATTCATGAAAAAGTATTTATAAGAAGAGATAATTTTAATATTTAAGCAAAAATTAATTTTACACTTAAAAAGTGAAAGAAAACCTCCTTAAACAAAAAAAAAATAAAACTAATTTATTTGCTCATTATTTCATTATTATTATCATTGAAAATCGTCTCAGCTATATTTTTAATGACTCTTATTTTGTCACAAAGAATTACTATGTCATTCTACTTTTAAATTACTTAATTATGTGCATTTAAAGATTATTACTATATATAAACTTACATTCATAAAGTTGTAAACTTTAGGTCCGACTGCTACAAGCAATCTTTTCTGAGAGATGATTTGTAAGTACCACGGTAAGTCTTTGTTAAAACATATGACATGTCTTGATCTTACGATGGAATAGCATACTTTCCTCTTAAACTTTCCTGAAACCAAAAAAAAAGAAAAATTACATGCATAGAGTAATAATAAATCAGTCTAATTTTTTTAATAAAAGCAACAACAAATTAAAATCTAATTATTTATAAGGATGTTAATTATAAAATTATGTAATTATAATTATGAGTTTAATTTGATTTCATAAATAATCTGAACCAAACTAACTAACTTTCATAAAAAAAAACTAAAATTAATTGGTTTGTTTGAATTTTAATTTTTTGATTCAATTATTTTAATTTAAATTGAATTGATTTAATTACGAACACTCATAAAATTATTTTAAGCTTGGCAACGAGGCCGGTTTTTACTCAACCCTACCTTCCCCACACCATACTCACCATGCAAATCTTGGGAACAAAAACCCAAACATCTCCTTTTTAAAATCGACATCAAACACGTTCCACCCTGCTTCTATAAAAATTTCAAACATAAATTTATGCCAATAGCATAATTAATCACAATGTTATGGCAAACCACCATCTTTTATAATTAAAAGACATGTGAATACTTTCACCATCTTTATTAAAAAAAGTTACTAAGTAGATAAGGACATCTTAAAAGTTAAGAAAAAAAGTAACAAGTAATAAAGTTAAATTAGAGGTTTTCTATGTATAGAATGCGGGGAAAGGTGAAGCGAATTGGTCCTACATTCGCACCTAACCCGCATTGGCAAGATAAAACCCACCTCAAACCCTTTGAGAGAAGTAGAATCCCAAGCCTTGTCGAGCCGATAGATGACCCGCCTGGTGCAAGGTGAGACAGGTTGGTTACCTATAAGGTAGGCGCAAATTACCAATCCCCCCTCCCAATAAAAAAACGAAATTGAAGGATAAACCCCCTTTTTTTCATCATGAACCTGTTAAATTATAGCAAACAATTTAATTTAAGATTTACACCATTAATCGAAAAATTAATCATCCACACTATCCAACTTATTAATAGCATGAAAGTCTTCGAGTTTACCTATAGTCAAATCGTTAATCTTCCAATGATGAAACATTTGAAGCTTTTGAGTAGGCCTTCTTATTATCTAAATGAAACATTTATCAATAAATATATAATTAGATCAATTTACTTAAGCGGGTTAAAAAAGAAAAACATCATTGTTTAAGAGAGTCAAGTTAAAGAATTTATAATTAAAAACAAAATAAAAAAAAGTTGGGGCCATGGCCTCCTTAAACTGCATAAGGAATCACCTCATTATTTGCTTTTGATCAAAGGCGGTAAAACCCATCGGAGTATCGTGTTTTTCGTTATCTTTTTCTTGATCGCTAATCTTATTTGTTGACATAAAAACTAAAAAGATGAAAGAATGAGCTAGAAAATTGATGGAAAATGGAGATTTTCTAGTGGTGATTATTTACGGATGGTGGTTTGCTAAAAGGAGATGAAGTTATCGGAATGAGGCAAGTCGGAATGAGATGTTGAGAGAAATTGCCAAAAAATGGTTTATGCTATGTTATGACTGTGCAAGGTGAGATTCATTGAGGTCAAGATAGAAAAGAGAGAAACGAGCTGGGGATTTTATATAGAAATTTATATAATTTTAAAATCTTCATTTTCGGGTAAAAAATTAATTTATACTATAGCTTAATCGTGCACGTGAGATTCACTGATGTCGGTAAAGAAAAGAGAGAAGCAAGTCGAGGATTTCATATAGAAATTTAAATAATTTCAAAATTTACATTTTAGATTAAAAAAATAATAATTATGCTATAACATGACCGTGCACAATGAGATCTATGATTGAAAGAAAATAAAAAAGAGAAGCTAAGATTTTTAAGAATTTATGTAATCCTTTTTGTCTTAGATCAGAATAACTCTACATACAATCTTATAAGACTAATTTTCTTAGCATTGTTGCGATCAAAAAATTCTCCCAAATTTTAAATTATTATTATTAGTAAAAAATAATTTATACTATGGTATGGCAGTGCATGGTAACATTCATTTTGGCCGAGAGAAAAATATAAGTCCATAGTTTTTTTTTTAAAAAAAATTGTTGCTAAAAAATTACTCGATGAAAATAACTTAAAATATTTTTGTCAAATATTAAATCAAATTATTTTACACTAAAACATTTTAAATAGTCTAAAATATATATTTTTGCAACTTTACTATTTTATTTTATTTTCTTGTAATAACACCTATATGAAACTTGAGAGGGGTTGCCTCCGATTCCTTAAATATGATACTACTTATTACCTTGATTACAATTATTATTATTTTCTACATTATATAAGTATTCTTTGTACCATTGATTTTCTATGTTTTCTTACAGCACCATTAAGTCTTCTCAGTACATGGTATGGGTTTTGCCCAAAAATATTATTCTCCTTGTATCATGGTGATTTGAAGCTGATTTTAAACAATATTAACTACTTTTAAATGGGATGGAATATTTGAAAACAAAAATTGAGTATTAGATGGCAAAAGCGGGAGAATACAAACTTTTGTTAAAAATGATTAAGTTGTCATTGAAAAGAGAAATGACTTCATTATTGGAATAACAAGGATAAATTAAAGAGTTTGTTTAACAAGTGCCTTAAAAACATTAGTTAAGGAATTAATAGTAAGTATAAAATGAAAAAATAAAATATTTAATGCAATAAAAATTTAAAATGTTTTGTTTTTCGTTTAATACTTCTTATTTTTGTTTTCTTAATAGGTGTCTTGGTCCTAACATAGATATTATATTTTTTACTAGACTAGAAAGTTAGATTACTCAAGGTGCGTCAGTGTGATAGCTGGTTCGAATATCACCTAACTGTAATATTTTAAAAAAATGTCATGACCACTTGTTAACAAAATCCTAAATTAAAAAAGATTTTGTTAATGTATGCCTTTAAAAAATAAAAATAAAAACTATTAAATGAAAGTATAAATATTTAATACTTTAAAAATATAAGGTTTTTTCTAGCAAGTATTTTAAGACACTTGTTAAGGAATCCAAAATAAAAAGTTTTACATGAAAAATAAAGTTTTTTCAATTCTCAATGCATTAAATACTTTACTTTTTTATGAAAAGTTTCTTATCTAAAAAACCCAAAATATAAAAAATATTAAATGTTTTTTAAGTAATTTTGATTGAATAATAAATGTAATTTGAATAAATAATAAGGAAACATGTTAAAGAATCAAAATAACATTTATTATTCATTCAAAATTATTTAAAAAATAAAATATTAAATATTTTTCAGATTTTAAAAGTATTAAATGTTTGTACTTTTTATTTAATAATTATTATTATTTATTCCTTAACATCTGTCTTAAAAGTACACATTAATAAAATCCAATTAAAAAAGGAGGGGCTGTAAATCAAAGTTGAGGGTGTTATGGTAAATTAAAACAGATTTAAAGAAACTCTTAAATATGCAACCTCTTAAAGCACCATAATGGCAGTTACTTCCTTAATTTGGGTAAACAAATTTAAAAAAAAAGAACTTTGAAATATGCAGCCTCTTAAAGCACCATAATGGCAAGGGGAGTTCTTCTCTGATTTGGGTAAAAGAAGCCAAATTCACATTATATCTAACCAGAAGCACACATATGCGTTATTAAATGAATGAATGGACTTTTGCTTCTTCTTTTCCTGATAAGCATCGCATCTTTGACTAAAGAACAGGCGTTATTGAGTTACTCTATGCATGCATGTATTTTGAGGAGCTTGTAACGTATGTTATGTTGCTAAGGTGGTCAGAACTAACCAAATATTGTTGCGCATCAGACCAAGGAAATGGAGTTACCTTTGAAAGTTTGTTTCTTTTCTTGGTCAAAAGGTGTGAAAGTTTGAAAATTGAGATGAATGAAAACAAAAGGCCAAAAAAAAAATATAATTAAATATTTGTCTTTTTTAAAAATTATTTTACTATATTAATAATTATAAATGAGTTTTACTACTTTCACAGAAGGTATTACAATAAATTATACCTTTAAAAAAAATTACATAAGTTACTACTTTTCCAGGTCTTTGAAAGTTTGAATATTGGAATTGGAATAAATGAAAACAAAAGGCCAAAAGGAATCAAATTAAATATTTTCTTTTTTTGTTTTATAACAAGGTATTAAAGTAAATCATGCTATTTTTTATGATTTTTTTTCACAGAAGTTACTTCTTTTCACGGTATTTTAAAGTTTGAGGAAAATAAACGAAAAAACTAATAAAATCAAATATTTTCCTTTTTATTTTATATTTTAAAATTAATTAATTATAAATGAGTTTTGCCTAGAGTAAATTGCATTACCTTTTGAGTGTTTTTGCAAACCTCAGGAAATTCAGTCAAATTTACTTTAAGGAATTATTAAACATTTTTTACTAGGAATGCTCGTATATAATTAATTAATGTATTTGATAAAACTGAATTACTCGTATATAATGTGACTTGGTTTGGTAACTGAAGCTAATTTTTAGGGAAGGAAAAAGACCAAAAAAAAAAAAAACACTAGCTTCAAAAAAACAAGACACCATAAAATCTGTGAAAGCGCACATATATTCAAGTCAGTCAGGGGTTGCAAGCAAAACTACTGTTTTATATTCTGAAGTAGTGAAACGCCCTTCTTAGTTGAGTTATCTAGATTCCAGACACTTGGTTTAGGTTCACTCGAAACATGTGTGAAAAATCACGGTCGGAAAAAAAAAGGTTGAGAGAGTTGAGAAAAAATGAGAAATTGAGTTTATTGAATATGAAAAAGTGAGTACAACAAGTCTAGAATACAACTTATATAGACTGTAAAATAGTAATTAATTAGTAATTAATTACTAACTAATCTAACTAACACCAATATACTTTAATACTCTCCGCAAGCTAGAGAATGCATACTAGTATTCCCAATTTGGGATCAACAAGACAATAAGCAAATTACAAAGAAAACTAATTGCAAAATACAAGTATGTCGTAATTACATCGATTAACAAAGAAAAATTTGAAAAATCTCAAATGTTGATGACGGCTGTAACACTCTGAATTTCTTATTTCTTAAACAATAATTTTGATGCTTAATGCAATTTTCTTGTTTAGTAATTTGTGTGACCTTTGTAAAATTATTTTGTTTATTCCGTCAACATATTTGATCATTTTGAGTGATTTACTCCGTGTTAGCAAAATAATAATTTTCGGGCCAGAGAAAATCTTTAAATATTTATTTCTCTTGACTGTTAATTATTTTTAATAATCTGACTTAATTTTCATACGTTTTCTAATATTTGTGATTTTTGTGAATGATTATGAATTTTTTTGACTGTATGTGGGCTCAGGTGATCCTATGTGGGCCCATGTGACCTTACGTGGGCCCAGGTGAGTCCCGCAAAGTAAAATTTTTTTTACGCATAGAAAAATTTGTACTGTTTAGACGGAGATAGGGGATCTTACTAAACCTAAATCCGGAAACAGTTTTAGAAAATTTCTTGTACTGTGTTTTGTACTGTATTTAATTTATCGGACTATAAAAAAATACAGTAAATATAATTATGTGGGGTTTTAGCATATAAAAATAGAAATTATATTGCTAAGTCAACATTAGTGATTGTGACAATTTTTTTTTGGTGGACCAATAGGAAATAAATCTAAGATTTGAAGACTTTAATATCAACTACCGATTTAATCAACGGTAAAGACTTGATCTTGATTTAATCAACAGTGGAGATGAATCAATTATGACCATTGGATATGGATTTAATCAATGGTAGAGATTTGGTCTCAAAAAGTGACAAAGACCATTTATGACCATTGGATAAATAATTAATCAATGGTGGAGATTTGGTCTTGTAAAGTAACAAGGATCATTTATAACCATTGGATGTTAATTTAATCTATGGTGGAGATTTAGTCTTAAAAAGTGACAAAGACTAATTATGACCCTTGGATTTAAAGTTTGAAGAAGAAATCTTGACCCTTCATTTTGGAGACACATCTAATGGCTAGGATTTAAAGGAGAAAGATCCAAATTCGATGCAGATTAAGTCTTCTAATCTAAAGTTACAAAGTCTACATTAATCCTAAATTGAACTAATTAATGGCTAGAAAAGCTTCAAATAATGGCTTAAAAAAGATGACAACTACATGAATGCATCATGGAGGAGGGGGGACGGTTTTTGTAATGAATTTGGAGTTAAAGGAGACTTTATGACAATTATTTGATGCTTTAGTCAATTATGTTTCTTTATTGTTTTGTTTGCATTCTTAGAAGACTACTTGGAGGGGGGACAATTTTTGTGGTGCATTGGAAATTAAAGCAACATTTGAAGACCATATTGATCACCTTTGGTCATTATTGATTATAATTCACCTTTGTCTCCTCCAAAAAAGCCAACTCTTCATCAAACTTTTCCCTTCACCTTTTCTCCAAGCATAGCTACGGCCATGCACTCTAAAAGAGGCCAAAATTGTTGGTTTCTATTATTTGTATCATAATTGTCTTTCTATTCATCATTCTTGAACTTTCCTTCAAGCAAAACTCTTAGAAAAATTTCTCTCCTTCTCCTTCTAGCATGATTCGGCCAAGACACCCAAAACCATCATTCAATCTCTTTTAATTTCATCCAACCATAGATCTTGAATCTACATGATGTTCTAAGCAACTTTCATGTTGGAGACTTTCTCTAAATCCTTCATCTTCAAGGTGTTTCTTCAAGATCAAAGTTATTGGATTTTTGAGGTGAAGTGTAAGGAAACTTCATTTCTTCTCTTCTTTTTCATGATCTAAACCATGTTTGATCCATGGTTCCTCTTAATCAAGCTTAGTATACTAATTTTTATGTATTTTGTCTTGTATTTGAGAAGCCCTTGGTGGTGAAGGACTTGGAAAAAGAAGCAAAACAAGGAGTTTTTGAGGATCTTCAATAGGTAAGAGGGAGATCCATCTCACCAACCAAGTATGGTGGTGGGAGATGATCTTATATTTGATGGATGGTGAATCCATATGAGGATTCATATCCATGGTCATGTAATAATTTTTGTGTATTTATGTGTTTTAATTATTTGCTTATGCTTAATATGCTTTGCATGAGTTTATGATTTTCATGGTATGCTTATACTATGCATGATGATAATATGGCATGCTTTTGATATATATATATATATATTGTGTATGTATGTGTATGCCATGATTTGATGATGGAAAGAAAATTAATTTTGGTCCCAATGGCCAAGGAAGAGGTACGATTTTGATGCCCTTGATTAGGGTTCATGTTGAAATTTTTCAAGAACAAGGAAATTAATTTTTGATCCCTAGAACATGGTGAATTTCGGTTAAGACACCTCAAGATAGGTGTTCACAAAATTAATATTTTCTTGAATGATGAAAATGGATGTTTAGAAAAAGCCAGGAAAATAAATAAAGAGTTTATTTTTCAAAGAGTACATAAACACGATTTTAGAAGAATTTTTATTGATTTATTTTATGTAAAAAGTTTCTAAGTGTTTTACTAAACATAAGATTTAAATGAAAATAGCAATGATGATTTTAAGGATTTGCAAAGAAAGTGAAAAAGGATTTGTAAAGAAAGTGAAAATGGATTTGCAAAGAAAGTGAAAAATGGAAATGAACAAATGATTTGATTTTCAAAGACTATGAGTCTTACGTTTTTGTAAAGGATTTTTAATGATTTTTTTTGTGTAAAACCATATCAATTTAAAAGAAAAAATAGTTGATGGTTTCAATAGTCATGTCCATATTTTTTTTAAAGGCTTGTAATGCCTTGATTTTTATGAACAAAATGATTTTTAAAGTGGAGATGCAACTTGATTTAATACAAGAATTTGGAAAGGGAATTAGAGCGTTTATCACTTAAGAAAATTAAGTTTTTGTAAACGAAAATGTTTTCGAACTTCAATTTATTTTGAAGAAGGTTGTGTTTGGAAATGATTTGGGAAAAACAGAAAATATAATGGTGTTTTGAAAATTTACTAACGTATAACTGATTTTCGAGTTTTGAAATACGTTAGAAAATGTTAAGTTTTGAAATGTTAATTTATATCAATGGGAAAGTGATTTTTGTGGATTATATTTTGGAAAAGGATCTCTTGAGTAAAGAAATGTGGGAAAAGATTTTCTTAAGTAAGAAAATATATTACATAAAGTATAAAGTTATATTATTTTAAGAAAAGTTGAAACAAGAATATTTGAAGGTTGAGAAATATTTTACGTAATGAAATTGTAGTGAAAAAATTATTTACATATCTTAAAAATGTAATTTTAAAGTACGTAGTTTGAAATACAAAAATATTTCTAAGTGTTTGGAAATACAAATAAAATATTTCTACGCAATTTTAAATACGTTGAAATATTTCTACGCGATTTGAATTACTTTTAAATATTTTACGTAATTTGAATTACTTATTGAAAAATCACTACGTGATGGAAAAGTGATGAATTATTTTTACGTGATTGTGAAAATAATGGAAAATCATTATATGATTTGAAAAGTGTTTTAAATATTTTAAAAATGAAAGAAAATGATTCTGCGCTTAAAACGATGATTTTTAAGTTACGCGAATTTTGAAACAAATTGAAAAAAAAATATTATGGGATTTGAGAAACGTATATTTTTACGTGATTAAGAAAAACGTTGAAAAATTAGTACGTGATTTAAAAGTCACAAAAAAGAGTTACGGCGTTTTGTAAATGTAACGGAAGTGTTACGATATTGTGAAAACGTAATAAAAACGTTTTGAAATTTTAAAAACATAACAAAAGTGTTACGATATTGTGAAAATATAAAAGAAGTGTTATGGTATTGTGAAAATATAACAGAAATGTTTTTAGATAGTGAAAACATAACAGAAATGTTACGCGATTATGAAAATACGGTAAAAGTATTTTATAACTATGAAAATATGATAACATGATTTTATAGTATGATTACTGTTAAACTGATGTATGGACACTGTTTGTGAAAACAACAAGTTTTGCCTGGTATTGGCACATAGTGCATTTTAGATGCATTGGAAAAAAAATATGCATTGAGGCATATGATTTAATTGAACAAACGAATTTGAAAAGAATGGCCCTTATGGTTGGACTTGCAAAATTATGAGGTATACCATGATTGGTATTATACCATTGTGATTGGCACTAGGTGCATTATACATGCATTAGAATGGTCCGATGAGAATTTGGATATGGTGATTGCTTTAAGAAAACACACACCTCTTGAGTGGGTGCGATATGCGTAGTGTAAGTCACTTGTTGACCTTGGGAGCATCGGGTGCGGGTTGCTTACACGGATGGTTGGTCGCGCTTCTTCCTGTAGGTTAGACCGATGCAACACACCGATGATCCCGGCCAGACACTTATTCTTATTCAAGATCGATAAAGGCGTCGTGTATATGTTAGATGTGCAAAATCAAAATGAGGATTATAGCACGTGGTCGAGGGCATGTGAGTACCGACGGATCTTTTCGATCATTTCTCCGACCTGAGTTTAGCTCCATGGAGTAGGAAATCGAGTCTTGTGTACATGCATAATCTGAATACTTATATCTGTATGATATATTAATTGAGGAATATTGGCTAGGACAATTGTGTTGAATACTTGAATTGATATATGATTGGATGATGATAGTTGATTAATATTGAATATATTATTGAAAGTCTGGTATGATATCCCTGTATGATATTGTTATTTGTGTTATCTCTGTGTTGCACATGTTGGTATTGGTGTAGGTGATCTCACCTCTTTGTTATGTTATTTTCTTTGTGTCTGCATCTTGTTAAAATCAAATAATAGAATGATCGAGTTGTCTTAGACATAACGCAGCGATGGATACTCCGAGATTGGTAACAAATAAGGAGTGGACATTCGGGACTCGAAGGTGTGCGGTGTTGACAAAGGAACAGATGTCGATGCATCAAGATGGACGAGAAAAAGGAATAAGTATGTTAAAGTTTCTCGTTAGTTTTGTACCGTGCTATTAAGTAGGACCCGTTATAGGGTTTGCTACTGTTAAAAAAAAGAGTCTGTTAATTTTATATTTCTCTTTAAATCGTGAAATATTAATTGGTGTCAATATTGCATAATGAATAGTTGAAATATGATTTTCAATATTACCTAATATTTTCAGTAAATTTACGTTTCAGTAAAGAAAAAATTTTAAAACCCATATTTTATAACTCAAACTTTGTGCGAACTTCTTTTCAGATTTTGAGTCGGGAGTCAGACATGTGATACCCTAGGGAGGGTGTTACATTAGTTGGTATCAGAGCACGGTTTGAGTCTTTTAGGGTTTGTGGTTAGGTCTATTTTGCTTGTGTTGTGTTCTTTGTGTTATTGATTTCTGAAAGGAAACAATATTGTTTATAATGGATATCAGATCCATTGTATTTCGATTCGCACGCCTCGAGGGGAAAAAAAAAGGAAATGGCTCGGGATAGTTGTACTTGTGTAGAAGTGGAACATGTTACTAGTAATGCAGTTGCAGCTACGGCAGCAACGGGAGCAATATGGAAAGACACTGCACGAACAGAGGATCGCTGAACAATGGAAAGAAATGAAAGTTGAGGTTCAGGATCTAATGGAAGAGAATTAGTCTTAGAATATAAGACTACGTAATTTTGGAACTCGATATTTTTAAGGATATTTGGAAAGTGATTGATTTCAACGAAAGATGTATTTACAACCATTGAGGAAACCAAAGGCAATAACTGATGTGAAAGAAGGTACTTAATGAAGGAATGTACGTCAAGAAAACAAACGTTTATTTGAAATTGTTACATCTAGTTTCCATTTTATTTTGATTTGTCCATCTTTGAAGAAAAGAAATGACTCGTGATAGACGTACGCGTGTGGAAGCGAGACATAATGGTGGTGATATGACTGCAACTTTGGAAGTAATACCAACAGTGACTGAAGCAATTATACAGCAAACTCAGAAGATTGTTCCGCAGCAAGAATTGATTTCTTAAGCTAAGATTTTGTTAGAGTTAAATCAATCTCAGGATGAGAGACCCTGTAACGTTGGACCATATTGGATACAAAAAAAAGGAAATCATAAGGTCAAGCGATTCCAACAAAAAACGTACTTACAATCTCCAAGAAGTCAACAACAACAACAATCTTGTGGAGAAAGTACTAATAATGACAGGTTTGGTTTGACTGTGATATCTGCACCGGAATATAAGAAGTGTGGAAAGGGGCACTTAACGAAAGATTGTACGTTAAGGAAATAATTTATTTTAAGTGCGGGAAGTTTGGAACACAATCTTTGAAAATAGAGTTCCAATGAAAACAGAGTTTTCTGTTAGTAAAATCTCAGGTAGTAGGAAGTGTCGGAGCGGAAGATTTAAACAATGGAGATTGTGTCATTGGAGCTAATCCTATAAACCATACTGAATATTTCTGTGAATAACCTATTCCTTATGGCATATGATTGAGTAGATCAGTTATATGTTAGAGTTATTAGTAATCCTCTGATTTGTTTAATTCTATTTCTATTCTTAGCCGATCGAGCTACCCAAGTTATTTAAATTATTGTTATAGATCAAATCTTTGTGTTAGTTTGATCTGTCATTCAAAATTTTGTGTTAGTTTGATCTGTTTCATAAACAGACATAATCTTTGAAAATAGATTGGTTATTTTTCAACCATATCCTATGAGGTTGTCTCAATACAGTGTTAATAATTTAGAAAAAAAATACATTCCTGAAAATCAGGCAAAATCAAATTCTTGTTGAATATGTTTAGTAACATATCAGATCATTTCGCTACCTTTTCTTTCTAAACCTCTATAATGTTCTTTCATATATTGCATTTGCAAGAATGAATATTTTGCAAGAAAGGATATTCTTATTTATATCCATGTCATAGTATCGGAGTAGCGCAGCGTAAGCGTGGTGGATCCTTCAAAGTTTGAAAATAATTTTTCAGTGGGAAAGTCAAAATGACAGTAATGAAAATCCTGGAAAATTTTTGGATCATAGGACTTCTCACCCAGCTTATCAGAAAGGATTAAGTATTTGTATGGACTGATGCATACAAGGAGAATTTTTAGGAATTGAAATATGTTTGAAGTACTTCTCTAGTATTAGTTTTATCAAATCCTAGTGAACCATTAGAGGTGAACAGTGACGTATTACATCGGAGCTTAAGATATGTGCTTATGCAGAATAGAAGAGTTGTAGGGTATGATTTTAGGAAATTGAAGTCATTTGAGAAAAACTATTCTAGGCATGAATGAAGGTTGGTAGCCGTTGTATTGGTATCAGAGATATGTAGATACTTTCTTTCTAGGGTAACATTCAATATCTTCAGTAACTAGGAGTTTGAGATATCTATTTGATCATGAGAAGTTGAACGTCAGACAAAAAGATTTTGTTGGTTAGAATAGTATAGAAAGATGTAAGAGAGGAAGGCTACATGAACCGGAAGGAAAGATAAAAGAGTAATATTCATATTTATTCGAGGGTGTGAAATCATGTTTGTCAAATTTCGAGGACGAAATTTCTTTTTAGAGGGAGTATTGTAACACCTTGAATTTCTATCTCTTAAACAATAATTTTGACATTAATGAATTTTCTTGTTTAGTAATTTACGTAATTGCACCGTAAAATTATTTTGTTTATTCCGTCAGCATATTTGATCGTTTTGAGTGATTTACTCCGTGTTAGCAAAATAATAATTTTCGGGCTGAAGAAAATCTTTAAATATTTATTTCTCCTGATTGTTAATTATTTTTAATAATCTGACTTGATTTTCATACGTTTTCTAAAATTTGTGATTTTTATGGATGATTATGAATTTTTTTGACTGTATGTGGGCCCAGGTGGTCCTATGTGCGCCCATGTGACCTTACGTAGGCCCATGTGACCTTACGTGGGCCTAGGTGGGTCCCGCAAAGTAAAAAATTTTCTGCGCATAGAAAAATTTGTACTGTTTAGACGGAGACAGGGGATTTTACTAAACCTAAATCCGGAAACAGCTTTAGAAAATTTCTTGCACTGTGTTTTGTACTGTATTTAATTTATCGGACTATAAAAAAAATACAGTAAATATAATTTTGTGGGGTTTTAGCATATAAAAATAGAAATTATATTGCTAAGTCAACATTAGTGATTGTGACAATTTTTTTTGGGTGGACCAATAGGAAATAAATCTAAGATTTGAAGACTTTAATATCAACCACCGATTTAATCAATGGTAAAGACTTCTTGATTTAATCAACGGTGGAGATGGATCAATTATGACCATTGGATATGGATTTAATCAATGGTAGAGATTTGGTCTCAAAAAGTGACAAAGACCATTTATGACCATTGGATGAAGAATTAATCAATGGTGGAGATTTGGTCTTGTAAAAATGTAACAGACCATTTATAACCATTGGATGTTAATTTAATCTATGGTGGAGATTTAGTCTTAAAAAGTGATGGTAATTATGACCATTGGATTTAAAGTTTGAAGGAGCAATCTTGTGCCCTTCATTTTGGAGACACATCTAATGACTAAGATTTAAAGGAGAAAGATCCAATGGCTTAGATTAAGTCTTCTTAATCTAAAGTTACGCCTAAAGTCTACATTAATCCTAACCATTGAACTAATCAATGGTAGAAAAGCTTCAAATAATGGCTTGAAAAAGATGACAACTACATGAATGCATCATGGAGGAGGGGGGACGATTTTTGTAATGAGTTTGGAGCTAAAGGAGACTTTATGACAATTATTTGATGCTTTAGTCAATTATGTTTCTTTATTGTTTTGTTTGCATTCTTAGAAGACTACTTGGAGGGGGGACAATTTTTGTGGTGCATTGGAAATTAAAGCAACATTTGAAGACCATATTGATCACCTTTGGTCATTATTGATTATAATTCACCTTTGTCTCTTCCAAAAAAGCCAACTCTTCATCAAACTTTTCCCTTCACCTTTTCTCCAAGCATAGCTACGGCCATGCACTCTAAAGGAGGCCAAAATTGTTGGTTTCTATTATTTGTATCATAATTGTCTTTCTATTCATCATTCTTGAACTTTCCTTCAAGCAAAACTCTTAGAAAAATTTCTCTCCTTCTCCTTCTAGCATGGTTCGGCCAAGACACCCAAAACCACCATTCAATCTCTTTTAATTTCATCTAACCATAGATCTTGAATTTACATGATGTTCTAAGCAACTTTCATGTTGGAGACTTTCTCTAAATCCTTCATCTTCAAGGAGTTTCTTCAAGATCAAAGTTATTGGGTTTTTGAGGTGAAGTGTAAGGAAACTTCATTTCTTCTCTTCTTTTTTATGATCTAAATCATGTTTGATCCATGGTTCCTCTTAATCAAGCTTAGTATACTAATTTTTATATATTTTGTCTTGTATTTGAGAAGCCTTTGGTGGTGAAGGACCTGGAAAAAGAAGCAAAATAAGGAGTTTTGAGGATCTTCAAGAGGTAAGAAGGAGATTCATCTCACTAACCAAGTATGGTGGTGGGAGATGGTCTTATATTTGATGGATGGTGAATTCATGTGAGGATTCATATCTATGGTCATGTAATAATTTGTGTGTATTTATGTGTTTTAATTATTTACCTATGCTTAATATGTTTTGCATGAGTTTATGATTTTGATGGTATGCTTATACTATGCATGATGATAATATGACATGCTTTTAATATATATATATATATATATATATATATATATATATATATATATATATATATATATATATATGTGTGTATGTATGTGTATCTGATTTGATGATGGAAAGAAAATTAATTTTGGTCTCAATGGCCAGGAAGAGTACGATTTTGATGCCCTTGATTAGGGGTCATGTTGAAATTTTTCAAGAACAAGGAAATTAATTTTTGATCCCTAGAACATGGTGAATTTCGGTTAAGACACCTCAAGATAGGTGTTCACAAAATTAATATTTTCTTGAATGATGAAAATGGATGTTTAGAAAAAGATAGGAAAATAAATAAAGAGTTTATTTTTCAAAGAGTACATGAACACGGTTTTAGAAGGATTTTTATTGATTTATTTTGTGTAAAAAGTTTCTAAGTGTTTTACTAAACATAAGATTTAAATGAAAATAGCAATGATGATTTTAAGGATTTGCAAAGAAAGTGAAAAATGGAAATGAACAAATGATTTGATTTTCAAAGACTTTGAGTCTTACGTTTTTGTAAAGGATTTTTAATGGTTTTGTTTGTGTAAAACCATATCAATTTAAAAGAAAAAATATTTGATGGTTTCAATAGTCATGTCCATATTTTTTTTAAAGGCTTGTAATGTCTTGATTTTTATAAACAAAGTGATTTTTAAAGTGGAGATGTAACTTGATTTAATACAAGAATTTGGAAAGGGAATTAGAGCATTTATCACTTGAGAAAATCAAGTTTTTGTAAACGAAAATGTTTTCGAACTTCAATTTATTTTGAAGAAGGTTGTGTTTGGAAATGATTTGGGAAAAACAGAAAATATAATGGTGTTTTGAAAATTTACTAACGTATAACTGATTTTCGAGTTTTGAAATACGTTAGAAAATGTTAAGTTTTGAAATGTTGATTTATATCAATGGAAAAATGATTTTTGTGGATTATATTTTGGAAAAGGATCTCTTGAGTAAAGAAATGTGGAAAAAGATTTTCTTAAGTAAGAAAATATATTACATAAAGTATAAAGTTATATTATTTTAAGAAAAGTTGAAAAAGGAATATTTGAAGGTTGAGAAATATTTTACGTAATGAAATTGTAGTGAAAAAAATATTTACGTATCTTAAAAACGTAATTTTAAAGTACGTGATTTGAAATACAAGATAAAATATTTCTAAGTGTTTGGAAATACAAAAATATTTCTACGCGATGTTAAATACATTAAAATATTTCTACGCGATTTGAATTACGTTTAAATATTTTACGTAATTTTAATTACTATTGAAAAATCACTACATGATGGAAAAGTGATGAATTATTTTTACGTGATTGTGAAAATAGTGGAAAATCATTATATGATTTAAAAAGTGTTTTAAATATTTTAAAAATGAAAGAAAATGATTCTGTGACTTAAAATAATGATTTTTAAGTTACGCATTTTGAAACAAAAAAAATATTATGGGATTTGAGAAACGTATATTTTTACGCGATTGAGAAAAACGTTAAAAAATTAGTACGTGATTTAAAAGTGCAACAAAAGAGTTGTGGCATTTTGTAAACGTAACAGTAGTGTTACGGTATTGTGAAAACGTAATAAAAATGTTTTGAAATTTTAAAAACGTAAAAAAAATGTTACGATATTGTGAAAATGTAAAAGAAGTGTTATGGTATTGTAAAAATATAACAGAAACGTTTTTTGATTGTGAAAATATAACAAAAATGTTACGCGATTGTGAAAATACGGTAAAAGTGTTTTATAACTATGAAAACATGATAACATGATTTTATAGTATGATTACTGTAAAACTAATGTATGGACACTGTTTGTGAAAACAACGAGTTTTGCCTGGTATTGGCATAGTGCATTTTAGATGCATTGGAAAAAAATATCGTTGAGGCATATGATTTAATTGAACAAACGAATTTGAAAAGAATGGCCGCTTGTGGTTGACTTTGCACTAATATATCAGTGCATTGTATAAACTATATCTGAGAAATTATGAGATATACACTGTGATTGGTATTATACCCGTGATTGGTATTAGGTGCATTATACATGCATTGAAATGATCCGATGAGAATTTGGATATGGTGATTACTTGGAGAAACACACCTCTTGAGTGGGTGCGATATCGTAGTGTAAGTCACTTGTTGACCTTGGGGGCGTTGGGGTGCGGGTTGCTTACAACGTGGTTGGTCGCGCTTCTTCCTGTAGGTTAGACCGATGCAACACACCGATGATCCCGACCGAGATACTATTCTTATTCAAGATCGATAAAAGACTTGTCGTGTATATGCTTTAGATGTGCAAAATCAAAATGAGGATTATAGCACGTGGTCGAGGCATGTGGTACCGACAGATCTTTTCGATCATTTCTCCGACCTGAGTTTAGCTCCATGGAATAGGAAATCGAGTCTTATGTACATGCATAATCTAAACACTTATATCTGTATGATATATTAATTGAGGAATATTGGCTAGGACAACTGTTTTGAATACTTGGATTGATATATGATTGGATGATGATAGTTGATTAATATTGAATATATTATTGGAAGTCTGGTATGATATATCCTGTATGATATTATTGTTTGTGTTATCTACTGTGCTTATGTTGGTATTGGTGTAGGTGATCTCACCTCTTTATTATGTTGTTTTGTTGTGTGTCATCTTTGTTAAAATCAAATAATAGAAGGATCGAGTTGTCTTAGACATAACAACTATGGATACTCTCGAGATTGGTGACAACAATAAGGAGTGGACATTTAGGACTCGAAGGTGTGCGGTGTTGACAAATGAACAGGATGTCGATGCATCAAGATGGACGAGAAAAAGGAATAAGTATGTTAAAGTTTCTCATTATTGTTGTACATGCAGTCTTTATTAAGTAGGACCAGTTATAGGGTTTACTTCTTGTTAAAAAAAAGAGTCTGTAATTTTATATTTCTCTTTAAATTGTGAAATATTAATTGGTGTCAATATTGCATAATGAATAGTTGAAATATGATTTTCAATATTACCTAATATTTTCAGTAAAGAAGTAATTTTAAAACCCATCTTTTATAACTCAAACTTTGTGCGGACTTCTTTTCAGATTTTGAGTCGGGAGTCAGACATGTGATACCCTGGGGAGGGTGTTACAACGGCCAAGGTGCATAACTATATTTCTGGTATCGCCATAACGCTCATCCCAAGTAAAGACGAAATTGTATCTAAAAAAAGTCGATTCGTCAGAATAACATCAATCAAAAATCACTTAAAATCTGAGCACTATGAGCCTTTAAACATCAAGAAATCTCAATTTCGGAATCCATCATCAATAATATCAATCAAAGAACAAAAAAACTTAACCACTCAAGCAGAAGCTAACTCCAATGCTTAACCACTTAGCAGAAGTAAAATCAAAACCATATTAGGTGAAGCTTAACCACCAAGGCAGAAGCTCATCTTCATGCTTAACCACCCAAGGCAAAAGCAAATTAAAGCCACATTAAGGCTAAAATCATCAAAATGTGACATCACAAAGTCACTCAACAATCTGGTACAAAAAAAATCAAGAACCATGATTAGAAGCACTCCTGTGCTTATTCAAATCACCAATCACAAAAATTCAAATGAAGAAGTGAAGGAAAACTTGTGTCATGAAGATCTTTCTCATGAAACGAACCAAAATTGAGAAACCAATCAACTATTGAATCTGATTATCACAAATTGAACTTAATCAAGGAAGTGCATCAAACATCACTAACTGAAAATTGAATCAAGAAAATGATGAACCTCAGAGCCTTCATCAGAGGAACAAACACCGAAGACTCTGGATCTCAATCTTAGAGCACTATAGCTGTTGGAAGAAAAAAAAACACCATTGAAGAGATGAATCCACCGAGAACCGCTGTAAAAACATCATTCAGACCAGAACACAAGAACTAGTTCAGCAAACCACCACCAAATGTCACCAGAGCAGAACCAATCGCCAGTTGCAGATGAGAAACTAGAACAGATCGGACAGAACCATTACTCTCATTAGCAGTGTTTCCAAGAACCATCACCTTTGATCATTCAACAGTGGCGACAAGATCACCTATGCAATAGCAGAACCAAGACCAAAACCATCTCCAATCGTCAGAAATGCTGAACGAAGCGTAATCTGAAACTTCATCACCGGAAACATGACAAACTGAGCAAGACAGATCTCGAATAGAACATATCTACACCAAACAAGAACAACCAATCTGGAAATGCAACAACTGAAAATGAGCACCACTCATTCGTCGTTTGCCAACAAACATCAACTAACACTAAAAATTTGACATCGCACCAGATCAGAGTTTTGGCCTTCACCACTATAAATGGAAAACAACATTCCTAGCCTCCAAGAACGGTAGGTAGAAGCGCCAATGAAATCTGTTTGCAGAGCAAAAATCAAAGTTCGAAATGCATGAAAGATCGATACATAATACTCCTTTTTCTAGTATCATAGATCCGCGAAGAGGACGAGAGCTTTAGATCACCATAGATCGACAAACTTGAAGCTCAAAGAAGAAAAAAAAAATTGCTAGGAAAATTTAAAAAATAGAAGAGTGAACAGAGACAAGGAGGAAGGAAGAGTGTTTAGAAACTAAGAAAATAGAAAACGAAAATGAAAAGAAAAAATCTATTAGATATTGCAGGGGAATGAATGGATGATATCTCTCTGATACCATGTGAAAAATCAAGGTGGGAAGAAAAAATATTGAGAGAGTTGAGAGAAAATAAGAAACTGAATTTACTGAATATGAAAAAGTGAGTACAATAAGCCTAGAACACGGTTTATATAAAATGTAAAATAGTAACTAACTAGTAACCAATTACTAACTAATCTAACTAACACCAATATACTTTAATAACATGCAAGTTGCAACAGATTTACATCCTAAATTCTTAATTAAAATAGAGTTTGATATATAGGATCAGAATAACATATGATAAAAAGAGTTATCAGTATGAATATATATATATAGAATTAAAGTGGTATATATGGTAATTGTAAAAAATTTTATATTTATATTTGCTAATATTTTGATATATGTATTTTTATTTTAATTACTAAAAAATATTAATAAATATTAATTTGTCAACATCCAAAAAATTTAATTCAAATAAAAACTCTTTATGGCAACACCCCATGCTGGTTTGGAGGCAGGTTAATTTATTTAAATTATTTGACTAAATAATACATTAGATTAATTATATAAAAAAATAGATAGATTATTTGTAGGTTAATATAAAATTTTTTAATAAAATTTAATTTTAATGTATTGTTAGTATAAAATTTTTTATATCATTAATTAATTATACATTATCATATGTATAATTTTTAAAATAATAATTATGAGAATTAAAAACCTTTAATGACGTGATCATATATATTAATGATAATGTAAAAAAATTTACATTTACATTGGATCAAAATTAATTCCGAATGATGTATAGGCCTTTTGTACTCAAGCCATATGGACTGTGACTATGGATTTTTGTGTTTGGGTTGTTTATATGAATTAAACTATTCATTTTAGTCATTTATGTTAAGTATTATTGTTCCATGAAAATTATTTTATGATTTTACAGTAAACTACTAACAGAGAAAAGAATAATAATTCTCTAATTCTTTACCATTTCTGTTATATTTTTTTTTAAAAATGCAGAGATCCTTTAATATTTTTAGGTATGCATTGCCTTAAACTCTTTTAATTTGTTCATTTTTTTGTACACTAATACACTCGGTATATATTTGTTCATTTTTAATATGGTTTGAATGAAAGCTTATTAAAATGTTAACAACGTCAATGATAACTTTAGAAGATTTATAAAGCAAAACAAGAGGATACATCATTCACAACTTTTTATTGGAATAAATTCCCTATCAATCCTATTTGAAGATATTTTTTATAGTTTAATTTTGATGTATTGTTAGTATTAAAAAAAATTATACTATCATTTAATTTTATGTTGACTTCTCATTTAATAAGTCAACAATTATATGAGATGTTAAATTTATTAAATGATGCAATAATATATCATTAAATATAAATATAATTCTTTTTACACTAATAGTATATTAAAATTAAATTTTATATTTTATATCCTATCATATATTGCATAAGTTGAGTACTGAAATAACTTAGATAAACATGATGAGGATGAAGATTTAAAACCTGCATTGAAAATTTGTAGAAAGAATGACATCTTATAATATATTAATTAAGAAATGTACTTCCTTTTTGTTTTACTGAAATAAACAAATGCTTAGAGGAATAGTGTATTTCGTATGTTTTCACCCTTTAAGAAAATTATCACTAATTTTTAATTATGATTTCTCAACTACTTATAAATTAAAAGATTTTATATTTTAATAAAATAAAATTTAAGAAGTAGGTAGGTTCTTTTATAATCTACCAACACAGATAGTTTCTTTTATAATTGATGAACATATGTTTGTCTAAGTAAAAAAAGTTTAAATTTTTTTTATAGATTTGATCTTTAGATTTATATGTATAAAAATTATATTATTATAAAAAATTTATACTTAAATGTCTGATCATATAATAAAAAATTAATCTATCATTTATTATATAAAAGATATTATAAAAAAATAAGATACGTCGGCCCATGATGATAGGGCCCATGTGGTGTTGGACTCTCCCTACCAAAGGTGAGAGTCGTGGAGGTAAAGAGTTTGAATTTACATTTTCTAAAACTCTCACAGAATTATCGCTTAGCTAGCTCTCTATTACGGATTCAATTCGTTTGTCTCTTTTTTCCTGTGACAATTCCTATCTCACCAATCAAATTGTGCCAACTAATTAAAACTAACACATTACTTTTTAACGTTGTCACAAAGTAAATAAATCATGTGAGAAGTTTTAGTCACAAAATTTTTTTACTATGTCATTAAATTAATTAAAATTTAATATTTTTATGAATTTTTATAAAATTAATTATATGATATAAAGAGTTATAAAAATATTAAATTTTAATCGATGTAATACATTTAACTGAGTGTTCAAAGATTAAAGAAGAATTTCACAAGTATCAAATTCATCTCGTTACGTTCTTTTATTGATTGTCACTGGATTCTCGCTTTAACAAAGACCAAAGATTCCATTGAGATCATGATGGAGTAGAAAGGGCTGATTCATAAGCATTACAATACTCTTTGTAACCTGCCACCTTCACTGTTGTCCACAACGCCTTGTCAAGACATTCTGGTTGCAGCACGATAAGAAATTGCCAAGGATCATCGATTTTTTTAGTTGTTCCACCGTTCTGTCGTTCGGTTATGCTGTTTCATCATTCCGGTTGCAACACGATGAGAACCACCTCAAGACTTTCCGACGCGAAAGTTAGTGATCAACGACCGACAAGGGGTGGCAGTCCATTAGCAATAACATGAAGGAACAGGGGAATCAGAACAAAAAAAAAAAAAAAAAAGGAGAATTCGTTGCTAAGGCTAACCAGGATCAAAGAGAATGCCAAGTTTCAGAACAAGGAAGACCCAAAAATTGGGGATCAAGAAAATTGTGGATATCGCAAAATAGAAACACGGGCTCACGTATGTGTACGTTTGGCACACCATCACTGGCTACTGGGGTGAGAGGGGTTCGACCGGGAGTGATTGAGATGGACGAATACAGTTCGATGATGGAGTTCTCTATGGTGTTGAAGGGAGTGGTGGAAAAAGCAACATTGTACAGATGATAAAGAAGATGAGTCTCAACGGCGTTAAAAGATGATGTGTTAATTTTAATTAATTGACATTATATGATTGGTGGGACAGGAAATGTCACAAGAAAATGATACAGATAAATTGAATCCTTCTATTGCCTATTGAAAATGATGATCATACTTTTTTTTATATATTATTTTTTATATTATTTTTTATATTATTTTTTAATAATTATAATTAAGTAAAAAAATAATGATGTGATTAATAATATAAAAGAGTAATGTAAAAAGTGGTGAAAAAAATGATATAAAAAAATTAATAATTAATATATGTTTTTCAATAAAAGAATTCCAACGAAAATTAAACCCAAAAACTTTGCGTAGAGGTAGCTAGACATTGTTAATTGTATAGTTCTGATTAACAAAAATTTAGTATGAAAGTATCGTATTGAAACATGTGAATGTAATAAGTTCAAAAATATACAAATACAAATGTCCATATTATAAAGCAAGGTATCCTTATATAATTGGGTTTTTTAATAGTCATGTTAAAAAGAGGCACTACAATAAAAATGCCATTTTTCTTGCAGACTCAAGATTGTTTATCTTTTTTTTTTTTCCATGAACTATCTTTTGGAAAAATAAAATAAATTTACAACGACTTAAACCACTGGAAATTTTTTAAAAAATGTCAAAAAATCCTAAGAAAATTTAAAAGTTTGGAAAAAAAAAATGAAGACCGAATAATTTTAAAAATATTGAAAAGATATTAAAAAATTCAATAAAAAATCCAACAGCATAAATCCACTAGCAAAGTTTTCCGTAAGTTCATGGAAATTTCAAAAAACATACCCAAAATTTCTCTTTAAAAAAAGATATATTTTTTATTCTCTTATTTCTCTTTAGTATCTGCCCTACTTTTATATATGCTTAATAATTTATTTTCCTCTTCGTTCTTCCATATTCCTAATTTTCTTCCTCATCCTTCCTCTTTCTCTTTATCATCTTCCGATATTTTTACAGTATAATAAATTATGTTAAGTTAGTTAATTATGCAGATAATTAGTTAATTATTCTATTAGTGTTAGTTAGAATTAGTTATTTTCAATTATTAATCAAGTTGGGAATTATAAATATCTACTTTTTACCTTGTGAAAATTTTGACAGTATAATAAATTATGTATTCAGTTAGTTAATTATATAGACAATTAATTAGTTACTTTGTTAGTATTAATTAGAATTAGTTATTTTCAATTAGCAACGATTACTTATGATACTGTAAAAGATATCGTGCTTCCTTCTCTTCCATTCTCTTCCTCCATCCACTGAAAAATTGCATTTTTATTATAGTGAGGAAATAAAATCTCATATCATGCAAAAAAGGACCAACATATATTTTACGAGATTAATACCCATGAATTTTTGTCTCACAACTCACAAAGCAAGCTATTCTAACTTTAGTCAATAATAGCCAGCAACAAATTACAAAAGGTGTAGAATATATATGCACAGCTACTTGTTTATCATTTTTTAGCGAATAAATTAATATTCACAAATATTTATGAGTATTTATTTATCATTTTTTTACAAATAAATAAGTATCCACTGATATTTACTGATATCAATAAATTATAAAAAATTAATAAAATTAAAAAAATAGAAAAATGAAAAAAATGAAAAAAAAAATAATACCATAATTTCTTAAAATTTGTCTTATACAACTTAATCCAAATATAATGTCAAACACCTAAAACACTTAAAATTCAACCTACATCTAAATACAATATTCAATATAACTACATCAAACATCTTAAAACATTTAAAATTCAACTAACATCCAAATGACATGTTGAATTCCAATATAACTTGATCCAACATCTGAAAACACTTAAAATCAAAATAACAACACAAGCGCCATCAAATTCCAATAGCTAAATTCATCATACAATGCAATTCCAAACATCTACATCCAAATACTAAATCTAGCAATATCATTACAATCAAGCACCATCAAAGCCGCTTGGTTCCTTAAGACAAAATCACAGTTTCCTTAATTAATGATGAAACTACTACTGCCACTTAGTTCCTACAAAAAAAAACCACATAAATGAAAACTTAAAAATTAAAATTATTGTGAAACTTAAAAATGGAAGCATATAAAAAAATTCACTAATAACATCATCATCGATATCTTCTAGAAATACACTACTTGAGACATCCATGTCAACTTTTGAGTTTGAAGATCTTGAAAGAAGATAAATTAATTAATTGAAAATTTATAGTTATGGATTAATATATATATATATATATATATATATATATATATATATATATATATATATATATATATATATATTCAATTAAGACTAGTAATACTTATTACCTTTTATGTCAGACCATAACCAATCTTGACAACACATCAATGCCTCCAATGTATTTGGCAATAATCTATTGCGATGTGAAGTAAAAAATCGATCACTAGTACTAAATGCGGATTCTGAAACAAACTGTGGATATATGAATTGTAAGAAAATCTCTAGCAATCATCTGCATGGTTGGGTATTTCAACCCATTTGTCTTCCACCAATTTAAGATGTCAAACTCTCCACTTGATCTAGGCAACATTGGCTCCTCTAAATAGTGGTCTAACTCTGTCTTTGCACTTATATTAGTAGAATTTTGTTGACTAACAAACAAATCATAGCCTGACGACCATTCTTCTGACAGTTCAATATCTACTACACCTACATTATCTACAACATTTGGCCTTGAAGATGAATATATAGTCTCTTTGCCCTTAGTCTTACTATAATACTCTGTTATTAAATCTTCACAAATACCTTTCACTTTTGCAATCTTAGAATTTGAATCCTCTCCATAAATTTTAGGGAAAAAGTAAACTAGCATCATCATTTTATACCTGGGATCTAAAACTGTGCCTACGACCATCACTTCATTGATCACATTTCAATACTTTTCAAATTTGGCAATCATTGTTGAAGTCATTTGATGAATAATGAAGTTAGGAGAACTAACTCACTCCCTCAAAGCCAATCTAATTTAACATATCTTTAGAAAATAAACATTTGAAGTCAGATACTTAGTACCAGAAAATAATTCAGTCACACAATAAAACAATTGCAACCTTTTACAAATTTCATTTGCCATATCCCAATCATCATCACTAGGCAAAGATTTATATTGATTCTCACGTCGTGCCAAGCAACCAAAAACATCTTTGTATCGTATGGCAACATGAAGCACCAAAAAAGTAGAATTCCACCTAGTTTTACAATCAAGAGCAAGCTTTTTAACATATGTAATGTTTAGTTGATCACATGTGTCTTTGAATTTTTCCTCCGTCTTAGGTGTTGTTGTCCAAAAACTAACACTTTCTCTAACTTTTTCAATAGCATTTGAGATTATACACAACCCATTTTTCACAAATAAATTTAATATATGAGCACAACAACGCATGTGAAACAACAAACCACCCAAAATGAATGACCTAGGTGAAATCTTTTCTAAAATGTGCTCAATCATAGCATCATTTGTAGTACAATTATCAACAGTCAAAGTGGACATCTTTATATCTAGATTCCAATCCATTAAGCACTAAATCAAGACATCAGAAAGAACTTTCGCAGTATGGGGAGCAGGAACATAAATGAACCTAAGACATAAATAAAGATTTTAAAAATATACATTCAGTATCAATAACAAAACCAAAAACAATAAGAACTATTATAGTGTTATTAGTGAAAGTTTGGTGTTATTACCTCATAATTCGGCTTTGCAAGTTCCAAGAATCATCAATATAATGAGCCATGACAGCCATATAACCTCTATTTTGGTTGCCAGAAGTCCACATATCAGTGGTGATTGTAATCCAACTTGGATTATTTGCCAACAATGTCACTATCATAAAGCTTCATAATGTCACTCTTGATAGTGTTACGAGAAACCACCTTAAATAGAGGCTGGAGAGTACCACAAAAATCTTTGAAACTGAAATGATCAACAATGGACAACGGATACTCATGGAGAATAATCATGTTGACAAGCTTACTCCTTGCTATATCTTGATTAAATGAATAAGCACCGACAATAACTGTTTCACTCCCTCTTTGCTCAGTTTTGATGAATGCTTGCTTTATATCGCAAATTGTTTGAAGTTTACAACTCTTGAAGTGCTCATGCAAGTGTGACGTTCCTTGCCTTGGATCACCCAAGAGCTTTGCCTTACAATAATTACAAATGACTTTCATTTTTCCATATATCACCTCCCTTGTGAAGTGATTCCAAACATCTAAAGTTAGTTTTTGTTTTTTATTACCTCCAATTGGAGCCTCAGATTGAGTTAGAGTTGGAGTTAGAGTTGGAGTTGAAGTTAAAGTTAGAGCCTCATCTAAAGTTAGAAGATTGTTTTGTAATTCACCTACAGTATTGGATTCAGTGGATAATGGTGTTTGACTTTCACCTACTACAGGTGATGGAACTTGCTTATTGGCATTGCCCATAGGAATAGAAGTTTGCTCGGCAGACATTCTACAAATATAAAATACAAATGTTAGAATATAAAATTTACAATTTTTTTTTCATTCATTACTGGATGTCATCTCTTAGGTCAACACAGTTTATTAAAAAATCTTAGCGATAGAAACATATTGACAGAACTTTATGACAGAACATAATGGATTATATGTACGTTAATCCAATTCAGGATCTTCTCTTTTATGATGATTTCAAAAATTTGATTGAGAAGAGATTAGTACTTTGACCAGACCTTGTGAATATGATTATATATGAACAAACCCCATGAGCCTACCCAAGAACAGAAATTTGGTCACCTTGAACCAAACACCAATTTTATTTCCTTTTTATTGTTAAACCATTTATTAATAAGGTCAAATTTAAGAGACTGTGACTTTAATTTAAAACTTAAAACATGATTTCGTATACCTCATAAATTGTGACACTTTGACCATATTGGTGTGTTGAGTATGGTAAAAGAATGTTACAATTGGATGCCTAACGAAAAATAGATTAGCATTCATAAGAGACCTCAATTCTGTGACCCTAACTTACTTGGTTGAGACAATTGTTTGCAAATTCTTAATATGGGGTTTAATATCTTCTATAGAATATTTCTTTCCTATTTTCTTTTCCTCCTTCCCTATCCCTAAGCTTCTTAGTGGGAATTTCTTAGACACCACCTAAGTAGTGGGACCTCCTCTAAGTCCTAGTAGGATGTAGTACAAAAAAAAAAACAAAAAAAAAGAGTAAAAACTGTATAGATGACAAAACTCATTATTAGCATTTGCCTTGGGCTTACCTTTAGTCTATAACATAAAAGCAGATATTACGTCAAAGTTCAAAGGTTAAACTGAAGATAACACATTATCATTTAAGCTGAAACAAGAATACATTAGTAATTTTGTTATCTGCCATTATATTCTTTCATTATCAGGTTAAATTTGGTATATTCTTATTTAAGTCATTGGTTGAGACTGTTAGTGCAGCAATGAACTAATGAAACTTCAGTCGAGTGAGCCACCCAAATGAAAATGCAGGAGGGGGGAAAAAGACTCTAAACACCAGAAAACTAAATTTTGATAAGTTACATACCAGAAGCAACAATCACATGAAAACAATGTAAAACTTAAGCTTTAGGCAAATGGAACTCTCTAAAATAGTCCATATAACAAGCTCGTGACTAAGAACCCCAATCTCTGTAGTAAATAAATCCGTTGGCATACATTTCTGTCCTTGTAATTATTTTTTTCTGCTTTCTTTTTCAATAGAACTTTATCCTTGTCATCACATATACAAAATCTATAATGACTAGATAGCATAACCTAAATCCATCCAAATCCAGAAGCACCACAAAGATAATAGAATTGTATGACTCAGCATCAGGATAATAGAGAACAGATACTTAAAATATGTAAACTTTAATTGTGTTCTTAATTCTTTTTCCTTTAATAAATTTTAGCCTTTTGGTATACATCCAGTAATAAATTTTTCTTTGATAATCTTGAAACCTCATCTCGAGTTTGATTATAAAATGGAAAAAAACAAAAATCTTTGAAGATAACACACAGAATAAGCACTCCATACTCACCACAACAGGCGTTGAGGACATCCAAAAATAGCAAATTGAAACAAAAAAAAAATAGAGAACCAATGAGTAGAAATGAGATCTGTGAGGCAAAACAAAGAAAATGAATCATAAAGACAACAAGGAATGACGTTCGAATCCAAACAGATCTGACAGAAGAAGAAGAAGAAGATAGAAGAGAGCAAGTACAAAAGATAATGGAAAAGATAAAGAAAGAAAGAGAAAGATGGGAATGAGAGGGTACATAACATTCTTCTGTGTTTCTCTCTGGTTCTAGTTGAGAGGCCAAGGTTGAAGGGAGAGCACGGAGCCACCATTACGGCTGCACGGTTGGGGACTTTGGGGGGAGAACAGAGAGCCACTGTCACGGCTGCACGGTTGGGGACTTTTGGTGGGAGAAGAAAGAGCCACCGTCGAACTGCAGCTGCACGATTTAAGGGCTTGGCTATGGGGCTTTCTAAAATTGAGTTTGGTAGGAATTAGGGATTAAGATTATAAATTATGAGTTGGGGAGTGAAATGACAAATTGAGGGAGTGAGATGAGAGTCACAGTGAGTATATAATAAGATTTTTTTGGTAATTTTACATAGGGATATTTTTGTAATTCTATATGCAGGTACCCGCAGATACGGGAGGAACCACCCCCCGTCCCGTTTATTAAACGAGGATAACAAAGAAATGGGTATTCATACCCGCAGAAGAAAAATTTTCCCTCATACCCGCCCCGTTATGGGTATTATCCGCGAGTACCTTTGAAAACGGATAAATTTGTTATCCCTAATTGTTAGACCAAAATCCGATAAAAGAAAAAGTTATTTGACCAAAATAAAGTAGAAATAGCCCAAATTAGGCTCGTCCAAAGAAAAAAGGTCGCATTGAGGGGCAATAAATTATTCTTATGTATTATGATAAAATTTGTTCACTATTTTTTTTTGTCTTAGTTTTGTTCACTATTATTCATTTTTTTTATTGAACACTATTATTCTTTTTTATTATGTTGAGATTTGTTCCCTTTAGATATATTATAATTATAATTATGTATTTATAAGTTATAGAGTTTGATTATGATTTCAACTAAAAAAAAGTTTGATGATAATAAAACTTATTTGAGAAGATAATTTTTTAAATAAATTAATAAATTAAATTTTAACAAAAAATTATACTAATTAAAGTTTAACTCAATTAATACTTTTTAAGGCCTATGACTCATTGTGGACCTAACAGAGAGACTCTTGGTAAGACTTGGGAGAGGGGATATGGCAATGAGATGAGAAAATGAAATTGAGAGCAACTGTGGTGACTACTCTTCTTACATATATTAAACTCTTACTAACTAAGTTGTCAATAAGAGACAACTTAATTAATATTTTTCAAGAGTTTAAATCAAATTCATTATTAAATCATGAGACAACTCGATTAATATTTTAGAAGAGTTTAAATCAAACTCATTGTCAAAGTAAAATATCTTAATATTATTATTTAATTATGTGCATAAATTTAAGAGTAAAGATTCATTTTGATATCTGAAGATACATATACATTAAATTAGTTTTTTAAATAAAATTGAAATCAATTTAATTCCTTAATTATGAAAAATAACATCAAAATTATCCTTTCATACACAGATCGATCACAATATTGAGAAACTAAATTGATATCATATTATATTATTGGGAGAATAAACTAAAGTTAAATTCTTTATAGGATTGAATTAATTTATGTTTTATAATTGAGAGACTAATTTAATGTCAACTTCATATGTTAACTCTTTTTTAGATGACTAAATTAACATCACCTATATCTATAAAAAATTAAAACGAGCGTTACTCTAAATTTAATATATGCAAGCACCTCGATATAAAGAGGGATAGATGAGTTGATGAAGAATCAAATATACAAACTTAGATAACGTCAATTTAATTACAATCTCATTAACTAATTACGTGTATAATTAAGAAAAAATATTTTTAAAACCCGTCATGCTCTCACCACTATCTCACTCATAATACATAATTAAGGGTGGTGCAATATGAGATATTATTAGGTGTTCATGAAATAAGAAAAAAATATTACTCTGTATAATTAAGTGTATCTCACTTTAGTTATAATATTTAAAATATTGCTAAAATTGAAAAACAAACCTAAGGTGGTACAAATTAATAACATATAACCAAAAAAATTATCGATATTGTGGTACACATTGGTTAAATATTAAATTTACAAAAGCCCCACCTACGGTTAACATAATTTATAAGAATAAATCTCTTTTGGTTATTATTGGATGGTCAAGCTTTCCATTGCATTACCATATCATTTAAAGGAATTTGTTAAGAAGTGTCCTAATGGTACTATTAAGGAACATATAATAGAAATTGTTAATTAAATATAAAAATGTGTATTTTATTTTTTAAAATGTGTATTTTATTTTTTAAAATCTTGAAAAATGTATGCTTTTTAATCAATATTTTTAAGATCATGATTATCAACTCTAACATCGTGTTTGAATATTTTTTCATTAATGGAACAGAATAGAATAGGTGAGGATGAATCGGAAAGGAAATGAAAGGAATGAAACATAGTTCCCCCCTCTTTATTTGGAAAATTCATTAATAGGACGGAACGGAACATGTGTTCTCCCCATTCCACCTCAATTTTGGGAGAAACAAAAATTGGGCATTTGAGGGGAAGAGAGTGAGAATGATTCTCCATGTGTTCCGTTCTGTTCCTATACATTTTAAAACTCTAAAACACAGAAAATTATTTTCGTTCCCCCAATTTCCTTTCCTTTTCCCCCATTAATTGTCATTTAAACATAGTGTAAGGGTTCATTTGATATATAGAATATGATAAAACTTGATTATATTAGGTATAATAGTATAAGATTTGATAGTATAAGACTTGATAAAATTTTAATATTATCAAGTATTTAATGCAACATTATATAAAAGTTAGGAAACAAAGTCAGCATCACAATATGCAACTGATGACCCAAACAAAGTCTTTGAGACAAAACTGGTCCCTGCAGCAAAAGAAGTAGCTGTAGTAAAGGCAGAGAAAAAGGCAGAAGACTGAAAAACAGATGCAGAGTGCAATTCAGAGCTGAAGTTTTGGTTTTTCCTCCATATATCTAGAAGTATCGTTTTTCCCGTCATTGTTGGAACTTCAAATGTAAATCAACAAGTCACAAAACAATGTATCTCATACAATAAACCATTACCTTATCCGTTCGAGTGGTGATCTTGGTGGAGGGGTTGAGGTGGCAGTAGACGACGTCCAAATGGTGGTCACGGACCTCTCGATTTGTCGCACCTCTGTTAGTTCGTCCGTTCGCAATGCTTGAGTCTTTCACTTCGTCAGCTCATCGTTCGTCGCGCTTTATTCAGTGTGTGCACAAGGTGGTGGTTGTTGTCGGACTGACGATGAGTGGTGCTCTGCTACGAAAGATTAATGTCTGGGTGATAGAGTTGTAAAAAAAATATTTTTATATAAGTTTATCTATTAAAACTTAATTAAATATAATATCATTAATCAATATTTTATTAAGTTATATATTATTTTAATATAAAAATAAATATATTGAATAAATTTATAAAATGTTATATATTAAATAACTAATACAATGATAATATATTATTTAAATTTGTCTTATCAAATTTTATACATCATATCAAATATGTCATCTTAAAAATATCATTTATGAAAAGGCCTAATTATATTATTTCAACAAAAAACGAAAAGGTTAGACTTATTTCCACATACGTGAAGTACGCGGGAAAAAAATATGGTTATAAAATTAAATTAAATGTATAATTAAGAATTAAAAAGGCGGGACCCATCGTAGTGCGGCGAATAGTCAGGGTGGCGTGCTGATGATTGATAGGTCGTAGTCATCTTGGTGATGGATGGATGGAGAACGAATTAAACGCAGCGCGGCACAGCACAGCACAATGACACAAAGTCGCGCTTTGACTCGCTGGCACAAACATCACTTTTTAGATCTCATCGAACCCTAATCTAATAGTCCTTCCCTTCCCCTCAAAACCGAAACCCGAATTTGAATTTGAATCCCATATACATATAATAGATCGAACGAGACTCCATCTCCATGCGACTCTGGTTCTCCCCCATCGCCCTCTCCACAGAGGACTCCTCCATTACTCTTACTTTTGTTGTACAATTCACCAACACCAACACCAACCATCTCCATCTCCATGTCCACGGATTCCCATGCCCCTATCCCTATCCCTAAGTGTCTCCTCTGCAATGCTGGCGCTGGTGCTGCCGCCGGTATCCCAATTCTTTCTCACCCTTTCCTTCTACCCATCCTCCCCCTCCAATAAAATCTTTTATTTTATTGTTCGTAACAATTTTTATTTTTATTTTAATTTCATGCAGGAGTTATTGCTGCTACCTTTGTGTGTCCTTTAGATGTCATCAAAACTAGGTTGCAGGTTCATGGGCCACCTCAGCTCGCTAATGCAACTGCTAAAGGTATTCGCTTACTTGTGCTTCTTATATAATTAGTCTAAAGTTTTCCACTTTATTGAAAAAACAAGACTATGAAGACGTGCCTAGTTTTTAGAGTTTGACTCATGTTCTTAGGTTATGTTTGGATATTTAGTAAGTGATAGAATAAAATGGAATGAGATGGGATGGGATGGGATGGGATGGATTGGGATGGAATGAGAAAAAAATACTATTTATTGTTTGGATATTTTAGGATGGAATAAGGTAAAATTACCATTCCATTGTTTGGGTAGTGGATGATTTTTGGTGGGATTGGATAATATTCATACTAAAAAAGATGATTCCATTCCATACTCCTCAAATTGGGAGAGAAAAAAATTGATGGTTTCTGGTGGGATGGGATGGAATCCATCCCACCAACTCCCATCTCATTCCATCTTTTTTTAACATTACCAAACAATGGAACTTATCTATATTCCATTCTATTCTCTTCCATTCCACTCAATACCACCAATCCAAACGAACCCTTAGATTTGCTAATACAATGAGAAGGACACAAACATTATATGAAAGCTTGTTAATAGGACAACTGCAACTGAATACTGCATTTTTTTCCTTACTTCATGTAACCAGATTGGGTGTTTCTGTCATCAGGTAGTGTAATAGTTGGTAGTTTGGAACAAATATTTCACAAGGAGGGATTGCGTGGCATGTACCGTGGGCTAGCTCCAACTGTGCTGGCTTTACTTCCAAACTGGGCGGTGAGTGTACTTCTTGCTTCTTGATGATGTCTGTTTGTACCCATTATTTTATTGATGAACTATTGTTCTAACTCTCTTGGCAAATTTATTAGCTTTCTGTCCAATATGTAGAACCTTCTCTTTTCTTTCTGGCTTCAAATTGGCAATGACATATATCTACAATGGAAGATAGTAAATCAGGGGTAGGGTTAGCTTAGGTGGAAGATAAAGTGAGGAAAGTTGTATAAGATGGTCTAGGCATCTGTAATGTGAGGATTGGAATGCTTCACTGCAAATGGTGCGTGCAATCAGCTTCATGTAATTAGGAAGCTTTTTAAGAGGATGTGAGGAAGTTTGAGAATGGCACGGACAGAAGTATAATATTAAGGTATAATTGCAGAAGGTGTGAATTAGGGTGTATACTACTTTTCTTTTGGATGTCAGAAATAGATTGTGTACTTAGATGAAACAGATTAAGAATAGTACTCCCTCCCTTGAATTTCATTTAGTTTGACTCTTGGCTAATGTTGACGTCCTCAGGTATCTGGGAAGTAGGATAAGACTTGTTGTTGGAGTTGCTGCTTTATGGAACAAGGGTTTATGACATAGGACAGCAGTGGGCTTAAGATTTCACAAGTTGGGGGTTAAGGTTTCCTTGGAAGAAAATAAGGACTAAAAATTGGTGGATTGAAGGGTATGGCACATATGTAAAGAAAGGTTGATTTGTAGCCAATAGAATGCCATTTAAAGGGTCCATTGGTGGCTGGTTGTGTGCTGTGAATAGTACCTGCAAGATTAGGATATGGGGTTTGATTGGTTCTAAGGTAGGTTTAACCAAGAATGAACTAGGGTTGTGGAGGAATGCTTTTAGATTGAGATATGGGCATACTAGAAAACAAGAGAAAAGAGAGTAAAGTTGATAAGAAGTAGAAATTAACCTAGATATCACACCCATGGTTGTCAAATCGGGATTTGAATTGTGAATTGGAAGGCCTATTTTTTGAATCACGAATCAAACCGCATTGTGAATCGTAAGATTCATGATTAATAATTAAAAATAACAAAATATATTTTCACATAATGAAACATTAAAAGCATGTAGATATTAGTCAAATAACTCACTATATAGCTAACAAACTTAAATATAAACCAAAATTCAAGTCATAATAGTCAAAATTACAAAAAGATGATGTTACATCCTTGCAACACCACCCCAACAAGCGTGTGAACAATATTTACATTTAACTAAAAGCCTATGGGGAGGAACACTATCACAGCGGTTTCATGTAACATCAATTTTTCTCACTTTTTTTTTCTCCTTTTAAACGTTTGACCCATTATACACCCACTCAAGACACAACACAGCAACAGAGAGTAGAAAACAAATAAAAAAATTACCAGCCAGCGATCAAGAGGGACTAGCAGAATCTCAACCAGCATGTACAGTGGGAGACAAAAAAATAAAGCACGTATAGTGGGAGAGAGGCAGAGGGTGGGGAACAAGAGAGTATAGTTTTTCTTAAATATTCTGATTGGGTATTACTGGGAGGGAAGGATTCGTCACTTTCCCTCCAGTCCCGTAAAAAAACCAGCAAAAAAGTAAAGCAAAAAATAGGTTTTTTTGAACCTGGTCCCGCAAAATCCGATATGTAAAATAGCATGACCTGGTTCTGTGAAAATCGCACCAAATGCTGTTGAACCGCGGTTCATACAATTTGACTTACGATTCTGAACCAGAAACAAGTCATTCTGCAATCTGTATTGCTGCTGAATAGAATTGCATTGAATCGAGATTCATGCGATTCTGATAACAATGATCACACCTAGAGTATGATTGGTATGATTGCATCACACAATCAAGAAGGGAGCAATCTTGCTGCAATAATTTGTACAACTGGTGATTCATTATTCTTTGATACTTGAATGCATACTACATAACTTAAATAGGACTAGTCAAAACTCAGGACCAAATACTACTTAAGTCCCAAGTTAAATAACCTGCCACTAATAAACAAAATGAATGATCCAATTAAGTAAATAAGGAATAACTTACAAACTCTAGCACATACATAGACAAGACGAAATACCTAACTTTAAGACACCAATGGAAAATTACTAAAATACCGTTGGACTAAACAATATAATATTAACCAGAGTAACATTAATTGACCACATACTAAACCTAATAAATCTAAACAGTTATAATTCTGTAAGGCTATGCATATCACAATCAGCCCTAAGCCCCCTATTGTTTAATTTAAAACCAAACTAATAAGATCTTTTGATCTTTAAGCTTATGCTTTTTGGAGTTTCTTGCTGCCTAATCAGTTTAACTTACTATTGGATAATGTACTTTGTTGGCCTCTACATATCTCTATATGTTACTGGTGTTCAGTCTGTCTACACTCTTTTTGTAAAGCAGAATACTGTTCTATTCTATTAGTATTCTAAAACATATCAATTTGTTAACTTGCAGGTTTATTTTACTTTGTATGAGCAGCTCAAGAGTCTGCTTTGTTCTGATGGTTAGTTCATTGCTGATTACTTTTGTTTTTAAGCTTGCCAACTTGCTATCTGTGTGTGTGTACATTCATTTATAAAGATGTACACATTGTAATACCTATGATATGTATGCAGATGAAAGCCATCATCTTTCAATTGGAGCTAATATGGTAGCTGCTTCTGGTGCTGGAGCTGCAACTACCATTGCTACAAATCCACTTTGGGTTGTCAAGACTAGACTCCAAGTATGTTTCTTTTAAGTTCATGCTGAATCTTATATTATCATCAATTTGCTTATGCAATCAACCTATGACATATAATTGGCATAATTCATGAGTGCATTAAATGCTTAGAATATATGCAATTAGTAGTTTATTAAGGTAAAAAACCCTTTTGATGTATCTTTTATCATTAGCGTCTTGGAAGTAGATACTTTAGAATTTTCTTTTCTTTATGGCATACAATTACTAGAACTATGAGGTCATGAGATGAAAAGGCAATGAAGGCATCATAAATTTTGACATATTTTGTTGGCCTTTCAGTATAACATCCATGCAAGATGACAAAAGTTCTATCCATATTGGATGGGAAAAAGAATGAACTCATAAAACAGCTAGTTTAGGTGTTTTTGCCTTGGGCTGATCATGTTATCCCTTTAGGAGAAGGGATGTATGGACGTTGAAGAGATTGCAGTGATAAGTATACTAGTGTTCCTATAAGTATACAAGGATGTATGGATGATAAAACTACTGGACTTTCTTTACCCTGCTTATCATCAGTGCATGTGTCTGTATATTTCTGCACAATGAGTTTGCTTTCTTTTTTACTGCAGACCCAGGGAATGAAAGCTGGTGTTGTGCCATATAGGAGCACGCTATCTGCTTTGAGGAGAATTGCTCATGAGGAGGGCATTCGGGGGCTGTACAGGTTGGTGTTGCTTATCATGAATGCATCATCTTGGTCATTGTATAATGCTTTATAATTAATAATTTATTGACATCTGAGATATCCTTTACCATAAACAGTGGCCTTGTACCTGCTCTGGCTGGTATCAGTCATGTTGCCATCCAGTTTCCAACGTATGAGAAAATAAAATTTTATTTGGCAAAACAAGGTAATTCAGTGCCTGTTCTAGTTCTTTGCGACCACTTGAAAGTTTTGGCAGTTGGTTAATGTGATCATTATTTTGTATCAGATGACACTGCAATGGAAAAACTTGGTGCCCGTGATGTTGCAATTGCCTCATCACTATCCAAAATTTTTGCGTCCACATTGACGTATCCTCATGAGGTATGTTGCTGAATGATTGACTTAGTTTAGTTGAAGATATTTGTGCATAATCATAGATACTCATACTTCTAGTTGCCTAGCCTTGTGAATGAAATGAACTTGCCAATCATTTGACAGAAAAATGTTCTAGAATCCATTTTCAATGTTTAAAGCATTTTATAGACTTCACTGCATATTTTTAGCTATTTCTTGAAATATTGTACTTGAACATTTTGAGCTTAATTATTGCTATTGTTTAAATTTCCTTTCTTTCATTGTCAACATAGAAAGTCATATACCCATTGGCTTGAGAAGGATTCATGAATTCCTTATTCCTCATTTCTATTATTTTAGGAGACAAGTATCAGAAAGTGGCAAATGTTTTTGTATTTTATTTGCAGGTTGTTCGTTCCAGACTGCAAGAACAAGGGCACCACTCAGAAAAGCGGTACTCTGGTGTGACTGATTGCATTAGAAAGGTATTTCAACAAGAGGGCCTTCCTGGTTTTTACCGCGGGTGTGCCACTAACCTACTGAGGACAACACCAGCTGCGGCAATCACATTCACTAGCTTTGAAATGATACACCGTTTTCTTGTTTCACATTTCCCTTCTGATCCACAGCCTCATATTTTGTAATGATGGAGCATTGGTGGTCGTCTATATTCTGTAGCAGTAGAATGATTCCAAAACATAAGCTAGACAGCTAGTCCAGCCGACTAGTCTTTCTCTTGGTGATTAGGATCCCATTCTTTGTGATTCTTAATTGTTTATGTATGGTAGATTTCCACATCATTTGAACCAAAATTGAGCCATGTTTCCTTCATCAAAGTGTTTTTGTAGGTGGACTGATGTATTGTTATATATTTGAGAGTGATAATGACGAAAAAGATGTTTGTGGTACAACGTTGTCCTGCATTTTTTTTTTTGAAACTGCTGAATCAATCAGATCCTGTTAAACATTCTACCACAATCGCTGCATCGCATCTCATGCATCGTGGAATCTAGATTCATAGGTCAATTACTTATGTGTATGAGAATTTTTTTAATTGTGGCACGACGTTGAATGCAATTTGTATGACTAGGATTAAAAGAGGCTCATATTTCAAACACGATGAATGAAAGCAAATAATTCTTCCTTTCCTTGAACGTCTGTTTGCAGTCAGTGAAATATGAAACAAAGCCTATATCCGTCATCAAATTCATATATGTTCCTTCGAGAGTGAAAGTTGTATAGATAGGGAGAATGTTAAAGAAATGGTACAATCGACTGCATATTTGATTTGGTTGTCAGAAACTGTTCAACATTCTTGTTAATGTGGCTGCCCCTCTGCCATTAGAACTCGCTGGTTAATCTACCCCCTTTCTTCCTCCCTCCTTCTCAACAAGAAAAGGAAATTACATTTAGTTAACTGTTACAAAGAAGTTCCGACTCTCCAGGATCTTCTGTGTTGTTAATTTTTCCCTAGGTCTCTGGACGCACTGGGGGCACACCTACGCTACAACTCAGCACCATTGCTAAGTGCTCAGTGGTGGGATGTTATGTGTGCCTTTGGGAAGGCACTGAATGTGACCCTTTATCATCTTACCCAAGAAAGGCGTAGAGGCGAGGAGCAATTACAGCAGTACCTTGAGGAGTAGTAGGCCCTGGTTAAACTTATGTTGAAAGCAACTACATTAAAAAAAAAAAAAAATGTTGTGTCACCTGTTATTATTGTATACGCGGGAGATCCCTTTGGGAAGGGAAGCTGAAGGAAGAGGAAAATAAATTATCTCAGGAAAGAAAAGGGTTGGAAATGAAAGTGTCAATGATTGCTTTTCCTTTTTGATGTTTAAAAAACAAAAAGTCATAAAGAAAACCGAACGAAGGCCCGTAGGGACTCAAAATGGTGGATTGAAGCTTTTTGGAGGCTTGCTTTCCTCTTCTAAAATTACATTAAACAAGGACGAAAACTCAATCTAAACATAGGATTAGAGGTCATAGTTCTTGTAGGAGTGTACATAGTGTGTCAATTTATCAGGACTGAAGTTTTTAGGCGAGTTGAGTCGTCATAATCAGAGGCTCTCTGAGTGCCTAACTAAACATATAACAGCTGGGAGGTTTTTCTCCATCAAGAGAACCCATTTCAACCAACTTCCTTGCTAAGCATGCTATCTTTCAGACTGGGATGGGTTCTGTTTCCCCATTAGAACACTTGGCTCACTTATATTATATTATGATTAAAGTAGAACATGTACTACCAAATAAATCTTTTTCGTTGATTTTTTACAACATAAAAAGAAGCTTTCGAATTGAACCCTGGATCTCGATTACAAAATTCATCTCCTCTTTCCAGGAGAATGCCAGTAAACTTATGCAAATTAAGGTAATGATGGTCCATAATTAGACAACTCACTAATGAGTATAAAGTGGGGTTACTAACTAACTATGAAGATTAAAGACTAAGGATTAGCATCCGCTCCTTGGCATCCTAAGTTTGAGACATCCATGGACAAGACACATGGGATTGGATTCGTTTGTCATGTTCTATCACATCCAAAGGAACAAAAGAAAATTACTGTTACTTTACTTTCAGCTTTCTTGGACGTATATCAACATGATTTATATTTATTATTTTTCTTGAGATAAGGGAAGGAGATAGAATAAAGATAAAGAGGGTACTAATTGATACTGGGGACTAAAATGTTTTGTGAGTGGCGTTATAACTGTTTTGACATAAGAAACAAGATGTCAGCACAAGTACATACTACAAAGGATAACAAGATGAAAACATAGCTGGGCCTAGGAGTAGGAGTGGGATATGAGGAGCAGAGCAGGGCATTATTCTTTCAGTTTCACCTTCATCATAGTTTGGTCGGTCCAAAATGCCTAAACCTATCAAAGGAACCGGGAGTGCTATGCTTTCATGATTCCTTAGGAATGCTAGCTACCCCACCTCTTTAGAAAGTGTGGTGCTTTTGGGGGAGAAAGAGTGAGAGAGAGCAACCTTTTTTTTTTTTTACTTCCTGGACCATTTTCCATCTAGTTTTCCATTAATTAATTATGCAATTATCATTTTTTTTTCACTTCAAACAAAGAATTTAAACCACCTACTGCCACATTTTGGTAACGCAACAAACTCTTTTTTAGTCCCTTAAAAGTAAAGGTTAGGCTTCCTTTTTGTTTGTAAAATATTTACTTGCCCATATATTCAAGTTTTGTGCTGTAAGCAGCAGCATATTTTTTGGTTTTAAAAAATTGTGTATGCAAAATTTATAGCTGGTGTAATCTTCCCGAGGAAGGCCAGTGGAAATATAATAAGTATATGATAGTAATAACGACGATGATGAATGCTTTAACTATGACAGCAAAAATGAGCTCTCAGCCTAAAGTTACCCCTCCAGAAAGTCACTGCTATGATGAATAGAGTAGGTGACAATCTTCTCATATTTTGGTATGGATCATGGATCATGGCCAAAAGGTACACCTACATTTCATAAAGACTAAAGAGGAATACCAACCAGATTGCAATAATGCTCACACTTTTGTCCTCTTTCAACAATGTCAAACAACTGATCGTAGTAATTAATTAGTACTATCTATTCTTAACAGATCAATACATGGATTTGTTTTCAAATATCACATTCTTGTTGATACAATTTCTCGAAGGTAAAAATAGAAAAAAGCCTATACATTAGGAAGAGGATTTTTGCTTCTCTTTTTGGGAGGGTGGGGTGGGCATTCAGGTCAAGGGATTGAGTATTTTGTTTTCTGGTCATCGGGATTGAGTATTGCTTTCCACAAAATGAGGGTGCATGTGCTTCCATGGTATGATGTGGCTTGCCATCTTCAGAGTTGACAGCATGAGTCTGCACAATTCTGCACCAGAAAGTGATGTGAACCTCACAAAGAGAGTTCATGAATATAATCATATATTATGGGCAGCAGCCGGGCTCACTTAACGTGTGAAAGTCATAAAGAAAAAGCAATAACACATAACTTTAACCTTTCAATAATAACCGTAGCTATGAAGCTTTCTTAGATTAATTAGCATTTCAAATTATAATCCAACAATTAACTACCTTTGTAGCCGTACCTTTCAGAATGATTAGCAATTCTCCAAGTCCTATGCGTATTTATATTCCGTATTTGGACTTCGAATTTCATAGCTTAAACCTGTTGGTCATTATTAGGTAAAAAAAAAAAAAACTATGGTGTTGACCTGATTAACAACATCTAAAGCATAGCTTTTAGCCTTTTACTGTTAATAATTGACTTCTTCCTTACTTAAACTGAATTTGTGGCATAGTTTATCTGGATTCTGGCCTCACTAAAACTTTATATATGTATATCAATATCAAGTATACTAGTCTAGCTAGCAAATGAATCTATATTTATACAGGATAAGATACTTTGCAGTTTTAGAAAAATCTGCAGAGAATCTCAACCATTAAAATGATAAAACATTGAACATAAGCAAAACTTAATAGATGTCAACCTTTAGATATCAACTGCACCACTGTGCAGTTCTTTTCTAACTGCAAGTAACCCTAGTCCATATTATACAAAGTAATAAGAAAAATGTTAGATAGACATAATTTTATTAAAGATACCGAATGATTTGATATGTTTATTGACTTTTGAGTTGACGAGTGTGATATTTGGTACTTAATTTCATCTAACAAACAACTGTAATTGATTTTAACTAAATTTTGTCAAAATTTTAGTTGTAGTTTTCGGATTGTGTAACATTACTCAACTAATAAATGGTAACAACTAAGTGTGTTAAACGGATTTGAATCTTTTTAAATTATTTTTTTTTTCAAATGATTAAGTGGATAAGAGAGATAAATACAAATAAATTTATTAGTGAAACATAGTTAAAATTTGTAAAAAAAAAATTATAATATTTATGTCTATATTTTTTCTCTATTTGATCAATTAAGAAAAAAAATGAATTAAGGAAATCTAAATATGTTAAACATACTTATAATCATGTAATTAATGATATATCTTTTTTTATAATTTTTTTTTTGCATGTTACATAACAGTTTTCTTTCCACCTGTTATTTCCTAGGTAATAAACTCTGGATAATGAATTAGAGTCTGTCTTGTCAACAAGGAATATTTTTTATATGATGAAAATGTCTTGTAAATCCAATAATCCCACTTTGTAAGTAGTAAGCAGAAAGCACGCGCTTGTGGTGGAAGTGGTTGTATATGAAGGAGTGGATTGGGGGGGGGGGGTGAGTAGGACGTTGCCGGTTGCCGGCGGTTATGATGATGCAAGAGGGAGGCGCCACCTAGGAATCGATTATCCCACTCCGTCGATTTTTTTCTGAATGAACTGTGACTCAATGTGGGTCTATTAGATGGAGAAGTTCTTATGTAATCACTACAAAGGGATATTACACTGCTCTATTTTATTTTTTGTGTGTAAATAACCCGTATTTAAAAATTGTAATAAGTTTTTATTAATTTAAGGTGGAATCGAATTAGATTATAAAAATATAAAATTTATTTTAATATTAATTTTTTTATTTATAAAATTTAAATTCAATATTTTATTTAAAAAATAAATATCAAATCACTTAAATTAATTAATCATTAATTACTCTATTTTAATGCTAACATGCGACACTTATTATTATGCATATAATTACATAAAAAATAAAATATTATTAAATTAAATATAAAATATTACAAAATTGACTAAAGTAATAATCAGAACGTATTTAAGTATCTCTGGTGATGGATCTCCTTTTAGATGCTCCATGCTCTACGTACGTGGGCCTTACCTTAACCATGCTCCCGAACCTCATCGCTCTGGTTCCGAACCACCAGTTTGAATATTTTGAACGTTACGGTGATACACCATACGAATTCACAATTGCAACCTCAGCTTTGTTTCTCATTTTTTTTTTTTATAGGATGTCCCACCACGAAGGGACTCCTGCTCTCAACTATGAAAGTGCTTGTCGTGCTTCCAAAGTTACAATCTAGCATTTTTGGGAAACCTAAAAAACTGCTAAATTCTAGGATAATGCTAAGAAAAATTACAACAGTTTTTAAGGTACAACATATCAAGAATTTGTTCCTTTTCATTTTATATTACTTAAAGATAGAGATGACAAACATACTTGTATTTGTAAAGATTTATAAAGATTATTTTCAATGAATTAAGAGATAAATACTTATTTAATAAATGAGAGCATGATAAAAATCAAAGTATTCATCTCCACATATATTCACAAACTAATAATATATATATATATAAATTTAATATATATATTTATTATGATTTTATTTGATTTTTTTTTTACTTTGGAATGAGACAAACATGTATATTTTCTAATTATTATACAAATAATTTTTTATTGAATAAATTCATAATGATAAAAAATGTCGTAATAATGTATACAATTTATATAATAATTATGTAATGAATTAATTATTATAAAATATAATTTAATTTTGTATATTATTTGTGATATTCAATTAATGTTATAAGATTATTATATTATTGAACAAAAATTATAATATGTGATGATAAAACTTATATTTATGATTTTTTTATAATTTTTAAAATTTTATTTTTAATTATTAAATATTTGTAAATACTTATCTATTTATAAGAATCATAAATAGATATCGACAACAATGACGAGATAAGGGAGATATACTACATACCCCTGCATTCTTACTTGAATAAATATACATATTACCTAGCTCATGCATGCACTGTATATATAATAATACACACATCTCAAAATAAAAGCATGAAATTAATGGTTAGAAAAACTCCAACATCAAAATCTTATAAATTTTATCATAATGAAATAACGTTGATTTCATTTTTTATTTTCTATGTTATCTTTGATTATGATATCTTCACATGTATTACTGTGAGACTAACTTCATAAACATTGTCACAATTAGGAATGTCTGCTAATAATTATCTTTTCTAAAATTTGTATTTTTGTCATCTTCTTAAGAATACAATATCTTGCTTATTATCGCACATAACCCTTGTTGATAACATTGATTTTTTTTGGTAAGTGATTTTATTTTATTTGTATATTCTTAACATATTTTTTTATAGGATGTTTATCTTTATAAACATATTTAGATATAAATAATTAAATTATATTAAAAAATTATTTATTAAAATCTTCCATCTACTTTTATATATTTTTTATATATAAATGATTATCAAACTCTGAGTATTTAATTCTAAATTTGATAGAAAAAAAATACAAGTGCAACGCAACACTTGTAACTCAAAATAGACAGAAACTTAAATATCGATAGAATTTTTTCTATATCTAGATAAGGTTTTTGTTATGACATTAAACTGTATAGGAGAGTCAATTATAATAATTAAAGTCAGAAGAAGAGTCTTGTAATTTGATTATACCTTAGAGGAAGTGAATGTGATTATTCATAATTATATTTAAAAGAATTTAATTTTGATATAATATTAGTGTAAAGTATTTTACACTATCAACTAATCATTGTGTGATTGAATGATAATATAATTTTTTTTTACATTAATAATGTATCAAAATTAAATTCATATTTAAAATAAATTTTTTTTTAAAAAAAAAAAGATAACAAATATGTAGAATCATCGAACTCTTCCACTCTACTCAAAACATTTACTAACAAGCTTTGATATCCATCCACACCGTTGGATTTAGGAGTGTTTAAGACCTAGTCCGCTTTACTGACCCGGTTCGAGTTGAAATTAATTGAGATGAATTTAGATTTTAGAAATTAGATTTTGTGTGTTTTATGATTGGATTCAGGTTATATTCCAAGTAGCTCTAACCTAATATGGTATTTTAAATTATTTTAAAACTTATATTTTTTTTTTTTATAATTGGTTATAAATAATAAATTTTTGACTTAAATTAATAATTTTTGCTTAACATTATTATATATTTATATTAATATTATTTATTTTAAAATATATATTACAAAATATATTTTAATTTTAATTTTTCACTTCTATAATTTTATAATTTAATTATACATAATATTTAAATTTATACATTATACTTGTATATTAAGTTGACTTAATTTGAATCCAGTCATTATTGGGCTATGATCCGATTAGGTCGGATTCAAATTTAAAAAAATGGCTCGATCCAAATATCAAGTTAGGTTCAAATGAAGTTAAACCTATTTCAACTTATCTGGTATATACCCCTGGTTGGAATCTCAAGACTATCAGGGTTAGGTCCTACTTTAGTGGGCAAGCCTACGATACGACCTTAATTTCCTTACGAGGATGAGAAGGCCACAGTTGATCAGTTGTTGCATTGCACTGCAATATTGGTTTTTAATATCATCATTAAAACTTGAAGCCTTACAGGGTAACTGTTTTCCAACAACCACTTCACTAACAGAAAGAGACATTCTGTCTACCAAATGATGTGGTGGCATGCCCCATTCATTTTTTCAAGTTACTATTAGATGGATTATTATTTATTTTTATTATAATAGACGATGTGAAATTGTGAGTGCTTGCTTTCAGCCTTTTTAACTTAATTGGTCACGCCAATGTAGGTACGTGGCAATTTCTCTTAAGTCTGTCCATAATCTACTTTCGTGACTTGGAAACTTAACCAGATGCCATCCATGGTGGATCACAACGTTGAACTCTGTATGTTTTGATGTGCGTTCTGGTTCAATAACTTCATGAGAAAAAAGCCAGATGCTTTACATCAGACAATGACGTGACACTCTCTGAACTGAACACATTGTCACAAAATTCTAATTCACTAACATAGGTTGGCTAAGTTAATTTATTCTTTAGAATAATTAGCCTAAACAATGATGGGGCCATTTTGTCATCTGAGTCTCAGTCATAAAGCCAAATAGGAGCATCTTAGCGTTACAAGCTCATCATCATCTTAGAAAACCAGGATTAATTTGAAATTCCAGCGGTAGGAGGGAGACCTACTAAATTCTTATATTTTGAAACAATGAACAAAATAATGATTTTGAAATACAAACTTGATTGACCAAACGTGGTGTTTTGTGGATGAGCATTAACGAAGTAGACAAACCCAACCACCTCCAACTTCTCAAAGAGAATATTTTAAGTGTTTGAATATTTTTTTGAACCCCAAAGGAGGGATTTTATTCTAAGTTAAGTTAGGCTGGATATAGTACTTCACTTTTCTTTTCCTCGATTATCCTTTTAATTTTTTTTTTCTTTCTGAGTAGGCAACATATTATATAGAATAAGTAGGGTCGTTTCAATGGTTGTGGCATTAAGTGGCTGTCATCATGCCATGACTCTTAATTTATACACTTAGATTTGTTTAAGAAAAAAATATAGAGAAAATAGGTTACGGCAACAACCAATATAACCAAAGAGTATTAGGGACAGGGTCATGCACTCATGCTCATATCCTAAACGCATTGTTTATGTGTGCAATATTCATATATTTGATTTCTAATGAAATCCTTAAACTAAAAATTGGGGAAAAAAAGAAAAAAAAAAAAAGGGATAAATCGCAGGGGAACAAAACAATGGCAAAAGCCTTCGTGTGCACAAGTTGGTTTTTCATAAAGTTGGTGGGTGGATGAGGGCAGGTTCTAGAGTCTCAATGGAGCAGTAGAAACGGAGCACCTAGCAAGGACCTAAAATTAAAACATGGGCCATTCATGGTTGGCCGCTTAACAATCACCAAGATGAAAGTATCATATAAATGCATTCGTTCCATAATTGGTTACTTTAATTTCGTGTTTTTCTTTTTACTAGAGTTACTGTAAACAACTTCGTTGTAATATGAATAATGTTATATTCAATCCAATCATCTTAATAATCAAATATTAAATAAAAAAAGTATTAAATGAAAAAATTTGTATCTAATGTTTTTAAGAATATAAAAAATATTTAATATTTTTTTCATTAATAATTAAGAAAATTAAGTGGAAGATAAATCATTTCTCTTGTAATATACAACAATCAAGTTTGTGTCAAATAAATAACAAAGTTTCCTTCTGAGAAATTCAGTGGTTGGTCTTTTTTCATTGTTTTTTTTTCCCCTTCAGATTAAGTGAATAAGTTTCATTATTTTGGACAAACTAATATACAAAATAATTTAAAAAAACACGGCAATCATTCATTGCAAGTTAAAAGGTTCATTTAGGAGTAAAGATAGCTAAGCTGAAAGGATTTGCAAAAAAATCCAATCAAAATTTCCTTTTAAGTTGAAAAATATCCAACACAAATTAGCCATTAAAAAAAATAGCAGCCCCAAAATTTTACACTTTCCCATCAACTACATGACCTTTTCCCGCCGTTATCATTAAAGAAAATAATCATATCACACAATTTTTTAATACTATTTTTTATATTAGCTAACAATTAATAATTTCATAACTAATAACACATATTAGTTAATTAATGAGATAATAATTTATTGATCAACCAATATATGTTGTTAATTACAAAATTATATATCATTAAACAATGTAAAAAGTTGTTTAGAAAAATAGTGTGATAAAATTGTAACTCTATGATCAATACCCTTCCGGCCTTTCCTTCGATTATTGTCATTATGAGTTTCTGAGTGCTTTCCCTGAAAAAATTGTTTGGGAGTAGATAGCAGAGGCTGAAGTGCACGCGCCGTTAAACAAAAATGAAAGAAACATTATAGAAGCTACGTAGTTAGGAAACAAAACAAAAATCTATTTTTAAAGTTTAAAACTTTGAAACTGTGAGGAGGTTTGGAACATAGGTTCGGAGTTGAGGTATGGGAACAAGAGAACCAACACAGTGGTGGGGAGTATAAAGCGAATACAGAAAGAAAGAGAAAGGGAGAAGAGGTATTTGTGTTGTGTGAGTGCTACTTTCACTTTGTATCTGTAGAGAGAAAGAGAAAAAAAGCAAAAGGAAATGGAGAATCTGAGTGTGTGTGTGTGTTTGAATTGGCAACAAAAGATAGAAACCCCAACAACACTCAACACCATCATCAAACATAAAATCAGAGAGACAGAATAGAACCCACTCTTCATCAACTTTTATTCTCTCTCTTTCTTTCTTATCTGTTCCTCATCAAGTTTTTTTTTTTTTTCCCTCTCTGAAATCCAGCTCTCTGGTGAGGACAATGTTGATGAGTTGAATTGTTGAACTTTGTATCTGGTGAGGGGTTGAGAGGTCAGCTTGCGGTTTGGTCAGTGTCTGGTGCTGTTTGTTATGGCAGCATTGTCGTTTTCAGTGGCATCCGTGGTGGAGGATGTGCTTCAACAGCACGGTACTCGGCTCAAAGATCTTGATTTGGAATCTAGAAAAGCAGAAGAAGCTGGTAATTTCCCATTATTTTTCTGGGTTTTTATCAAATTTCATTTTTGGAATTCCAGGTTGTATGCATTTTCATTGAGACATCTTATATCTTCCCCTGCATCTACAATCCAACTTTTGAAATGCTATTTTTTGGTTGCTGAAAATGTTGGGAATTATGAAGATAACTGTTCAGAACAAAATTATAAGCGTAGTCCTCTGATATGCTTTCATTTTTTCCATGAATGTGTCTAATTATCATCCTTTTCTCTCTGATGGTTGCTTTTACTGAAGGTTGATGCATGTCAATTTTCTTGTATAAAAGCTATCTGGATTTTGTATCAGTTATCCTGAGACTGAAAATCTTTAAAATGCAGCATTCAGAAGGTATGATGCAGCAGGGTGGCTGAGAAAAATGGTTGGAGTTGTAGCAGCTAAAGATTTACCAGCAGAGCCCTCTGAGGAAGAGTTTAGGCTTGGTTTGAGAAGTGGGATCATCCTCTGCAATGTTCTTAATAAGGTTCAACCCGGTGCTGTACCCAAGGTGAGCTTGATCCTAATTTGATTTACTCTGGTTTTTCGGTTATTTGTTTATTTGCTAATGTGTACTCTGTAATCTTCGTTAAGGTTGTGGAGAGTCCTGTTGATTCTGCACTAATCCCTGATGGGGCACCATTATCAGCATTTCAGTATTTCGAAAATGTGAGGAACTTTCTTGTGGCTATCCAGGAAATTGGAATTCCTACATTTGAGGCATCTGATCTGGAACAAGTATGTAAAAGGACCAGATAATTATTACTGTTTCATATTTTTGTGTATCATGGTGAATTGAGTTGTTAATAACACCACCAGATATAATCCCTTGGCAATTTGCAACATTGCATAGTGTGGAGGTTTAATAATGTATTTTTTTGGTTTTTGCTGCTAAATCATTGGTTATGTTTTAGGGAGGAAAATCAGCCAGGATTGTGAACAGCGTCTTGGCCCTTAAATCCTATAGTGAATGGAAACAGACTGGGGCTAATGGTGTGTGGAAATTTGGTGGAACTATCAAACCCTCAACCTCTGCAAAATCTTTTGTGAGAAAAAACTCAGAGCCATTTACTAATTCCTTGTCAAGGAACTCGTCCATCAATGAAAAATCTCCCACTGGTTTGAACTCTGACGTTGAGTCTAATAAAATGGTTGGTAAGCTTTATTTTTTACATTTATATTTGCTCTGGATTTGTCTAGTTGAACAGAAAGATTAACTAAATGGAATTTTATTTTTTTTCATTTCTATGCTTGCAGTCTGGTTCTTATTCTTTGAGTATGCTTGTTCGTGCTATTCTATTAGATAAGAAGCCAGAAGAAGTTCCAATGGTAAGGGGATATAGTTGTTCTGTGTTTCACAACAGAATTTTATTAAGTTTGACAAAATGAGTATAAGTTTGTTACGTTGTACAAGTTGAGCATCTACTACGTTATAATGCATTTGAAAATTGTATGGGTGTCTAACATCTTCATTAAGGGCTTCTCCTGTTTGGTTTGTTTGGCCATTTCTGTTACTTGAAACAAGATAAAAAATGCATCCTAAATGCAGAGATGACAGTCCTATCTAGCACTACTGCACTAGTTTCTTGCTGCTGCATTTCATTCTTCTCACTCATAATACCAAGTCCGCCTTTGAGATTACTTGCTTAAAATTATATTGTCCTTCTGCATGGAACAGTTGGTTGAATCTGTTTTGAATAAGGTCGTAGAGGAGTTTGAGGATCGCATTGCAAGCCAATGTGAACAGGTACAGTACTTTTCACCTTTTTTAGGTGATTGGCCGGTCATTTTATGTGCTTTTTACTCCATTCTTGGAAAAAACTTGTTCATGCTTAAGTTGATTTTTATGACAAGCTGTTCTTGGTTATTTATTTTTCATGTAACTTACAGACAAAAATAACTTCAAGAGCCGCTGTTTCTCAAAGCAATGGATCTGTATCAAAGTTTGTTATGGCAGATAAAAAGGTAATAGTACTAACCTCACGTTTAACATATTCCAGGACACTCATGAAACTTGAAAATGCTTGAATTCTTAGACTCATCTAGTTTTTAATTGATTAGGTGGAGAACAAGATTCCAAAGGTAACAAAGAAAGAGGAATTCATCCATAAAAGCCATGTTGCTGATGAGGAATCGCAAAGACAACTCCTGAAGCAGCAAATGCTCTTTGATCAACAGCAAAGAGATATTCAAGTAGGGAGCAGCTGAGATAATATTAATCATTTTAACTTTGCAATTTGTCAATTTGTTAGTAAAATATTACCATCCTTATGTTTTTGTAGGAACTAAAGCATACAATTCACACCACAAAAGCTGGTATGCAGTTCATGCAAATGAAATTTCATGAGGAGTTCTCCAATCTCGGTAATATTTTGCTAAGAATTTGTGATTAATTTATTTTAAGTTCTTCGCTCTATTGTTTCCTTCCATTCTATTTTGCCTTGCGTTATTGGTGGATGAGATGCTGCATCTTATTTGATTTTCCATTTTTCTTTATAGGCATGCACATTCATGGCTTAGCTCATGCTGCTTCTGGATATCATAGAGTTCTTGAAGAAAATCGCAAACTATACAATCAAGTCCAGGATCTTAAGGGTAATAAGATTACTGGTTGATTGGCTGCTTTAAGCCTAACTCCCATTCGTGCCTTTTTAAGGATTTTATCCCAAAATATAATTAAGGTGGGGTAATTTTGTTTGATCAGGAAGTATTAGGGTGTACTGTCGAGTAAGACCTTTCTTACCTGGACAACTAAACTATTTGAGCACAGTGGATAGTATAGAAGATGGAACTATCACAATTAATATTCCTTCAAAGAATGGGAAAGGACGCAGATCCTTCAACTTCAACAAAGTCTTTGGACCATCTGCAGCCCAAGGTTGGTTTGGTTTTCAGTTTCAGTTATCTCTAGGATTACTATATCTTAGTATAAAATTGAAAATTTTTCTTGTCTTGTGTTGCAGCCGAGGTCTTCTCTGATATGCAGCCACTCATTAGGTCTGTTCTTGATGGTTATAATGTTTGCATATTTGCTTATGGCCAAACAGGATCAGGAAAAACTTACACTATGGTAAGATACACTTAAAAGTTGTCCCCCAAAAAAGCTTGAAATTTTCAATAACGTTTTTCTGATTTATGTTTTTTACTTGTAGACTGGACCGAAAGAGATCACAGAGAAAAGCCAAGGTGTAAATTACAGGGCTCTAAGTGATTTGTTTCTTACAGCAGATCAAAGAAAGGACACTTTTCGCTATGATGTGTCTGTTCAAATGATTGAGATTTATAATGAGCAAGTCCGTGACCTCTTGGTTACTGATGGAACAAACAAAAGATATCCTTTTACCAGTTACTTTAAAATATTATAGAACATGTACACAATTGACTTCTGCTTTGATTTTCTTAAAAAAATTTTGGTTAAGCTTAAGATGAAAACAGCCTTTACTGATGATGCTTGCCCTTTAACCATTTATACATTAGAAATTCGTAGTAATTGTCATAGAGGGCTCAGTGTACCAGATGCAAGCCTTGTCCCAGTATCATCAACAAATGATGTTATTGAACTAATGAAACTGGGGCAAAGGAACCGTGCAGTCGGAGCAACAGCCCTTAATGACCGTAGTAGCCGATCTCATAGGTACATCCTATTCATTGTCCTGTTGTCCACTCTTGTTTCTATGGCGGTATTTTTTATGAAACAGTTAACCATTGGCTTCTTAAATTATCAATTTGGCAGTTGCTTAACTGTTCATGTTCAAGGAAGAGACCTGACATCTGGAGCTATTTTACGTGGATGCATGCATCTGGTTGACTTAGCAGGAAGTGAGAGAGTTGACAAATCTGAGGCCACAGGAGATAGACTAAAAGAGGCACAGCATATTAACAAATCTCTTTCAGCTTTGGGTGATGTCATTGCTTCCCTTGCTCAGAAAAACCAACATGTCCCTTACAGAAATAGCAAACTCACACAATTACTCCAAGATTCACTTGGTAAGGTTTAAAAAGTTGGTTTGCTAATACGGTAGTTGTAAGTTTAACTGTATTTCAGACAGCTATATTCTTTTCTGCTCCTGAGTTATGCAATTCTCTCAAATTTGAACTTTTCATTATGTTGGTTGGGTTTATTTCAGGAGGACAGGCCAAGACACTAATGTTTGTTCACATAAGTCCAGAGGCCGATGCTACTGGAGAAACAATTAGCACCTTAAAATTTGCAGAAAGAGTTGCTACAGTTGAACTTGGTGCTGCACGAGTAAACAAGGATGGTGCAGATGTTAAAGAGCTCAAAGAACAGGTTGATATTCAAAATTTACCTCTCTAATTCTTCATAATAATCTTGGGAAGTCTTACCACTAAATTAAGTTGAACTCTTGAATTGTGTTTCAGATCGCCAGCCTTAAGGCAGCATTGGCAAGAAAGGAAGCGGAATCAGAACATTCTTTATCTGGCAGCTCTGTAAAATATAGGACAAAGGCTAGTGAGCTATCACCGTATCATGCAAACCAGGGGGGTGCAGATATTGTGGGTGATCATCTTGGGTGCCGGCAACCAATGGTTGATGTAGGCAACATAGAGGTATGTATACTTCATTTGCTAGTTGTTTTCTGATGTTGACTAAAAAAATGCTAATCATCCCAATTTTGTAAAATGCAAATGTATAGGAAAACAGTAACCCCTATCCCCCTTAAATTTTCAGTGTGATAGAATGTATATTCAGAAGTTTTAGAACGGAAGTCATTATATGATTTTGGAACAAACACATGTTTATTAATTGTACGATGGGATCCTCAAAATAGAGTTTTATGTACTCAACTCCTCATATGGTTTAGGAACAAATTCATGTTAACCAATAAAAACAGCTGGATCCTCAAAATAGTGGTTTACTCTGTATTTTAATGCCAAATGTTTTCAACTTCTGCCACCAACTGGTGCAGTGGGCTAATTCATGCATGAAATAGAAAGCATTTATTGTTTTAAGTACATAGACTCACTGTTATGATATTTAACACATAGAGTGGTCACACCTCAAGAAAAATAGATCATGCAAAATTTGTTAGGATATTGATATTCCCTGTAGAACACTGATGGAATTTTAACCAATGATCCTGCAGCTTCACAGTAATACACCATTGAGGCAAAAAACTCAGAGCTTTGATTTTGATGAGATATCAGCAAATTCACCACCCTGGCCCCCGGTGAATAGTCCTGGACAAAACTATGGGGAAGATGATAAAGAAACTGGTTGCGGAGAGTGGGTTGATAAGGTCATGGTAAACAAGCAAGATGTAAGCAAAACTGACATCTTAGGGTGTTGGGAAGCAGACAATGGCCACTTATCTGATGTCTTTTATCAGAAATATCTCCAAGATTCTTCCTACAATATGTTCACGGGAGCCAACCAGTTTAACATTGCTGGTTCAGATGACATGGATGACCTTGATGCTGCAACCAGTGATTCCTCGGAGCCTGACTTACTTTGGCAATTTAATCATTCCAAACTTACCACCTTAGCCAATGAAAATGGATCAAAGGCTAGGAAATCTGTCTCAAAGTCAGCAAAAAGCCCAGAATTGAGGTAATGCTAAAATGGTCTTCTTGGAGAGAATATGCTTCTTTTTATACATATTATACAGCTTTTAGTTTGCTCGTAGCTTCACTTCAGATTTTTTTTCTTTTTTTTTTTCTTTCAATTTTTCCAGCAAGAATATTATCCATTCTTCTCATGCTCCTTCACCTTCACGGAAACAAGCAAATGGTGTCTCACATCGAACAGGAAGGCATCCAGCTCCAGTTGACATGAAACGTAAAACTGGGAGTAGAAAGTAAACATGTTATTTGACACGTCAAAAGGGTGATTTATTCTTTTCTTTTCTTTTCTTTTTTTCAATTTTTTAGATCGAGGGAGAGAGAGCTTTTGCAATATATATATATATATTTTGTGTTTTTCTTTGTTTGTAAGTTTTGTAATTTGTATTTACACAGATAATGGAGCAATAATGCCCGTTGCTTGTACAATGGGTCCATGACATCTTTTTCATTTTACACTACAGCTTTTAGGTGATGTAAAAATTTCAAACCCCAACCTGTCACTGCAATGGCCAAAATTTCAACAATGGTTTGATTTGCGATTTCTGGTCAAATATATGTTCTTATCTCCTCTATCGGTTGCCCCTTCCCTTATAAAGCTGCACTGTCTTTTAAATCTTCCCACTTTTTTTCTTTTTCTCTTTCTTTATTTCTTTTTTCTTGTTTGATTTCTAGGCACACCTGGCAACAATAAATAGAATATATACGTAGAGATATTATTATTGAATAAGCACAAATATAACACATCATATTTAAGAACACTCACAAAAAGTTAGAAAGATATGATGATTTGGTGTGATGAGTAAATTTAGTGAAATCAAACTATCATTTCTTTTCAAGTTTTTGTGAATATATCTAAATATAATGTGTTATATTTATACCCACCTAAGAATATCTCTGTATACGTATGACAAGCATAATTTGAAAACTAGTAATCTAGTACGGTGAATGTTGCCAAAATGTTGCCATAATTTGAATCTAGCAGGGGACAAATGTTGGAATTTTGAGTACGCATTTTAAAATGTTGCCAAAACCCCTTCCCAGTGAAAATTTTGATTTTTCTTTTGCATTGGAAGTGTGATAACTGATATATATATATATATATATATATATATATATATATATATATATATATATATATATATATATATATATATATATAAGCACAGACACACAAATGTTTTCAATCAATTTCGAGAAGCTTTCTCTATTTTTGCTTTTTACTCTTCCTATGGAAGTGACTTTGGTTTGTTTTATAAAATTAGTCTTTGAGAATTGGATGCCAGAATGTAGAGACCATTGCCCGCCCGATCCAAAAAAGTGGAAAAGAAAAACGTTGAGGATGAGCTGCAGACAAAATGGAAAGCAATTTTTTTTTTTTTATAGTGGATTGTTGGATCAAACCATAAAATTCTATGAAATAGATAAACTTTGCTTAGATTCGCCTTAAAGGGTTGGCCACCTGGCTTGGCTGTGGTTGGGAGTTCACAATCATAGTTGTGTCATTACATGATGGAACGTGTCACCGGTAGATTTGATGATAATGATCACCATGTTTTGCATGCCAGATGCGAGTTTAGTGGTGGTTCCATAAAGAAAGTTGATGCAAGTTGTTATGGGGTTCCCCAGCCTGGGAGGGAGTGGGACAATGAACTGCCATTGATGGAATTGGTGGTGACAAGGAAATCAACTTGCCATTCTCAGCAACGTTAGCTTCAGTTAAGAATAGCTGTCTGGCAATGGGGAAAAGCTTGACAAGAGTCAAGACCACTTACCCGACATTTGGACAGTGATGTTTCAATCTTGAGCATGGAGCACTCCTATGATTCCTATCCTCAAATTTTAACCTCCTCATTAGTCTAAGATTTGTTGTGCTTGTCATGACAAGAGAATAACATCCTAGAATTCAAAGATAATAATATCATCCTCATGCTTTTTTCTGCAATATCAAGGAAGTAACAAAGATGCTCAAGATTAATCCGGTGATCTAAGATAACGAGAACTAAGCAAAGAATAGAAAACAGCAGCTTTGTCAAAACCAGCACACCACACACCCTCAATGCCCACCCATGGACAACAAATCAAGGTAGCACTCCACATTATACATGGCACGTTGAAAGCAAATTGCGTCTTAGGCTATACACCAACATAAAAAATTTCTTGTACATACATGAAGAAATTAAGGCTGTACATAGATATACTATTTGGAATTGACATCACTCTGGACAGACTTTTCATACAGAGACAAAGGAAGGTTGATTGAAACGTTGGGAAGAAAAGAACATCTTTACATCAAGAATTTTCTTTTATTGGAAAATTGTAATGAACAAGCTCTTGATGGAATATGAATTTTGTGCCTCATGTACAGATTGAATGAAAGGAATTACTAGATTCTTGGAGATGATGATCTCAAGCACTTGAGACAAGACTAAATGATGGATGTAGGGAAGAAAAGCAAGAGGAAACGTTTGAATATGAGCTCTGCAGATCAGGACATGGCTCGGGATACACCTCCTCGGAGAAACCCATTACATTAGAACAAAACCATGAAGGAGATGATTCAGAACTGATAGAAAAAGTCACATTTGAAAGACAGATAGGTGTGAATGGTGAATCAACTATTCCTGAAAAATTCCCAGCAATAGCAACATTTGCACCAATCACATTCTTAAAAGTAATGTTACCAACGACCGGAACTGCATTGGGATCATACTTGTCATCTGGATGGGAACCATAGTATCCCGTCATGCTGATACCCAAGTCAATATTTTCCAATTCTGCATCAGAGATGAAGATGTCTTTCATATAGCCACCTCTACCCCTAGTTGTCTTCAGTTCAATGCCAATAGTCGAGTTGATAATATGAAGCTGCTCTGCAATTGTATCAGATATGCCTCCAGACATCTCACTCCCAAATGCCAGGCCAGCACCTGATGATGATTGTAAGTAAACACCCCTGATGTGGACACTCGAGGTTGGTTTGCCATAGGCAACTCCATACTGATCCCAACCACTCTTCAGCACAATTGCATCATGACCAGTACTAATATTGCTGTTGTCAATGCAAACGTACTCAGAAGAATCTGCAAGTTGAAAATACTAATGAGATTCATAAAGCCCACAGAAAAACTAGTTCACACTTCACAGAACAGCCTCTAAGAAAAGCAATGTACGTGAGATTATCACTACATGACTAAATCACATGTTGAATATTGCAATATAATGAGGAACACCTTTTAGAATTGTAGAAACAAAATCAGAAGATTTGTCAAAGGGATTAATACACCAAATATGAGAATTGAGAAAGCTATGCTGTCTTCAATCATTTTTAGAACTCTTACTGCTTGCCAAATAAAAGTTTTAGCTAATTAAAAAGTTCATGATTCAAAAGTTGTGTACTATATCACTACTCAGATAAGTGACAAGTGACAACTAACAACTTCTCAGTTTACCTGGAACTATACCGCTTGTGTAAGGGGATTCAGCTGGTGCATAAGCTGTTATGTTGTGAATTTGAACGTTGCTGCATGCATTGTGTAAAGAAGATACATATAAAATAGAACACTTCCATTTAAGAAATAAGCCAGTGATCACAAACATGAGCAACTTGTACCTGCAATATACTGGATGGATGTTCCATGCAGGAGAGTTCAAAAATGTCAAATTTGAGATTGTAATATCATCAGAACCAATAAATTCTATAAGATGTGGTCTGCTGTAATTTAAGGAATGAGAACTGATCAGTTCCCACCAGACAGAACCCTGGCCATCAATAATTCCATTATCACCTGATGCATTTATTACAAATATCAATTTAAATATGGCAGCACTGCAATGCTCATCCTATAAGAGAAATACTTCAAAAAAAGACAATATCGTAATGGAAGAGAATACCCTTGCCTGTAATCACAACATCACTTAAGTTCTGTCCATAAATCAAGCTGAGATATCTCCTACCTGGAACGTCAATTCCTCGACCATAAGAAGGGAGGGGATCCACTACACTCCAGTTTTCATAATCCTGAAATGATATACAATAAAAGCTCATGTAAAATATTCCAGAGTGAGCAAATTAGTGTGTTAGTAAATATTGTTCATTGGCAGTTTCCTTCAGTAGGATGCAGAAAAATCTCATCATACACACTTTTATGCTCCAGAAGAGTGAAAGGCAGGATAACAAGATCAGGCAAGGTTTAAAGAATGGCATTAAAGAGTTGATTTCATTTTTCCTTCTGCAGTATTTTTACTGTTTTGTATATGTATTCTCTGCTGATAAGAAGGCAGAGACGAATAAGGTGAACCTTATTATTTTGCTGAGAATGTATGACATCGATTTGCTTGACAATAGAAAATGCTGTCAAATAAACTGACTACATGTAATTTCCCACCCCGATTGGATTTCCTTTGAGACAGTTTTGATAGAGTGCAAGAAACAAATCTGTTTGGCATCCCTCAGCTTTTTCCTATGAAATGGGCAAGGTAATTGGAAAGGGGGCAAAAATTCAAATTAAAGATTAAAACCTGTGATGCAATTATGGTTGCGCCTCTTTCAAGGAAGAGAGTGAGGTGGCTGGTAAGGTTAAAACTTCCAGTAAGCCATGTGCCAGATGGAACATATAGTTTTGCACCACCTTTGTCAGCAAATGACTTGGCATAAAAAACTGCATTTTGGAATGCAACTGTGTTCAATGTTTTTCCATCTCCAACTGCCCCAAACTCCAAGATTGACACACTGTGAGGCCTAGGATCCAATGCTTTCTGTTTACATGGTCCATGATCATCTTCTCCATTGCTTTCCAGAGCAGTGCTTAATGCTATAAGTAAAAGCACAGCCACCTATACAGAAAAGAGAAAAGGAGAAAACTTAAAGCACACTGCTAACTTCATAAGAACTGTTGGGAGGGCAATGTGTACACCAAAACAGAAGATATTACGAAATTGAAAAGCAGTGCGAGTCATCAAAACCTCTAAACAATAAAACAGTATCTTGACGAGCAAAACAAATATTCTATTTCAGCTTCCGCTTGAAGAGGTTTTGCCTTTGGCCCAGAGAACCAAGCCAATGCTAGATAGAAGTAATTGGTTTGGACTTAGAGAAAGGAAAATAATTTACAAAAACAAACGGACAGAAGATGCAATTTGATATTAAAGATGTGACCCCTTCATATTTTCAAAAGGCAAGCAACCAGAAAAGTTTTACAAACACCATAACAATTAAAAACCTATACTTAAAAGCAAGCTAATTAAGTTGGATATAATTTTTAGAAGATAATCTAGAGAGATAGCAAGGTGAATAATTACAGTTATAATAATTAAAAGTGGGATTACTAGAAAGCAAATTGAACATGTAATTCATACTAGCAAACCAGAATAGAAGATTTCCAGTTTGAGAGAAAGCAATAAATCATAAATGTTAACTAAAAAGATCTCTAGACCCATTTTCAGAGACAAGAAAACGATGTCTCAACCAACCTACCACAGCGTAATCACCCATCTATACTCTCTAAATTTGTTTCCGCAAAATCCTTTACAAAAATTGATTTTGACAACAAGGGATTGACGTAATTCACGGTTGAAACCCAGACATTATAACACAATATAAACTTGCAAGTCACTACAAAAAAACTAGAACAAACATCAATATCAATTGTGGGTGTTGGGGTAAAACAAACAAAAGCTTTTGCAGGCTACAACAGGACTCAAAATAAAATCTTTTTTTTTTTTGGGTAATTTCTTAACAACGTACTTACTAGCCTCTTCATGGGTGTGTTCCCCTCTCCTTCAGCCCCAACAAAGTGAAACAGCAACCTCAGAAAGCTGTGCAGGAACAGTAGTGTGGAGTGAAGAAGAGGGTCGAACAAGAACATAAGAACAGAACAAGAAGAAGAGAGCAATGCTACTTCGTATATAATGCCAACCAAGTACTAGAAACAACAAAACAAACGGGGGGAGGTAATAGAAAGCGACACATAAAAAGGAAAAGCCAGCTCTGCATTTCAATTTCCTTATTTTATGTTTTAAACAAATTTCCACGCATCCAACAATGAAATTGTAATATAAAATAAAATAAAATAGCGATAAATATTAACAATTAACAATAACAATAACAATAATTCTTATACCAAACAACAAATATTTCAAAATGCTTGATTTTCCACTAATCGTTTGATTTACCATGAAAATTCCAAATTATGGTTCTCTCTTGCCGACACAAGCCTTTAGGCTCTGTCCAGGACAATCAAATGGAGATTGCAGAGGATCTATGTGCTTTGGGGTCTGAAATTCTGTAAAATCTTTTTTAACTGATAATTTTAATATTTAAATTTATAATATTTTTGATAAAATTCATCTAGAATCACATAAATTATTATTAAATATATCCTTTAGAGTTTTAAAAGAAAAAAAGATATTATACGCTTATTGATTTGATTAAATATGAAAACTAATTAGTTACGTAATTCTCACTTAAGTGACATGTGAGCAAGGGACAGGTCTGATCAGTTTTTCTACCTCCCTTACTCATTACTCTTATATAATATACTTTATAAATGCTACATGCAAATATCTTATTTGGTGTATGTTCAATTTTTGTTTGTAGAATTTGACTTAACATTTCTCATAAATGTTTGAGAATTGAATATTCATATTTTATTTTACGTTTCGTGAATGTATTTTTTGTTTGATATGTGTAAATAATATACAAATATATTGTCTAAAAGTTTTAAAGTGTGTTTGTTTGTATTTTTTTAAAAAATAATTTTTAATAAAAAATATTTTTCAAAATTTTTAATTGTTTAGATAAAATTCTTAAAATAAATAAAATTTAAAATAATAATTTTATTTTTTAAGAATTTAAAATGAATTACTTCCCAAAAAAATCAAAAAAAAAAAGAAAGAAAAAAGTACCTTTTTATTATTTTAAAATTATTTTTTAAAAATTTTATCTAAACGTACCTTTAATTTAAGCATGTGGCACAATTTTTTTAGAATTGCTTTATCTCAAAATCGAATTATAGTTAAGTGGTTTTGTCTATATTTTTCTTCCTCACACAAGATCATATACTTTTCTTATATGAGTAGTCCCATATGGTAGAAAATAAGATTTAACAAATGACGTACGAATTACGTAGCAGTTATAACAATGTTACACACAGGTTGGAGTTTGAAAAGAAAATACTAACATTCCATAATAGATACATCAATCATAGGTTATTATTCATTCATGATAATTTCATTTCGTACTATTAATTATAAGCCAATAATGAATTAATAGGTAGTAATCAAGTTTCGCATTCACATGAGCTGAGTCATGCTTAATTTATTCCAACCCTCATTTTCTATTTAGATGTTCATGGATTAGGTTACGGTTGACCTTGAATTTAAATTGATATTTTGAGTGAGTCAATTTTTTTAGATCTGAACTTGATTCGTTTATGGCACTAATAATTGAGATCAAATTGATTTGAAATCATGAAATTTTAAAAATAGAAAACTAAGATTAAAAAATATTTTACAATGTATATTTCAAAATAAATCATATAAATGTTAAAACATTAGTATGTATATATAAAATTTATTAATTTAAGGTAAGAAAACTTCTAATTTATCACTAATTTTTTATAAAAATTATAAAATTTTACATATTATATTGCATTGAGATCGGGTTTGGACTTATCTAAAGTATAATTCATCCCGATTCGAAAAACAATATTAAATCTATTCCCTAGATTTCAAACTTGACTAAATTAAATTCAGATCAAGCTATATTATTATGTCATACTAAGTCTTGAACACCCCTATCTTTCACTCCTTATTTCCTTCGATTTGTAACACTAACAACCATGTTACCTCACATCTCAATATCTCCAAGTCAAGATGTTACAATTGTTGATGTAGTATTAGACGTAAAGAAGATTTATGAGATAAATCTTAGGCTCTTAATAACATTCAGTAAGCTAATGAGTGTTTTTGCCGCTAAAAAAAATTAATTGAAGAAAGTGAATTTATTACATAACACATCGTTGTTAGGTAAAAATATTGTCTCACTAGATGTCGCAATTCTTGGACTCGAAATCCATTAAATCTAAAAGCAAGAATTGAATTATGCATCAGAGTTATATTCGCTTGATTTATCTTTTATTCTCTTCTATTGTTAAAAGAAATGACATTAATATTAAGAAAATAATTTAATAATATTAATTTTAGGTAAACAAAATTTTGAAAGGCGATATAATTCTTTGATTTATTAAAAAAATAAAAAATGTAATTGACTAATAAAAGATGTGACAAGAAATATAGAAATTAGATAAGTAAATATTAAGATATTATAGGAGTTAAATAATTAATAAAATAAAAAAAGAATAAAATTGATATAAAATAATTATTTTTATATTAAAATTCTAAAACAATATTTAATATAAAACACAAAAAAAAATTCTAATTCCACATGAAGGGAATATATTCTATATCCAAACCTACAAACTAAAGACAATTGAAATCAGCGAGCTTAATGAGCTATAAGCTCCCTAATAGCACCATTGTTGACTAGAAAGACAGTTTGACTCATAATTTTTTTCAATTGAAGTTAAAAAAAAAAAAATTCTTACAAATTCTTGAAAAATTCATTATAATATGAGCCGATAACAAAGATTTTTAGTAAGGAGGATATGTTGTTTGTTATCTAATTTTGCGAAAGAAAGAATTCGCTTTTTATTTTATAATATAAATTTTTTTATTCCTAATCAGGAACATAAGTTAAAAAAATAATCTACATGATTCTTTTTGTAGTTGAATATTTTTTCTAGTAAAGTAAAACTCGGCTAAGTGTGAAAGTTGATTTCCACTTGTTAGTTCATTGTTGGCTATCCATGCATGCTTTTAAAATAAAGTTTAGGGAAAATTTCAAAAAATTATTGAATTATATGTGATGTATACTTTGGTCATATTATTTAAAAAATGTATAAAATGAATTCATTAATTTACGAATTGTGCACGATACTACAAAATAGTAACAAATGTTAAAATATGGATGTAAATGAGTATGTATTACTCACATGCACGTCTAAAGCTCTAATAGCCAAAGGATATGCACTTGAGGTGAGGGTAATTAAGGGATAAAAAATTCATTTAGGAGGTGCACATAATGTGCATGTGGGGAGTTCATTCCCATTTCCTCCTAAAACTCAAAGTTACCCTAATTTTCCTACCAAAACTTATCATAATTTCTCATTTCCCTTATTTCCTCAAGCTTGCAAACTGAATTACTACCATTGAGAGAGAAATTGTGCATGCAATCGAACCCTGAAGGAACGCCTTTGTTCGTGTGACCAAATTATGGAGTAAGGGCATTGTACCGTGAATCCAACTGAGGCAAGTATTAAGTCAAACTTTAAGGTTAGTTTTGACTTAACCCTAGAACAATGGTGGTCATTTTGATGAATTGTTTTTTAGGTTAGGGTTATTGGGTGTTTATTGGTGGTTTAGGGTTTGATTGGTTAGCGGGGATGCATGTGGTTCTATTTATGTCTATGGTTTCAAAATATTGTCTTTATCAGTGTTGTTTGTTACTGTGTGTGGTCCTAAATGTTGTTTTAATTTATTATTTGTGGGATGTATTTGAGATCATTTTTATTACCTGTGGACCCATTTGATTTGTATGTGAACCTGTAAATGTCAAATTTTTTATTGTTTGTAACATGTGAAAATGTGTTTTTCATATGTGCAAAGTGAAATTAAATTACGTGCAAAATATTTAATTTCATAGGTATTGCACTATGACATGTTTGTATGCTTTATGAATAAGTATCATAACATGCTTGTAAGTTTTATGAAATGTAGTATAACATATGCTTGTAAGCTAATGAGTAGTATAATATTTCTTTTACACTTTACAAATGGTTGTGATAACAATTATGTTATATTATAGAGGGAAGTTGCAGTTTAGCTCACCTATGGGGTATGTAAGGGGTGTGTGTCATAGGCTATATAACTTTGATAGTGACCTGCTATCTTGCACATATTTGACTACTTATGTAAGAAAGAATAAGATTAGGATGAGAAAGCTTAAGTGTTTGCAGTATAAGTTTCTTGGTCAAACTTTCACTCATGGACTAACAAAATTATTTGGTGACGATGATGTTAGAAAGATATATAAAATTATGGAGAAAAGACCTAACTCAACTCTTGAAGTATTTGTTGAACATGAAAATAAGCATAACACAAACCCAACTTGATTAGAACCTAACCCTGAACTTTCATGTGAGTTAGAACCTAACCCACTTACAATTCTGATTGAGCCTGCAAATGAGAATGAACCACACCATGAACCCTATCCTGTTAGGTAGAAAGGAAAATAAAAAGAGAAAAGAAAATGGAAGCAGGTACAAAAAGGGTAAGGGGAGGAAAAAAACTGACCCATAAGAGAAAAATCAGACCTGTAGACCTTCAAGAAGATGGTGAAGTTGACTTAACTGGTTGTGAGTTTGAGGACAATGATGAGGAGGTTTTTGACCTGTTTTTTGAAGACTATGCAAGGGAATTTAAGGAAGAAATGGGGGACTGTATGGGTGTTAATGAGAGCCTATATAGAAATGATGAAGTGAATGGTGATGGACAAGTACATGAAGATAATAGAGATGGAGGACAGGCCAACAATGGCGATAATGTTGCCAATGCTAATATTGGACCTTATTGGGATGTGAAGTATCAGTCTGAATATGAGGACAATGACACTTTAATCACTCCCTCTGGTTCTGATGTAGAAGAAGGAGAGGTAATGGGGAAAACGAAGTTTCCATAGTTTAACCAATACACTGACATCAGAAGGAAGGTAAAGTTACAAGTGAGAATGAAATTTGCAAGTCATAAGGTGTTTAGGGGGGTTGTAAGACAATTTTGTATTAAAAATTAGATTGATTTCAAATTCTTGAAGAATGAGAGCACTCGAATATCAATATAGTGCAAGAGAGGTTGTGGATGAAAAATGTATGCCTCCAAGACTCAAAAAAGATATACTTTCCAAATTAATTCATGGTATAACAATGAACATGTAAGCTATGGATGAAGTAACAAAAATTTCAAGGCCAATTCAAGGTGGTTATCTACTAAGTACCAAAACCACATCTGAGACCACAAGGGGAAATGGGAGAATGATTTTGTGCTACATAAGTTTAAACTTCATGCTTACTTTTTGATTTCTTACTTGATGGACTTGCAGGGTTTGAACTCTATACTTGAAGAGATGGGGTTGAACATAAATTATGTGTTAGACATTTATATGTTAACTTCAACGTCACATATAATGGACAAGTGCTGAAAGATCTATTGTGAAACGTTGCAAGGGCCACAACCAAGTCTGAATTTGCTTTTCACATGCAACAAATAAGAAATGTGAATAAGGGAGCAACTAACTGGTTAGTTGCAAAAGATGCAAGCACATGATCAAGACATTTATTCACTCCAAGGGCTAAATCAGGTAGTCTATTGAACAACATTGCAGAGTCATTCAACTCTGCAATACTGCCTGCCAGAGACAAGCTCATAATTACAATGGTGGAAACTATAAGGAGGATGTTAATGAAAATTCTTGCTGCAAATGGGAGATAGGATGCTCAAGTATCAAGGTTAAATCTGCTTATGAATTCAACAAAAGCTTGAAAAGTCAAAGGAAGAAGTTGTGTTGTACATTGCTTATATGAATGGTAACAGAAAAATTGAAATTGACACATGGCAAAGAAGTAAGAAGGTAGTGGATTTAGTGAGCTGGACTTGTTCTTGCAGAAGCTGGGATGTAACAAGTATAAAACTCATGAAATATCTATTATTGGGTGGATAATTCATGCCTGTAATTGACTATTTTTTTTGTATTTCTTGCAGGTATCTCTTGTGCACATGTTATGAATGTCATTTATGCATAACATGATCAGCCTAAGAACTATGTTGATGACTGTTATAAGAAGAAGACTTTCTTGGAATGTTATAGAGTGATAATCAACCTTGTACTCTCACAGGATGAGTGACCACAAATTAACTATGATCAAATCTTTTCTCCTTTGGTTAGGACTTCTATTGGCAGATCTAAGAAGGCTAAGAAAAGAGTCGTTAATGATTAACCTCATAGCCTAAACAATGTATCTAGGGAAGGACAACAATGCCAGTGTGAGAATTATAGAATGTGAGGCCACAATGCTCATGGGTGCCCAAGACCCCTAAATGAAAATAGAAATATATATATATAGAAAGAAGAAGAAAACAAGTGCAGACAATGGTTCTACTACAACTAATCCAACTGTTCTAACTGAAGCTAATCCAAATGCTGGTACTGGAACTATTCCATCAAATGCTGAAATTAAGAATGATCCATCTAATGCTCCAAGTGCAAATGCATCAACTGGTCCGATTACTACAAGTCAAAGTAGTCTTATACCTGCTATGAGTGGCCCAAGGGCACATGGGAGTTGTGGTCCCTGCCAGCCTAGTTCCCAAAGCTCAATTTCCCTACTTAGGGGACACACACATATTTTGACAAGAATGTCAATGATTCAGCCCAGTGAAAGGGCATCAACATTAAGAATTAAGACATGGAGGAGTGGGGCAAGGCTTACACAGTAAAGTTGGCTAAATGGTTTAGGTTTTTTATGTTTTTGTTTTTGGCTGATATTAGGGTATGACAACTATGCCTTGTTATATGTCATTTTTTTGGAAATGTAATGGTATTAGGTTGTATTGGACCCTCTGTGGTGATGTGGGCTTTTTTTTGGAATTCTGAACCTGTTATATGTAAGGGACAAATGCCTTGTTGGTATTTTTTTTGTAGTGGGATCTTATTTTTGTGAATGTTGATAAAGGTGTTTACTGCATATTACCCAATATGAGGCTTTTAATATAAGTTTATATATTCCCTACATGGTCCATTAGTTTTGGAATTGATTTTTCTCTATTAGGTTTTCTTATTATTGTTAAATGTTGAATATTTATGATTGTGATTATGCCAAAACTGATAAAAATTATTTTATGTTCCCCACAGGTTTACTACACCCTTGCAACAAGAAAATTGCAATAACTGATTGTGATAAAACCCACATTACAAGGGTATGCTAAACTTGGACTTGTGCTTCCATTGTATTGTAACATCAACCTGTAATTTTGGTGGTTGTTTAACTTATTGGAGTTGTGCTTCCATTAGTTATAATTACTTAGTTCTTTTCTTGATTTCCTGTTATTGAAATTATGGTATATTGAAATTTTGGTGGTCAATTGAACTTATTAGAATTGTGTTAGGTATACTGTTACTGTGATTATTCATATCATTTGCATAAATTCATAGTCAATTGAGAAATATTGGAATCATTTCATTGAACAAGGTAAATTACATTGCATAACACATTAACCCCTTATATTCAAATTCATTACATCCAACCTCTGCTAACTCAATATCATTCTCAATTGACAGATCTCTGCACCATCTTACTTACATAAAACATTCCTCTAACCCTATACTAAAACTTCCAAAATACATCGTAGCACTCATCAAACATTTCCATTATCATAGATCAATAAACTAATAAGCACAATCACTATAGCAAGTATCAGCATCCCACACATCATATACAACTGATACTTCTGTGACTCCAACTTAGCCTTCTGTGATTCAACCTTAGCATTTAACACACACAATTGAGCCTTATTTGCTTCTAGTTCCATATTTAATTCATTGTTCATTTTCAGCAAATTGTTGAAGATTTTTTCAACTATTTTCTCTGTAGGTGGATCGTACTAGGTAAAGAAGTGATAGTCATATACGGTAGGGTTGTGGTCCCTGCCGGTCCCAGTTCCCAAGCTCAATTTCCTACTTGGGGACATTAAAGGAGATTGAAGGGGCATCGACATCAGAATTAAGACATGGAGGAGTGGGGCAAAGACTTCTACAGAAAGTTGGCTAAATGTCATACCTGCTACAACCAAAGAATCTCCTTTGTAGGTTCCTTTCAGTCTATGAGGTTTGCACCTAACAATGAAGGTCGTATTTACAACTTCGAGTATGACCACTAAAGCTTGTTGAACTCTATGAAGATTGGTTCTATTGCATTTTCTCCACCAGGTTCGGCCTCAGTCATTGCTCCCTCAATTGCTACTCAATCATTGCTCAATGTTGTTTAAGTAGTTGAATTATGGAGTTTTAGGGTTTAAAACTAGGTGAGAGGAAAAAGAAGAACTCCCCACGTGCACATCATGTGTATCTCCCAAATGAATTTTATCCTCGAATTACCATCATCTCAGATGCACTTCATTTGGTTATTAGAGCTTTAGACGTACACGTGAGTGGTATATGCTCATTTTTGTTCAAATTTTAACGTTTGTTACCATTTTGTAACAACGTGTACAATTTGTAAAGTAACGAGTCTATTTTTCAAATTTTTAACGTAACATGACCAAAGTGCACATCACATATAGTTTAGTTTTTTTTTTAAGTTTTCCATAGAGTTTAATTTTGATTTATCGTCAGTATATATTTTTTTTATTATGTCATTCAATATTGTGTTAATACATTATTAATGAGTTTGATTATGTTAGCAAATTATATAAGATACCAAACTTTTTCAATAATGTGACAATATATTATTAGATATAAATGTTAAACTTTTTTATACTAATAATGAATCAAAACCAAATTATTTAAAAATTATGAAGAACCACATAATCTTACATAATTAAATTATAATAAGATAAATTACACCTATCTCCCTATACTTTCACTCTTTGTCAACTAAATCCCTTCATTTTTTTTTTTTTTTTATCACTTTACCTCCTTGGTGAATTGTTGAAATCCTAATAAATTTAACGATAGTAATTATTGCTTAATTTATATATTATCTGTTATGGTTTAACACTTTTTCAATTTATCTTGTAAAATTATTTTTTATCACTAAATTCCTTGACAAAGTGGAATATGTTAGGGTCCTAATAACATTTAGTAAGCTAATGAATGTTTTCGCCAATAAGAAAAATTCAATAAAAAGTGAATTTATTATTGATCACATCATTGCGGGAAGCTATAATTGTCGGTGTCGCTGTCGCATTTATGATTTATTATAGTCAATAGCAATATAATAAAATTTATTAAACATTTAGAGGAAATACGAAGGAGTGAATCATGTAAAAACCTACCCTAGCTAGATGCTGCAAGTCTTGGATTCGAAATCCATTAAATCCAAAAGCAATAATTATATGAGAAATTTTAGTATCAATCCGTTTTTTGTCTAATTTTTTTACTTTAATTTTTTTAATTTATTTATAAATTTATTTTATATTTCATAAAAAAATTATAATCACATACAACTTAATTTAATATTTTTTTATATATAAATATACAATATAAATATAATGCACATATTTTTAATGTACAAAAAATATTATCCTTTTAGCATGTTTTTAAAACACAACAAATGTATATTTCAAGAAGAAATACCCTTATTAATTTCCTTATTAATTTTAAAAAAAATTATATAAAATTTAAGTCATTAATTTAAAGTTAATAATAATTTTTTTTCTTAAGACATATATTTATTATATTTCATAAACATACAATAATATCTTAAAGTTATATTATGCATCGGAGTTATATATATTCCCTACTTAAAATCACCAATATTATGGGAGGAGAGTTGAGGGAAACTTTATCTTAACTCTGTCCAACCCCACAAGCTAAAGTCAACTGAAATGTGTAAGTTCATTCAATGAGCTCCCTAATAGCTTGACTGTTAACTAGAAAGACATATTTAGTGATCGAAACATTATTCTCCTTATTTTTTACTTGTTATTATCTGTTTAAAATTTTTTATTAGAAAGTCCTATCTCTCTTTGTTATTTATTTTCTAACTCATTATTTCTTATTTTTTACATTTTTCTCCAATTTCATGTTAACCCAAATTTCTCCTCAACCATTAATCTCCATCTCAATCTTAATCTTCGCCTTACTCTTCAACAGAAACAGCACCGACCCAATCACCACCCTAAACTCTATATTCATTAGAGTCATTAAAATAACTCAAGTCTGATAAATCAATTTGATTAATTCGATAAAATAAATGAGTTAAATTAATAAAAATAAATATAAAATTAAAAATAATTTAAATTAACCTAATTCAAATAGGTTCATCCGTTACAATTCAGTCCAATATAACTCATTAAATCATATAAAAATAGACTGAATTAATAAAATACTAATTTAAAACTCACATAATTCAATATAGTTTGATAAAAAAAATAACATACCCTGAACTAATCCGATTTGTCAACTATAATAATAATATCCATAACCAATCAAACATGACAAAGATGAAGAACCTAGACGACGATTTTGAAAAATGGTGATTTGATCTTTGACAAAGTTCATCATTGTAAACAGCATCTCAGCAGTTTTAGTCACTCTCCACCCCGCATCCAAAAGTTGGCGGCAACCTCGCTCAAGCCTTGGCGAGTGGCGACCCGATCCCTGCAAGAACAAAATTAAATTAACACTTATTTTTATAATTTTTTTCTTACTTGATGAAGCAAGGTAGTTATACATGCTTTGTGAGCATGCCACTTATTCTTGTTTGTTAGAGCATGTCATTTTCCTTACTTGATGAAGTAAACTAGTTGTACATGATTTGATAAATATGCTGATTATTCATGCTTGTTGAAACATGTCAGTTTTTTTTTTCTCATGATAAGTATACCAATGATTTCTTGTACTTGGGAGAGAGAAGATGTTGAAGAGAAATTATGAAAGATTGACATTGAAAATAATATTATTAAATCACAAATTTAATACTATTTTCATGTTACATTATCACATCAATACTTAATTTATGTTATTAGTAATGCTTATAATCATAAAAAATCTTAGAACAGTAAATGGTGTAATTACTGTCATGATTTGCCATTGTTTGCGTTATGGGGTTGGTCAATTTAAATGTGTTATCTCATGTCGTTGTTTTTTGAAGTCGTAACCATGTTAACAAAATTAGTTGCTAATCCGAGACATTTTCAAAACAAAATATTTTCAAAGTAATATCCTTCAATTAAACTTTCATGAATTTAATAGGCCTAACAGAAAATAGCTCGCCTGGACATGCATGGGCAGACAATTTTTGGGCAAACTTGAAAGCAAAGTTACCAAAATTATACAAACTATTTATGTTATAGTTAATCATAATTAAGCCATTAGGAATAATTTGTTGTAAGGGATTTAAATAGTTTGTAAAAATTTATAAATTTAAACTTCTATTATAACCAATCTTATTTAACAAATTTTTATCAAATTTAAATTTGGATCATTGTGTATTTGTGAGTTATTATGGTACAAATAATTACGATTTTTGTATGATATTAGTTCATACTATTCAATAAATAAAAGCTAAAGAATGAAAAGGAAAATGATTAGTTTACAATCAGCACAAAATTTATTTATTCATAATTATTATGAACGATTGAAAATGTAATAAAATTATTAACCTAAGCTGTATTTTTTTTTATACTGGACTTTAAATAGATTTGTAATTGCAAAGAATTACATGATTAATTGAAAATTATTGACATCACATTTTTTTAAGTTGTTGTCAAGGTAATGAAACTTTTCGAAACTCGAAGAAAAAAAAGTTTTCAGAACCTTGGAGAATAAAATTGTAAGATGACTGGGAAATGAAAAAAAAAAACTGTATAAAGTCAGAATTAAAAGTAGAGTCGTGAATTGGAATCTTGCAAATAGTACTGTTATTTAAATAAGTTTTTTTAAATGTGGATTATTAGATAATAATTCATATTTATTACGTATTTTTTAAATTGCTTAAATTTTATAATTTTTTTCACGGCATTGTACAACAATTATTAGTTTCTTACATAAGAATATAAGAATGGGACCCGCAACAATAATGTGTGCAAAATGCTAGGCTGGCGTTACCTGGCTTGCCAGATCAGAAGTACATGAGGTGTCATTGACGGGGTCCACCAAACCCATTCATAATGAGTCTTTTTTAATTTTTTTTAATTACTACAAACAGTATATAAAATTGAAACCCATCCCTTTCTGGAAGTCTAAACTCTAAACAATATTGAAATGAAATTGTAACGTACGAACCAGGTTCCCTCTTGCGAACGATTGCACCTTTCCCCACTAAGTCATGGAAAATACTAAAATCAACCTGCTCTAATTTCCTTCCTTTCAGTTTCTTATAGCGTGCAACAATTTTGACCTAATTTGAGTCAGCTTAAAATTGACTTGGCCGGTAATGGGTTGAATTGAATAGGCCAAGCCTCGCAGAATTTAACATCTCCAATTTAAACATTGATCTTTTGAATTTTATCCACTTCATCAGATTTGTAACCTGATAAAGATTTCGGATGATCAAACTTTGTTCTAAATTTTACAACTAAACCCACTAGTGCCTGATACTGGAAGCCGAAAGAGACGTATTCTAGTAAGAAAGTCCGTATGATAATTGCCTATTGATAAGTGGTTGTGGTGATGATAATTTGGCAGAACAAAGTTAAATTGAGTTTGTTTGTAGCACGACCACACACACGTAAGAGAGAGTGCTCGGTGCAGTGTGGCGGGCCGAGCAACTCCACACCAATGACACCACATGTGCACCGTTTTATTATTATTATTATTATTTTGGGTATTACGTGTGCACAATTTGGTAGTACAGTGCATTTAAACATATTTCCTATTGTGGCCACGATAATGTTGCTTTTTGTCCTAAGCTCTTTAAAGGTGCCGTTGTTAATGGCAGAGACTTTTTTGGTGTATACTTTGCGTCGATGTCAGGGCCCCATCCTTCCGGAGAGAAGAATCCAAGGGCCTGCATTTACCTACTCATTTCATAGCTTCATTCATGTACATGATGCTCAGACCCAAAAAAAAAAAAAATGTACATGATGCTGCCACTTCAACTAATATTCTAGGCCTAAACAAACCAGACACTCATATATCATATATATAGATGATTATGGTTGCTTGATTGGATTATAGGAAAGACATAACCTTTCTGAATTTTGTGATTATATTATCTTCGATCTAATATGATTCAATTTTTAATATTGGCGATGTTATTGCACTGAATCCTTCTTTACCGAACCTCAGCAAGGCTGCATCAAAACTCAAAAATTAAGTATAAAATGTGTTTGATAAAGAATAAGGGGCGGAGGGTACCTAGTATCATTATTGATATGTCGTCAACTTTTGCATGTAATTTTTTATGAACAAAATATAAATTAAATGTTAAGCTTAGCCCCCTATTGCTTCTCCTTGGCTCCTTCAAAAAAGTTCTTTAGCTCTGCTCCCTTAGATCAACATATCTAAACTGAAATAAATGTTAATTAGGATTGGTCCAATGATAAAATTGAACAAAGTTGACAAAAGAACTTGTGAATTTAATTCTTACTTAATTTTTTTATTGATAAGTCATTCATTATAAATTCTTAAATTTATAGCATGCATTAACCTTAAAAAAATGGGATAATATGTTTAAAAAGATAAAATATAATCTATGGTCAAAATTGTAATTTCAAAACATTGGGTTTGAGGTGTTATCGTCCCTGATATTCAGGGGTCATTTTAAAATGAACCCTGCTATTTAAGGATCATCTATCGACCTTGTTTTCTGAACCTTTAGATGTACTGAAAATTAAATGAATAACTAGATGTTATTATTGGTTACCTGTTAATCAGGTTAAAAGGAGAAGTAAAATATTTCTAAACGACCCTATAATAAAAATGTATTTGTTAATCAGGTTAATCTATTTCTCCTGCTCTCCTCCCTCTTCTTCTTTGTCTAAGCTTTTCACCCTTCTCCGATCACCATCCTCGCCGCCTGTCGGGAATTACGCGGTGGCTGGCGATGGTAGCGAGTCGTCCACAGTAGGTGAGTTGAGGGGCTATGGCGGTTAGCTCGTGTACAGGGGAGCTCCGACGGCGGCGATTTGTAGGGTTGGGTGACATGGGTGATGGCGACGTGTGTGTGGCAAATCTGGGCGTTTTTCGGGGCTGATTTGGGCGCTTTCAAGGCTGATCTCGGTATTTCCTATACGTGGGTAGCAGATCTGCGTGTTGGTAAGTTTGGTGCGGTGGTTCATTTGGTGGTGAGTTTTGAGATTCCTATGGCTGAAGAGGGGTACGACGGTAGTGTATGACCAGGCGAAACGGTGGTTCGTGATTTAGGGGCAACTGGGCAATGGTTCGTTATTCCAATGGTTCATTATTCCGATACAACAGAGGTAGACGTCAAGGTGGGCAAGGGACTTGGTGGCGAGGATGCTGTCCGTGGTGTCGGCACTGTCAATATAGAGGATCTTGACCTCGTCGATGCCTTGTTTGGTTGATTCCACGTCTTTCACGTCAATCCTTTTGTTAGGGAAGTATTCTTTCTATGCTTTCCAATTGATGACAAAGAAGTTGAACCCATTCCCTCAAAAGAGGACAAGAACCATTGACTTTCGTAGTCTTGATTTGGACAAAGTCGGAAATCATGGCCAAAAAATTGTAGCTATTGTCAAAAATCATAGTAAAAAAATTGTAATCATTGTCAAAACTCTTATATAAATTTAATTATTTTAAAGATATAAAAATAATATAAAATTTTACTTATAATCACAACTAAAGTTAAAAGTTTTATCATGGACCTTTTACCAAAGAGTCCATATTAAATAGACTCGGTATTCAGATTGATAGCGTTTGTCTATATATATCTAACGCTACATATTTTTTTTTAAAGATATTATTAGTTTCTTAAAATGTGTTTCTCTTATGAAGATTGGACCTTCAACTAACAATGAAGATTGACTTAGGGAATTTCTGTGTAGCAATGGCCCCACTACGCCATTATCAATTGTCAATGGATTAATGGAATGCTTTTGCAAATGCATTTGTACGATCTAACAGTGAAGTTTTGGTGGCAAAAACCGTGAAGGGAAGAATCATTTTCATGCAAATAGCAAGTGGCGATGACTTTTAAGAGAATTGAAATCCATCGTGCTAATTGCTTTAGACAAGAATGTGCAATAATAAGGGCAGACAGTTTGGAGCAAAGCATATATGATGATGAGGCGCCTCACGTAGTCAAAATTGTTTTGACGAACTGCATAGAATCCTAGATAACTGAACACATTATATAATTAACTTTTATATTTTTATATTAAATAATATATATATATATATATTTATATATTTATATTTTATTTAATATTATTTATTATACATATTTTTTTTTTTTATTTTTTTACTCAATCATATCTATTAAAAATAATATAAATAATATTTACATCCTTTAAAAAAATATAAAATTATTATTTTCGTTATATAATTCTGTGCGATTTACCAATGCGACAACGACCAATCTGATACAAAAATAGTGAAAAAAAAGGCAATAGGAAGCACGGTGGTCTGGTAGAAACTAGAAAGAACGGTGAATGATTGATGTGTTCAGTGATACGATATATATATATATACACAGAAAAGAATTGTAGAATCACTTAACTTTAGTCTTTAGGATGATAACTAATAATCTTAACATTAAAACATATTAATTAAAAATTTCAATTTTTTTATTATCAATTAAGGATTTTAATTTTAATAAAAAAATTAATAACATTTATTAATTAGAAATTTTTTTTAAAACATATATGTCATATGTTTTGTTTATATTATAAATTATTTATTTATTAAGCTAAACATTTTTGTCTTTTCACCATTTTTATTAATAAAAATATATTTTAATAAAGTTGAGATCCTTAATTAATAACAATAAAGATTTAATCCCTTAATTATTTTATTACAAAAAGTTTAAGTCCTCAAGTAATACTTCACTATATATATATATATATATATATATATATATATATATATATATATATATATATATATAATGAAGTGAGAGAAGTAATATATTGTGAGAGTAAAATGAATAAATATTGACTATTAAATTTTACATAAATAATTAAGATTAAAACAAAATGTCACGTGAATTTTTTAAGTGATCATATGACCTTTCAATAATTTTTAATCTTAAGCATATTTAGTTTAATGATTAAAATTTATTCATCTCACCTCTTACAATAAATAGTTATTCTTACTAAATATGTCACACACACACATAGATAGTGAGATGAATGATAGGCTTGGCAATTAGAATTCTATCTGCGAGTACCCACTTCGCATGGAGCGAGTTTAAAACTCATTTTGCACAATAGCAAGAGCGAGGGGCAGGTGCGAGTTTGGGCTCAACCCATCTTGCCTCGTCTCGCGCTCGCTCAGCACGTCGTACATCTAAATAAATATTATATTTATTTAAGTTACTAATAATGTTAATTACATTCATTACTTTCGTTAGTTTAATGTTTATTTTTAATATATTTTTTTAATTTATATGAGATAATGAATTGATTTTAAGATAGTAATTAATTATTATATATATTTTTAAAAGTATTTATAAGTGTAGGATGAAATAAGAGTAGATGCAAGTTTTGATATGTTTCTTACAAGACGAGTGCGGGTTTTAACGCTTAACGGTGTGAAGCGAAATCAGGTTGAACAAAAATACACCCTTACCTGTTCTATTGTTAAGCCTAACGAAAAAAATTAGACCATTGAATTTTGTATAAATTGTTAAAATAATATTTTACTTAAAGTTACATGATAACCTAAAAAGTATTATAATCAGTGTAAATTGTTGTATGCACACATAATATAAAGATAAAGTGTCAATTAGTGTCTTATCAAAACTAAAAGCGAAAATTAGTATTGAAATGAATCTTTAAAGAGAATTAATACAACGCAATCCTCTCTTCTCTAGTGCATGTAATGCTAATTCATAATTTCTGTACTTATACAATATTAGCATAACAATTGTTATTTGAGAAATTCTTCTCCTTTTTTTTCCCCCCTTTTTGGGTAACATATTTGAGAATTTCTTTCTATCCAGCATCATTGCTGGTAGTTGGACTTCATGTTCTTTGTTTTTGCGTTAGCGTTTGTGCAGCAGCATATACTTTGACAACACGCCTTAAGCTACACATGAAGTTGTTCCGCAAAATATGTGACCCACACAGGCATAGGATGTCCATTGTCCGGATAGCCTTTCATGAAGTCCCCCCTCCTTCCCAATGGGCTGGCTAACTCTTCCATTACTACTAGGCTGAATCTAACTCGACAGTACTATTCTAGCCTACAAAACTGAAACAAATAGTGACCTAGTCCAGTCTCATGTTTTTCATGGACTCTGACCCAAAGAAAATCTCATGGACCACTAACAATGTAAAATTGAGAACTCGCTGTTCGCATAACAAATAGTACTCTTTTTTTGTTGGAGGATTGTGGGGGTGTTTATTATTATTATTTAAAAAATAAATAAATTGTTCCAAGAAGACTGCGGCGTCACGTGTCCTATTGGCTATTGCCCATTATTTTTGGTTGAAATGAAAAGCGTACCTGAACCGAAGCACCACGTTCCCAGTTGTATTGGTCGCAGTATATTTAGACTATTCTTGAGTTAGCTCTCCAGTGACTCCTCCGCCACCATCTCAATCTCACACCATCCAATAATGGCGTTGTACGTGCTGTCACGCCGTTTATCAGGTGGATCCACCTCAACCACGGCGCAGCTTGCCCTCGCCTTGCGTTGCGCTTCCTCTTCCAGATCCTATTCGTCGTCGTTTAGGGAAGAAAGAGATACCTTCGGTCCCATTCAAGTTCCCTCCGACAAGTTCGTTTTCATTTTCTGCTTCCCAAGTACTTCATTTCTCTCCCCTCCACCCCCCTCTTTCATTTATTTATCTAACTCTGTTGTTGTTTTTGTGTGTTTGTGTACCGTTAGATTATGGGGGGCACAAACTCAAAGATCGTTGCAAAATTTCGATATCGGTGGCCCCCGCGAACGCATGCCTGAACCCATCATTCGCGCCTTTGGCATCTTGAAGAAATGCGCTGCTAAGGTTACTTCTTTTTCTCCTTTTTCATAATATTACCGCTTTTCAGCTCTTACAGTCTTATACTATACACTAGCTTCTCTTATTATTCTTTATTTTTTAAAAAATATCATTTTTAAATTTTTTCTAACTAATTAATAGGTATTTCGTTTTAAATTTTGATTGAATTGCTCAATTGGCTGGAGTTGTTGAATTGTTGTAATGCAGGTGAACATGGAGTATGGCCTTGATCCCACCGTTGGGAAAGCAGTGATGCAAGCAGCACAAGAAGTAGCCGAGGGAAAGCTAAATGACCATTTTCCCCTCGTTGTATGGCAAACTGGCAGTGGCACTCAAAGTAACATGAATGCTAATGAGGTTGGTCTTCTTCTCTCATTTTTGCACTGCAGCAAGCCTAGCCTACAAAATATTACGCCACACGTTAAGGATCTTAGTTTAGTGGACTTGTCATTATAAATATTCATCTTCATTGTGTATAATAGATAATTAAATAAAGACTTGAGAATCAATTTAGTTTTTTTCCAAGGAATATTTCTGAAGTAATACGTTCCCAATTTTTGTTTTGTCCCAACTGTGCGGATAAGTGATAACCCTTCCATCCATTTGATCTCTGCAGTGACCTATTCTTAAAAAGAAAGTTTGTGTTAAACTTTTCAGGTTATTGCAAACAGAGCAGCAGAGATTCTTGGCCATAAGCGCGGCGAAAAGTTTGTGCACCCAAATGACCATGTCAATAGATCACAATCTTCTAATGATACGTTCCCAACTGTAAGCCTTTTGTTTATCTTTAGCAATTTCATCTTCTAAAATTTCTTATTTAGGGGGTACAATTCCTAGTAAACTGTTTCTTTACCTACTGGTTTTATCTTGTTGTTTAAACTACCATTTTTTTTTAATTTCTTTTAATCCTGTATTTTTTCCCCTCTTTCCAGGTAATGCACATTGCAGCGGCAATGGAAATAAACTTAAGACTAATCCCCAAATTGAAAACCTTACATGGTACACTAAACGCAAAGGTTTGAATTCTAGTTCATACTTTTAGACAAGTTATAGTATGTTGGATAGATTACAGCCCCTCTCCTACGAACTAGTGTGTCATACTGTTTAGAGGTGATTTTGAGTGATTTACATTAGACCTGACATGTTTTTTCCATGCTACATCAAAATCTGTGATATAAATGTGTAAATTTTGGTAGTTTAATGTGTTGTTCCAGTCTTGTGTGTTTATCTTATGGTTCTGGCCATTTTACAAAACCTGTACTAATATTGCCAAAACAGGGCTTCCTTGGTTGCATTCTTGCATGATAACTTTTTCTCGTCCTACACTGAGCTTATTGTTTTCTCTGGCTCTTTCTCTCAGTTTTCCTTTTGGTCTATCGAGTATGCAATTTGCATTTGCAAATGACTAATAAGTTATTAAGACAGGAACGTGTCAGAGAACTTTTAACTTGGATAATTATTATTATTATTTTTTATCTTGGCCTGCAAGGTGGAATTTTATAAACTGAAGGCACTTGGCTTTGTACTTGCTTTTCTTTTAATGGTATTTATCATTGTCTTTGTTTTATCTCAATTATTTATTTATTTATTTTTGCTTTTCTTTAAAACAATTTTACCAGTCAATTGAATTCAAAGATATTGTCAAGATTGGACGAACTCATACTCAAGATGCAACACCACTGACTCTTGGACAGGAATTTAGTGGCTATACTACACAAGTAAGCTTGCTTTCCTTTGGCTTATGTTGTTTGTTTATTCTGTTTATCATTGTTGAATGGGTTGTTAATTCTTGACAGTTTGTGGGGAGTGATTTCTCATTACCTTCTCCTTTATTGGCAGGTGAACTATGGTATTGATCGAGTGATTGGCACTTTGCCACGCATGTATCAGGTTAGACACCTAAGTACAAACATTAACTACTTGTTAATTCATTTGCTTTTGGATTTCTGACTGAGTAGAGATGTTACTTGAGCAGCTTGCCCAGGGTGGTACAGCTGTGGGGACTGGATTGAATACAAAGAAGGGGTACGTATGCTTTTTGATAACTAAGTGGTTGTTCTTCTTTTATTTTCTTTTTGTAACCTTCCAGTGTTTTTTAATTTTTTAATTTTTCAACTTTGCTATTTGATGCCTACCAAAACAAATATGATAGCAGCTTTCTATTCATTCCTTCTGGTGTATTGTTCCATTTGATCTGAGCTTTTTATCAGGCATGGTCTTGTTTCTCACTATCATCCAATACCAAAAGTAATGGATATTGCCTGGACAGATGTGTGTGCACATTTTCCACTATTGGGTTTTAATTTATTATGGATGTCATTGTTGAAAAATAGATGACATTTTCTCTAGAGATCTTATGGATATGGGTTTATTTTATTTTGAAAATAAATACCCTAGGCCTGCCTTTTTTGGTTGAAGAAAACATTTGTGGTTTAACTTTTTAAAGAAATAAATTTGGTTAAACAGTGATCATTTCCTGGATGATATTCAGGTTCGATGCTAAGATAGCAGCAGCAGTAGCTGAGGAAACAAATCTTCCTTTTGTTACGGCAGAAAATAAGTTTGAGGCCTTGGTTTGTTGCTAAAACTTATTAATTTTCTTTGTCTTTAATTTCTTGTATGCTATTTTCCTTTCACTAGTTTCTTCCATTAATCTTGCATCACATGCAGCAAAATATTGGCTTGCAGCGTGCTCATATTCTCCTTTTGCAGGCTGCCCATGATGCTTTTGTTGAAACTAGTGGAGCCCTCAACACAGTTGCGGCTTCTTTAATGAAGATTGCTAATGATATACGGTTATTAGGCAGGTAGGTTGCTAGTTATATGAAACTGATTGGAATTTTTTTTTTTTAATTCACATTTTTTTCATGAGTTTTTTTAATGCTATCCTATTATAGTGGTCCACGTTGCGGGCTTGGTGAACTCATTCTTCCTGAAAATGAACCAGGAAGCAGTATTATGCCTGTAAGTTTCTCATGCTAAGTGAATATATTTTTGTTACAGAAACAAGCTGCTTTCTTGTTACTTGCTATAGTTTATTCTTTTATTTGTCTTACAATTGGGATTTGACTCTAAGCCACAACCTTATTCTGTTTCAGGGGAAGGTTAACCCTACTCAGTGTGAGGCTCTGACAATGGTCTGTGCGCAGGTAGACATCAATTCACTTCATTTTATTAACATACTTTGATGTTATGGCTAATTTGAGTACTGATTAGCTGTCAGTTTCTATGATGCTTGAGAACTTGGTGTTTCCTTTCTAATACTCTGTACTCGTAACAAAGTCGTGCATTTTGACTTTTGAGTCTTATGGTGACTCTGGCAATTTCTGAATTGGTGTCATGATTTACATGTTACAGGTCATGGGAAACCATGTTGCGATCACAGTGGGCGGCTCAAATGGTCATTTTGAGCTTAATGTGTTCAAACCAATGATTGCCAGTTGTCTCCTGCATGTATGTTATATATCCATTGTCTTGTTATGTTGTTTCTAATTTATAAATCACATAAATCTGGAACTTCTGGCTAGCTTTTAAATTGGTTCAAATCTGTTACCTGATTTTAAGATAAGCTAAAAGCTTAGTTTGAGTACTTTGGCTCTTAGAATAATGTTATCAAAAGGAAGCTGAATCCTTTTTTGTTTACTGAACAACTCGAACTTTTGAACTGGTCCAAGCACACGTGGTGTATTGAAACAGAGATTGTTGACGCGGCATTAAGTTTGATGCATAGGAGGAAAAGTTAAGTTCTTTCCTTTCCCTGTCTGCCATTTTGGCATAAGAAGTTTTCTGATACATACAAGTCAGGTGGACTCGGCTGGAAAGTTAGAAACTCTTTGCTATGTCAGTAAAGTAGGGAATGGGGATTAAAGATACTTTAGATACATTATGTTTTATGATTTTTTAGGCTGCTTATGTGATGTTACATGATATATGGTGGCCAAAAAGAGGAGATATAAGGCTGGGTTGTGTGCACTATAAGGATACACGTTGTTGATTCCAAATTTATGCATATGGAATAATATATCCTACTACATTACCTAATAGATGTACTTAAATACTTAATCTTTATTTTGATTTCTGATAGTCACTCAGACTGCTTGGAGATTCATCTGCTTCCTTCGAAAAGAATTGCGTCAGAGGTATTCAAGCTAATAGGGAAAGGATTTCAAAATTACTGCGAGAGGTGAGTTGATGACTTCTTTGATACAAATCTCACATGATGCCAAATGTTAGATCCCTTAGCTAATGTACTATTTTGTTGTTTGACTTTCAATTCACCTTGCAGTCACTAATGCTGGTCACATCCTTGAACCCAGTAAGTTTCCACTTGTCTATTCTTGTCACTTCTTTCACGTTCTTTTGAAAATTAATTTAATTTGTCTCTTCCAGAAAATTGGTTATGACAAGGCAGCAGCAGTTGCCAAGACAGCCCACAAAGAGGGGACTACCCTTAAGGTGATGATGCCTTGTTATTCTTATTTTTCTTTCTGTGTTGCATATTTGACCTCTCTTGATTTTTTAGAAAAAAAAAATTATACTGGCAGATATTAATTCTTAACAAATTTAAGTATTTGAGCATATTTCTGCAAGTGTCCTTGCAGAACCATTTCAACTCCTGTATTTGTTTGAGTATCATTAATAGTAGTGATGTTTATATGGATGAATTGATTCTTTTTTAATGATTTCTATGTGCTGTTCTCGAATGTCCAATTTTTGGCTGAAATATCAAAATTGAAATGATTGTTTAGGAAGCGGCATTGAAGCTTGGAGTACTGAGCTCTGAAGAATTCGACAATCTTGTGGTGCCTGAGAAAATGCTTGGCCCATCTGAAATCTGATTGATTAGCATATAATGTTTGAGTTCTAATAATTCCTTGTTTCATCATCAGTTACATTGGGGTAGTATTTTACTATTTTTGAACCGTACCCTTTGATTAAATTGAGAAATGGCAATCCAATAACCAATAATTTTGACTCCCTAGGTTGATATTCTTGAGGGAAGAGCTCCTCCAAATTTGTAACGAGAGTACGAAACAATGTATTGCAGAAATTTACTGACCCAAATAAAGGGAAAAATTTTATTTCTTGCGTTAATATATATATATATATAGTGATTTCTGGATTATAATATTTGAGTTATTAGTTACCCAGTTCTGTCTTGCATAGGCTACGGGTCTCTGGCGGTGGAAAAGAAGGGGAGAGGCAGAAAAGGGTGTGTTGAATTATAAATGGCTTAAATCTACACATTAACTGAAAATCCCTGTAGTTTCAGTGCAGTTTATATATATGTATATATAGAGAGAGATTGAAGAGAAACGGGGTTGAATTTTGGACCTTACAATTTTTTAAATTCTTCACCACTAATCACTAGTTCATCCCTAGTGGCTCGATGCTAGTGGTTTGCTTTTTAGCAGTTGATTCGCAGAATGAATTTTGTGTTGGCTGTTGCCACATGTCGGTTCACAATCACTGCTTCGTTAATGTACAGATGCTTCATTTTGACCGCATGCTTAGCCATATTGTACACTCATTTTTATTACTGAACTAATCTCTCAATTTTTTTTGTTTTTGGATACTTCTCTTGAAGGTTAATTTATTGTCTTATTTCTAAATTTACTCTTGTTTCTTATAACATTTTCTGTTAATGTACTGACGTATTACAAATTATATTGCTTGATATAATAGTAATACTGAATATATTTTCTAAGCGAAGTTAATAATAGAGTAAAACCTAATTAAAGATACATCTTTTATCAATTTAATTCATTAGAGATAAATTTATTAATTTAATCCTTAAAAGTTGAAATCTCCAATTTTTTTGTCCCTTAATCCATTTGAATTTAATAATGTTAATTTTAAAAGCTGATTTTTAATATTAAAAGATGGCATAGTATATCTAACTCAACTGGTGTTGTTTGGCTAAAATACATGTAAAAAATGTATATAAATACTCTAAAATAAAATATTATGTACACACAAATCTCAAATGATGTGTAAGACTGGCAAGATAACATTGTTTTAGCTAATTGGTTGAGTTGGATATACCATGTTATTTTTTAATATTATATAAAAACCTTCAAAGTTAAAAACACTAAATTTAAATAGATGGAGGGATAAAAATATTGGAGATTTCAAGTTTTAATAATTAAATAAAATTTATATATAAGGATTAAATTGATAAAAGATATATCTTTCAAAGACCAAAATAAAATTTTACTCTTAATAATATGTTGCTAATCAAATCCATCTATTCTTTTAAAATTTTTTGGGTTTTTTTTTGTGCAAATTTTTTTGGGGGCTTAAATATGTATAAGTAGGGGTTGGGCGAACTTGGACAAATTGATCAAACTTAATTAGGGTTGGATTGAGTATGTCGATTGATTTTAGTTGAAAATTACTCAAACTGAAATGAAGACAAAAAGTGAAATGAAGACATTAACATTTAACCTTCAGCCATTCAATCTTCACGTGTACTATAGATGGATGTACGAGTACGGGTAGTGTTCTGCAAGATATTCATTCGGATAAAATTTAGGTAATTTTTTTAAATGTTTGTGGAGTTATTCTTTAATAAAAATGTAATATATGTTTTATTTTTTAGTCATTTTATTATTATTATTTTAAATTTTTATTGATGAACTATAAAAAAAAAAATATACTTCATATTTTTATTAAAAAAATACCACAAATACCTAAAAAAATTAATCTAATTTTTGTCTTATTCGCTCATATATTTATTTCAATTGAGACTTATGATATATATTTTTTAACTTATGATTATTCATTTGAAATTTGTTATATTTATTTTATTTAAAACTTGTTATATGTAATAAATTTCTATTTTTATTTTAACACCTAGAACTTTTTATGTATGTTAAGTTAACAAATTCAACACAACACAATTCAATCTGCATATATACAAGTTGGATCAAGTCGAATTAAAGAAAAACTTGTAAAACTCAATTTATTATTGTAATAATAAGTAAGTCATGTCCAAAAATATTCTTAAATCTATCAAAACTTGTCTCGTATTTGTAACTTAATTAATAAAAATTAAAGACATATAAGGAGCGTAACATAATTTAATTTCCACAAATATTTTTCATCTCATTTTTTCTTCTCTTATCTCCTACACCTCTCCCAAATTCCATTATGGAACCACTTATAAGTCTTATTAGGAGTCCCTTTGACTAGGCTAACATGTTAAGTTCTAAACCTGAAAAAAGTTAAAATAAAATACCCATCTAACCCATGCCCACCCTTATATACATATATGCGTATATAGTAATATTTTGTCCTATAAATGAAATGACAAATGGTGGAGCATCTAAAAATTTTGAAGGAACAAAAATGATTGGTTTAGGGGAATAACTTGAAAAAAAAATAACTGAGTAACTCTTAAAAAAATAATAATACTATTTATATATACTTACATATTATCATTCATATTTATACAAATTTTATTTATAATAATTTTTTCATACTTATATTATTTTATCATATATTCTTAAATATGAAAAATATCAAATATAAGAGATGTGCAACTAACATTTCTCTAAAAAAATATTCAAAACTTGCGAACTTATAAACAAGGATAGTATTCTAATATCACTTCCAGCAAGATTCATATAGCATAGATCTTTAAAATGAGTAATTGATGAAAGTAACTTAATTAAAATATTCCCAAATTAAGGATCGCATCCTAATATCTCAAATTTAGGGGCCGCTGCCCCTTGGGAACTTGAGAGAAGAGAAAGTATAAAAGTAACGAAAAGGAAGAAGAAAAACTCCTCTAGTCCTCTAGTTATGTATTGGACCAATTATTTGCATTTCTAATCTTCTCAATGGTGATGTGATGTTTAGTGATGTTTAGTGATGTTTAGTGCAAGAGGAGAGGTCACAATCACTGAAATACATTGAACATTGGCCAACATTCTGTTGTTCGGAGAATGAGGCGTTGGATCTTCTCTGTCACTCATCATCTTTGCTTTAAATATTAGTTTGTGTCCCACTTTTTAACAGGTTAACTTTTTTTTTTTTGGCAAAAATTAAAAATAAAAACACTATTTTTTTATTTCTCAAATTATCTTCACACGTAATAAGTGGAAAGCTAATTCTATCATCCTTTTTCATACTTTATAATGTTATTTATCTCAAATTCTCATGTTATTAACTCCTGCAAAAAATATATTAATAACTCATTATATAAAAAACGACTCGATTATGGATTCAAACTTAATTCTATTAAGTAAACAACTACTGCAATCGTCTTCTTAATTCCTATACAATCAAATTAGGACAATATAATTTGATTAATGAACCATTAATAATAAGAAAAATTTCAATTTAATATGGGACTACAGTCGTCGATTCTATTTCACGAAATTTGATCTACGAATTAGTTATATGTATGAATGAGCAGTCTTTTTCTTCTTTTTTTTCTTTTGTATTTTTTATTGTATATTTTAACTTGAATAATGATGAAAAGTATGTGACACTCCTTTTTGTGAGTAAATTCGTAGAAATTCTTTGGCATGAAATAGCACTGCTAATTAAACAAACACTGCAATTAAACATAGCTAACTAATTATAAATCAAACACTGCGATCGGGATTTATTATAAATCAAATGCAATTAAACATAGCTAATTAATAATACAAATCAGAATTTTTCAATTAAAAACTTTGATCTCCACCTTAACCTGGTAAGGTAAGTGGCTAGTCCCACTCTTTGCATGGAAGTTAGAGTACATGAACTAATCTATCTCTTTGCTGCGCATTTTTCCATTTTCAACATGATTATTATTATTAAAAAAATGTTTCATGTACATTAAATATATACATTATATTTAAATATATGTTAACATAAATAAAATATTAAATTATATTATATATAATTGTAATATTTTTATAATATATAAATTAATTTTATAAATAAAATTAAATATATTTTAATTAAACAAATAAAGAAATTATTATTATTATCTCATAAAAGTATTTGGCCCATTGTCTTATTAAATATTTAATACCTTACATCTATTAAGATAAATACAAAGTTATTAACCACAGATAAGAAAAAGAAAAAAATACAAAATAATATATAAAAAAAATAATTTTTATATTCTTATATCAAATTATATATATATATTTTTTATATTTTATTTAATATTATTTATTATACATATTTTATTTTTTATTTTTTTACTCAATTACATTCATTAAAAATAATATTAATAATATTTACACTAAATAAAATGTTAGATCATTATTTATTTTTTTTAAAAAAAAAAAAATTAGAGCAGCAGCGAGGGTAGATGCCTCGGTCTCATTGTGTTCAGTGGTGTCCGAGTCCACACGCGCGCGACTCATGTCTTGAGTCTGAATTGAATTAGTTAGTCGCCATCGTTGTCCGTGATTCAACTTTGCACTCTACTTCTTTTTCTTCTTATTCTTCTTGATGATGAATGATGTCTCCGCCAACGCAAATGAACGGCTCTGATCCCCCGAACTCAACTTTGCGCTTGATCTGCCTCCCGATTTCTTCTTCTGGGTAATCACTGCCGTGAATATTTCATTCCGTACTCTTTGGCTTAGCTTAGGATCCATTCATGAATGCTTTTGGCAAGCAATTATTTATTGATTATTATATTTGCTTCTGGAGATTTGGTTCAATCATGATCATATAGAGATTAAATATTATTATATGGCATTATTTTATTACTTATGGATTTCAGTAGCAATATATATATCTTTGCTGAGTGACAGCGAGTTTGTTTTTAGAAAGATATTCGTTTTTTTCTTCTTTTTTTTGGTATCTGAGCTTATGTTTAGATTCATTCAATTTCAACATACGGTCATAACTGCAAATTAATAGCTCATTGGCTTTATTCAAGTATTTGATAGTTATCACTATTCACTACTCTCTTATTGCTGTTGATTTTTGAAATTGTACACATAGCTATGGTATAGAATAGAATGCATTTTACTTTGTGAATTAGTGTTTGATGTTGTTGACAGATCCATTCATACGTTTGCTAGATAAGATATAGGATGGAGTCCTGTGATTGCATCGACACACAGTGGCCCCAGGATGAGCTTATTGTGAAATATCAGTATATCTCGGATGTCCTCATTGCACTTGCATACTTCTCAATTCCTGTGGAGCTGATCTATTTTGTTCAGAAGTCCGCGTTCTTTCCATATCGATGGGTGCTTATGCAGTTTGGGGCATTTATTGTTCTATGTGGAGCAACTCACTTCATAAACCTGTGGACTTTCTCTGCCCACTCCAAACCTGTTGCTGTGGTAATGACAATTGCCAAGGTCTCGTGTGCTATTGTGTCCTGCGCGACCGCACTGATGCTTGTCCACATTATTCCTGATCTGTTGAGTGTCAAGACTCGTGAGCTGCTTCTTAAAAACAGGGCTGAAGAGCTTGACAAGGAAATGGGACTTATTCTTACTCAAGAAGAAACAGGAAGGCATGTTAGGATGTTAACTCATGAAATTAGGAGCACCCTTGACAGGCACACCATTCTCAAGACTACTCTTGTTGAGCTGGGTAGGACTTTATGCTTGGAGGAATGTGCATTGTGGATGCCATCCAGAGGTAGTCTGAATTTGCATCTTTCCCATACTTTAAGCTACCAGGTGCAAGTTGGGTATACCGTGCCAACAAATCTTCCTATTGTCAATGAGGTTTTCAGTAGTCCTCGAGCAATGCGAATACCGCACACCTGTCCACTGGCCAGGATCAGATCTCTTGTGGGAAGATATGTGTCACCTGAAGTTGTTGCTGTTCGGGTGCCTCTTTTACATCTCTCAAATTTCCAAATTAATGATTGGCCTGAGCTCTCGGCAAAAAGCTATGCAATCATGGTTCTGATCCTCCCTACTGACAGTGCTAGAAAATGGAGAGACCATGAGTTGGAACTTGTTGATGTTGTAGCAGATCAGGTCCATTTCAGATCTCCTTTCTCTTATTGGCTGCCATTCCTTATTTTCATAACTCCTTACTCCTTGCCTCTAAGTAAGTTGCTCAAAGTAAACAGTCTTATTCATTGGAACTTCGAAGTTCTCTTCTGACTCTCATAGTGAACATGTTGTTTTGGACTGTAGTGTAGAGCATAAAAGAATTAGGAACGGCTATCATCCATTGGCCTTGCCTCCAACTATAACAAGGCGGGGCTTTATAGGTTATTTCTCAAATTTATATCTCATTTTGGTAAATTTTGTAAATAACCCTATTTGGAGAGTTGAAAAGGTGTAAACAAACAAATGCTAACATCTGGTAGTATCTGTTGAGAGAAGAGGTTGAGTTACTTTTTCGCGGCTGTACTTTGCACAAATTTCTTTTCTTCATGCCTCCTGATCTGAATAACAACTAATTAACCTACAGGTTACTTTTTGTTCAATTGTATGCTTTGCAGGAATGTTCATTTTCTAACTTGACTAAATGGTCTTGTTAATATAGTGTTTGGAATTTGGTTTTGTGACATTAGATATAGTGCCACATTTACCATTTCAAAATTCACTGCCACTTTCAAGAGCTGTGTAGGCATTTCTTTTCTTTATATTTACCTCAAATGTGGGGACATGGTTGTATTGTTAAGTAGGACATTTCAAGGCCAATTCCTCTACATGCTGGACTCATTTCTAGTGTCCAAACAGGTAGCGGTTGCCCTTTCACATGCTGCTATTTTGGAGGAGTCTATGCGAGCCCGTGATCAACTCATGGAGCAGAATGATGCTTTAGATAAAGCTCGACGGGAGGCAGAGATGGCAATTCATGCTCGCAATGATTTCCTTGCTGTTATGAATCATGAAATGAGGACACCAATGCATGCAATTATAGCGTTATCATCACTTCTCTTGGAGACTGAACTTACTCCAGAGCAGAGGGTTATGATAGAGACTGTGTTAAAGAGTAGTAATGTTTTGGCAACACTTATCAATGATGTTCTAGATCTTTCTAAACTGGAAGATGGTAGCCTTGAATTAGAAATGGGAAAATTCAGCCTTCATGAGGTTTTGGGAGAGGTAATTGCTATTAATCTTCTCCTTGTGGTTTTGAAACAGCAGTAACATTATTCTTTATCTTGTATATTGTCTTCATGTTTTCTATCTTAAATTCTTAATTCTTAAATTTAGGTCATTAATCTGATAAAGCCTATAGCATCTGTGAAGAAATTGCCCATGACTTTAATTCTGGCCCCTGATCTGCCTATCTTTGCAATTGGTGATGAAAAACGGCTTATGCAAACTCTTTTAAATGTTGTGGGTAATGCTGTTAAATTCACTAAGGAGGGCTATGTTTCTGTAAGAGCATCTGTTGCAAAACCAGAATCTTTACAGGATTGGCGACCTCCCGAGTTTTATCCAGCATCAAGTGATGGCCATTTCTACATCCGAGTACAGGTCCAAATATCTGAGTCTTAATTGTTTTAATTTTTGACATATAAGTTGTGGAACAATTCCATGTGTTTTATAACCAGATTCTAATGTGTTCGAATGCTTTAGATATCTAAATTAAGTCTTGTGGAGCATCCATGCCTAGATGCGTAGGAATATGCCAAGATACATCTGCCTATCTTGTTTTTGTCAATATAGCCACCGGTTGAAACAAATCTGGTTATTGCTTGTCATCCCGTTATTTATTTATCCTAGGATCCCTCTTTGTGCAGGTTAAGGATTCTGGATGTGGCATTCTCCCTCAAGATATTCCACATCTCTTTACCAAATTTGCTCAGTCTCGGAGCGGACTGGCTCGACCCAGCAGTGGTGCAGGTCTTGGGCTTGCCATTTGTAGAAGGTAGAAGCAAAATCCTACCTTCTAAAACTACTTTGAGTTTGCTAAGAGCTTCTCACGGACCAGAGTAATTTTGATGTTCATTACTCGATGTCAAACTATTTTTGAACATATTCTAAAAGGATGCCAATGCTATTGTTTATATTGGGATCCAGATCTTCTGAAGTGCATCATGCACTCTAGAGTAAAGTGCAAAGTTGATAACTATTGATGACAAACTAAGAATTTGTTGGAAGTTGGAACCTACTTCTTTAATATTTTCATGAGTGGTTATCACTTAGACTTTAATCTCTGAAGTGCAGGTGCACTCTAGAGCATTCCTGCACTCTAGAGGATCCAAATCCTTTATATAGTAGTTTTCATTCATTAAGTTATTGACTCTCCTCCTCAAAATTGAATCAGATTTGTAAATCTCATGGGAGGTCACATATGGATTGAGAGTGAGGGCCTTGATAAAGGAAGCACAACTACATTCATTGTCAAACTTGGGACTTGTGGCAATCCAGATTTGTCAGGGCACCAAGTTGCTGACAGAGGCCAAGCATACAGCGGGAGTGGAGACCTCATTGGATATAAGCCATTTGTCAAAGACAATGATGAGCTAGGTTTTTCTAATCGACGCTATCAAAGAAGTGTCTAAAATCCAAAACACCAACATCGCATCCAGGGAATTGGATCAATGATTTTGTTTCGACTTTGAGACCAAAATGGTTCCTACCGATCACAGTCGACTGGATATAAATTTACTATAATTTTGCATATGCCAGATTGTATAATTTGCAGTTTGCAGGCATAAGTTAGGATTATGTGTCGGTATAAAATAAACTTTTCAATCCAAATGAAACATTAGCAGCTTCGATTCAGTAAATCAAGCAACAGATTGACTCAGGTTTCAATTTGGCTTGGCAAAGGAAAGGTGAATCGAAAGCTAGGAGTTTTTGCCAAAAGACCATAATGAAGGGAATGAAGTGGTTATCAAATTCGAAAGAGATGTATAGATAATAGCTTAAGACATGGTAGAATCCGTATACTTCGATTAAGTGAAAATCGAAGAAGCAAATTATTTGAAGATCAAAACAAGAATTAAAGCAGCTGACACTTTAAGAAAAAATTCATATTATAAAGGAGTTTTGAAGTCATAAGGTATTCAAAGTAGTTATTGTTAAGATAGTTAGAATTTGTTAGAATTAGTTAGAATTAGTTTTAATGGTTAGTTTATTTGGATTAGTTGGCTATATAAGCCAAGATTACTCATTGTATTTTACACTTCTTTTTCATTCTATCAATACACAAATTTTCTCCATTTCTCTCATCTCTCTCTTCTCCCTCTACTCTGAAACCATGAAATTCAACATGGTATCAGAGCCATTTCACCCACCTTGAACACTCTTCTGCTGCATTTTCTTTTTCTTTTTCTCTTTCTTAGTTTATTTTCTTTTCCTTTTACACTTTCTCCAGAAAATCCACAATTTTCGTTCAAAACAGTTTCTCACTCTTTCTTCGTTCTTCGTTCGCTACCATTTCCATTTCCATTTTCAGATCCACATTCTGTTGGTTCGGATGCAGATATGGAAGCTCTTTCCTAACTTTCCGTCTCCGGCATCAAGGACCTCCAGTTGGTGAACCTCACCCTCCGCCTCCTCTCCCACCCCGACACCTCGATTGACGGAGAGAGAGCGCTTCTCGATGGTGGATCGGAGATTACGGCGCGACTGAGGAGTGTTCTCGTCGTAGAAGGAAGACAACGTGTTCAGCGAAGACAAGAGATCGGGCGTATCGGTCCTTGATTCTAGAACCTTCTTCGCTTCCGCAAATACCCGCCACCGTCGTTCCCATTCTCTTCTTCTTCTTCTCCGATCTCTGTTCAGATCTTTGATCTAACTATGCTTCTTGTTACCAGATCCATATGGATCTGATCGAGATCAACACGTCTATGGTGGTTTTGTTCGGATCTGAATCTTGCTACCTCAGATCTACGATACTGCCTTTTCCTCAAGGTCATCCAAATGAGAAGTCAAATTCGAGTTCCTTACCATCAGAAGGCCGTGATTCCTTTTCTTCAGAGATGAGACGCAATCCTTTCTGGTTCAAGAGAAGATCTTCATCATGGAATGTGCCACTTGCAGTCAGGAAGGAGGTGATGGGGGTTTCTTGAGCAGGAACCGCGAGCTTCAGCTGCTTCATTGGCGTTTTTGGTCTTCATCTTGGTTGCCATAGTAGTTGTTCACTACTCATCTGGGGTTTAGGATCCACGATTGATTCACAGGCTGGGTTCTTTGCTTTGGTGCTTGATTCTTTATCTTTCAAGATTTGGTTTACTTGCTTTCTTGGCACCTTCTTTGGATCTGCTATGGTGCAACTTCCTTGGTCTTCGCGTGTTTCTCGGGAGCATCATTGGTTTGGTGCATGTTTGATTCAATTGCTGTCTAGTGAGTTGACATAGTGCTTGCAAGGTGCTTGTATTAAGTCCTCTTTGAAGGCAGATTTATTAGCTCGTTGAAGGCTTGCTGATATGATTTTTTGATTTTGTTTTTTTTTTTTTTTTTTTTGTTTAGCCTATTGGCTTGTTGTAAGCTTCTGTTCATGGTGGTTAAGTATTGATGTGAGCTTCTCCATGAATGGTTAAGCATTGAGATTCTTTGTTTGTTGTTTCTGTCTTAAGTGGTTAAGCCTCATGTTTAGCTTCTGCTCAAGATGGTTAAGCTTTGTGCCTTAATTGACTTTGATGATTTCAGCTTCTGCCTTCTATGGTGGTTAAGCATTTGGAACTTCTGCCTTGTATGGTGGTTAAGCATTTGGAGTTTCTGCCTAATCTGGTGGTTAAGCTTTTGTTGGCAATTAGTTCTTGCATTATCATTGTATTTCTAGATATGCATTTGTATTGGTCATCCCATTGTAATGTACACCTTCCATTAAATGAAATATTAAGATAGTTAGAATTTGTTAGAATTAGTTAGAATTAGTTTTAATGGTTAGTTAGTTTACTTGGATTAGTTGGCTATATAAGCCAAGATTACTCATTGTATTTTACACTTCTTTTTCATTCTATCAATACACAAATTTTCTCCATTTCTCTCATCTCTCTTTCTCCCTCTACTCTGAAACCATGAAATTCAACAGTTATAGATTTAAAATTTAAAATTAAATTCAAAATGTAATAGATTGAATTTGAATTTAAGTAATTATTAATAGTCTGTAATATCTAGACAATGACAATTATTACTGTTAGATTTATGCAGTTATTTTTTGACAAATATACTTGTCACAATCTTGTCAAAATAACAGTTATCACCTTTATTTATAAATACCAAAGGGGTAGAGATATTTAAATTGGTTAAAAATATTTACACACATCTCTCACATATCATATAAGTTACTTTGACACTCACGGATATCACAAGTATTAGTCAAGTATACATTCCACCCTATTTTGTTTATGTAATATTTACCATTCAATACAAGTATTAGTTACATGTATCAGTCAAGTATATCTTTCATCCTACTTTGTTTCTATAATATTTACCATTCAATACAAGTATTAGTTACATGTATTAGTCAAGTGTGTATCTTTCATCCTACTTTGTTTCAGTAATATTTATCATTCAATACAAGTTTAAACTAATTTCATTTATATTTTTGCAAATTATCATCATCTCTTGATCGAGTAATTTTTTTATTCATTTGATTTTTTTTACTTGTTTTTCTTTAATTGCTTTCATTTACTTACTTTTTTTTTTCATTTCAATCAAGTTTATTTTTCTACAAGTTTGATTATTTGTTCTTTACTTGTTTTCTTTTAGTTGCTTTCTTTAATTATTTTCATTCACTTAATTGTTTATTTCGATTACATTTGTTATTTCATTGTTGTTTATTGTTTTCATTTTGTTTGATTCGATTAATAGCATTTCTTGTATGCTTTTGCTTTTTTTTTTTAATACAAATTCTTGCTTATTATTATTCTGTTTTTATTAACACTGTTATTCGAGAAATATTTTTTTGGCATTCTTTGAAATATTTTTTGCTTATCATTATTCTATTTTTATTAACACTGTTATTCAAATCGAGAAATATTTTTTGACATTCTTTGAAATTCACAAATCACCGAAAAACTTAAGAGTCCTTAAAATAAAAAAGATTTTCTTTCTAAAGTAATGACAGAAATCATATTTGTCTGACAAAATTTTCAGCAAAGACTATGTCAACAGGCATTTCTAACAAAAAGTCATCACATATTAATCAGTATGCGATACACTACGGAGAAATAGAGTTGAGCGATCATCTATTACTTATTTTGACTTCAATCACGTTAGTGTTGGGCGCGCGGCTTTCGGTTTATATGGAGATGACACTTTCTCATCCACAACTCCGCTCTATCAGTATGAATTAGTGTGTATTTGAATTGTAATTGGTAAATTTAAATTTAATTGAAAGTGTGTTTATAAACTTAAGTTTAGTTGAATTTGAGTTTACAGTAATGTAATTTATGTTTGAAAACTTTTGTTTTAAAAGTGAATTTGACAAAATAATTGATAAAGTAAAAAGATTGTTTTTAGTCTCAACTAAACACAAAAATAACAAAATGTTGTTTTAATCTCAACTCACGTTTAAAAGAAAAAATATGTTGACGCAAATGAAAAAGTAAACAACTCAAACAATATTGTATCACGTTCGAAACATCCTAACTCACGTTTGGAAACCCAAACAGGTTTCCAAACACACACTTAGTTGTTGAACTTTCTGGTTGAAGAGGTTAGTGATTAGTAGCTTAAATAAATAAACGAGACAGTTCATTTCAAGATGCATATACAAAATATTGATTCGGAGTAATGGAGTTTATGATTATTTTAGAGACCGAGCAAAATCTTTAGTTATTTTTTAATTTTCAATTTAATATTTTATTTTTTAAGTTGAAAACGCAAGTTTGTCTCTATATTACAAATACAAAGCTCATACAAGGATATTATACTTCTTAATCTATGAAGTTTTAAAATAGAATTAGATACTGCTTTACAAATTGATTAAAAGATTGAATAATATAAAATCAATATATATATATAATATTCAATATATATAATATATATATATAAAGAGGATCTTTATATCATGTAAGTCTCTCACCTCTTATAATAATAAATTATCACTCTTGAAAGTAAATCTAATCTTAAAATGACTGTAAGTCAAAAAGACTTTACAGATCCTCCTCATATATATATATATATATATATATATATATAAAAAGATCAAGAACGAATATGATAACCTATTCTTGTTTGAAATTTCCATCCGATATACCCATTGCACATTCTCCGGTACAGACCTCACCTCAGGAACTATTCGAATGAAGGAAGCAGCTATTTGTCATTGGACCAGCAAAGCTCACAGCAAATACCAAATAACACAAAGGTATGGAATATAGCCGTATATCAATTGAGATTGGATATTATTAGGCTATTGATTAAGAATTTGATTTCTATAATAATGTAACTACACTTTTTCTGTATACAAATATAAATAAATATATTGGGTTTCACTCTCAAGCACAATTCAAAAATCCCTCTAGTCCATTTTCAAGTGCGGAAAAGTTATACGATGGTTTAGGGGGAAAAAAGTGAAAGAAAGGGAGAAAGATGATTGGAAAAAATTAGTTGTAACATTACTCTTTCAAGTGTAACCCTACAACGTTTATCATGAAGAGTGGAAATTAGTTATCAAGAATCCCTCGTCTTCATCAAAACTCAACAACCTCAACGTAAATCAAGGGTTGATATTCCGTATTTGCATCTCGTATAATTTTCGGGTAGAATTATTATGGGGTAAGCAGGGATGCTTGGATATTGAGACAAGGCACATCATAACTAAAAGATAACACAAGTATTTCGACAACCAGCTGCGTCTTCATAACAAAAATAGCAAAATCAAATAAACAAAACATAGATTGTGCAAGGAATATTACAATTTATACTTAGAACAAAAACTAACCCGCTCTAAACAAACAAAAGACTCGTCAAAACTACATTAGCTCAGTAACTCAGGATGCCAGCCTCATTAAAGATTCCACATCCTTCGAATCTCTGAATACGTACGAGACTTACTTCTTGGATTTCTTTGGTGCTCTGCATAAAAGACATTCATTTAGGCCACAACATAACAGCCCAACAAAGTAATACATAAGTACATGCGTAAACCATAATACTCACTGGGCTGGCTGGGAGGCTGTTGCAGATGGAGCACTTGGCGCTGCTGATGGCTTCTCTCCAGGACCCTGAACATTTTATTAGAGAGAAAGGGTCAAATTCCTCAATACCAATTTGAGTGACAATTCTTATTGCCGGAAATTACCAAGTGCAATGATTTAAGAAAAATACAAATTCACTATATAAACATATATAGAATTCTCAGAACATTTAAGAACTCACCTGGGCCAAGCGCTCTTCTCTCCGAGCAAATTTCCTCTCCCTGCTTGCCTTGTTCTTCGCACGTTTGGCCTCAAACTGGTCAGACAAAGTCTTCTCTCTTGCCTTCTCAGCCTTGGACTTGTGTATGCTCTCCATTAGTACTCTCTTGTTCTTGAAGACATTACCCTTGACCTTCATGTACATATCATGGTACATGTGCTTATCAATCTTCTTTGATTCCCTGTACTTGCGTAGCAAGCGTCTGAGGACACGCATCCTTCTCATCCAAAGGATTTTGGTTGGAAGCCTTGCCTCCCTTGTACCCTTACGCTTACCTAGTTGTATATAGGCAAACATTATAATTACCAAAAGATGCTTTTCTACTAGGACCATCGAGCAATTCATTTCATGCCCACCCAGCAATGTTTCATATACACTTTTAGTATCTATAATAACTTAAGCCTCCTAAACTATTTTGCAGAATGATTACACTGATCCTTCCAATTGAAATGCAACTCAGTAGAATCATGTGAATTCTACGATGCGTGTGTAAAAGATGAACATTGAACAAGTCTAAGACATAAGCATTAGCTTACAAACTAAAAGGAATTACATGCCACCAACATCTAATGACCACCAATTCATTTGACATGAACCTACTAAAGGTTAAAAATAAATACCGTATCCAGAGTGTCGTCCCTTCCTCTTGGCCTCCTTCATTCGGCGAGCACGGGAGCGGGAGTGAATCTTAGTTGGCTTCCTGATAATGAAGCCATCCTTAACCAACTTCCTTATGTTTTGACCTGCAAATGGAAATCCAGTAAGCTATGCAGCTCATTTGCAAATGATATAAATCGACCAAAATAATATATAGTATGACTAGCCTTGTACCATATGAAGGTGGTTTTGCTCCTAACATTCAGGTCAGGTCAATGATGGTTTTTTAAATCCTCGTTGAAATTTCAGTGAAACGGAGCATAGAGAGCCCCTAAGTTAATCAAAAGTATTCCAATCTCCCCTCAGTGAGAAGACAGTGTGAAGGCAGCCAAAGTGCCAAAAGAATGATACAATCTCATATTCCATTAATTAAGCCATATTATTATACGAATCCTAGCAAATTAATCTAAGTTAAAGGGGACAAGATAATCGGGTCCAACTATTGCATAAGCTCAAAAACAACCATTAGATTCCGATCCTATGGAAAATCCGTACGGAAGAAAACACAAAATAAATAAATAAATTCGAATTTTCTTGTTCAAATAAAACAAGATCATTTATCTCCTTTTCTAAGAGCTCCAACATGTTCATAAACGGTGCTTAACATGTTCAAAATCAAAACAGATAAAATCGCATCGATGAACTGAAACAAAGATCATAACCAAATTTAAAAAGAAAAAAAAAAAAAGCTAGGGAGAAAAAGTAGGTACGAGAATTGGCCATGGAGATTTCATTGACTTCATTGGGGTCAAGCCAAATCTTGCCTCTGCCACACTTGAGGACGCTGGCTGCAAGCCGCTTCTGAAGTTTCAGCGATACCATCTTCCCCTCTCTCTCTCTCTGGTCTGGTGTGATAGCTGCCGACGCTAAGAAGCGAATGATGGAAGGCGACACTATATATTACCCACCTCTATCAGTATTACTAACCCTAGGTTTTCCATTTTTTTCATTATTTTAATTTTTTTGTGCGTGCGGGCCAAGTTCTTTGCTGGGCCTTCTTGGATTGTTCATACACCAATATTGGATACAGTTATATGTTATATACACCATGGGTCATTTTCAAATGCTCTCGTAGAAGTAGAACCCTAATATTTCTGAAATAAACTTGTACAAATTAAAAATTGTTTAAAATAATTATTTGAAAATATAAATCAATTTTTTTTCAATTTTTGTATACATTAATCAAACAAAATCTATCACTGCAGTTAAAAGGAAGACCATATCTGTTCATATAAACTTAAATATAATAAATTAATAACTACCACCTTTATGGATATAAATTGCTATGTGTGCATGTAGATGGACTTAGGAGTACCCCCATAATGAATTGTCCTTACTACAAGTATATTAAAAACAAAGAACATTGTTTGTTGCACATCACACATGCTACCTAAAATCTCTTACATCTATTAAGCAATGTTGAAAAAACTAAATCAGACGAGCAAGTTCGATTAGAAAACTAGTGAATCAATCATAAGTATGATCCATTTAATTCACAAAACTAGTCTCTTAAGAGAACTAGTCAGAATCGGTCAAGAATTGGTCGAATCAATAAAAAATTTGTAAAATTAATAGTAAATTGGTTTGATTAGGTTATTTTTAAAAAAAATTAAACTTTTTTTTTCAACAAATTGTTAACTCATTCAAAAATAATTTTTGAGCTAAATAAAACTCAATGTCAAATTACAAAAGCCTACATATAAGACCCAAAAAAGGTATAAGAAGGTTTTCTTCCTTTTTGCTTTTATATAAGTTATATGCTTAGATGTTTCACTCACTATTTTTTTTAAGACTTGTAAGTGTAGCATCCTCTTAGTTTTTATATATGTTATATGTTTGGATGCTTCACTTAATGTACAATATTGGACTTTGAAGTATTAAGCAACATAATATGAGATATAACTATATTAGTTTATTTCTTAATATATTATATAATATTTAAAAAATATATATTTAATTATCACTGATTCGATAGTGAATCAATATTTTTACGGGTTCAATGACCAATTTAATTTTAAAAACATTGTTATTGAGGCGTCAAAATCATAATATAAGTGTAAAGAAAATGAAATGAGACTATCTATAATCAAATGTTAAAAAATATGTAAATGTAAAGTAATATGTGTGTATAACATTATTCTAAAAACAAACAAAATTAGGGTTTGGAAGCTTCAACTGAAATGCTTAGTTCAACTGTTGCTAGCTTTCGCTGTCTCACATCAAAGCACTACTCAAAACTAGTAAGATTCGCAATGCAGAAAAGCATAAACTTAGGCTATGTTAGGATTGAAGAAGTATTATCTGAAAAAAAAAATCAATTGAAAAAAAAAAGTTCTTTAAAAGTAATTTGGACAAAGGAAATTTTAAAATAATTTTTGTATAGAACCTCACGTAAGGCTCCCCGCTTAGTAGGAATGAATTTTGGTTTCTTTACCAGGAAAAAAAATGGTTATTGTAATTTTATATACATGTATATTCTTTTTTCACAATTTATTTTACCAACTGTGTATAAGTAACAATTTCTTTCGAAAAAAATAATATCTCTATATTAAGATTTCCCGTTTTTCATCCTCATGTCAGTTTCTACCTCAGGATGTTATTTACTTGAGTAATACATTTTAGGGTCGAAGCTAAAATCTTTGGTCGTTTTTTCGCCCTCAATTTAATATTTAAAGTTTAATTCAAAACTCTGGTTTGTCTAAACAACAATATTCTACCAGCAATCATTTTAAGTTTAAAAATACACTCAGATGTCAGTTTACAAACAACGATAATCTAGTCTGTGACTGAAATTGCCCTCCTATTGCACATTCTCTGGCAAAGACTTCTACAGCCTACGGCCTACAGGACCTCATGAAAGAAACGATTTGTAACAGGATCATTGATACTACAATAAACAAAGGAGATGCTAATATGAATTCAATAAATTTGAGTCTATTAATGAATTATTTTTTTTTAATCTGATATTATCTATATATAAATTTGAGTATATAAAAAAATTATCCATTAAAATTTATAAATTACTTATATGTACAATTATTTGTAAAAAAAATTAATCTAACTAAATTTTTATGTAAAATTAAGTATTACTAGTTAAAATCTGTCTTTTAATTTGAATCATTGATTTATTTTAACAATAAATCAATAACTTAAAAACTATAGTTCATATTAGACATTCCCTAAATAAATGCTATTGTATTCTATGTACCTTCAGAAAAGCAATTTAGCTTTAAATCTTTTTTAATGATTTTTCGTACAATTTTTCCTCTATCTTCGTCTATATCTAACTATAAGGCTATCTTTTATCTAGTCTACTTTCATCAATAAATGCTACTCCTACCTATGTTCTAATGCATCCATTCATGATTCTATCTTATCTTATATATTCAGTCATCTATCACAACATTCTCATCTCTGTAATACTTAACTTATGATTTTATTAACTCTTTATCCTTATAACAGGACCACCAATAGATACATGAATTGCCAGGAATACCATAGAATTAACTAGAAGTCTAAACCGTTTATTTAATCTTTTTATATTAAATTAACCTTCTAAGATGAGTTTTTTTTAAAAAAAAAAATGGAACCAGAGAGGTTGCACAGACCACCTAATTTAATCAGACCTCGACAACCTCGATGAAAATAACGACTGTTTCCTACTTTGCAACTCTTGTCATATGATTTTCAGGTTGAATTGTTTTAGGGGTAAACTAGGTAATAAAACAAGTGGTTTGTAATTAATTGTATGCTTAAGGTGAGACCAGTAACACCATAACTAAACAAAGGAAAACACCAAGTATTTCATCAGCCAGGTGAGTCTTCATACCAAAAATAATAGAACACCAACCAACCAACCACCAAGCCTTTTCCCACTAAATGAGGTCGGCTACATGGATTATTCACTGCCTAACACAACCCTGCCTAACACCAACAAACAAACAAAAACGAAGTCTTATCTCAGTATTTAAAACCTTATGGGAAAAAATTGTATAATTGATCCATGTCATAAAATATTGGATGAAGTTTTATGTTGGCAATATAAAAGAACAAACACAGGTAAAAAATCTATGGAAGTCTAAACCAACAAAAAGAGACTCATCAAAACTACTTTAGCACAATAACTGAGGATGCCAGCACCAATAAAGAACCAACATCCACCCAATCTCTGTCTACATGCCTCACTTCTTGGATTTCTTTAGCGCTCTGCATAAAAGACATTCATTTAGACCACAACAAACATAACATATCCAAAAGCAATACGGCACAAGCACAAAAGCATAAACATAATACTCACTGGACTGGTTGGGATGCTGTTGCAGGGGTAGCACTTGGTGCTGCCGATGGCTTCTCTCCAGGACCCTAAACATTTTACAGACAGAAAGGATAAAGGCTCAAATTACTCATTACCAACTTTGGTGACAATACTCCTTAGTGCACTAAATTGCCAAGAGCAATGATTTAAGGAAATACAAAGTATATACAAAATAAATTCTCAAAACATTAAAGAACTCACCTGGGCCAAGCGCTCTTCTCTCCGAGCAAATTTCCTTTCCCTGCTTGCCTTGTTCTTCGCACGTTTGGCCTCAAACTGGTCAGCCAAAGTCTTCTCTCTTGCCTTCTCGGCCTTGGACTTGTGTATGCTCTCCATTAGGACTCTCTTGTTCTTGAAGACATTACCCTTGACCTTCATGTACATATCATGATACATGTGCTTGTCAATCTTCTTTGATTCCCTGTACTTGCGAAGCAAGCGTCTGAGGACACGCATCCTCCTCATCCAAAGGATTTTGGTTGGAAGCCTTGCCTCCCTTGTACCCTTACGCTTACCTAGTTGTATTTAGGCAAACAATTATAATAAACACATTATGCTAGGAACATAGAGCAATTCATTTCAGGTTCAGCCCACCCAGCAAAGTCTCATACATATTTAGTTTAGTGTCTACAAATTACGCCCCTTAAAGTATTCTGAAGAATTATTACACTGATCGTTCTAAATGGAAAGCAACTAGGTAGAATCTTGTGAATTTAACATAGTTTATAAATAACTAAAGAGCACTATCTTGCAAACTGCCAGGGATTATATGCCAAGTGATGAATTTGAATTGATTAAACATGAAAAGGTTGGGATGGTACAAAAAACCAACCATATCCAGAGTGGCGTCCCTTCCTCTTGGCCTCCTTCATTCGACGAGCACGGGAGCGAGAGTGAATCTTAGTTGGTTTCCTGATAATAAACCCGTCCTTAACCAACTTCCTTATGTTTTGTCCTACAAGGATCAGAGTATGTATCAGACACAACTTAATAGTTATTATAATTACAACATAAACTATATATTCATATGAGAGAAAGAGGAAGAGAGTACGAGAATTGGCCATGGAGATTTCATTGACTTCGTTAGGGTCAAGCCAAACCTTGCCTCTGCCGCACTTGAGCACGCTAGCGGCAAGCCGCTTCTGTAGCTTCAAGGACACCATCTTCCCTCTCTGTCTCTCTGCTGTGCTACTGCCTTCCAGATCCTAATCCTAATAATGCTAACAGAAAGATCCAACCTAGGGTTTCGAGGTCTCTGCTGGGCCTTTTGCTAATGTTGAAGCTCACAAGCTGGATCTCCATTGGGCAGGGCCTTTTATCATTCAGCCCAAAAATTAATTTATTGGAAACCACACCCACTGTAAAGCCAAAAATTTACCCAATGTCATGGGCCTTGTTGCTTCTCTCGTCCACGCCTCTGCGATCACGATTTTATTTACAATTCAAATTTGCATAATTTATGTGAAGTAAACCAAAATTTTTGCTTTGTCCTCACACTTACACACACAAAAAAGGACATATTTTCAATTTGTATATAATTTTTAATATTTTATTAATAATACCTTGTTGTGCCAGTATTTTTTTCTTCTAAATTGACATATTCTCTCATATAATATCATTTTAGATGTAAACATGTATCATAAACTATTTGAGTATGTATGCTGAGTTGTAAGTTAGTTAGAGAGTTAGTTTTTTGTTATTAAGTTTGTTAGCTTTTAGTTAGTTTTATGTTATCCTATAGTTAGCTTTGTAGCCTTGTAATGATAGTTCAATTGTGTAGCCTCAGTTGTATATATATATATTCGACTCTGCAAAGTACAATTTAATATAGAATCATTTCATCATTCTTTCAAATATTAGTTTCATCTTCTTTTCATATCTTCTCTTTGTTTTCTTTACTTCATATATGTTCTTGATCATTTTCCTTTATGGTATCATGAGCTCAATTGATCCTCACCCGAATGCTGCACCTAGATCAGCATCAAACACTAGTTCAATTTCCTTTTCTCATCCAATTTCAATCAAATTGGATGATAAAAATTTCATGCTTTGGAAACAGCAAATTCTTGCTGCAATTCGTGGTCACAAACTTCATCATTTTCTTGATAATACACATGAAGCTCCATCTCCTTTTGCAACTAAAGCAGGTGCACAATCTGGTAATCTCAGTTCTCAGTTTCTTGATTGGGAAGCTTAAGATCAACTTCTTCTATCATGGCTCTTGTCCTCCTTGTCAGAGTCCATGCTCACCAGGTTTGTTAGCTGCATCAAGTCATATGAACTATGGGAGCAGATTCATCATTATTTCAGCTCACAAAGTCAAGCCAAGACACGTCAATTTTGTTCTGAGTTACATCATACAAAGAAAGGTTCAAGATCTATTAGTGAATACTTGTTAAGAATCAAAGCTCTGATTGATGCTTTAATGTCTACTGGTAATCCTATCTCACTCTCTGAACATGTTGAAATAATTCTTGATGGCTTACCTGAAGAGTATGATCCATTTGTCACTTCTGTTTCTGGTAGAATTGAACCTTATTCTCTTGTTGAAATTGAATCACTATTACTTGTTCAAGAAGCCAGATTAGAGAAACATGTAAAAGAGTCAGTGCCAGATTCATTCTCTGCCAATATTGCACATCTTAATCCTACTGGCAATATGCTGCAATCTCAGTCCTCTGTTAGTTCTCAGAAAGATTCTTCTTAAACCTTTCCTTCAACAACACCACCAGGTTTTATCAGTCACTTCGATCCTTCAAACACTCAGAATATTGATTCTCAAACTTATAGTTCTTTTCCTTCTGATAATCGTGGCTTCTTTAGAGGAGGCATGTTTGGTTTTAATGATAGATCAAGGGGTCGTGGAGGTAGGTTTGGTTCCAGATCCTCAGTGATTTGTCAGGTCTGTGGAAAACCAGGTCATAGTGCCTCAGTTTGCTATCATCGTTTCAATCAACATTTTCAATCACCACCACAGAATCCATCACAAAATCTATCTCTCAATGCTCCATTGTCATCTTTACCACCTCAGTTTCCTTCATCCTTTTCACATGTATCTTCTTACTTTCCTCAATTTCCTCAGTTTCCTCAATTCTTTCAATTTCCTCCATCGTCTTCTTATCCAAATTTTTCTTCAGTATATCACACTGGTTCATCCAGTCAACAACCATCTTTACCTTCAAATATTTTTCCTCACTTATCTTTGCAGTTTCCCTCTTCCTCCTACAGTTACTCTCATCCTGTTATCACCAGTATGCCTTCCTCTAGTAATTCTCCTTCTCAACCTTCACATCCTTTTCACTCAACTTCCTCACAATCTTCTGGTTTTCCTCATGCTATGATTGCAACACCTGAAATTGTCACCAGCACTTCCTGGTTTTCTGACTCAGGTGCTACTGCTCATGTCACTAATGATGTTCAGAATTTGTTGAATAAAGAAGATTTTACTGGTACTGAGAAGCTTTTGATGGGTAATAGACAAGGTTTGTCCATATCTCATATTGGTTATTCTTTTCTTACATCTCCTTTTAATGCATCTATTTCTTTGTCTTTGCACCAGTTACTGCATGTCCCTGAAATCACTCGAAATTTGCTTAGTGTTAGCAAGTTTGCTAAGGATAACTGTATTTACTTTGAATTTCATCCTACTTACTGTTGTATGAAATCGCAGGCCACTCATGAGGTCCTTTTGGAAGGTTCTCTTGGTGCTGATGGTCTGTACAACTTCTCAAGTTTTCCTTTCACTCATTTGTCGTCTCCTTTTCATCTCAAATCTGGTTGTAATAATAGTTTTACTTCAACTTATAGTACTAATAATAATGTTCTTAGGTCCATCTGTGCTTGTAACTATGTTGCTTGTAATCATTTGAGGCCTAATGAGCCATTTCCATTTCAGTTTTATAATTCTCATAATTACTGTAATTCACATGCTGCCTTCCATTCTATTAATAATAAAATTGCTACGGTTCCTGCTGAGAGTGCTACAAGTGCTAATTCTCTTGCCTTTGTTGCTCATAAAACTAGTCCTAAAGCTATTTCTGATAAAAGTGACTTAGATCTCTGGCATTGTAGGCTTGGTCATCCCAATTCTCTAGTTCTCAAAAAAGTTTTACAAATGCTTAATGTTTCAGTCCCTTCAACAGTTTCATTTGAAAATTTTTATGAAGCTTGCTGTTTTGGCAAAATGCATAAGTTACCTTCTTTTCCTTCCTCTACCATCTATTCTCAGCCTTTTGATCTTGTTTTTAGTGATTTGTGGGGACCAGCACCAGTACTTTCTTCCACTAATTTTTCTTACTATGTTGCTTTCATAGATGTATTTTCTCAGTTCACTTGGATATTTCTACTTAAAAAGAAGTCTGATACCATGCAAGCCTTTGTTCAATTTCAAAAGATGGTTGAAGTTCAATTTAGTACAAAAATAAAGTTTGTCCAAATTGATTGGGTGGTGAATATCGACCATTCTCTACCTATCTTTCTTCTCGAGGTATTCATCATAGGGTCATTTGTCCACACACTCATCATCAGAATGGTCTAGTTGAACGTAAGCACGTACACATCATTGAGTTAGGACTTACACTTTTTGCTAAAGCACACCTACCACTTAAATTCTGGGATCATGCCTTTCTCACAACAGTCCATCTCATTAATAGATTACTTTCTTCTGCTATTGATTTTGCTGTCCCATTTACAAAATTGTTTGGTTCCAATCTTGATTTTTCTTTCCTAAAGGTGTTTGGATGTGCTTGTTATCCATATCTCATACCCTTTAATCAGCACAAATTTGCTTTCAAAACTTCTCAATGTACATTTCTTGGTTATTCACCATGTCACAAAGGTTATAAGTGTTTAACTTCTGATCATAGAATTATTATTTCTAAAGATGTTCTGTTTAATGAGAAGCATTTTCCTTTCTCTGATGTGATTTCTACCTCACCTTCTACTGTCATGTCTCCTCACTACTTTAGTATATCCTCCATTCCACCCATTTTGCATTCTAATGTCATGCAACATATGTTCTCTGCTGGTGTTGGTACTTCATCTTCAGCACACCTTTCTTCTCATATTTCTTCTCCTCATCTTACTTCTTCAGCTCAGTCTTCTTCACATTCTGATCAGCAAACTAAACAACATCTTCTTATAGCAGCACCTGATACTCAATCTACTGCACCTCTTGCACATATTGACCTGCAAATTGAACAGTCACCTGTTCAGCCAGATTTTGAGCTTCAGCCTCATCCTTGTTCTGAACCTGTACCCTCCTTACCTTTCTTGTCTTCTTCTACATCTTGTCATCCAATGATAACCAAAGCAAAATATGGTATATTCAAGCCTAAAGCATATCTTGCTCACACAGAAACTGAACCTAAAATAGTAAACCAAGCTCTTTAAGATCCAAAGTGGCTAAAAGCTATGGAATAGGAATATAATGCCCTGATTGCAAATAAAACTTGGCACCTTGTTCCATTACCTCCACAGAGACAAGCTATAGGCTGTAAGTGGGTCTACAAGATCAAAGAGAATACTGATGGTTCAGTTCTGAAGTATAAAGCACGCCTTGTTGCAAAAGGTTTTCATCAACAACCAGGCTTTGATTACACAGAAACGTTTTCCCCAGTTGTCAAGCCTGCCACTGTGCGATTAGTTCTTACCTTGGCACTCACAGCAAACTGGCCAATACATCAAATTGATGTTAATAATGCATTCCTAAATGGCTTGCTTAATGAAGAGGTTTACATGACAACCTCAAGGTTTTGAACTTGGTGATGCCAACTTGGTTTGTAAACTGACAAAAGCTTTGTATGGACTAAAACAAGCCCCAAGGGCATGGTTTGAAAAACTTGGTTCCACTTTACAGGTTCTTGGTTTTATTCCTAGCAAATGTGATCCTTCTTTGTTTGTTAAATCTGAAGGCACTTCGTGTTTATATGTCTTGGTCTATGTTGATGATATCATCATCACTGGAAGTTCTCCTTCTAGCATTCAGACATTGATATCTAATCTTTATACTGCCTTTGCATTGAAGGTTCTTGGTTCACTCATTTATTTTCTTGGTATTGAGGTTCTAAGGCTTCATGATGGTTCTTTACATCTTTCTCAGTAGAAATACATCAGAGATATACTAGCTAAGGCTCACATGTTAGAAGCAAAAGGAATTTCCACACCTATGCAATCTGGTTTGAAACTTACCAAGCATGGCTCAGATTACATTTCTGATACGTCCCTTTACAGGTCTATTGATGGTGCATTACAATATGCAACCATTATTAGACGCGAAATCTCATATAGTAATAAAGTTTGCCAATTCATGAGTCAACCCTTGGCAGAACATTGGAAGAGTGTTAAGTGCATACTAAGATATCTCAAAGGCATTTTACATTTTGGACTTCATATTAGACCAGCCAAGAAACTAGTTCTGTATGGCTTCTGTGATGCAGATTGGGCAACCGATCCTGATGACCGACTATCCACTTCAGGGTCATGCATTTATCTTGGTCCTAATATGATCTCACGGTGGTCTAGAAAACAACAGGATGTGGCTAGAATTAGCATAGAAGCTGAGTACAGAGCACTAGCTCATACTGCTACCGAAATTATCTAGCTTTAGTCTTTGCTAAAAGAGCTTCAAGTTCCCATTTCCACTATACTAGTAGTGTATTGTGATAATCAAAGTCACCGTTTTATTGACACACAATCCTATTCTACATTTTCGAACAAAGCACATGGAGCTGGATATTTTCTTTGTCAGGGAACGGGTTATTCAGAAACAGCTCAATGTTGAACATATTCCTTCCATAGATCAAATTGCTGATGTGCTCACAAAACCTTTGGCTGCTACTAGGTTTCAGCATCTGTGATCCTTCCTCACTGTTAAGGATTACATGGTTCTTAACTCTCAGCATCTCTCTTAATCCCACTTGAGATTAAAGGGACAGTATTAGAGTATGTATGTTGAGTTGTAATTTAGTTAGAGAGTTAGCTTTTCTATTATTAAGTTTGTTAGCTTTTAGTTAGTTTTCTGTTATCTTGTAGTTAGCTTTGTAGTCTTGTAATGATAGTTCAGTTGTGTAACCTCAGTTGTATATATATATTCGACTTTGCATAGTACAGTTTAATATAGAATCATTTCATCATTCTTTCAAATATTAGTTTCATCTTCTTTTCATATCTTCTCTCTGTTTTCTTTACTTCATATCTGTTCTTGATCATTTTCCTTTATAAACATATATCCCTTTATTTGTAATGCATCATTCGAGCGGGAATTGTTTCACACTTCAAGAGAGTAACATTACCTTGTGGTCTTTAAAACAAATGTAAACATGTATCTTACCAAATAGTTGCTAATAACACCTTTTTCTTAAGAGAAAAACAAAATGCACAATTGTGCAGGAGGCACATCTAAAATAAAAGAATAAACGACTCAAACAAGAATATTTAAACTACTACACAACTATCTTAGTGGTTTTGGCACAATTTTGTCTTCAAATGGTGTGCAATTTGACATGTTCTTTTATTTTTTATCCAAATTAATACGTGATGTCTTTGGATTCTCAGTTCTGTTAAATTTCACGATGAATTTAGAGGCTAAAGTGCTATTCAGTACTATTATTCAATTTTATTTTTTTCAAAATGTCTTTTTTTTTTGGGCTGAAATTATGGAGTTCGAATTAACTCCTAACTTTCACTCATTTTATTTTCATTTTAATTAAAAATAAAAAAACACCAATTGACTGACACTCCCCTTTTATTAAAGAACACATCACTTTTGTTGTAACCAAAAAAGAAAAGGAGACAAAGAAAGCACCACTTGTGCTTTGTTTTTTGGCGGTTTGAAATGCATGTAGTAAAGCCCTGTATTAGGAGAAATTCTATTATGTTTTGAGAGTAGTATGTTGAATCAAATTTAATTTAAATTTTATTAAATAATATTTAAAACTCAATTCAATTATTTTTATAATTAAATATGCCACGTGTCACATTTTTATTTGATTCAATCAATACTCAAAGTATACAAAAAATCTCTTCTGTATTGGTCTGTTGGATGGAGACAGTGTCAACGAGGTAACATTTGAACATGTTGGTCCACGTTGTCGCGGAAACAAACACGAATTGGTAACTTGTACTACAAATACAGGTCAAGCTGTGCGCATGAGATACTGTACTACAGTGGTACTACAACTAAGCATAAGTACAAGTTTTTTTAGCTCAAACCTATAGGCGCCCATTGGGCGCCGCGTCTGTTGTTTATCTCCCAGCAAGGAAAAGGAGGCTGAAACTTCAAACTTCAAACTTGGAAAGCCAAAACCAGCAGCGCCCCTGGATTATTTTCCTTCCTTTCCATTATTCTGACCATATACTTTTAACTGCTTTTGCATCGGCATCACCATCCCGGCATCACCACCAACGTAATCTCAAAGTAACACAGATTAACTTTTTTTTAAAGGGAAATGCTAACAAACGTGAGGTTTGTAGCCTTTGGATTTTACTTAAATTACAAAGAGACGTGTGTTTTTAATCTAATCCAAACACAATTTTTAACATTTGCAGAATTGTTTGGGGGCTTGCAACATAGAATTTCATTTTACAAATTATTATATGAAGTTTTGCCAAGTTAAAACAAATATCGATATTAATGATAACGCATTTCCTCATTTTTCTTAGTCTTAGAACAAAAAATATCCCGAATTCCCACGCAATGCACACGCCGCGTCCCCTCATGCGGCCATGCTTGCTCTACTGATGCAGTCATGCACTTCCTTTGAGGACGGTTATCAATCCACGAATTAGGGACGGAGACGACACAACATAATCAACAAGTGGAATGAAATATAGTAATACTAAATAAAATAAAATTCACAAAAAAAAAATCGTAATCGAAATTCAAACAGTTAATTTCATCTGGGAATATTACAGTTCAACATACCACCAAAACAAGAATTACAAGTTAACAAAACTGAATGAAAACCAGAAAAAAAAAGAGAGATTCGAAACTAAAAACATCAATTCTACCCCCCAGTACCCAATTTACATTTCCATCCAACCCAGCTAAAGTAGATTAAGAAAAAATGCAGAGGTCTGAGTCATGAGAAGAGAATAGGAAGAAGTCTTTCACAGGATACCCTCATAGTCATTCATCGAAGCTCCAGAGATCCCCAACAATGCTTTCCTGAACATTATTGGGCGCCGTCGATTGTCCATCATAGTACGGAATCTGAAAAAACTTCATGTAGTTCTCGTACGCCATCAGCTCCTCCGTCAGCTTCTGCACTTCGTTCTTTTCCTCTTGACCTTCAACCACCACCTCCTTCACCTCTCCTTCTTTCTCATTCCCCCCACCAAAGTAACCGTTCGCATTCTGGTTCGAGCCCACGAACTCCGTCGTCGAATAAGAACCCTCTGACCCTGACCCTGTCACCGTCCCATACCCAGAATTTTCATCACCAGAAACAATACCCACAAGGGAAGGAATTGCCCCAGCTTGGTTCAGATCATAACCAAACTTCAAGTTCAGATTTTTAGGGGCATTATTCAAATTACAACGGTATTGTTGTTGGTGCAGGGGAGGGTTTTGAGGTGGAAGGGGTGGATTACGACGAGCTTGAATGGAATATTCGTCGTCTTCGTTGGGGAAATTCACCTTGGCTTTCTTGCCGCGGATTTTCCGAGCCTCTCTGTCATAGGCCCTAGCAGCTTCTTCAGCAGTGTTGAAGGTACCCAGCCAGACGCGAACACCTTTTCTGGGATCGCGAATCTCCGCGGCCCATTTGCCCCACGGACGTTGCCGAATCCCTCTGTAAAGGTTCTTCCTCTGCCTCTTCACGGGCTTCTCCACTTGCTCACTAACTGTTCGTACAAAGTCCCATTCACAAATCAGAAGCCAACTAAGAAAAATTATTACAACTTGGTTTAAATTTTTTTTTTTAAAAAAAGGAAAATGAGTGAGCAAAGAAGTGTGACCTGAGGAAGTTTGGGATCTTTTGAGGGTGGCTGATTGTTGATGAGAGTAATCGAAGTCGAAGTCATTCTGCTTGCCGAATGAGTTAGGCCAGATCTCGGAGGCGGTGAGGCGGCGATCTCCGTGGCGAGGGATTAAGTTAGCGATGATAGCACCGCCACACATGTTCTTAATCCAGATTATGATGATGATGATGATGATGATGATTAGTATAGAAAAGCTTTAAGAGTGGGTCGTAAGGACTAGGATGTAAAATGTCTGGAGTGGAGGTTGGTGGTGAATAAGAAAATTTTGTGTGAGGTTAGAAGAGAGGAAGGGTTTTGTTTCTTTTGAGGGTTTGAATGTATGAGAATGACAGGACGTGAAAATAATGGACGGACGAAAGGGGGGTTTTGTAGTGGTAAAATGGGAGGGGGAGTGCGAGACAGACGCATCGGGAACCTTCCTAGAGTTACCTACCCTATCCTTGTGACAATTTGCTTTTGGTTTGCTCTTCTTACCAAATCTAGGCTTGCGTGGCTGGCAAGCAGCTCTCTATAGAATATGGAGTCTAGACTCTATAGACGTTTAGGGTCTTAGGGTCCATTTTTTTTAGTGACAACTTGGGATCGGGGACAAGCCGCATTTGAATAAATTAAGACAAAATATCTACACCGCGTCTAATTTTATAATAATTTAATTTTAATATATGTCAGGTATAAAAAATTTATACAGTCATTTAATAATGTATTTTGAGAAAATTTTTAAATAAATACAATTTATTATGTTATTATTTAAATTATTATTTAATATATATAAAAATATTATTAATAATTTATATAAAAAAATTATCAATTATCCATTCTTATAACTATTGCTGGAAGCTTTTCACTTATACTTTGTTTGGATGACGAGAGAAAATGAAAGAAGAGAAAATGGTAAGAAAAAAAATGACAAGAGAGAAAATGACAAAAAAAATAAAGAGAATTTTTAATTATTTAGATGAGGAGAAAATGAAAAGAAAGAAAACACACATAAGATTAAAAAAATTTTTTTAAACAAAAAAAAAAGCCAAAGAACCCAATTACTCCACCCCACCCCACCCCACCCCACCTCCCATTTCCTTTCTGCTGATCTTTCTTCCTCACCCACCCCTGCTCTCTTCGTCACCCTTCTCCTCGTGGTCTCCGTGGTCGTCATTGTCGGCGGAGTAAACTCCCACAAGAGCTCCAACAATGGCTCTTCCTCCTCCTCTTCCCTCTCCCTCTCCCTCTCCCACCTCTCCCAGCCCAGCCCACCCCAGCCCACTTCCCCCATCCTTTTATCCAACCGACAGGAAGAAACCATGACTGCTGTGGTGTGGTGAGTGCCTTTGCCTCATTGTTCGCCTGCAACCGCACGCCGCGCAACCTAGATTCGAGTCACACAGCTCGGATCCAAGCCGTTGTCGATCGTTTGGGCCACCCAACGACCAGATCGGCAAGCCAGACGAATCCGCCGCTATCGGCGAACCAGAACCCGCGCCGTCGACTGCCGTTCGAGCTAGATTCGGTCAACCGCACCACCATCTTCTTCTTTCCTCTAGGTTTTCTCTTCGCGGATCTAGTTTTCTCTGCGCGTGGTTCTGGTTGTCGCGATAGGCAATGTAGGGGAGGCGTGACGCAGATCTGGACGGTGGCTCGCGCGGTGGTGCGCATGGAACAGGTTGGGGTGGTTTCAGTGAGGACGTTTCTGGCTTGTCGGGACGCGGCTGAGGCGCGATTGTTCACGATGGTCTGTTTGGGTTAGAGTCCGAGCACTGATGGTGGCAATGGACGACGGTGGCTCCGGCCAGGACCCGCCATGATTGTGGTTCAAGACTGTGACGATTTTACTGTTGAGAGGGCATGGTCTCTTTCTCGCCCATTTTCTGCGCTGTTGGGGGGAGAAAAATTTTTGGTGAGTCCCACGCCCAATTTTTTCTCTCATCTTAGTTTTCTCTTCACAACCAAACGAGAAAAAAGAGAATATTCTCTCTATTTTCTCTCCTACTCTTTTCTTTCTTCTCATTTTCTCGTGCTCCAAACGAAGGCTCAATGAACGAGATATTATTGTTTTAAATATTTTTAAAATTATGATAATATAAAAAAAATTTACTTTATGAGATGGAGGCAAGAATACAAGGTGTGATACATAAGTGTGACCTTTTATAAAGTTTTCATATATAAATAAAGGATTAAATTATTTTTTATTTATAAAATTGAAATTTAATATAAAAGGCATAATTTCCAAAATAATCTATATATTTATACTCATTTAACCTCTTATACATTATATTTATAATCATAAAATTTAAAAATTGAATGATTTCAAATAATTTTTGCTCAAAATTTATAAAATATGAAATAATTTATTTTTTGAAAAATTATTTATTTATAAATTTATGAATAAAAATTAATTTAATTTTAAAATAATTCATTTTAATTAAGATTTTATAAAATTGCATTAATTTAATTTTCAAATCCTTTTAATTTTTGCTATGCATATATAGATTTTTGCTCAAATATTGTGAAACTTAAATGGATTTTATTTCTAAATCAAATAAAATAAAAAACATAAAACTAATTTGATTTATAAATCAATTAAATTTAATTTTATTGGTACATTAGAGAAAAAGAAAAATACTAAAGATGAAAAGCTAAACACCCAACGAATCCGCTAGGAGCACATAGCCAATGCCACCGAATGAGGTATGGAACCAAAAATCAAATCAAATCCAAAATAATATTCTTTTTAATTGTGTATGTAATGAATAAAAATAAAAAATGAATTGATTTGATTTGATTTAAAAATTAAATTGTGTTTGAAATTTTAAAAAAAATATGATTTGAATTTATTTATAAATTAAATTTTGTATTTGTAATTCATTAAAATAAAAATTAATTAGATTTTATTTTATTATTTTACATTTTAATTTTTATGAAAAGTAGTTAAAGGTAGTTATTAAAGGTAAAATAGTTTATTTATTTCAAATTAAATCAATTCTAACAAATCCTATCAAATTTGATGAAATTTCTAAAATAAAAGAAATAAAATCTATGAAATTTTAAAAATTAAATCATTTCTTATTTTTTAATATTTTAAACATAATATTTAATTAAATTTAATTTACAAATCAAATCATTTCTTATTTTTTAACATTCTAAACACATTCTTTAATTATTTCAATGACAGTGATTTTGTTTTTGGCCTTACAGTTTCCCTCACACTTTTTTTTTTTTGGGTGCTGACAACCTCTTAGTTTTATTCATGTTGTTTTGGTTTTTAATGTGCTTATAATTAAATTCCAAGATAGGTTGTTACTTGTAAAAATATTTTTTTTTTACGTGTACTAGTAAAAATATTATTAATCAGTGTGCTTAGAATTAATATCTTGTAAAAATGTTTCTGTTTGTAGATCATGAGCTGCTTTTGCTAGGATATATCCGCAACCGTTTATTTCTTTATAAATGTAAAGGAGCTCAACATGGTGGAATACAACAAGAAGTTGTAATATTTCATGACTGATTCCGAGTAGTGAGTGTTTAGATTTTCATTATCCTGCCTGTGTGAAAGTAGAAGTATCAAGTTGAGTGATTTCTAGATCCAAAGCCCGAAGCATGGCTTCCGTAAGAGCTAACAGTTAAGTACAATTTGTTGAACCGAAGTCTGGAACTCATTTGCTTTGCCCAAATGGTTATATATGAGTGATCCTCCATGCAAAAATAAGTTATATATTAATAACTATTGCTTAACTGTTAGCGTTGAATTCGAACCATCCTTAATGGGAGGGGTTTCGACCTATTATCAAGGGATGCTCGCAAAGTCACCCTGGAATGAGATTCCTTTTCTATAGTGACTAGTTGTTTACCAAAATATTTCGATTATACTTATTTAAATTATGATAAATTCTTTATTTATGGACAAAGTTTGATTCTCAATCTTAATTCGGAGAAGGGAATTGATTCTTCTTAAGATTCTAGCCTGAATATTTTAAATAAATGGAATTGATGGTTTCGATTTCAAGAAAATTATTCAAATCCAAAATTGAAAGCTTTATGTGTATACTTATCTTGATAAAAACGAAGTTTGAAACTCAGAAAAGGTTTGTTTTCAAGAAAATAACAAAGAATTAGTACAAATGAAAATAAGTTAAATGTAAATGACTAAAATGAAAATGTGTTCGAAGTAAATTTGACAGAGTATAAAAGACTTGCAATAAAGAAAATGAAGGAATAAAAACAGATGCAATGAAAAGTAAATGTGCAGATATGTAAATTGTAAAAAAGTAAAGTTGTTTTAAAAGTAAAGAAAGTAATTAAAGGAAAGCAAATAAACAGAACTCAAATGATCTTTAAAAAGAATCATTTGATCAGGAGTAAAAGAAAATTTGCAAAGAAAAATAAAGACTGAATGTAAATGAACTGAATTTAAGGTTGCATTGAATTTGTAAAGAATACATAAATGAAACTGAAAATGAAAGTGGATGGAAACATACTGGACTAGACTTGCGTGCTATTTGCTTGAGATGTCAATAGACGTGAAAGCGTGAGTTTATAAGTGTTTGTGAGTATAGAATTTATAACCCCTAAGTGTTTTCATCCTTTTGATATTTATAGATTTTCTAAATAACTACCTAGTTTATAAGATTTTGACATGTATTTATAACAAATATAACTGCCTAAATAATTGATAATTCTTTGTCTAATAACCACCAAATCTTTGTGAGCAATCCTCGTGCCATCAATAACTGCTCAATCTTTGTCAGCAATCCATGTGTTGTCTTGATTTCACCTCTAACTACTGCTAACTGCTATTTCAAATTCAAAACTCTTTTCTTTTGAATTCAAACTTGTATGCTTGAACCTTTGTTGATCTTCACTCGAGGTCTCTTCTTGCCAAAAATTTTGCTAAGTATAATTACTTTTCAACCATATTGTTTCGATTGAAAATCAAAACTATCACTCTTAATATAAGATGAAAATGACCAATCAAACTCTATGTCTCAATCAGCTTCAATTCCAACCTGAAACTCGTAAATTCATCAAGAATTATGTTCATGCCAATTTAAACTATTGAAAAAAAATATAAATCTAAAAGCATTTTATTTTTACACCAACAGATGCCCCCCCAAAATTTATTCTCAAAGTATGAGAGATAAATATTTTAACTTTTCGAATACTACTCTTCGACTATAATTGGACTTTGAAATTTTTTGCCTTTATGTCTCAGTTTACCGTAATATAAGCAATTGAAAAGTCTGATGGTAATATTTGTAATTTGTCATCCAAATCTCCATTTTCTTGAACGACCATTACGTGACCATTCCCCATTAAATAACCAATTCCTCTTTTTAGGGAATTACAAAACAAATGATGACATTTAATGGATAAAACGACTTCAGCCATATGCCCATCACGTCTGTATTAATGGGAGTTACTATGCACGTTCTCCCTCTTCTTTTTCTCTTGATTTTTCAAAATCCTATTTAAAGGCTTATAAGTCTTTTATCCTTTTTACACTCTACTTCTAAAAACCCTCAATTTCTCTTTGCGTTTCTGCACATTTTTCTACCATTGTTGAACTCTGAAATCAAACTCCTAAACCTTTCAAAATCCAATGGCATCTTCTTCTAACCAAACTTCTAGCCAAACTGCTACATCTGCCCAAGCTTCACACTCAAGCTCTGAAACACAAGAAACAATGGTTTTGCCAAATGCTGCCACTGTGACTGCCCCTTTGCTAAAAGACGGGATTCTTTATGTCCGTGACCCTTCCACGGACCATTCTGAACTCTGGAAGTCTCAGGTAATGATCCCATTTTCTATTGACAAAGAGAAATTTGCCTTCTTAGGTCCAACTCTTCCCAAAAATGAGTACGAACCCATTCGATCCTTTTTCCTTTGTATAAAAGGAGAAGAAATAGTTGCCTTCAATTCCTCTCTTAAAACTGATTTCTTTGCTAATTTCCATAGAGTGTTTCGAAGCTCACCACCTATGAGTAACCAAACGAAACCTAATTATATTCGTTGGCTTAATTGTGTCAAAAGTGCCAACGAATCTGTATGGAAAACAACTGGCATTTTTTATTTCATCCAGCTGAGTAGGGAACGTCTCGACTATAATGCTCCTATGCTGATAAGTTCCTTCTTTTTCTGGAACAGATCTACCAACTCTTTTCATGTCCCTTATGGCATGTTAACTCCAACTCTTTTCGACATGGCTGCTATTACTGGTCTTAAACCAGTTGGACGGATAATCAAAAGGACTTTAAACTTCAAGACCATAATCAAGCCTGATTTTCAAAAATTAACCTACAATGCTTTCATTCAAAATAATCATCTCGAAACAACTATAGTTTCTAATGAAGAGCATGTGGCATTCCTTATTTTCTAGCTAAGTGTTTTCGTATTTTATACCAAATCACTTCAAATTCAAAAGTCTCTTATTCCCTTAGCTATTCTTCTTCATGAGGGAACTTCTCTCTGTTTGAGTAAATTGATCCTTGCTCAACTCTATTCTTCAATGTCAGAAGTAGTAGGCGTACTTCGATCAAATGATAAACCCCTCAATAACCTTGGTGGACCTTTCTGTTATTGCAACTTTGGTTCAATTCTGTTTTCGAGCCTCATCTTCAAAATGCAAATTCGATCACCAATTACACAAAGATCGAAGGTCCTCGATTGTCTCAACTTCAATACTCCTCGAAATCAGGTAATGAAGTTGAAGACTTCAAAATTTTCTTTTCATTATTTATGACCATGAAACGTCAATCCGACAATTTCAACTTTTCACCTTTTGCTCTTCGTGATTGTGGTCCTAAGTGGTTTCGAGAACCATTTTTTAGTGAAACTCCAGTGGCTCAATCCGAAAACCTGGATATTTAGGCTCATACTTTGACCAGCCAAATACTATCCCCTGGCCTTCCAGGTTCGAATGATTTCAGCCTTCAACTCTACCTCTCTTCATGTGCCTCAAGGTAACTTGGGTTTTTCCAATGCATTTCATCTCCTTTCGCCTTAAAAGATAAATACCAAATATGTGAGTCTGAAGCTCGAGATCTCGCACAATATAAATTTTTCTTGAAGTAAAATATCAAAAGGAGAAAGGGTTTCAATCCCTTTGAGTGCTCCCCATCTTTTTACTCAACCCAAGGGTTCGAAAGTTGGTGGAGAGACTATTACTTTACTTAGAAGCCTACAATCGAAGAATGCTTCTAACGTTTTACTAACTCCAATTCATTTGTGTAGACAAGAGTAGCAACCAAAAAGCCCAAAGTTATGCATCTTAAAGAAATTTCTAAATTCGAGAAATTCTTTAAAGTTAAATATGATCCAAAACACTTAAGACTGGTGGTTCGAGCGGCCGAACAAGTCTTAAAACAAAAGAAAGCAGAACATTATCATCTCTGTTACGCTCATTTTATTAGTGCGCTAGTTTCGAATCCTTTGGTTTCGTTCGAACAATTCGAAACCCCACTAAAGTTTCCTCCACTCTCTACTGCTTCTTTTGGCATGGCTAACAAGTACCCAGATCCCAAAAGTGAAGTGTTGGGTGTTTTTAAGGAATCGAAAAAACAAGAAGTAACTTTTGCCAATTGCTATTTGGACACCTGCCGAGTTCCAATTAATGGATATACTCAAATAATAAGATACCCACCATATGGTAAAAACCAAAGAATACTTCATAATTATTCGTTTTCGATCCAACCTCTTAATGTTGAATCATATATATATTTTGTATATTGTAGTTTCAAAAAGAACTAAAGTAATAGAGGTTGAAGAAGACTAGGATGATGAACCTCATAGACCCAGCAAAGTTCAAAGAACAAAGTCAAAAGTCTCAGGGGCAACTTCATCATCTCATATCTCGAAAAAACCTCCTCCAGCACCTTCAAAAATAAAGATTACTGAGAAAAAAGAAAAGGAAAGAAGTGATTGAAAAAATCACAACTGTTATTCCCCAACAATCTGAGGTAAAAGATTTTGTTGTTTTTTTTTATGAACTTGTTTTGTCTTTGACTTCGATTTCTTTGCATCTTTATAGGAAAAAACAATTGCTGAGAGCCCAATAAAAACTGAGCGCATAAAGTATGTTGCATCGAAACAGACGCAAATGATTTTATCTGAAAGCTCTAATGAATCTTCGGAACGAGATGAAGAGCCCGTTTCCTCAAAGGATGCAAGACTAGCATCAAATGCACAAAGAGCCGAACCATCACAAGTAAGTCACATATATTATTTTAATTATTTTTTTGAAATATTTAAAACACAGTTAATATTTTCTATTTCGAACAGGAATCCTCTCCCAAAGAACAAAGGGATTCTACCCCGATTTCTATGAGAAGATTCAGGACACATTCTCCTATCCCTTATCCTCTAAGGGATTCAAATTTTATTCCAAACTAACTCACTTCTGAGCCAGAACCAACTTCAGCCTTGAGTTCCCGTTTCGACAGGATGTTCAATGCTGAAACTCAGGCCGAAAAAGAATCTAGCACTGAGGCTTAAGATATCCCTCTCGAAGCTAATGTTGAGCTTTGTCACTTAATATATTCATTTTATATAAATCTCAAAAAAATGCTACTTTTGTTCTTACATTTTTCAGAGAAACATAGCTTCTGCAACTGGACCTAGCTCCGAGGTCTCCATTACTGAGACAAATGTTCAGGTTTGTATTTATCGAGATTGAATATACATGAATATTGCTTCAATTATTTCTAAGATCGAACTTTCTTATTTTCAGGAGAACATTTCTCACCCTGAAACCATCACTGTTGCTGAGATCGAAGTTCCTATCTCGATTGAGGCCATCCAAATTTCAAAGGCTATCACTTCTACTTCTGTTAAAGTTCAGTCAAGACATACTGAAATTACTTTTGAAGAAGAAGCAGAAGCCATATGCCTTGATGATGATGAAGACGAGGATGACACCCAGAAGAGGCTGGAAGATATTTTATTGAGACGATCTGCATCTTCTAAGTCCCATTATTATGCAACCCACTCTGAAGCAGAAATTCAAAGTATTTCTGCCCCCAACTATTAAAAGAACTGGTTGATCTTTCCAGTCTTAGGGTAGAGCAAGTTATGGCTGCCAAAGATAAACAAGAAAAATTGTTTGGACTTCTTGTTCAACTAAATCAAAATAAACATCTCTTGGATTCGAACGCCCAATCAATAATTCAAGAATTAGTTAAACTCACAAAGGATTTGTCAACCCAACTTCCCAACCTTGATCAAGTCATCACCAACAACTAACAACTGCTCGAAAAGAAGAAACAACTGATGGTAACTGTTGCTAAGGTTAAGAGAAAGCGTTCGAAGCTTACCTCTGTTCTTTCATCAACTCAGAAAAACATTGATCAAAACGAAGAAAGAATTGTTGAGCTTAGACAAGAATTACTACTACTAGAATATCAGCAAGGTGAACTTTGAGCTCTTGCTAAAGATTGTGCAAGTAGAGAAAAGACTCTTGATAAAGAGTATTTACAGTTGGCAGTTGAAGGAAATCAAGAGAAGCAAGCCATTCAAGAATTAGCTCCATCCCTCGAGGCAGCTTCCAAAGAAAAAAGATAGGATTTTGGATGCTTGGGTCTCCTTGTTTTCGAGACTCCAATAAATATTGTATCTTTTTTGTAATGACAATTTCAATTTTTCGATTGTTTTGAATCGAAACCAATATTTTTATAATGAAATCTTAATTTTGTGAATAGTTAGTTTGTATATTTTTAGATATTTACCATTTATCGAAGTAATCTTTTCGTTTGTGTTAACATTCGTAATCAAATAAGCATTATCGGAATAAACTTTTTCAATTTGTTATGGCCCCTCCCAATTTGGAGACCATTTGCCGTACAATTTCAATTTGTTCTCCATAGGCAAAATAACCTTCCAAACTAAATTATCTAAAACAAACTCTTTCCTCTTGACTCGATGATCATAGAATCTTGTAATTCTTTCTTTTTGTCGAATCAAATTTTCAAGAGCAATTAATCTTTCCTCATCTAATTGATTTAGTTCATCAAACATCAAGTCCCAATAATGTTGAGTAGGAATTTCATCTTGACATTCTAATCTAATTGACTGAAGATTAATTTCGATTGGTAACACTACTTCATGCCCATAAACTAGATGATAATGTGTAGTACCAATAGCTTCCTTAGGAGAATTTCGATAAGCCCATAGAACTTGGCTCAAATTTTCATGCCAACTTCTTGGTTTTCAACCAATATGTTTCTTTATTAAACTAACTAAAATCTTATTGGCTGCTTCAACTTGTTTATTAGCTTGAGCGTAATAAGGAGTCGAAGTAAGTAATTTGATATTCCTTGTCTTAGCAAATTCAGTAATATAACAACCAGTAAACACAGTACCTTGGTCAGTATTTAAAGTTTGAGGGATGCCAAATCTATAAATATTATTTTCTTCAACAAAATTAATAATATCTTATTGAGTAACATCATTTCAAGGAATAGCTTTGACCCATTTAGTAAAATAATCGATAGCCACTAGTATATACTTGTGTCATTTCGAAGATGGTGGATGAATCTGACCTATTAGATCGAGAGCCCATCCTCAAAAAGGCCAAAACTTTATAATCGAATGTAAATCACTTGCAGGAATATGCTGAATGTTTCCATGCTTTTGACATTCCTCGCAGGACCTAGCATATAAATGACAATCTTTAGCCATCTTAGGCCAATAGACTCTTTGCCTATGCAATACCCATTTCATTTTTTCACCAGCTTGATGAGCGTCACAAATGCCTTCATGAACTTCTGTTAAAGCTATGAATGCTTCTTTCTCACTTAGACATGTCAATAAATTCTCATCTACTGACTTTTTATAGAGTGATTGACATAATATAACATAATGTAAGGCTTTATATTTTAATTTCCGTTCGACTGCTATGTTTGGGTTTTGTAAATAATCCACAATTGGCTTTCTCCAATCAGAATCATTCATATCCTCTATTAGACATACTTCTAAATTCTCAAAAGGATACAACTTTTCTCTGATTTCAATTAGTTTAAGCAAAGTGAAACTCGAATTTTTGTACCCTGAAGCTATTTGAGCAAGCTCATTAGCTTCATAGTTTTCTTCCCTCGGAATGTGTTGCAACATAACCTCATCTAACTCACACAATAGCCTTGCTGCAAAAGCAAAGTATCTAAACAAATTCTGGTTAATGCATTTATATTCTCGAGTTAATTGCTTAATGATTAACTGAGAATCACCCAATACTTTAATATTTTTGGCTTTAAGTGAAATTAAAATTTGTAAGCCAGCTATTAAAGCTTCATACTCAGCTTCATTATTCGAACACTCATGTTTTAATTCGAATAAAAATTTAGTTGGAGTTCCAATTGGCGAAACAATTAGAACTCCAAGACCAACACCTCTACTGTGTTTCGATCCATCGAAAAATAACTTCTATGGTTTTAAACCCACGTACATAATGTCTTTTTCTTCGATGTCAATACAAGGATGGTCAGTCAAAAATTCTGCCAACACTTGGCCTTTCACAACCTTTTGTGGTATATACTTTAAAGAAAATTCTGTTAAAGTAAGAGCCCATTTTCCCACTCTACCATGCAACATAGGCTTGGATAACATGTACTTTATTATATCAATTTTCGACATAATAAGTACATCATGTGGCTTTACATAATACTTTAACTTAGTACAAGAGAAATACAAAGCTAAACATAATTTCTCGATTGCACTATATCTAGTTTCGACATCTATTAAAACCCTACTAAGATAATAAATGGCTCTTTCGATTTCATTCTCATCTTCCTAGGCTAACATACACCCAATAGTTTCATTTGATGCTGAAATATATAACTTCAAGGGTCGTCCAGACACTGGAGGCGTCATTATTGGAGGATTGGTCAAACAATGCTTGATTTGTTCGAATGCCTCTTGATGTTCTTTTTCCCATTGAAATTCTTCTTCAGCTTTAAGCTTCAAAAGTGAAGAAAAGGCTTTGGTTTTCCCAAACAGATTTAAAATGAATCTTTTCAGGAAATTAATTTTTCCAAGTAGAGACTGGAGTTATTTCTTATTCGAAGGAGGTGATGTTTCCAGAATAACTTTAGCTTTGTTCTGATCTACCTCTATTCCTTTCTTCTGGACTAGGAACCCAAACAAATTTCCTGCGGAAACGCCAAAAACACATTTAATAGGATTCATTTTCAATCCATGTTTCCTCATTCTTTCGAATGACTATCTTAGATTCGCAAGGTGTTCTTTTTCTGATTTGATTTAACCACCACATCATCAACGTACACTTCTATGAATTTACCAATAATATCATGAAAAATGGTATTCATAGCGCTTTGATATGTGGCTCCAGCATTCTTTAAATCGAATGACATAATTATCCATTCGAAGGTGCCGATTGCTCCAGGACATTGAAAAGCTGTTTTTGGCACATCTTCTTCTGCAATATAAATTTGATTATACCTAGAATAACCATCCATGAAACTTAAAATTTCATGACCTGAGGCTGAATCAATCAACATGTCAGCAATAGGCATAGAATATTCATCTTTAGGAGTAGCAGAATTTAAATCTCGAAAATCAATACATAATCTTAACTTACCTTTCTTATTCATAACAGGAGCAATGTTAGGGATCCAGTCAACGTACCTGGCAATTCGAATGAACTTAGCCTTTAATAATCTTTCGATTTCTTCCTTGATCTTCGAGACCACTTCAGGGGTAAATCTTCTTGGAGCTTGCTTGATTGGTTTATGTCCTATTTGAATTGGTGGTCTGTGTTCTACCAAATCTCGACTAAGCCCAGGCATTTCCTCATATTCCTATGCAAAACAGTCTTTATATTCTTCGAGCAGGTGAATCAATTCATACTTAAAATCAGATTTTATTAAACTACTAATAAAAGTAGGTTTATATATTACATCATTACCTAGACTAATCTCTTCTAAAGGATCTTGTACCTCTATCTTTTTAACATCAGAAGATAAAGGGGCTTGTTCGAATCCTAGAAAAGAGTGATCACAAATACAATCCTAGTGTCTGTAATAACACCAAATTTCTCAGCCATATAGGCTGCGATTCGAGTCTCACGACTCGAGATTGCACTTTCAATGCAATTTTCAGCCATATAGGCTGCAATTCGAGCCATGTGGCTCTTAATTTCCTCTATTTATATTACAACTTGAGGCCAAATACACTCAGCCTGGAATGTTAAATAGGCGTCTATAAGCCTTAGAATCATTACAATTTTGAAGCTGAAATGAATCAGTCTTTGGTATAATAGAAAAACCTGTTGGTGTAATGGCCACCATCTCGACTCCCTTCCTGTCGAGAGCTGTCGAATCCCATATGCAGAATGGTCTGATACCAGGTACATATATTTGCAGATTTTCATGATTCTGATTTACATGGCAGAGAGTATCATCAGCCTCCACCATTTCGAGCTCTCCCATTTGGTTGCACAAGAACATCTTCTGATCAACAGTCGAAGGGACAACACCTGCGGCATGAATCCATTCTCTACCCAAAAGAAGATTATAGATGGCCTTCGAAGGAACCACTATGAACAAGGTTGACCTTGTGGTTGAGGCCACTTTGACGTCGAGAATAATAGCCCCCTCTGACGTAGAGGATCTGCCATTAAAATCTGTCACCACCATATTGTGAGACAATAAATTTGCCTCTGTTTTGTCAAACTTCCTTAGCAAATTCTTTGGCAACAAATTAATAGCAGCCCCTCCATCTATCAGCACCCTGCCCACTAACTTACCATTTATCGTTGCTTTGATAAACAGTGGGCGCAGATGACTCTTCATTTCGAGAAAGGGAATGTTGAAAATTGCTGAGTTCTCCATTACCTCGACGGTGTCTTGTTCGACTAAATACTAACTGGTCTCCTCTGAACTGTCCTCGAAGTCTTCTTTTTGGTTCAGTTCCTAACTTCCTGCAATAGAAAAATTATAAGGGAGAATGAACACCACATTGATACCAAAAATGGTATCCAGGTCGTCCTTAAAACCAGATTCGAAAGAATCTGTAATGACATCTTCCTCCATTGGACTGGGAGGTTTTTGCTTTTCTTTTCTCAGGGGTGGTCCTTGGACCACCTAGGCATATGATCTCTGTTGCTGCTGCAACTTGGCCAATGCCTGCTGTTGTTGTTGTCGAAATCTCTGGGTTTTCTGCCACTGAGATTTTGAGGGAAATTGATTAAAGCTTTGGTTTGAGTTTGAATCTTCTCCTCGAGACCAAGTATTTGGTCTTCCCAAAAAGGGACTCAAACCATATTCCAAATTAAGCCAAAATAGTCTATTCTGGAATTTGTGAGGATGTGGACTATTCCTCACCCATTGATTAGGTGCCACACTTGAAGGGGGCACTCTAATCTTGCCTTTTTTGATCCTTTCCAGATCGTGAACTACCACAGAATTATGGTTTGTTGGTTGGTTTTTTTATGTTGATTAAATTTCCTGTAGGGGCCTTCTTCTGCTTCTGCTTTCTAGTTGCTTCGTAAGAATTAGTAGCCAATCTGTCGAAGATAGCGCTGCATCGAGGGCACAGGGACACTTCCCTCTCATCTTCCTTCTTTCTAAGAAGGAATTCGACCAACGTTTCCCTAGCTTTCGGGAAAACCTCCTATTCTTCAGCCTCAAACACTTCGAGGCTATCATCAGCGATGTGGACTATGCCAGATTCCCCTAGCTCCACCATGTTAACCTCAGTGAAGCCAACATGCTCAACAAAGCTGGCATTCAGTTCGAATGGATCAGCATTCACCCTCATGGTTTTCTTGTTGTCGAAAATCAATCTTCCTTCCATGATGCTTTTCTGAATCAAATCCCTGAAACGTATACAATTGTTAGTCGAATGACCATATCTATTATGATACTTGTAATATTTTCAACCCTTTATCTCTTCTACCGAATGGATCTTATGTCCATGAGGAAGTTTGATTTGCTTATCTTTCAACAAGACATCAAAAATTAAATCAGCTTTAGATATGTCGAAATCATAAGTTGGCATATTAGATTTCATATTATCCTTGATTCGACTAGGTACTAAAGATGAACAAGTATAAGGAGTCCCATACTTTAGTTCTGCTATGTTAACCTCATTTTCCTCATCATCTATGCCTTCATTGATTTCGACATACGCCACTTTATTATCTTTCGATTTCTTAAAGTATTTATCCTAAATATCAGGAGTTTCAACATAAGCAATCTTTTCTTTTCTCAGATTTTTTCTAAACCTTTCCTTTTCGAGTTTTAACTGTTCGATTTGTCTTACTTTATCAGCAAGTTGAGACATGTCGAGGATTTGCTGGTTTACTAATTTCTTTTGAATGGAATAATCTAATCCACCAGCAGCCATTTTGACTGCCTCAGATTCAGGAACCATAGTAAAACACCTAGTTTTCATTTGTTTGAACCTAGCCAAGTAATCATCTATGGATTCCTCATGGCCTCATTTAATATTAAACAAATCTACAAGACTTACCTTCGTCTCACCTCTTAAGAACTGGTCATGGAAATTTCTTTCCAATTGGTTCCAAGAGTGAATCGAATTTTGTGGAAGGGTTGTAAACCAAGTAAAGGCATTCTTGGTTAAAGAACTGGAAAAATATTTTATTTTTAAATATTCATTTGAGACTGCTTCCCCAGCTTCGATTGTGTATCGAGCAATATGCTCTACGGTAGATTTTTCATTTTTCCCAGCAAATTTACTAGAGATTTTAGGTGCTTTGTACCTTCTAGGTAATTTTGCCTGTTGTATAAACTCAGGGAAAACTGACACAAAATAGAGTTTATTTGCTTATCCTACATTAAAACTATACCTATTCAGGACTTGCTCCACTGCTTGGCTGATATTCTGTTGCCCTCCTGTGAACACCTAATTTTATTCAGGGCATTTTGTAAATAAAAAATTAAAAAAATACTCATCTTTGGTCCATTTTCTTACCATTTGCCCATCAACCCATAACTTGACCTGTTTACCCATCCTATACTAACTCTGTAACTTATCCAAAACAAACTTCATCACTCCTCCTAAACAAACTATAACTCAAACTCATCCTAAACCAACATCAATACTCATCCTAAACCAATTATAATCCCACTTTAATTCAAACTCTTCACCCTAATCCCCTTTTATAAAACCCATAACCCATACACAGAAACTTCAACTTGGACCTGACCTGAACCAACTTACATAGATTTTAGCTTTAACACATACCAAACCTTAGTCTGTCTTCTTATCCTTTTTCGTTTCAAAAAGCACTTCACCTCCATTATCATCATCTTCAACCTTCCATCACCATCTAGATCATCTTCCTCAACCTCCCATCATCCACATAATCAACACTCTACCTTCAACCTTCAAGCTCTATCAAAGCCACAACACCCCACCTCATAACCACCCATCCAAAACATTCATCTTCATCAACTTCACTATAACCACCATTAAAGCCACCATTAAAGCCACCACTAAAACCACATAGCCTCTGCCATCCACGATTTCATCACCTTCACTGATCTTCTCCATCTTCCTCCTTCACACTCCACAACCACCATCCCCAAGGCCTCAAGCCTCCATAACAGACCACCATTACCACCATAAACCAAAACCCATCAACACTTCTCCAAGCTGTCACCATAGCCATCGCCCACTGTTTCCGCCACCAAGCTCGATGCTGTCAAACAAGCCGCCACTAGCCCATATCGAATCAAGCACCGTCCTGCCCCACGCCAGATCTGAAGACCGGCATTTCGTAATAGCCACGCACCGTCCCCGCCATCTGCGAGTCATCTGTCCTGTCCCAGTCACACCGTCGACCAAGCACCTCGTTCCATAGTCGCGACAGCCGCCCAATCGCATCGTATAGATCCGCATGACCTGGCGAACCTAGCTGTCATAGTCGTCGAACTCAGCACCGCATGCCGCCAGACCCACTATCCCGCATGTCTCTGTCGCGTGAACCTTCGCGACTCGGAAACCCGGAACTACCTCGCAGAAGTCGCCGCAGAAACAACGTCACACTGCCACACTATGCGATCTGCAACCAGACCCGGTTGCCGGCGCTTGACCAACCCAAACTAGCCTAGCCACCGCCGCCGCTGGCCTTCATCTTCCTTGCTCCTCTATTTTTCCTACAAATAACCAAAAAGAAAGAAGCAAACCCCCCCTTTTGTCTTGCTTTTCGTAAGTCTGTTGTTCTTTTGATTTCTGATAGTTTTTTTTTCTTTGTGTTGTTGTTTTAAGTGAAGTGGGCTTGTAATTAAATGGGCCAAGCTAAAAAAAACAATGGTAAGACTACAAAGTAAAAATATAAAAATAATTAAATGTTTTTTTTTTAAAAAGAATGAAACAGGATTAACCGAGTTGTGACAGCTTGTTAATCTTGTAACTATTTTGGATTATTTGAGTTGTGACAACCTAATGATTCGAATTATTTTTAAAAATAAATTACTATTAAATAAAGATTCAAAATTCATTATTATTATTATTATTATTTTCCTTTTTTCTAGGTAATTTTAGATTAAAAAATCTCATTTAATAGTAATAAATTCAATAATCAGTGGATGACGTCTCTAGCGTGACGCGAGCTTTACCTATTCAAACCTTAATTTGATTACCAGAGTCGCAACGACATGTTAATTCAAATTTTTATAAAAATAAAAAATTACATCTTTTCTTTAAATAAAATCAATCAACCCACACTTATTTTCTATAGAACTACGTGACTTTGAGTTCCTCATTACACCTGAGGATACGTAGGAGCAGAACTTTTATTCTATCAAGCCAAAGTTTAAATTTTCACAAATTATTATTATTTAGTTATTTTTTTATATAAAGGATAAAACAAATATATTATGAGATTATTAAGTTTTTGCATAACTAATTTAGGGTAACCATTTAGGACGAATGTATTAGGGGTGCTGTGGGGTTAAGTCTCCACAATTCCATATGTATAAGCGACTCCCGAATCTAATCTAGTTCCAAAGACCATTTCCTAAAAGGATTTTTCAATTTTTCCTAATTTTAATAAAATTGGTAGCGACTCCTAACTTATTTATTTTGTTTCACCGCTCCCGTCGCCATCACGGCTGCGACACCTCCAAGATTATTAAGTCTAATTCTTTCTAGAAGGTTATCAGCATCCTGATTTCGATTAACTATTCGAAATCCTAAGTTTGGACCTTGTAGAATTTCTCTTAGCTGGTTATCTTCAACTGCGTTGTTAGCATTAGAATTATTTACCAATTGGGCATTTTCTTGATAAACGGGTTGATTGTTCACCCTTTGATTGCCCACAGAATCTTTTGGGTTACCAAAAATATCTGTAATCCTACTCATTTGCCTAGCCAATGTGGTATAAGTATTATTGGTTGATTCTATGAGTGGTGTTATCACAGTAGTCATCTGCTGAGTTAACATACGAACCATCTCATGGTTACTTTCATCAATCTGTTGCCTGATATTGTTCAAGGTTGTATTCGTATTCCCTGAAGGAATTAGAGACATATCACTAGGCATATTAAGGAACACTGATATTCCCATATTTTTCCTATCAATTGATTGGTACTTGTTCATGCACCCTGACTACCAGCATTCATCATTTGATTTCTTGGTGAAATATTGGGTATAAGACTTGTGTATGTGGCTTATGCAGTCCTTACGTTCTGAGTAACACTTTAGGGAACAAATCCAAGGGGTAATCCATATAGGGGTGCAGTTCTGTTCACCCTAAGAGTCCTAGTTTCTAGATTCGAAACGGGGCCCCCTGTGATTTCACTAATCACAGGGTCTAAGGCTTGTGGTAAATTTGCAGAGACTATGGTGTCTTTACTGTCACTAGTACCATTATTCCTTGTTTGTGGGTTCTGAACACTCAAAGATGTATTTTTAAACATATTTTGCAGTACTCTACCACTTCTCAAACGTATATACTTAGCAAAAATCATTTAAGATTTTATTCAATTGACTGGTCTCACCGGGCGTGTCAATTTGTTTACCAAAATATTTCGATTATACTTATTTAAACTATGGTAAACCCTTTTGTCTATGGACAAAGTTTGATTCTCGATCTTAATTCGGGGAAGGGAATCGCTTCATCTTGAGATTCTAGCCTGAATATCTTAAAGGAATGGAATTGATGGTTTTGATTTCAAGAAGGTTATGCAAATCCAAAATTGAAAGCTTTATGCGTACACTTTTCTTGATGAAAACGAAGTTTGAAACTCAGAAAAGGTTTCTTTTGAAAAAAATTACAAAGGATTAGTGCAAATGAAAATAAGTTAAATGTAAATGACTAAAATGAAAATGTGGTCTAAGTAAATTTGACAGAGTATAAAAGACTTGCAATAAAGAAAATGAAGGAATCAAAACAGGTGCAATGAAAAGTAAATGTATAGATATGTAAATTGCAAAAAAGTAAAGTTGCATTGAATTTGTAAAGAATACAAGAAACTGAAAATGAAAGTGGATGGAAACATATTGGACTAGACTTATGTGCTGTTTGCTTGAGATGTCAATGGACGTGAGAGCGTGAGTTTATAAGTGTTTGTGAGTATAGAATTTACAACCCCTAAGTGTTTCCATCCTTTTGATATTTATAGATTTTTTAAGTAACTACCTAGTTTACAAGATTTTGACATGTGTTTACAACAAAGATAACTGCCTAAATGATTAGTAATTCTTTGTCTAATAACCATCAAATCTTTGTCAGCAATCATCGTGCCATCAACAATTGCTCAATCTTTGTCAGCAATTCATGTGTTGTCTTGATTTCACCTCCAACTGCTGCTAACTGTTATTTCAAATTCAAAATTTTTTTCTTTTGAATTCAAACTTGTATACTCGAACCTTTGTTGATCTTCACTCGAGGTCTCTTCTTTCCAGAAATTTTGTTAAGTATAATTACTTTTCAAGCCTATTGTTTCGATTGAAAATTGAAACTATCACTCTTAATATAAGATGAAAATGACCAATCAAAATCTATGTCTTGATCTGTTTCAACTCCAACTTGAAACTCGTAAATTCATAAAGAATTATGTTCATGCCAATTTAAACTATAAAAAATATATAAATAAAAAATCATTTTATTTTTACACTAACACTAGTGCAGATAACTCCGATACCCATTAGGGTAAGAAAGATTTAGTGGAAACTTACTGGGAGTCTTGACAGCCATTAAAGATTTTAAACAAGAATATTATAGCAAGTCAACATCATTCATTCCAGTAGGGAAGGAAACCAATGTGCAAATTGATCGGCCACTTGGAACTTAATCTTCGATCTAGAAATATGTATCATTCATGATCCTCGTTAACTAGAGCCATCCAGATATACTGCTAATTGTTGATGATGGTATGGTTTCTTAATTTTCCCCGTTGTGTTATAACTGGCATGGTTAGTTTGTTTTCCTTTTTCGGTGTTTTGTCCACGTTTAATTTATTAAAAGAGTAATACTATAATTTTTAGGATTTTGAACGACACTTAGTAAGGAAGTTAAAATAATTTTTTTAATGAAAATAAAGTATTTAATGTATTGAGAATTAAAAAAAACAATTATTTATCTTATTTTTATTTAAAAAAGTTTATTTTAGTTTTCTTAACAAGTGTGACACTTGTTAATAAAATTCTATTTTTTAATAAACTTTTTAAACATTTTGTTTTATAATTACTAAAAACATAAATATTAAATAAAAAATAAGATAATGTTAAATAGCTCCATTTTTTGAATCTTGAATACTTCCCAATTAATATTGTTAGCTTCTATTTTAGTTAAGATTTTTTTTCCAAATTCTAACTGAAAGCACAAAATGCTAATTATATTGATTCGGGTATCATCCGGGCTCCATTGGCCGGGACGTATAGCACGGTCAAAAAAATAATATATTTAGGAACTCAAAAATCATTTAATATTTATTTTTTAAATAATTAAAATAATTATTAAAATAATTCATTAAAAAGATATAAAATTATTCTCACAAAAATAAAAAAGAAAGTGAAGGATTAATTAATGAATAATGAAGATAGTCGTTGGTCAAAGAAGAATTCGACAAACTCAATACTCAACAAGCAGTCCAATTATCCAAATGAAAAAAAAAAAGTCAACCGTAATTAACTATATTTTAATGGATACCTCATGTAATATAGTGTTGGATTGATTACAGAGAGGAAATGTAGAAAAAGTCACCATTAGCTGTAGTAGATATCTAGAATCTAGATGATGAAAAACGACAAGCACATCGTATAGCAAACTCGTGGGCATAATCCACATGTTGGCACAGTACTCCGACAATAACAAAGAAGACACCAAAGCGCCTTTGACTTTGAATGAGAAAGGCAGCCCTGAGGCTGCTAATTATAGTGAGATTGCATTTATTTATTTGAAGTTTGCTAACAAATTCTTTTAGAGTATTTGTTAAGAATATAAAAATAAAAAATTTTAAATAAAAATAAAATATTTAATTTTTTTAAATTTTTAATATATTAAATATATTTTTAAATGTAAAATATTTATTTTAAAGAAACTTGTTTATAAAATTTTTTTTTTTTATTTAATAATATTGCATGGAGTCACAATATTATTTTTTGAGTTTAGATTTCATCATGTCAATATAAGATTTTATTATTAAATAAGTAATTATCGTATCATATATTAATCAAATTTTTAAATAGATGAGAATAAATATTCAAGTCCTGAAGACATCATTTCTGAAAAGAGTTAACTATATTAATTATATTGCTTTATATTCGAAGAGATTGGATTCACATTTCTGAAAAGTGTGATAATTTATTGAGAAAAAAAAAGGTTACACTACATGATATACCGATAGTGAAAACGCTTCACACTCATGGATCAAAATTAAATGTTAATAAAATAATGAATTGATTTTGATGTATTTATAGTTTAAAGAATTTTACATCATCAAGTGAATCATATGTAGTCATATGTTTAAAAAGAAAAACAAAATATTTACTGCAATTTAATCTCAATTACTACAACGATGCAATAAAGGATCAACGTCATTTCTTTAAAGAGCATGGACGCGCAAAAAGAGTCAAAGAGCATAGAAAACGTTGTCCTTGCTTGCTAATAGTGTTAAAAACTATAAACCTATAATTTTTTTTTGTATAAACTCATTGGTATATAGAAGTCATATTGAGTCTTGATTAATTTGGAGTTGAGCTGAATTAGATCACAAATGTGTAAAACTCTCACAACTATAAATCTATAATTTAAGTGAAAGGTTTAAATTATTAGAATAATACAACACATTCTATTTTCTTATAAAATGATTTTCACTAACTATCAGGCTTTTTGATTTGGTGATCACCCACTTGGTAATTAGTGTGTGTTGTGCCTCTTTTTAGCTTGATTCATACCCCAAATGGCAAATGCACCTTTTTTTTTTTTTTATAGTCATATACACCCTTTTTTTGTCCCACTAATAACTGATCAAATTTAAAACTTAACCGTCAAAATAGGTTAATAGGTCATGATACATAATCAGCACAAAATGCTGAATTATTCTCACGACTTAACAATCCATTTTTATTAAAACTTTTGGTCCGATCTCTAATAGGCCATGGGCCAAGATCAGATGTGGTGGGCTAATCCTTTGAGCGGACCATTTTTTTCTTCTTAAAAGAGTGAAAAAGAAGGGATGCTAACACTGTTTTTTTTATAAGACAAAAACAAAATTACTTTTTAACCGGGTGTAAAACTAATTTCTTTGACGATGAAATAATAGTTAGACCTTTTTCACAAGTGACATTTTCGAAGTTCAAACTTTTGTCTTACCTTAAGAGTGCAGTTCATTTATTATTACGCCCAACTCTATGCAAATATATGTTAACATTGCTCATAGTCTAAGACAGTGATTAAGTGGATGACCTATTTAACCTCTTAATTAGTTTTTAAGTTTAACTAATAAATAAATACAAATTAATTTTTAATTTTTACGTATATTGCATGTAAGATATATGCATTCAATCTATATTTTCTAACCTTCACTAGTGTTGGGTTGATAAGTTTTCAATCCCAAATAATACATTGTTACATTATGTTATGTATAAAAGATAATATCATATCATTGTCATTTAAGATACAACTATGATATTATTATCATAGATAATGTATATATCTTTTTTTTCATATTTCATTTAATATTATTTATTATATTTATTTTTTTTATTATTTTTTTAATCACATATTTTTTTAAAAAAATATATAATATTTATACTTTTAAAAAAAGTATAAAATCATCATTTTTCTTTAGGATGAGTTTGGTACGGAAATAACCATGAAAGTGAAAAATTCATGGATGAATTTCAATAATAAAATTATACTGAAAGTTGACTTGTGAATTTTTCAATTCATTTTTACCCCCCCCCCCCAAATGCCAAACTAACCCTAACTGTCCTATTCAAAGGCTAAATGGAGGGAGGTAGGTGGCCAGTAGAACGATTAAAGCTAATAGTATAGGTGTGATCTCCAAAATTTAGTGCACGTAAATTGTAAGAATGTGACTAAAAGATTGATGTTTACTGTACCAAAAAATGTCTTGTTTTTAAACAGGCAGCAAAAATTTCACTTTCTGGTCTTCGTTCATATACATATATATATATTGAGGGGATTGATTTATATCAGTGTAAGTTTTTTTTAATTTATATTTCTTTTTAACTGTTAGATTTACTTTCATCTAATAATTGAGATTATTTCGTTAAAAGTAACTATTAGATGAAAGTTCTACTGTAATGTAAGTCCAAAAAATTTATATTAGTCTTTAATTTTATATAATATATATATAGGCAGCAAAAATTTACTTTCATCTAATAATCTTATTTCGGTCTTTAGATGAAAGTGAATCGTTTTATATTAAGATATTATACATATATATATATATATATATATATATATATATATATATATATATATATATATATATATATATATATATATCAGAGTTTTATAATTAAGTAATCTAGAATTTGATCATTGCCGATCTATTTTTTTAATAAAATGTCTAATTATCCATCTTTCAAAGTTCAAAAGACTTTTATGTAATTTATAACTATTCACGTGTCTTTAACTTGTCGCTTGATCTTTTAAGAGAGTTAATTCATGATGATGTGATATTGTTGTTGGCTTTTGAGATATATAAAATGTATGATAAAGTTTTTTTAAAATATATTTATCTTTAAAATAAATAAGTAAAAGTGTATTATTATTAAATTTTAATAAATTAAGATTTTAATATATTTAAATTAAATTAAAAGTGAATATATTTATTTGTTCATTTTAAAAAAAAATTTTTTTTTAAAAAAATTTCAAATACACTTTAAATTGTATTAAAGGTGAGTACATATTTATTTATTTATTTTATAAATAAACACATTTTAAAAGAACTTTTAATAAAATGTATTATGTCAACTGTCACTGTAAATGAAAAGTCGAACCGTCTAATTCATATGCAAAACCAAGGCAATATGCAAAATCCGAGCCGTGCTATCTAACAACATTATTCTATTTGTAATTTATTAGAATATTTACTGTTATTTTTTGGTATCTATTGTTATTCTTATCTTATTAATTTTTTATTAAATGAATTAATTTAAATCATTGGAACAAAAGAAATTAAAAATTATTTAATAAAAAAGTTTATAAAATAAGAATAATAATAAATAAATATAAAAAAATGAAAATAGACCCTCTTATATTTTAATAGGAAAAATCATATATTCAATGCATATTTTCGGGGGTAAGACGAGTTCTCCATTAATTGGGTGACTTAGTTTTAGTTTTTTTTTTTAAATCATAATGGTATATTTTGAAAGTCAATTTTCATAATATAAGTGTAGGTCAAAACTTAATTATCAAAATGTGATAAATAGAACAGTGACATATATGAGTCGTAGTTAAAAAATATGACTTATCAACATCTTTTTTTAATTATATGAGTACAACTTATTATTTTATTTATTTATTTATTTAATTTTTGTAAGACTTTTAAAAAAATGTTATATGAAGTCGATATTGACATCCACAACTTGCATTACATTTTTATTTATGCTTATAAATTTCACTTACTCCTTCCGATGTGCTTCATATTTAAGTGTTTTTCATGTTATCTCCACTATTACTACTTTGCATCAAATTCAGTTTATTATCATTTAATTCTTTCAACTATAGATATTTATTAAGAATATTAATTATATTTTTTATTATAAATTTTTTTACTTTTATTGATATGAAAATTTCCATTTTTTTAAACTTAAATTGACGTATGTTATCATATGATTCTCCTCATAATTCATTTGTTATTGATGGTGGTAATATTTATGAATATAATGATCCTTATATAACACTAGTCTTATGATCGCTAACATTGCAATTGGGGTAAATATTCATTCAATAACATTATATGATCCATGCAATGTAACTCCAGCTATTTAGAATACAAGTCATGAAATCACTTATTTTTATTTTATATTTTTAAAAAAAGTTCATCCATGACTTATCCAAAATTTAATTTAAAAATAATAATTTATAATATAAGTCCTTGATCGAAAACATGACTTATTTAAATATAAAAAAAAAAATTATCACTAGGTAAATCGAGCCTCTGAGTCAAGATTTATTATTAAAAAAAATTATTTAAGTGTAAGTTGTGATTTACACTTATTATATTTTACTGTTTACTTTATATTATTTCAAGAATTAATTTTTAACTTACACTACTTTAAAAAATTAGTTTTTAAACTGCATTATTTCTGTAAAAAAGTCCTTCATTTTATATTCTAGTATTTAAACTTTTCTTGAAAAGAAACACTCTGCAAATGAAATCTGCTGCTTTGTACAGTATCTTTAGATCTTAAAATCACGTTTTAGGCCAAACAGGACAGGCCCCCTTCGTTATTCACCATGAATTTTGTGGTTTGGAAGTCCATAACGTGCAACCAAGTATCTTGCTCCATCCATATGTTACATTTTTTCCCCCCAATTCCGTAATGCTTTATGCAAAAGATCGTTGGACAATCAATAAGTGTGTGTTTGGATTGCAGTTGGTAAACTTAAGTTTAGTTGAAAGTGTGTTTGTAAACTTAAGTTTGGTTGAAAGTGAGTTTGCAGTAACGTAATTTATGTTTGAAAAATTTTACCGTAATAACAATTTTAAAAAAGCTTTTCTTATGCAAATTTATTCAAGATCGTCGGACAATCAATAAGCTGTATAAATAGCCAAGAATAGACACTCCCATATTTTAGTAGGAAAAATCATATCTTCAACGCATATTTTCAGGGGTAAGACGTGTTCTCCATTAATTGGGTGACCTAGTTTTAGATTTTTTTTATTACAATGGTGTATTTTAAAAGCCAAATTTTTATATAAATATAGGTCAAAATTTAATTTTCAAAATGGGATAACTGAAATAGTGATGTATATGAGTTGAGAGATACAATTTATTTGTGTATTTTTTTTATTATATTTTGAGTAAGACGTGTTTTTTATACATGATTTATCTATTTTTTTTAATATACGTAAATCGGACATGTGAGGTACGACTTACTTTTTTTTTAAAAAAATATTATATGAAATCGTGTTTGGCACTCACGACTTGCATTTAATTATGACATATGCCTATAAATTTTACTCTCTTTTCGATGCTACTTCATATTTTAGTATTTTTCAAATTTTCTCTACCACTGTTACTTTATATCAAACTCGACTCATTATCGTTTAATTCTCTCTATTAGAGTTATTTATTAAGAATATTAATTATACTTTTTTTTTCTTTTTACAACTTTTTTATGTTTATTGATATGAAGTTTTCTTTCTTTTTTACTTAAATTGACAAATATCATCATATAACCTTTATCGTAGTTCATTTGTTGATGATGTTAGTAATATTTATGAATATAATAATCCCTATATAACTCTAAGTCCTATGATCGCTAACCCTGCTATTAGGATAAATATTCATTCAGCAGTATTATATGATCCAGATAATGTAACTTCAGTTATAAGAGATAACTCAAGCCTCTAAATCTTAATACAAGTCATGAAATCACTTGTTGTATTTTTTTTCTAAAAAAAAAGGTAAGTTGTAGTTTTCATTCACAACTTACTCAAAATTTAAATATAAAAAAATTATAAGATAAATCGTGGATGGATGATACGACTTACCTAAATATAATACAAAAAATTATCATTGGATAAGTCTTACTTATAAGACACGACTTATTATTTAAAAAAATTGTTTAAATATAAGCCGTGTTTTACATATACAACTTGTTATATTTCATTATTCATTTTGCATCATTTAAAAAATTAACTTTTGACTAACCCTGCTATAAGAAATTAATTTTCAAACTGCATTATTTCCGTAAAAAAATCCCTAGTTTTATATTCTAATATTTAAACTTTTCTTGAAAAGAAACACTCTGCAAATGAAATTTGCTGCTTTGTACAGTACCTATAGATCTGAAAATCACGTTCTAGGCCAAACAGGACAGGCCCCCTTCGTTAGTCGCTATGAATTTTGTGGTTTAGAAGTCCATAACGTGCAACCAAGTATCTTGCTCCATCCATATGTTACATTCCCCCCCCCCCCCCCCCCCCCCCAAATTCCATAATGCTTTATGCATAAGATCGGTGGACAATCATCAGGCTCCATAAATAGCCAAGCTATTGGGTGCATTGGTACCTCATCACTACTTTCAAGTTTCAAGCATTTATCTATTCCCCCTTTGCAAAGACATTACAAAGAAATTTATCAATAGCTTTCCTTCGATCCATCTTCGCGACCTCTATGCTTCTTTTAGCATTGTTAGTCATTGCCACCGCAACTGATTATGGGTATGGTCCAGCACCGAAGTTTGAGAACAAACCACAACCCACAAAACCCGCCTATAAAGTGCCCAAACCAAACGGAGAAGATGAACAGCAATTGCGGTAAGAAATGTCTCATGTGTGTGTGGTAAATTATGTGATTTAATAAATAAGTAAGAGTAAAATAGTAATTGATTGATGATAATTGGGAAGAAATTTCTCAACCTCTATAAATGTTTGATAGAAGCAATTTACTAATGCATGAAAAGAAATAGAGACATGTCCTCTCTTACTCTTGTATAGTTTACGTTTTATGTTTACCATCAAGAAAGAAAGAACGTAGAGAAGAGAAGGAGAAGAGAGAGAAGTGAGTTTCTACCTTCATCAAATTTGCATATTGAAGCACCAATTCTCATCATGAATAAATGTTAATACATCTTACTTAATGATATGAATATGTAAAAATTATGGATTCTCAAGATCTTTGTTATGTAGAAATAATTAACATGTAGTATCAGAGCATGTGTTTAAGAATTCATAATTTTTCATTGATGATGATGTTTTTAGGAACTCATAATTTTCCATTGATGATGTTTGATTTTTGATCCATGAATATTGGTTATGAAATTCTCATGTTTTCTGCTGCGTAAGTATAACTGATAAATCTGAAAGTTTCAGATTTCTTTTGATGGGTGCTTGCACGTTTAGTATTTGTTAAATGATTTGACAAAGTGGTGAAAAGAATAAAATAAAAAAAAAGGCGGATCACGTGGGCTGTGGGCGTAAAAGTCCTCTGTTATAATGTTGAAAGTGAAAGATAAAGCCTTGAAGAAAGGTTTGTATATCTTAAAGGGAAAAGAATTCTTTTAATAAACTTTGTCTTATATATCATTTAAGTTAAAAGGCTACAAAGTTTATAAGAAATGTCAGGAAAGGCTATAAAACCTTAAATGACTTTATTGTTTTTTTTTTTAAGTTTTACAAATTAATGTAGCAATGCTTTAATGATTTTATTGTCAGGAAGTGTTGACTTTAATGACAATCTTTAATGGCTTTTTGTCTTATATGCAAATTAATGAACATGGGTTTTTCTTATATGGATAAAGCTAATTTGACGGCATTGCACGTACTGGAGAAAACACATAATGTAGAATACATGTTATTCACCATGAAGTGCCGAATGATGTATTGACTGCATTGTTAATTTTAATTATTAATCACTGAATTGTTAAATGGTGTATTATTTTATGATGTTATTGAGATTAAGATAAAATGTAGAATTTTATTTCTTCTAATATTTATAAAGTGTTAATATTTTAGAATTAAATGTATGATATATTTGTTAATCACCAAAGTGATCAAATATTTAAGTTAATTTAATTCCAAATTGTATGATAGTTTTACTCAATTACTCATATAAAATGGATGATGTGAATAATATGATATTTATTAGTGTATGAGTAAATTGAGGTTCATTATTATAAGACAGTTAAGGATCACTTAAATGTTGATTGTTTGTTCTTATAATTAATGAGCATGAATGTTGGTAATGTAAGTGCACTATTAATTTTATTTATATATTCAAAGATAATAAATATTTATAGTTAGTGTACATATCATTGTCAAATTATGTAATTTTTATTAACATCATTATGTTGAATTTGTATATTGATGGATTGCCTAAAGGTGAACATCAACATACATTGTATGAAGTATTTTTTCTGAATCTGTGTAACATGTTGATATGTAACTCAAAGCATTAATGTTTTAAATCTTTATTGCTTGTAGTACCTGTTGCTTTACATTTGTATCTCTCATCTGTACCAGTTTTTAATGGACTGAACTTCTCTGAATAGAATGAGCAAATCCAATTTTACCTTGGGGTAATATATTTGGATTTAGCTCTTCGAGTAGAGAAACCAGATGCTATTACTGTTTTAAGCACTGATGAAGAAAAAGTCCATTATAAAAATTGGGAAAGGTCAAACAGATTGAGTCTGTGTATATGCGGATGAGTATAGCTAGCAACATTAAGTCAGCTTTTCCTAAAATTAAAAGCGTTTTTTCTGAATCTGTGTAGCATGTTAGTATGTAACTCAAAGCATTAATGTTTTAAATCTCTATTGCTTGCAGTACCTGTTGCTTTACATTTGCATCTCTCATCTGTACCAATTTTTAATAGACTGAACTTCTTTGAATGGAATGAGCAAGTCTAATTTTACCTTGGGGTAATAGATTTGGATTTAGCTCTTCGAGTAGAGAAACCAGATGTTATTACTGTTTTAAGCACTGATGAAGAAAAGGTCCATTATAAAAATTGGGAAAGGTCAAACAGATTGAGTCTGATGTATATGCGGATGAGTATAGCTAGCAACATTAAGTTAGTTCTTCCTAAAACTGAAAGTGCTAAAGAAATGATGAAGTTTGTGGAAGAGAGCTCCTGAACTGCTGATAAGTCTCTTGCTGGGACATTGATGAGTACCTTGACCACCATGAAATTTGATGGTTCTCGTACTATGCATGAGCATGTCACTGAGATGACAAATATTGCAGCAAGACTTAAGACAATGGGAATGAATGTGGATGAAAATTTCCTTGTGCATTTCATCTTGAACTCATTACCATTTGAGTATGGTCCTTTTCAAATGAACTATAACACCATGAACGACAAATGGAATGTGCATGAATTGCACAGTATGCTAGTTCAGGAGGAAACCAGACTCAAGAATCAAGGAAGTCATTCCATCAATTATGTGAACCATCAAGGAGCTGGAAAGAAAGCTAATAGGAAACATGACAAGAAAGGAAAAAGGACTCCCAAAGATCAATGAGGTCTCTTCCTCTCAAATCCACAAAAAGGAACCGAATGAAAACAGATGTTATTTCTGTAAAAAGGTTGGGCATTTCCAAAAGGATTGTCCAAGATGTAAGGCTTGGTTCGAAAAGAAAGGTAAGCCTAGTGCTTAGGTATGTTTCGAATCAAATTTAGCTGAAGTTTCTTATAACGGTGGATTTATTCTAGTTGTACAATTCATGTTTCTAATACGATGCATGGATTCCTAACAACCCAAACCACAAGACCAAATGAATAGTTTGTCTTTATGGGCAATAAAATGAGAGCTCTAGTCGAAGTTGTCGGGACGTATCATTTAATCCTCGACATTGGATATCATTTAGATTTATGTGAAACTCTTTATGTACTTAGTATATCTAAGAATTTAGTTTCATTATCCAAACTTGATAAAGCTGGATACTTTTTTAAATTTGGTAGTAGTAGTTTCAGTTTATATAAACATAACTACATGATTAGTTATGGTATGTTATGTGATGGATTATATAAGTTAAATCTTGATAATCTTTATGCTAAAACGCTCTTAACCTTGCATCATAATGTTAGTATTAAACGTGGTTTAGTTAATGAACGCTCTGCTTACTTGTGGCATAAACGCTTGGGACATGTCTCCAAGGAAAGAATGGAAAGATTAGTAAAGAATGAAATCCTTTCGGATTTAGATTTTACTGATCTGAATGTATGTGTGGTTTGTATTAAAGGTAAACAAATAAAACACACAAAGAAAGAAGCCACAATAAGTACTCAGCTTCTTGAAATTATACACACAAATATTTGTGGACCTTTTGATGTTAATTCTTTCAATAAATAAAGATACTTTATCATCTTCATTGATGATTATTCATGTTATGGTTATGTCTATTTGCTGCACAAGAAATCTCAGGCTGTAAACGCCTTAGAGATTTATATTGATGAGGTAGAAAGACAATTGACAGAAAAGTGAAAATTGTCAGGTCTGATAGAGGTGGTGAGTATTATGAAAGATATGATGAAAGTGGACAACATCTAGGTCCATTTGCTAAATTCCTTAAAAAGCGTGGCATATGTACTCAATACACGATGCCATGTACACTACAACAAAATGATGTATCAAAAAGGCAAAATAGAACCTTGCTAGATATGGTTAGAAGTATGTTAAGTAATTCCTCTTTACCCATTCTATTGTGGACTTATGCTCTAAAAACTGCCATGTATTTATTGAATAGGCTTCCTAGTAAGGCAATTCCAAAGACTTTTTTTGAGTTGTGAACTGGAAGGAAACCTAGTCTAAGACACTTGCATGTTTGGGGTTGCCAGACAGAAATTAGATATTATAATCCACAAGAAAAGAAACTGGATGCAAGAACAATCAGTGATTATTTCATTGGTTATCCAGAAAAGTCAAAAGGGTATAGATTTTATTGTCCTAACCATACTATAAGGATTATTGAAATTGGGAATGCTAAGTTCATTGAGAATGGTGAAGTTAGTGGGAATGAAACACCACGTAAGGTGGAGATTCAAGAATTGAGAGTGCAAGTTCCTTTGACTTGTGTCTCTAATAAAGTTGTTGTTCCTCAAGTTATTGAACCAATTAACAATAATGAAGAATAACACATAAATGATCCCATTACTCACAATGAAGTTATAGTAAATGAGCCTATAGTAGAAGAACTACAACAAATAGCATTAAGAAGATCTCAAAGAGAAAGAAGATAAGTTATTTCTGATCATTATGTGGTATATCTACAAGAAGCTGAAGTTGACTTAGGAATAGAGAATGACCCAGTCACATTTTCACAAGCCATGAATAATGATAATGCTGATAAATGATTAGATACCATGAAAGATGAGTTGAAATCTATGGAACAAAATGATGTTTGGGACCTTGTTGAGTTACCAGAAGGCTGTAAACAAGTTAGTTGCAAGTGGGTCTTTAAGACCAAATATGACTCTAGTGGTAACTTAGAATGTTACAAGGCCAAACTAGTTGCAAAATGGTTTACTCAGAAAGATGACATTGACTATAAGGAGACCTTTTCTCAGGTCTCTAAAAAAGATTCTCTCAGAATTATCATGGCATTAGTGGCTCATTATGATCTAGAGTTACACCAAATGGATGTGAAAACTGTCTTTCTAAATGGGAATTTGGATGAAGAAGTTTATATGGACTAACCAATGAGGTTCATAATAGAAGGAAAAGAACACATGGTGTGTAAACTTAAAAAGTCAATATATCGACTTAAACAAGCTTTTTGACAATGATATCTCAAGTTCAATGATACTATTGTATCCTTTGGATTTAAGGAAAACATTGTTGATCGGTGTATATATCTAAAGGTCAATGAGAGTAAATTCATTTTTCTGGTTCTATATGTTGATGACATCTTACTTGCAACTAATGATCTTAGTCTATTAAGTGAGACTAAGAAGTTTTTCTATAATAACTTTGAAATGAAAGATATAGGTGAGGCAACTTATGTGATTGAGATAAAGATATTTCGTGATAAATCACAAGAATTGTTGTGTTTGTCTCAAAAAACATTTGTAAATAAAGTGTTAGAGAGATTTATAATGAAAAAATGCTCAGCATCTCCAGTTCCAATTCAGAAATGAGATAAATTTAACTTCATGCAATATCCAAAGAATGATATGGAACAGAAACATATGAAAGCAATCACTACAAAAAAACACACTAAATTGCAATAAATTTTTTGCGAGAGTTATCAAACTCTACAAATTGACACAAATTGCGAGAATTTTTTTTCATTTCAATGGAGGTTATTAACCCCCACAAACTAAAAAAAAGCTTATCTTTAGATTCCTTCTATTTTTTGGCCTCCCTCTCATTCTGCCTCTCACTTTCGTGCTCTCACTTCACTCTCCCTTTCACTCTCACTCTCCCTCTCACCGCTGCCGTGGGAAGGCCCATAACTCCCAACGTCCGTCGTTCGTCATCAGATCCGCACTCGTTACCAGATCCGCATGCGTATGTCGTCCGTCTTGCACAGCCGCGCCATCCTCTGCACCTCACCAGAACTCCCAACGCCACCCACGAACCCAGATCCGCCTTGCACAGCTGCGCCACTCACGATTCTGCCCAGATCTGGCCGCCATTGTTAGGTATGCAAACTGTCTCTCTCAATCTTTGTCAGTTAAATGAACTTTTCCGAAAACCTGCTCGTCGCGCCCCCATGGCTGCGCCGTCAGCTGAGTCATCGAGCGGTTACGTCGAAGATCATCTTTTGTGCGAAATCGAAGATAACCAGCTTCTTGCATCAACACTGCATTTTCACTGAGTAGGGGTGAGAGTTTGGGTGTTTTGATTTGTGATTTCTGGTTGTAATTTATGGGTTCTCTAGAAGACAATGGATGAGAAGGATGGGGATCTGCATGGTCGACTCTGTTGGCGGCGATGGGTAGCATTGGCGGAGGTGGAGGTTTGCTGCACGGGTCTTGGAGTTATATGCTTTTGGAAACTAAAGCTGACGAATGTTGCTTTCAAGTTTTGAACTTTTTTGTTGGTTGATTCTGGTGATGGATGTTGCTGAAATGAAGTGTCTTTTGTGTGTGTATTATTATTATTATTATTATTATTATTATTATTATTATTATTTAGTTTTTGGGTAAAATTTGATTAGACTTGCCTACTGGATAAGGCTTTATTGTTGTTGTTGTTTGGTAAAAATGGATGTGGCAGAGCTTATAATTATAGACAAGTAACCCGTCCATGAGTTTCACAGGGAAAAAGAGAAAAAGACATCAGGTGCTGCTAGCGAGAGAAGACTTGAGAGAATAATAGTAATAATAACAGTTTTGGTGGTAATAATTTTGGTTTAATTGAAACCAAATGATGACATGTGATAATTATATGTATTCCAATTAGTTGTAGATAATAGATGCTTTTGATTCTAAAGGAGTGGAAATAGAAAATGCAAGGTATGTTTTATTTTACTGTAAATCTAAATTGTGAAATTTAACACAAAAAGATGTTAATTAACACTTGAGTTTGCTTGTACAAGTGATTTTATTAATGCCTTCGACAAGCAACATGTCTCAGGCAGTGAGTCCTAATTAATATTGCTTATGAGCTTATATAGCTTCTTGAAACTTTGTGCAAACTTGATTATCCTTCAATGTATGAGTTTTATGGTTCGACAGGTTAAAAGTTAAAACTTTTACTCTGTATGCTTTGCTGTTGTCTAGTTCTAAAAAGACTTGGTTGGTTATATTTGAATGCAACTTTCACATTTTTTTGTTGAAAATTGTGATGTTGCTAAGTATCCTATGCCTCTTAGATTAGCGCACTTGTGTAATTAGATCATGTGCTCAAATTTCTCCAAATTGAAGCCTTTTCTCTTTTTACATTTACACCTTTTCTCATTAGTTGAATTTCTGAAGCTTAGCAAGTTTTTGTAATCTGATCCTTGCTGCAGTTATGTTCCCTTTATTGGTTTTAGGGAACAAGATTGAAAAACCGGGGGCTCTGTCTAAACAAGCTTTGACTGACCAAATGTAAGATACATGTCACTTTTATTCTGGTTATCTTGGAGTAAACAAGAAGTTTAATTAGCTTCCTAATTGGCATCATCATGGAATTGGCTATGCAATTTTTAAAGGTATCTCTTTAATCTTATCAACATCATGATTGGAGTGGTCTTACATTGATGTCTTTAGTACTTTCCTTTTTTCTTTTTCTTTTTTAACTTGGAAAATGTGCCCTCCTCAGTTGCTTATTTCTAATCCTTATTTCCTCCTCTACAAATGAATTACTTTTCCTACAAGAATGTAAATGAAATGTGTAGCTGACTGGAGAATTTTCAAGGATACATTTGTGGATTCATATTCATATTTAATTACTCACTCCCACAAATCTGTTGTGCACCCATTTAGTTGTTGATGTATCCCCAAAACAGTTTTGTTCTTGAAACTAAGATTCAAAAGAAAATGCGTTCAACTCTATTCTTAATACACACTTATACAGTTGTTTACTTCTAACTTCTAAGATTAGATATCACATTATTTTTGCTTGGACCGCATTCCACAGGATTTTGATTTAGCTAATAAGGGAATATAGGTTATGTAGGATGACTACAATGATTTACTTATGGTTGAGTTGGAGTTACTGTAGTTTCTGGAAGTGGCAGAGCAAAATTATGAACGGTGCACTCAATCAATTCCCTTCATTATACTCACAAACTTAACTTTGTTCTGTTATTCGCTTCTTGTCCACAGTAATTTATTTCTCTATCTAGAAGTCCAAAGTGTTAGCAAGAATATATATATATATATATATGAGATATTACTCTGGTGAGAAGAGTGTTTATTGTAAGAGGTGAGAGGAATAAATATTGACTATTGAATTTTACATGAATGGTCGAAATTAGAATATAAATGTATGTTACTTTTTTAAATAGTCACATGACTTTTAATTAATTTTTAATCTTAATCATTTATTTATAGTTATATGGTCAAGATTTAATCATCTCATCTTCTCACAATAAAAATTCCTCTCACTAAATATGTTCGGATATATAATGCTAGTCAATTACTTTTAATTTCTACTGTGTACATTTCACTTTTCAAAATCCGATAATTTCAATTATATATTACTTTAGTGCTGAAAAGTGATCTCCGATGTGCAGGGATCTGAAGTCAATTATTTATTGTTTTGTTTCTCATATCACATTGGCCAAGATTTGAAGAAAGTTACATTTCACAAAGGTATACGTGTTATCCTCCTATAGTTGCAAATTTGCAATGAAAGTCTTATATATAGGCCATTTTCTCACACAACGAAGGTTATTTACACACCATAAAAGGTGATGCAAATCTAATATTAATATTAATATTAATAATAATATTATTATTATTATTATGGTGTGCCAGAATTATTATTATTATAACTTATAGTTTATATATATAGTTAAAAGCTCTACTTTCTTTTTTTAAAGAGGAAAGAGAGTAAGCAGTGAGTGCATTTTAGATAAAGTTAAAAATATATTTTGTGAATGTAATGATATTGGATATTTAGATATCGTCCTATCACACATAGATATTGGTTATCTGCTTTCACATAGATATCGGTGGAGATGTGAAATGACCTATTGGGAAATGGTTATTGTCTTTTGTACTTTTACGGGTCTTGGCTTTTGATGGTTGTGATGTGGTTACTTACCTTTTTTTATGAGTACAAATTTTAATTGGTTCTGTTAGTTAAATAGTTAATTCATTTAGGTAAAAGAATGCAAACATTTTGAAGTCGGGATTGAAGTCTAGCACATAAAATGATTAAATGGGTGATTAAATGGGAGAATGGGACGTCTAAGTGATCACGGTCTGTAATGCTTGTTATTTACATGATATTTTTAGTAAAAAAATGGACATAAAAACCTCAGGGTAATCATACTATTGTAATAAAGCAAGCTTAAGGAGTCAAATGACTATTTCAATCCACCAGGTTCAAAGTTAAACTTGGCCAAACCATGGTGGTTATCTGAGTTATCCCCTACATTTAGCTCTGGTTTTTTTGCATACTTGTAAACATCTTTCCCCATTTCTCTCTCTCACTGATTTGAAAAACCATGGCCCTTTGGTACCATTGTTAAGCCAATTCATTCTCTGCCCCCATGCTACAAATACGAACTAACCATTTTAATTCCCTTTTATGAACTAACCATTCAATAAGACGTCATCTCAGTCTATATGATAGTTTGGTTTTCTCATTTCGTTTATATGTTTATATTTCTTATTGCTTTTCATTACTCTTATGCACATTCATTCATTACTTCACGATTCTATTTATTTTTTTGTAGTTTCTTACCAAATGTTTTTTACTATTTCAGCCATGTGATGCTTCAAGTGAACCTATTACGCTATTGGATGTAAGATCATATGGTGGTAGCAACACAAACCACCAACAACATATTTAGTGTTGATTTTTTATGTTCATTTATTATGACACTACTTTAGGTTATTAAAGATTTTAAGTTGTAAGTTTAGGTTACAAGGGATAAATTTATTTAGCTTATTATGAATTTGAACGTGTGTAGTTTATGTTACTATGAATATTTTTAATGCAATTTGATTCACATTTATATCATCAGTTTTATACAATTAATTATTTTGATTATGCATCCTAAACGTTATTAGAATTAAAAATTAAATATGTAGTAAATCTTTTTTTTAAAAAAAAAATCATTAGATGAACAAGAAAGTTAAAAATATTGTTTACAACAATTAAATAGCAATCACATTATTTTTGCTTGGACCGCATTCCACAGGATTTTGAGCTTTCAACGTCAAAGCAATTTTTTGGTAAAAACTTAACTTTGTTCTGAATAAGGCAAACAGATAGTGGAGGTTAAAAATCATCGCAAATGAAAAAATCGTCATAAATAAATAATGGAGGTTAAAAATCGCCGCAAATTTAAAAAAATCGTCACAAATTGTGGGGGTTTGAAACTGTCAGAAATTAATTTAAAAACCACTGTGATATATTGCAGCGAACCTAAATGTAGCGTTTTTTAAAACTGCCGCAATTTAATTTGCGAGGGTTGAAAATCGCCGCAAATTGGAAAAAAAACTCTTGCAATTCAACGTGTTTTTTGTAGTGAATTTTGTATGCATCTATTGTTGGGAGTTTGATGTATGCTCAGACTTGTACCCGACCAGATATTAGTTTTGCAGTTAGAATGTTGGGAAGATACTAGAGTAATCCTGGTTTAGATCATTGGAAAGCTATAAAGAAAGTTCTGAGATATTTGCAAGGAACGAAAGATCACATGCTTACTTATAGGAGGTCTGATCATCTTGAAGTGATCGGATATTCAGATTCAAATTTTGCTGGTTGTGTGGATACAAGAAAATTTACCTTTGGTTATCTGTATCTTTTAGCTGAAGGAACTATCTCAGGGAAAAGTGTGAAGCAGTCTATCATTGTTGCATCCACTATGGAAGTTGAATTTGTGGCATGCTTTGAGGCCATGGTTTAGGCTAAATGGTTACGAAATTTTATTTCAGGGCTTGGAGTAGTCGACAGTATTGCTAGGCCGCTGAAAATTTACTGTGATAATTCCGCAGCTGTCTTCTTTTCTAAAAAATGACAAGTATTTCAAATGTGCTAAACATATGAAATTGAAATACTTTTTACCAGTTTAAAAAAAGTTCAAAATGGTGCAAATTATCAGAGTGTCAATAGAACATATTAAGTACTTGATCTTATGATTCTTTGATCCTTTAACAAAAGGATTACTGGCCCATTTTAGATAAAATACGAACTTTGTGAATTGGTAATGATTTTAAATATTTTGGTCATCTTAAAAGTATGGACATTATGTTTACTAGTGAAATATGAACATTATTGTTTTGTTTGACACTCTGAGCTCATTAATGTATAAGTTTCTGAATTTTTCTGTTTTCAAACTTATGTGTACATGTATGAGTGATAATATTGAAAACAGGATTTGTCTTTGATAAAGACATTATTGTTGGACATATTATGTACTTTCCATTAAAATATCATGTTAGGACGAAGGCGAATATAGTAGTACATGAAAGGAACTATGTTGATTTAATGATATACAACCGTCATGACTCTTATTAGTTATTATTCTTAATTATGACTTATGATGCAACTAATGTATAAAACTTTTAGTATTGTTTATGCACATTATGATTGATATTTTATTAAATCATGAAATGATATTTTGTCACATGAGCCAAGTGGGAGAATGTAAGAAATGTCTCATGTGTGTGTAGTAAATTATGTGATTTAATAAATAAGTAAGGATAAAATAGTAATTGGTTGATGATAGTTGGGAAGAGGTTTCTTAACCTCTATAAATGCTTGATGGGAGCATTTTGCTAATGCATGAAAAGAAATAGAAACCTGTCATTTCTCCCTTCCGTATAGTTTACGTTTTATGTTTACTGTAAAAAAAGAAAGAACATAGAGAAGAGAAAGAGAAGAGAGAGAAATGAGTTTCTACCTTCATCAAATCTGCATATTGAAGCACCAATTCTCATCATGGATAAATGTTAGTATATTTTACTTAATTATATGAATATGTGAAAATTATGTATTCTCAAGATCCTTATTACGTAAAAATAATTAACAATTGCTCCCCACAATCATTGGTGTCCAAGGAGTTGTTTTATGTAAATCAGGCTCTAACTACTTCCCAATTCAAGGTAAATTTTTCATTGATCTAATAAAAAGGGAGAAAAAAAAGAAAAAAAAATGACTAATTTTTCTACATTTCACTATGTGCTGTGTTGAGTGTTGTCAATAAAGTTTATTTTCATTCCGATAAATTGAAACTAATTTATGTTAGTTTGAACTTTGGTGATATAGATTTGTTATTAATTGTATTTGACATGTGTGAGGGGTGCAGGAGCCGTGGCACGAGTTACATGTGGATGTGTGGATGAGCGTGGGTACGAGACAGCTCCTATCTCAGTATTGAGTCATATAACAGATACAATCCCGATAATCTTACCGCACACAGTATTTATATCTATTTTAACATTGGGTATTGTTCATGGGACCCATTCATGAACAAAGCTTAAATTATGTTTCTTTTTTTTTAGTAAATGTCATTATGATTGATACTTTAACACCTGCATGCGTTAGTTAACCACTTTTTTTGTTAAGTTCGTTAACCAAAAGGCTTATTTCACGAAGCATAAAAATATGTGATAAAATCTTGTGTCATTAACCAACTTCTATATGTAATTAACCACTTTTTTTATTTTTTATGTGCATTAACTAACTTTTTTAACGAAATGATATTTTGCGTAGAAAGCAAAGTTGGTTAATGAAAAAAAAAAAAAACATAGTTAATGACCTACAAAAGTTGGTTAATTTTCATCAAATTTTTTTTACCACATGATAGATTTAATACATTTTACTTTTATATGAATATGTGAAAATTATGTATTCTCAAGATCGTTGTAAAAATAATTAACAATTGCTCCCCACAATCATTGGTGTCCAAGGAGTTGTTTTATGTAAATCATTAACAACTTCCCAATTGGTTAATTTTTCATATCTTAAAAAAGAAAAAAGAAAAAAAATGACAATTTTTCTACATTTCACTATGTGCTGTGTTGAGTGTTGTCAATAAAGTTCCGATAAATTGAAACTAATTTATGTTAGTTTGAACTTTGATGTTAAAAATGATTTGACATGTGAAGGAGCTGGCACGAGTTACATGTGGATGTGTGGATGAAAGACTTTTCTAACAGATAATAAAGGTTATTTCTTTGCCACATTGTCACTTGCTGAGCTTGGATCTAAGTTGAAGCTTACTGAATGCAAGGCATACCTGGAGTGTTCTCCATTAGAGACCTGTAAAGTTCCCACCGATGTGAACTATGGGATCAGTGGTGCTCGCCTTTCTTCTTATCGCCTCCTTGACAAGAAGATCAAATTGTACACTGTGGGACCTTTCTTCTGCACCTCGCAACCTAAACCAGCCCCCAAAGGATATTGAAACAGCACGTCCATTAGATTGCGGGTGCAAAGCTGAAGAACGATGCTTTCTTGTTTTTATTTATTTATTGTGTGTGTGGTTGTGTTTGTGTTTTTTTTTTTTTTTTCATGTTTTACTAAATGTTGATTCCATAATTCGTTGGTACGAGGTATTGATGTGAACCCTCCTCCCCTCTAAGAGCTTTATGTCAAGTTTTAAAACGTTGTTCTGCTATTGATGTATAAAGAAAAATAAGGTCCTTGAGCCCTCCATATACATGCACACTCTCATCATTCTCTTACACGGTCTCAATCTCTAATATACAGGGAATTTGATCTTATATTTTTTGGGATCAGAACTCTGACTACTAATCGTAACGTGATCAATTTACACGAAAACTGAGATAAATCACAACATAATTTTTTTTTTATATATATATATATACCAAAGGGGATTCGATATGAATGAACTTTGAAAAGGGAAAAAAATTACTTAGATTACTTGATGAAATCACAACTTTTTTTAATAGATTAAATGTTGCAATGTTAATTAGATAATGTTGTAATTTCACGTGAACTGTCTTATACGTACAAAAATTATTAGTCCCAGTCGTCTTTAATTAGCGAAGTCTGTTTATGCCATGCAAGCCACTACAACTATCTGGAATTGAATTTTGCTTACCATAATGATGAAGTTAATTCAGGCAAGTTAATTTATTATAGATGAAGTTAATGTACTCGTCGTATCCCAGACCAAGGAATGTGGCAACCTTGAAAAAATTTCAAATGCTTCTGTTATCTCAATCTGTACATGAAAATGAAATGTTTATAATGTTTCTTTTTGTTTAAATAAATATTGTTATCCTTGTTGAAATTAATAATCATCTGCACAAATTTAAGACCTGCTTTCCGAATTTTATAAAAAATAATGTCTATGGGATCGTTTTCTCATATCTACTATATCTTTTTTTCTGTAAAGCAATTCCGCCTCATTACACTAGAAGTGATTTATGTTTCAACTATAATGGAATTCATACAAGGTGTTTTGTATGTGGATTTTTCAAACCAGTATCTCATATAGGGGCTTATATAATCGCAGTTTTTGCCCCCTTTTATGAAGGGGCTTAATAACAGTTGAATTTATATTATGTGTTCAGAAATTAAGGTACTCTTGCTGTTAATGCGAAATAGCTACTACGTGTTGTTTTTTAGAGAGCGGGGGTGTTTCAGAGCTACGCATGGATTTTGATTCACTTAATTGATCCGGAATGGCAGGCAGCTGTTGGCATGGTTTCAATGCATTTAAATGATCAATGAAAACAAACAGGGTTAATATTTTCGTTATCTAAATAGAAGCAATGTTTTGTACTAAAAAAAAGAATAAAACAGCACTTATTGTTTGAAATGAGAAAAAAAAAAAAAAAAAAAAAAAAGAGAAACATTCTTCAAGATTCTATTATTACCGATGCAGTGTACCTTCATATTTTATTGAATGATTGAAATTTGAAAATATATTAAGTTGTCCATGTAATAGTAATGTAATCTAATTATGTGGAGATTTTTGAAGGATCAACTTTATAATTTATATATATTTTTTGTATTAGTAATATATTGTATTAGTTTCTTTTTTATTTAGTTATAGATTTAAATCTCTTTAAAATTAATAATTTTAATATGTGAAATTTGCTTGTTCAAAAAAGTTTTAAGAGCATATTAAACGTCTCTAATATACAATAGTATAATGTAATTTTGTAATGGAAACCTCTGGTCCACTACACCGTCTATTATTATATTAAGTCATTAATTATATGATGTTTTTGAAATGATAATAAACATATGTTTTAAGAAGATTTTATTATTAATTTAAGTTATTTTTTTAAATTAATAATGAATATCTTTCTCGAAGATATATTTACAGTAGCTATAAAAACATGTAATAATTTTTCATATTAAGCTGGTGAGTTGGACACAAAAATAACATGTGCAAAAGTGCAAGTGAGAAGAAACATACACATAAGCCAGCTGAAGCAATAAACTAGTAAAAAATTCTTACAAAAACTTAAAGTACTTAAGTTAAATAAATTAAATTAATTATATTATTAATTAATAAATAATTATCATATTTTTATAATTAATGATATAATTGACTTTATACATCTAACTTAATTATTTTAAGTTTTTGAAAGAATTTTTCTAAACTAGTAATCACGGTTCTTGGATGACTCTTCATCTTCTCGAGCGCATATCTATATAGTGCAGTTAATTATTTTGTTTTAATTATAGTTGGTTGAAAAAAATTTTCTAAACTAATAGTCACGGATCGTGGATGACTCTTCATCTTTCTCGAGCGCATATCATATAATATTGTTTGCAGTCATAAATAACTAGTCTACTTTGAATACTTGAACACGTTTCTTTTGTTTTGTTTTTTAAAAAATAATTCAAATCTGAATAAATATTAATACTTGAACACGTTTCTATATTACTATATTCAATTTATTTTAAGTATTATTTTGATGTAAAACACATGAATTAAAAAATATCTTAATTTTAAGAATTTTTTATTAAATTATCTTTATTTAATTTCTAACAGTAAATTACTCTTTTTTATATTTATTTAATTTTTATAAATAATTAAGGGTTGAGAAATTTTTAAATATAAAGATAAAATTAAAAAAAATAATTAATACTTTATTAATATATTAAAACATAATTTTTAATGGATCAAATTTTTTTACCCTAAAATAATACTTAAAATGGATCAAAAAGAACACTTAACAAGCTTTATTGTTTTACTTGTGGGATCTTCTTGATACGAAAGTGATACGCTTGAAATTTGAATGTTAAAGAAAGCTCATCGCCAAAGCGACTTTTACAGTGGTCCGTTTCAGTAAACAGTGCACCGGTGGTTCATTGACTCAACTGGGTACAGTAGGTTTCTGTAATTTATTGTTATTGTTTATTTTATTTACATTTTAATTCCTTAGGTTAATAAAATTTTACTTCTATTTCAGACTCAGTTACTCATTTGTCACTTACTCTCTGAGTCTTTGGATCTATCGTGCTTGAATTGACGCATCGTAAATGGCCATGACGATGGCGATTTCTTGCTGCGACGTCTATGAACATCTGCGTCTGGCGGCAGCTTGTCGGCGCTCCAGCAGGTGCTTCCCATTTCATATGGTGCATCAATCGTTTTCCTCACTTGATTTCTTATAACACACTTTCTCCATTCCTCAAATTCTCACTCTCAAATAATCTCTTTAAAGTTAATTTTCCCTTTCATTTTCAAGAAAATCTCTATGCCTCTCACTTTGCTTTGCCTTTCTCTCTCTCTCTCTCTCTCTCATTCTTTGAGACACAGTGGTGAAGCATAAATTTCATTTCTCTTGCTCTTCCAAATTGCGTTTCTCTGTTTTGATGAAAAAAAGGGGAAAATCAATTCATTTTTCACACCACGTACAAATTTTTTTTCAATGATGCTCAATCAACTTTCGTATCAATCAATTCTTGCTTTCTTTCTTTATTGATTCACTTCTCTGCCCAAGCACTACAAATGTGTTTTTTAAATGTTTAATTTATACATTCAATAATTTGACCATACATAAAGAATTTTGACTAATAAACTCGAATAATAACAAATTATTGAAATTCTTCACTTAAAATTCTAAATACCGGTCATGGATAGAACTTAAGATTAACAATACAAATATAACTTTTTTTTTAATTTTATTGTCCAAAAAAAGCTAAGTATCAATTATTTGTGTTACACACATTATGTTATTTAAGTCCTAAAACGATAGTATGCGTATAACTGACAAAAGATCAATTAAATTATAATTAAATTAATTTTTTTATTATTTGTTTTTTTATAAAAAATAATGTTTAGAATTGAGTTTTAAAAATTACCTAAGAAGATAAGTGATGATTCGTTCCTCCTTGGTGTAGCAGCAACAATTCAAGGAGCGAGAGGTTGTATATCTAGAAAAGACATTTCGACGCTTAAGTCAATAGCTATTCGAAGAGGATATTGTGTAATAAAATTAATGTATACTTTTCTCTTTTTATTGAGTCTTTATATAGAAGCATATGGACGTGTAAAAAGTATAAAGAGTCTGAGCGTATTAATGCGTATTGTGCTCTACTTCCTTATAGTGCAAAAATTTGTTATTTATTTGCCCCTCTTTTTCGAATGGAGTAATGTCTCATTTTTTTTTGTCAAGAAGAACATACTTAGTGGATGAGTGATTCTATATGCATTGGTGGGTTGAGTCACTCCAATTTCCTATGCCCATACCCCGTCCAAAACATATAATAAATTTTTTAATTTTTAACAATTTCTTTTATCTTAAAAAGAAGCATATATGTGACTGATTTTTTTGCAAAAGTTTATGTACATAATAACCTTTTTTTTTCAAGGACTCATTTGTAATAACAAAAAGAGATTAGCTAACCTATTCCACAAAGGAAAAAAATTGGCTCCAATTCTGATTGGAAGAATTCTCTTCAAATCCCATCTAATTTATTGTTATGTATTTATTATCTATTAAATTTATTATCATGTGTTTATTAATTTAATTAAATAAATTTAAAAGTAATATATAACAACAAATTAAATAAATAATAAATTAAATGAGAATTAAAAAACTCAGTTCCTCCAACTAAAATTGAATCCAAGTTATATCATTCAGCAAATAACCCTTCTTCTATCTCTGCCATTCATCCCGTTTGCTACACATCTATTGACTATAAATGCAAAGAGCATTGGGACTCCCTAAATTGATGGGTGCACTGTAAACGTCACCAAATCTAGGTCTAGATATGGAACTAGAATTGCGGTGGGTAAGTATATGATCTGCAAACACGTGTCTCGCGAGGAGTGCCCATTCTTCTGGTTGTGGACATATGGGAGGACTACGGGTACACCAAGTAGCTAATTAGACAAAACTTCACATTGTGTAGATTTTTCTACCAAAAACTGTGTAAAATAAATAAATAATCAGATTTGTTAATGAGTGCTTTTAAGGTATTTTTTTAAAATAAATATTAAATAAAAAATAAAATATTTATAAATATTAAAATTTAAAAAATATTTAATATTTTATCTTTAAATAATTTTTTTACTGAATTTTTTTCTTTAAATAATTAGAAGAGTATTAAATGCTTTTAAAATGGTGTCCTTAATGTACTTATTTGCAAAATTCATAAATAATTAACAAAAAATATTATATTTTTTAAAAATATTTTCCTATTATTTAATATAAAAATATTAAATAAAAAATATATTAGTATTTTGTGAATATGAAAAATAATTAATATGTCCTTTATTTAACAATTAAAAAATTTAAAAAATTATTATGAAGATTTAGAATTATTTATTATTTATAATTAATATATTACTATTATCTTATCTTATCTTAAATAAATAAAAGGTTATTTATAAATTTCTGTACCAAACAATTATTTTACATGGAAAATGAAAATGATGTATTAATGTTGTATGACTAATTAGTGAATTTATGGCTTCTATCTCCCATTTCCTACTTCTCATTCTTCACACAAAATTCCCTCATCTCTTTTTTGGTCAACAACTCTCTTTCTCTGTAACCGCCTTTCTAAGATCACAAAAGTCAACAATCCCTTGGGTTTCTCTCTGTGACTTGTAACACATCGATGAGGGAGGAAAGGGTGACAATGACAAACAAAGATGGAAAGAAGAAAAGCCACCTACTAATAAGGAGCAGCGTGAGTAATGGGGGCGGAGGTGGGGATGGGATTGGGGGGCTTCTCGTGTTTGGTGGAGCCTTGGCCGTTGCAGGGTTCATAGCGGTAGCCTCTTTTGCAACCAACAAAAACAAGGCAAAGGAAAAGACAAAGGGTTCCCTCACTAAGCCTAAACCTAAACTCCAGCAATTATTATTGGAAGATGGCAGCAAGAGCCAAAACGATCATGATCATGAAATTGAAACCACCCCAAACAATGATGGGAATGCTGTATCTACATGGTAACATACCCTCTTATTTATTTACAAGCCTGTGCCTATACCTGTTTGTTTATATATTTTCTGTCTTTTGTCTTATGCAATTTGTCCTTAATATATGTACTGTCTAAGTTGAATTAACTTTGGGATTTGCTCCAGCCATGGGACATCCGACATGAGCATCGGACAAACTTTGATTCTGGTGATTCATCCTTCCTCTTTCACTTCAGTTTGTGCATGGCCTTTCATTATATTAGTTACAAACAAGTTTCGATAAATTGCGCAAATTTAATTTGTTTCAGGAGGAGGAGAAGATTGACCCTAACCTTAACACCTGTAGGGAAGTGGTCAGCCCAACCTGTTTTCATCATCAGGAAATTGTGTTATCCGATGATTCCCACCCAGAAAGTGCGGCCTCATCAAACAAAAATGAGATTGAGGAAGAGTGCTTGGCGTCCTTGTTCGACAGCCCTAGTCCCCAAGCACAAGAGGTGGACCAGGATGAGCCTCAAGAGAGCCTAAAATCCATTGAAATAGAAACAGAAAAAGATAAGGATGATGATACCAACGAGGACGGCGTTGCTTTAGAGAGTGGCGAAGAAGAAGATAGCTCTAAAGCAACAGAAGGCACCTCCCTGAATTCCAACGAGGAGCCAGTTTGGCCTGCAGAACTGATAGAAGCGGCAGAACAAGATTTCAAGGGAGAGGGAGGGAAAATTTATATCCAGAGTGTAGCACAGGGAGCAGCCAAAACAGACATCTCTACCAATGGCGCCATGACTGTGACACCAGAAGCAACTTCAAATGAAAAAGCAAATTTCTCTCTGGTGCTGAACGATCATCCATCAGGATCACACTCGTTTCAACTAAGAACCTGGCTTATGCCTATGCTGTTGCTAGCGTCGCTTTTGCTTCTAGTTCTGCTCACTCATCGCACACACCAATCTTTTCATGTCCTTGATGAGGGTAATTCTGTAATAATCCCATGATATGAATTTCGGACCAATGTGTTACAGCATTTTCTTGAATGAGTTTACAGAGCCAGAAGCACTACGCAAAGTGTACCATAATAAAATGTTTCAGAGCTTTATAAAGCAGCTTCTTACAATATCTATGTTATTTTCAGAACTCATATTACAATCAATTAAAACTAAATATGTTTCAGAGAATGATAGCTTGCAGGCCAACCCTGTTCCTATTATGTATACCGTTTATAATCAAATGTTGATACGAGTTCATGAGGTAGGGACTAAGACAGAGTTAATCAGGCTATAAGAAAAGGAACATTATGTAGCAAGAGATTCTACAACTCCTTGTGTAAATGCTTTGTTTATGCACAAATACCTTTACAGAGTGTATACTCCTTACCCTATCACTATTTTTCTCTATACAATGCCTTTGAATTTCGAGCCTTTGGCTCAATTGGCTGCTGCCGGTTTATCGGGTTAGTGAGTGGGAACAAATACATAAGAAGGAAACTATAAAACAAAATAAACACACCAATGCCTGCTCCCTGCGGACAAAACTTTGTTCCTTGGCCTGCAATGCAAACTGTAGTCACCCCCCCCCCCCTTGCAATAAACTAACATTCGAGAACGCCATGGTCTTCCATCAAGCTTGGCCAGCTGCAACCAGTAGACCACCCCAAAACATCCAGTATTAGATCTACTCTTGAGCAAGCACTGACCTGAGAAACAATTTATTTGTATTAGTTGACCAGGGATACAATTAATGAATGAACGATCACCAAGATTTAGCACGAAGCATAATGAGTGTTTGTCACAAGATACAGTACCAAACTTTCCAACTTTCCTTCTATGCGAAACAGCATGACAGACATTCCCCTTCCTCCATCGATTTCAGCCTGGTCATGTGACAAGTCAAGTGTTAACAGATTTCACATGCCAAAATAAAATTATATGTGCAAACAGTGTACTTGCTTGGACTTGGTTTTACCACTCACCACACAAGAACATAGGGTTATGCCTGCAGCGGCCAATACAGTAGTGACCTCAGCCATTATACCTGAAATAATTGTTTCAGGTTACAATCAAGATAGTGAAATTAAATTGATATGTTGCATCAGAGAGACAAGTCACCAACCACAGCAGAAGCATGGCATCTTTTTTACAAGATACAACATATAAAGAAAACAACAGCTAAAGAAAATCTCTTCTTGATAAATATTCATTTCATTATCCTATCATGTTCTGACCAAATGGGTTTATGATACACTTTACACTTACATTATTAGAGAGGAGAAAGATGCTATTAACGCAAAGGTCATTGGCCAAATGGTGCAAAACATCCATTTTACTGGCATAGATGATTAGCAAAAGTAAGATTAAAGATCAACAAGACGTAGCATAGTTAACAGTGCATTATCATGCGGACTGACTCCTCTCCTACATAGCATATCTTCTGTAACAATATTCACTTACATCCTAGACAAAAGCAGATTTAATTGATACTATTGAGAGTAAGCTTACCTCTGCGGTCTATGCATAATATACACAACCACTGAAGGAGTGCCCTTCAATCTTGTGCCAAGAGGCAATTTTGTGGGCTTGCCAACTTTCTAAATCTAGCAGGATTTCCCTATATCTTGAAATGTTAGGTTGAAATATCTTGGCAACATGGTTTCCCTCCAGCAACAACTCTCCTTTGCCCTTAAAACTTACGTGCTTCACATGCTTATTATGTTTTCCATTGACTTTAGGGGACCAAACACTTCCATTCATACTTTGGAGGACAACCTCACTTCTTCCTGGAGATGATATTTCCACTCCATTCACAATCATTTTTGGCCACATATGTTTACCAATGGAACCATCCAATAGTAATTTGGATTCACTATCCCCTTCAGAATCAGTGACAAAGTCACCGACTGCTTCTGCAGTGAAATCACCGGCAGAAAGTGCAGCTTGCTCTCTCAGAAACTACACAACATACAAAATGTTTGTTGTTAGATCACAAGAAGTTTTTCAGGGGTTGGTGAATCATGCTCAACATTCCTCATATGAAAGCCTACCTTCATTATTTTGTGTCTTGCACTGTGTGTTTTAGCATGTTGCAACCACTGTTTATGCCTCTGAAAAGCTGATTTGCAGGAAAGTGCCTGGTAAAACAGAGTTACTAGCTCCAATGAAGTGAAAGGTATATGGTGATTGTGACTGACCATTTAGTTATGTCTATAAGCAGAAACAGTTTCACTAAATGACACAGTCAAGGGTATAAACAATTTCATTGAAGATATTACATGGCCACCTATGGCAAAGGAAGATGTCTAAATGTCATATTTCTATTCGCATGTCTCATAATTGCTGTAGACTGCTAATATCATAAAATTGGTAGAAATAAAAGTTTACTGATGATTAAAAAAAAATCCTAGATTTAGAAGCCACTCACACCACAATATCTCAAAGGTTTGAAGTTCATGATTTTCTGTAAACAATAAAGCATAAACAAATACAACTACAAATTGTTGGTATACCTCTTTGTATGGCACTATGCCTACATATTCAAAATATAGTTACTTTTTGAATTACATGAAATCTATCAGAAGCAAACACATTGGGTCAGTCAAAGAATACTGACATTATATGTGATTATCTCCACCACTTCTGCATTTGCAAGTACATGTGAGGGAGAAACAAGATTACCGTTGACCTGCATTTACACCACGCAATGAGTCACAAATATTACAATATCTAATTCCCTTTTAAATCTCTATTTTCCTGACTAACACTTGATTTCATTACCATAAAAAAAAAGGGAATGATACCTTTGCAGCTACCATCTTGTTGCCAATTTCAGTGTGTATCATATAAGCATAGTCAATGACAGCGGCACCCTGAGTAAGATTCTTAATCTGGATATAAACAACATGTGTCAAGAAACTGCAGACAATATTCTGACGCAAGCTTTTCTATTGTCTTTTTTAGTAAATTTCAGGAAGAAGAAATAGTCATATAGTACATTACATAGTCCACCGTTACCTCTCCTCTTGGCATAAACACAAAGACATGACTACCCAACAGATCTCTTGTAATAGTGTCTACAAATTCCCTAGAGCTCATGTTGCCAACAAACTGTTCTTGCCATTCTCTGATTGCATTGAGCCAGCCAATCTGTAGGAAAGGAAATACTTAATCCATGAAACCAGCATCAAGATCAAAACTGAGTTATGGATATATTACAAAAACTTGTGTAAAGATTATTTCCATCACAATCAATCAGTGACAGATAGCATACTCTGAGTGCAATGTTGACATTGTTAAGCCACACTGTCTTCCCTCTTGAGCTTTTGCTTCTAGGCATTGCACTTCCAACCAAGCCAGTGACTAATTCTCTCCCGCTATAATAAGCAGCAATTCCCCTCTCAGCTATCAAATCCATTTCTTCAGTTCTAATCTGCCAAACAATAAATAAACCAAAGAGAGGCATTCATAAAAAAAATTTGCACATGAACTACATTTGGATCAACTAGGGTCTACGGCTCTATACCAATTACTTGGTGAAAATGGAACGTCCCCAAAAAAAAAGAAGGGAAAAAAAACTCAATATTACCTGGACTTCCAGCTGAAACATACTCTCACACAAAAATGGAATCGCAGTTGTATGAAGACTCTGGTAGCCATTAGGTTTGGGAGTGGCAATGTAATCTTTCACCTATAACAAAACAAAATATTTTTCACTAGTCAATGACATTGTTTCTCTTAAATTAACTGTCAGTACTTTCAAATAGAATTAAGATTAGCATACGCACAGATCTAGGAATAGGAGTCCAGATTCCATGAACCAACCCCAGAACATGATAGCAAATCTGCAGAAAACAAGAAAATGAGACATCGGCGTTCTGATATACCAAGTTCAAGGTGAAGCAAATTGAAAACAGCCATATCCCTCACCATGGGCAAGTGTTTACCTGCTGTAGACTGCATAAAGGGCCAACTCCAATGCATGGCTTTGGTTTAATGATAATACGAAGCTGGTTACGATAAAGAGTTCATGTTTCAACAACAACAGCAACAACACCAAAAAAAACCTTAAGATTTAATGCAAATTCTTCATAACACAACAAAGCTTAGTTCAAGGTATATATCAAAGCAAACCTGTGCAATTTGGTTAATCTCATTGATTGAACCTTTTGATTTGAGAACAGCTTTATAAATACTGCAAACGATCAACAACATTTCTTAATGAATAGCCCGAAAAGTATGTTGAGGCACTTTAACTTTGACAATAACTTATCCTCTCATTTCAGCTACCCAACAAACTATGAATAATGATTTCAACAAGTAATTATGTAATAAAATGAGAGAAATATGAAGTTAAGTGGAGAGCTTCTTCGCAAAGTCAATCACCAAATGATAGGGATTAAATTGATGATCTAATAAATAAAATATTATGACTATGACATATACAATGTACATGATGTCAAATACATCAGCCAACATGAACAAGTGGATAGACAAAATGGTAGCATTGGCAGAGTTTTGTGGCTCAACCTATAAGGCTCTTTACATACAGCACGAACTTCTGTTTTCACAGTCAGAACATCTAAGAACTGATCATCTTGGATTTTCTTCACCAATATTTTGTTCGCCTATCAAGAAGAGGGAAAAAAAAAAGTTTGAATGATATTGCACTGACATACGATCACTTGGAAAGCTTTAAAGCCTGAAATTTTGATTTTTACATCTCAAATGGACATAGAAAAAGGCAGCATGTAGTTATAACCTTCCTACTTGTCTGTTTGAACACTAATTTAAAATAGGCACAGCAGTTTTACCTCCAGAAGTTCTTTCTCATGTTCTTTGTATAGGTCTGCAACTCTTCTCTTGACTTTAGCATAATCTTCAGCATTTGTGTACATAAATGATAGATTTTCTAGTTCTGACTGCATCATCAAAATAGCAGTATTGTGAATAATGATATAGCAGAATATCCCTCTTAATGAAATATGGGTATATTATACTTATAATAAACATAAAAATAATTATTTTCTACCCTGAGTTCTACTCTAAATATGTGGACTCAATGCATCACAGGGATAAAACATGAATACTAGTTCCTGATGACTAGAACTAGACTACTAGAGTATACCTTAATTTGATACATCCCAAGCAACTTTGCCAATGGGGAAAATACCTGTAATGTCTCCAATGAAATGCTAGTCTGTACACAATATACTAATATTAGAAAGACAAACAAAGACACCTTAGGCATATTCATAACTATAAACATTGTGTCACTTTCTCTTACTGATACGTACCAGTAAGAACAAAGCAGAATGAACAAGTAAAAGAATGAAGGAAAATGCTGAGGTATGTATTACTTGCTGAAATAGGGAATTTACAGAGGGAATTCTCCTTCTGCCACAGAGCAGTGCTCCTATAGAGAGCTAGAGCTCTCTATCCATAACAAACTAATGATTACTCCAAAAAGATACCTCACTCTACGCACTCCCCTTCCTAATAACAGAAAATGGTTGTTACCCTCCACTATCCTTCTCTCTCTCTGCCAGCAGGGCACTCAATTCAGCTTGCCTCTTACCTCTCCTAGTATAAACTCTCCACACTTTGGGCCCATGTGACATTTGGGTTACCAACTGCATAATTGGGTCACGAATCAGATTTTGGGCCCTAACAATGCCTCCTTCTTCAATTTCAGCCTTGTCCTCAAGGCTGGATTCTGGAAATTGACTCTGGATAGTGAATTCATCCTCCCAAGTGGCTTCTTCAGCTGGTTTCCCCTTCCATTGGACCAGCACTTGATTAATAGAGTCCCCTTTTTTATGGACAGTCCTGGTTGCTAAGACAGCTGCAGGTTCAATCCTTATGGAGCTATCCCCTTCTAATCCTTGTGGCAGTTCCTCCTCAACATAATACTTGCCAATAGCTCTCTTCAATAATGACACATGGAACACCAGGTGTATTTTTGAAGAGGCAAGAAGATCGAGCTTATAAGCGACTGCTCCGAGATGCTCTATTACCTGAAAAGGGCAATAATACCTTGCTGCAAGTTTGGCATTAATCCTTGAAGCTACGGACTATTGTTTATGAGGGCGCAACTTAAGAAACACCCATTCCCCTACTGTAAAACTGATTTCTTTTCTTTTGCGATTAGCTTGACCTTTCATTCTTTCTTGAGCTCGCTGGAGGTGCTGTTTTAGTTGTCGGAGAGCCTTATCCCTGTCCATTAAATCCCTCTGCACCGCTTCTACTCTTGTCTCACCTTGTAGAAATCTAGTGATAACTGGTGGCTTCCTTCCATAGACTATTTCAAAGGGTGTGACCCCTGTAGTCTCATGGAAAGTTATATTGTACCAATATTCGGCCCAATGCAACCAATGTAGCCATGTTCTAGGTTGATCAGCATCAGAAAAGTCTTAACACATCTATTCACTACCTCAGTTTGCCCATTTGTTTCCGGGTGGTAAGCTGAACTCATTTTTAACTGAGTCCCCTACAGTTTGAAGAGTTCTTTCCAGAAATTGCTAACAAAAATAAGGTCATCTCTGTCACTGATAATTGTCGCAGGAATCCCATGCAATCTCACCACTTCCTTAGTAAAAACTTTAGCCACTGTCCTTGTTGTGTAGGGGTTTTTTAGAGGAAGGAAATGCCCATACTTGGACAGCCTGTCCACCACCACAAATATGACTTCAAACCCCTTAGAACGTGGGAGCCCGGTAATGAAATCCATAGAAACTTCGTCCCAAATCATCTCTGGTATGTTTAAAGGTTGCAACAAACCTCCGGGAAAAGCTGCAAGATATTTCTACCTTTGACACACATTACACTCCCGTACATACTCCTGGATCCTTCTTTTCATGCCCACCCAGTACACATTGGCAGCAATTCTCCTATAAGTTCTATGGAACCCTGAATGTCCTCCTTGAGGAGAAGAATGAAATTCTTCCAGCATCTGAGGAATCCAAATCGATTGAGCCATGATGACTAATCGGCCCTCATACAAGAGAACCCCCTCCTTGTAAGAGAAACCAGGCTTGGACCTTGCATTCTTCTTCAATTCCTCAATAATTTGCAACAAATAAACATCCTGATGAACCTCTGCAAGGACTTGAGACAAATCTGTCCATATAGGATAAGACACCAAAGCACCAAATTCTCCTTCTTCTCCCATTCTAGAGAGTGCATCAGCACCCCTATTCTCATGGCCAGGTTTATATACTATATCAAACCTGCATCCCAACAACTTGGCTGCCCAATTCTGCTGATCCATTATGGAAATGCGTTGCTGCAGTGAATCGATTTAAGCTTTTCTGGTCTATGCGTACCGTAAAATGCCTTCCCAAAAGGTATGGACGCCAATGTTGAATGGCTAGAGCAACGGCCATCAATTCCTTCTCATAGGCTGATTTGGACAGGTTTCTTTCACCCAAAGCCTTGCTGAAATAAGCAATGGGTCGACCATTCTGCATGAGAATGGCACCAAGGCCCTTGCCCTAGGCATCACACTCAATGATGAATTCTTGAGTGAAGTCCGGTAGAGCCAAAACAGGTGTTGTAGTCATCTTTACTTTTAGGAACTCAAATGCCTCTTGTGCCATCAAATTCCACTTGAAACCCTCCTTCTTAGTGATTCCGGTCAAAGGCCTAGCTATCTTCCCATAATTCTGGATAAATTTTTTGTAGTAGCCCGTCAGCCCCAAAAACCCCCTCACTCCTTTGACATTCTTAGGAGTAGGCCATTGGAGAACACTCTTCACTTTGCTTGGGTCCATCATAACTCCCTCCTTTGAGATCATGTGTCCCAAATATTCGATTGAAGATTGGGCAAAATGACATTTCTTCTGATTTGCAACCAGTACATGCTGCTGCAATGTGTTTAAAACCATAGCCAAATGCTTCATGTGGGTGTCCCAATCCGGGCTATATACTAGGATATCGTCAAAGAATACAAGCACAAACCTTCTTAACATAGGTCTAAAGACTTCATTCATGAGGGATTAGAAAGTGGAAGGGGCATTCATCAACCCAAAAGGCATCACTAAATATTCATAGTGACCCTCGTGGGTTCTAAATGTTGTTTTGTGCACATCCTCCTTCTGAACTCTCACTTGATGATAACCAGACTTGAGGTCCAGTTTAGAGAAGAACTGGGCATCATGCAACTCATCCAATAATTCATCGATTACCAAAATAGGGAATTTATTAGGAATTGTTACCTTGTTCAATGCTCGGTAGTCGACACACATTCTCCAAGAGTCATCTTTCTTCTTTACTAAGATGACAGGGCTGGAGAAAGCGCTCTGACTATGCCGAATGACTCCTGAATCCAACAACTCCTTCACTTGGCGTTCAATCTCATTTTTTTGATGATGAGGATAGCGATATAGTCTCACATTCACTGGTCCCTGACCTTCCAGTAATAAGATGGCATGTTCCTTACCCCTCTTCGGAGGTAACCCTGTAGGCTCTCGAAAAATTACAAAGTATTGGGTCAACAATTCGGCTAATTGTTCCTGTTGTTGAAATTCAAGCTTCCCAACCTCAACATGCTTCTCTGCCTTGCTGTTTAAGATCAGCTCAGTTGATATAAGTAGGCCTTCAACCCACCTCTTTGGTTTTCCTAACAAGCTTTGTAGGGCTGTGTCAGTTACATAATTAGCCCCTCCTCCTTTGAGTTCCACCCACACTCCATTTTTCTGAAATTTCATCACCTGTTGGCCCCAATCACCCCAGGTTTCCCCCAATGTTGCCAACCAAGAAATTCCCAAAACCACATCTATACCTTCCAAATCAAACAGAAAGGTATCCACAGTCACTTTCCCCTCTTCTAATTCAAGTTCAATGCCTTTACATTTACCTCGGGCTGCTGCTCTATACCTATTCCCTAATTTAATTCTCATTGGGCGTGTGTCTTCTGTACCCCAACCCATCTTTGCCACCAATTTCCTAGAAATGAAATTGTGGGTTGCCCCACTATCAACTAAAATGAGAACTGGAACTCCTTTAATTCGACCCCTAAGCTTCATAGTTTGAGGTACACCTCTGTTTTCTGCATCCAAACTCCCAAGACTCATAACACTGCACTCGCCATCAGCCTCCTCTTCTTCCTTTACCTTTATGGCTACAATATTTCCCTCTGTTTCTCCTTCATCTTCATCATCCAACACCATCAACCTCAATTGCTTGTCCGGACACTGATGGAGGGGATGAAACGGACCCCCACATTTGTAACACAGTCCCTTTTGTTTCCTCTCCAAGAGTTCATGATACGATAGGTGAGTAACACCCTTGTCTCTAGAATTCATCCTCTTCCGCTCAACACTGGGATCGATTTTGGGTTTTTGCCCATAGGACCCACCCTTCGATGGGCTCCCTCCTCCCAAATTCTGCTCCTTAGACCCACGTACAAAGACCCAATCTGAACCCGTATTGCGACCCGGGTTACTTGAGTTGGGTCGAAAATTATTACCCGAATCCGTTTCGGTTCCCTCGACCTCCAAACGTCATTGTGTTTCCTCCTTCGTCCCCTATCTCCTTTTCCACTGCTCGAGCCACATTCATCAGGCGCGAACGCGATACTGGCCCTAGGGTTAAGAGGCTCCTGACTCGTCCTCTGATTTCATCTTTCAGTCCATGAAGAAAATACCCAAAACACTGATCATCGGGTATCCTCCTTACCTGCGCAATCAAACGCTCGAAGCTCCGGATATAATCATCGACGCTACCCCTCTGCCTGAGGTTTGTCAATTGTTCGAAGACGCCGCCATCTCCCATTCCGCCATACCGCTCGAGGAGCTCGACTTTCAGTTGTTCCCACGTCAACTCCTTCTCATCATCGAGAAGGGAATTGAAGAAATGGATCGTGGGCCCCTCCATACATAGCTGAGCTAAATTCACCCTCACCTCAGGGCGTGTCTCCTGAACACTGAAATAAATTTCTGCCCGAGTAATCCACCCAGCTGGATCATCACCATCGAACATGAGCAGCTCCACCTTTTTCAACGACTGACGAAACTCCTCCAACGCCTCTCCTTGTAACTTTTTTAGACTTGACATGGATGACTCTTTTTTTGTTGAAGAGTCCTTGTTCTCATCGTTTTTAACAGTCTCGTCTGGTTTCTTCTTGGTGCTATTATCACCCGTCTCCTCTTCCTCCTCGTCTAGGAGCTTCTTTTCTAAGCACTTCGTAATCATGGTCATGAGAGTTTCATGATTCTCATCGGCCTTGCTCTGGTTCTCATCGGCTTTACTCTGCATCGCCGACAAAGCCCATTTCACATTCGACAACTCCGCCTCCAATGCCGCTACCTTCGCTTCCATTGCCTTCTTCTTTGGTGGCATTCACCCCCTAAAAAATCTCCTTGCTCCGCTGATCCCCTCTTCTAATCCGGCAGGTCGAACCAGTTTGATACGTACCAGTAAGAACAAAGCAGAATAAACAAGTAAAAGAATGAAGGAAAATGTTGAGGTATGTATTACTTGCTGAAATAGAGAATTTACAGAGGAATACTCCTTCTGCCACAGAGCAGTGCTCCTATAGAGAGCTAGAGCTCTCTATCCATAACAAACTAATGGTTACTCCAAAAAGATACCTCACCCTACGCACTCCCCTTCCTAATAACAGAAAATGGTTGTTACCCTCCACTATCCTTCTCTCTCTTTGCCAGCAGGGCACTCAATTCAGCTTGCCTCTTGCCTCTCCTAGTATAAACTCTCCACACTTTGGGCCCATGTGACATTTGGGTTACCAACTGCATATTTGGGTCACGAATCAGATTTTGGGCCCTAACACTTACAGACATCAACAATAATAACAAAATGCAGTAAAGGCCTCTCAAAGAAAAAAGATAGTTCTGCCCTAAACAACCAAATTCACTTCCAGTTTAAAGGCATTGAAGGTATAAAAGATGAGGCCCAATTGGATGTATGAATCTGAGTTTCAAATTTGGATTCAATAGATGTTGCTAATGCAAAAGTTCAATCAAAATCTCTAACTTCTATTATTATTATTATTATCTTTTGTAAGCTGCAAGGGTTCTCAGCATTTGGAGAAAACCTAGGTCATTTCTATACTATCTCAAACCAAAAGGTTTGCAAGCCCATAATTTTTGCCTTCCCTTTGATAGAACAAAAGAGTCACCAGTCAGTTATTCAACTTGATGATCACATATTTTATATATTAATAAACCCTCATTTTTAGTCATTTACACTCTCTATGTACTTAATTGATTAAGTCTAGTTATGTTTTGTAAGTTTGGACTCAAATTGGACTTAATTGATTTTTTCAAGACATTATTATTTTGGTCTTACGTTGTTTCTGTATTTCGGCCATATCTTGAGTTCTAAATGTCTGATAATTATGAATTTTACCTTGTAGGAAAGATAAGAGAGAGTTCTACAACTTTGATGAAGAGTTCAAAGTCTCAATCAAACATCTAGTAGAGCTAATTGGGCTTAGAATACAGAACACGAGTTTTGTGTCTGAAACCTGAATAGTGTATAGTAATCAGAGCATAATTCGAGTTTGGGCTTATAAAATGGGCTGAAAATTTGGAATCTGAAAGTTAAGACCCATATCTACAACTTTCATGTTGAACACAAAACTTGATTCGGGCTCCTTGATGGTGATATTGGGTCTAAAAGTCAAAACAGAGGTGCTAAAACTGGGCCTGAACAGTCTGTAGTAATTGGGTCATATCTTGGGCTGTAAGACGAATTTTTGGGTGATTCCACAGCCATTGGAAAGCTTAGACAATTTCCTAGAACTTTCATGAAGACCACTTGGCTCAAAAATGACGGAATCAATGAGTTAAGCAATGAATGATTTCAGAGACAAAGAATCTCAATAATTCAACCACTAATTCAATAATCCAACCACCTAACCAATCATCCAACCACTCCACCCACTAATCCACCTACTCTTAATCATTTTTCTTGTCATTTTGTATCCCTATTCCTCTATAAAAGGCACCATGAGCTGGAGTGTTGGAGGGGAGAGGCTTAGTTTTTACAAGTTAAAGTTATGCTTGTTTATTGTTTTCCTTTGTTGTAATTTTCTCTTGTTCTAAATTGAAGCCATGTTCATCTTTCTCTTCTTCTCTCTTTCTTTCTTCTTATCCATGAGTAACTAAATCTTCATCTTGCTTTGGTGAAAGAGTGAAGCTCTTGGTAATGAAATAAGGTTAGATTATTTTATTTCTTGTGCTTAAATGATATATTATTAAATGAACATTATATGTGTTGTATTTTGTTTCCAATCAATTTAGAAACCTTCTCTGTTAATGGAGATCTTGATTTATTGTAGACAATAAGATTGGCACAGTGAATGCTTGAACTCATTTACAAATGTTGGTAGATAATTAAAGGAATCATAATATGATTGCATATAAAATTGAACTTTGAATGTTACATTTTCCGATTAGAACCTCCATTGTGTGTGGATTTCAATTGAGTTATAAAGAGAAATAATCTTACCTTTAATTTATTACCAAGAGTGGATCTCATAACCTAAGCAAGCCCTTAAATTCATTTGTGAACTTCTTTTATTACTTTTGGTGTTGTGACAAATCATTTTCTTACCTCAATTAATTTTTCTTCATCAATTCCCTTTGGATCGACCTCGAACTCCCGAGAAATTTATTACTTGAGACAACCTGCACTTGGGTTTGCATCCTTAAATTTCGCAGTCAAGTTTTTGGCGCCGTTGCCGGGGACTTGATTTGAAGTTTTGATTTATTGAGGTTCGTTTTCTTTAATAAAATCTATTCTCTCTTCTCCCTCACCGGAGCAAAAGATCGGCTTGCCGATCCTTCGATTTCTTTACTAACTCTCTAACTTTCTAACTATCTAACTCTAACTTACTAACTTGCTAACATACTAACTTTCTAACCTTTATATTTATGTCATTTATTTTTGTTTTTTATTTTTTTTATTTTCGTCAATTTTTTTTTTCAAATGGGGTAACTCTCCCTTTTATTTTACGCACTAACTTAGTGGGAGAAACTCTCCCTTTTACTTTTTTGTTATTTATTTTTTCGCAATCTAACTTAATGAAATAATAATTCTTCTTCTCTTCTCTCTTTCACGGCTCATTCTGTGGGGCTCTGTCACTCTCCTATTTTCATATTTAAATTTACTTTCTGCACTTTATTTTTCGTATTTTAATTTTCGCACTTTATTTTTCATTTTATTTTTATTTTATTTTTTGGGTGGTTGGTTTATACCACATCCTTGTTAATATTTAATGGTGGGTGACACTGCCAGCTTGTACATTATTTTTGTTTATTTTAAGTTATTTATGTATATATGCTTAATTGGTATCGTGATTTAAATTCTGATCGCTTAGTTAAAATTAACCCTGGTACTTTACATATTGATTTGTTTGAATCACAATCACACACAATTGACATAATGGCTAACAATGAAAGTGTACATGATGAACATAAAAATCAACCGTTGCGAACCATGCGTGAATATTTGCAACCACCTCGAAGTTCTAGTCCATCATGTTTTATCTTTCCACTCAATGCCAACAATTTTAGATTCAAACCAGGTATGATTTCTTTACTTCTTAATTTTCATGGTTTAGAATCTGAAAGTCCATATTTACATCTGAAAGAATTTGAGGAAGTATGTATTGCCTTCAATGATCAAAATTGCACTGAAGAGATTGTTAAGCTTAAATTGTTTCCTTTTTCTTTAAAAGATAAAGCAAAATCTTGGCTTAACACTTTGAATCCAAGATCAATTGGCATATGGCAAGAAATGCAAGGTGAATTCTTGAAGAAATTTTTTCCAATACATAAAACCATTGGTATGAAAAGACAAATCCACAATTTTTCCCAAAATTCAAATGAAGCATATTTTCAATGTTGGGAACGATTTAAAGATTTGTTAAATTCTTGCCCACATCATGGTTTTGAAAAATGGCGCAGTATAAACTTCTTTTATGAAGGTTTAACACCTGAAACTAAACAATTTGTGAAAACAATGTGCAATGGTGAGTTTCTTGATAAAGAACATGATGAAGCTTTAGACTATTTGAACCAGTTGGCTGAAAATTCTCAATCTTGACAAAGTACTAATACTTCTGAAAATTCAATTAGATCTAACCTTGCTAGTGCTAATAAAGGAAAATATCACCTTAGTCAAGAGGACGATCTAAATGCTAGATTTGCCAGTTTGGCTAGAAAGGTTGAAGCCATGGAATTAAGAAAAGCAAAAGAAATCAAATCTGTGCAAAATGAAGAAATTTGTAGCATTTGTGATGACTTAGGACACTCAACATATGAATGTCCTAAGATACCTGTTTTTAAAGAAGTTGTACATGGGTAGGTAAATGCAATGAATAATTTTAACAAGCCATTTACTTCTTTTTTTTCAGATACATACAATCCGGGATGGAGAAATCACCCGAATTTCAGCTAGAGGAATAATAATCAGTCACAATTCATGCAACCACTACCTCCTCAGGCACAACAGGACTCTCAAAATTCTCAAGGATATGCACCTTATGTCCCACCATATAGGAAAAACCTTGAAGAAATACTGCATGCATTCATAGAAAAGCAAGAGGCCATTAATAAACAAAACAATCAAACCATGATTGACATAAAAGAAACTCTTGCTAAACTTTCTTCTGCACTCACCATTCATGAGAAAGGAAAATTTCCTTCTCAACCTCAACCAAATCCCAAAGGTCAGTACAGTCTAAATGAGGGGAGTTCAGAAAACTAACAAATGGACCAAGTTCAGTCAGTGATAACTCTTAGGAATGGAAAGATTGTTGAAAAACAAATCCCCGAATCTTGTGAGAAAGAAGATGAACTAATTCCCTAAGAAAATGAAGAAGTTGACCAAAAGGCGACCAAATTCTCACCTTCACCCCCATTTCCTCAAGCATTGAATAATCCAAAGAAATTGGACCATAACACTGGAATTTTTGAAATTTTGAAACAAGTGAAAGTCAATATTCCTTTGTTAGATGCTATCAAACAGATTCCTTCTTATACCAAATATTTGAAGGACTTGTGCACTGTTAAAAGGAAATTAAATGTGAAAAAGAAAGCATTTTTGGCTGAACAGGTAAGCTCTATTCTTCTTGAATAATAATGCGTTGAAATATAAAGACCCTGGTTGTCCTACAGTTTCATGCATTATTGGAGAACATAAAATTGAAAAAGCTTTACTTGATCTTGGTGCTAGTGTCAATTTGCTTCCATATTCAGTTTATCAGCAACTCAACTTGGGTGAGTTAAAACCAACTTCTGTAACTCTTCTACTTGCCGATAGATCAATTAAAATTCCAAGAGGAATAGTGAAAGATGTGTTAGTTCAAGTTGATAAATTCATATATCCTGTGGATTTTATTGTCTTGGATACTGAACCTATGGTTGATAGTTGCAAGTCAATTCCTTGTTATTTTTTAGCCGTTCATTTTTAGCAACATCTAATGCTTTGATAAATTGCGAAATAGAGTGGTGAAGCTAACATTTGGAAACATGACACTTTGGATCTCAATGTTTTTAACATGTGCAAGCAACCACAGAAAGTCCTTGATGAAAATGAGGAAGTTGAAGGAATTGAAGCCATTATAAATGATCATCTTCAAAAAGGGAGTTCTTCTGACCCATTAGAAGTTTGTTTAATTAATTCATTTGATTTGCTTGATTGTACAGAAGAAATAGAATACAAAGGAAGAAAGCCAAAATTCGAAGAACTAAAACCCATGAATGATAAGCCCATGAAGAAGTACCCACACCGGAACTAAAACCATTACCTGCTGGGTTGAAGTACACATTTTTTGGAGAAAAGCAAAGCTTTCCTGTGGTAATTTCCTCGTCTTTTACTGAAGAACAAGAAGGAAAGATGTCGCCTCAATGGACGCACCAAGATAGAAGGAAATTTCTGACAGAGGTGAAAATTTTTTATTGGGATGACCCATATTTGTTCAAATATTGTGCTGATCAAATCTTTCGGAGATGTGTGCCCGACAGTGAGGTAGGTAGTGTCATTAAATTTTGTCACTCGGAAGCATGTGGAGGTCACTTCTCTTCAAAGAAAACAGTTGCGAAAATCTTGCAGTGTGAATTCTATTGGCCCACTTTATTTAAGGACTGCTATACTTTTTGCAAAAGTTGTGAAAAATTGTCAAAAGATGGGCTCAATTTCAAAAAGAAACATGATGCCTCTGAATCTTGCAATCATGATGAAGAAAAACCCTACAGTCTTGAGAATCTGACTCTAAAAGACCATGTTTGCTAATTTATAAGAAAATTGGATGGGAAGCTTATCCTCGACTCATAGAAGGCGTTTAAGCCGTTACTGGACGTGAAACCAGAGGCAGATGTGAGGCATATCCACAACAATCTGTACATATTATCTTCTTCTTCTTCATGTTTTCTTTTTTAAAAAAAATGAAAAAAATTCAAAAAAAAAAAGAAAAAAAAAAAAAAAAAAAAATATTTGAACAAGGGCGATCCTAAGAAGAGTACCATGACTTTAATTAGTTGTGGAGCCCGGCCTTTGACGACTAGTCATTGACTCGGGTGGACCTTTGCACCCGGTCTTCAAAAAAAAAAAAAAAAAAAAAAATTCGAGAGTGTCTCTCGCCTTGGTGACACGCAAGATATAAAGATATCCCACTACTCGCACTCATGACGCCTTGTATATAAAGATACGCCATGAAAGTCGTACATACGGTATGTCATCATTTGCTATTATATCTCTTTTATCTTTGTATGATTTTCTTTGTATTTTGGTTTTGAATGACGATCCTTTGAGCGGGGTTTTTCGGGGTTTCTAGACTTCTTTACCCCGATGGTTTTCTTGAAGTCACAAAAAAAATTCATTTACCTTTGATCTTTGATCCCGACCCAACAATAACTCGGATAGATTGGTCATACGGAGGCGATGAGTGAAAAGCAGGATGAAAAAAAGAGTCGATTTGACACTTCGTTTAAAGCTTTCCTTTACTTTGGATTTATCATACTTTGTTTTTGTTTAAATTTGTGTCAGTTTTCTCCAACAGGTAATATCTTCTATCCTTTACTCATCTATATTTTAACATTGAGGACAATGTTGTGATCTAGTTGGGGGGAAAGATAGTTGACCCAAAAAAAATTTGTTTTGTTTTGTTTTTGAAGTATGATATGATTGTCATGAACTTACTAAACCAATTAGTGATGGCAGAGTAAGGAATAACTTTACTTATGAGACACATCTTAATTGGTGGCAGAGTAAGGAGTTTTTAGGTAGTAATTAATTAGTATTGATTTGTGGAAGTAACAAAATTTTTGTCTTTTGATTTCCTTTGAAAGATTCAAGCGAATGCACTCTCACATCCTTGGAAGCAATTAAAATTCAGGAATCATAGCATGATTGAATAAATTATCTTCTTTCTTAAATTTCACATGCTTGGTTATGGATGTTGAATTGGTGGATTGAGAATGACAGAAATATGCCTTGTGAGATTTTTAGCCTATTGGTGAATGGATTGAATATCTGTACCATTCTCTTCTTTCTTGTGTGATTTTCACTCATGGAATTGTTACTCTAGAACTTGCTTTGATTCTTTTTTAGACTACATTTTCACATGCATACATTAATATGATTGAAGTATTTTAAAATAGCTACTTTGACCAAATAGCCATCCTTGTATATTTTTCATTGTGTAACCTCTTTCAAACTTGTTTGACCATTCCTTGTTTTAAGCTCATTTCATCCTTCAAAAAAATTAAAAAAAAAGAAAAAAAAACATGTTTTTACCCAACCTTAGGGAATAAGAGAGCATTGACCTTGTTCTTGAACAAGTGTGGGGGTGTGTGTGTAAAATGATAAAAAAAAAAATTTTATTGACCACCGTTGCAATCAAAGGATTATCAGAATAAAGGTGGATGCTTGGAAACAACAGGAAGAAAAGGAGAATGTTTAAGTCTAACAATGAATTCAATTCACCAATTTGAGATTGATCTTCAACAAAACATTAGTCAAATGTTGGTGATTGTCCTTTATGATGAATGTTCTCAAACATTTTCTCCACTCTAACTGTACTATAATGCCCTTTTATTCTCTTCGGTATTTATCTTTTCATATCCATATTATCCCTTCTCCTTTACCATGACCCCATTACAACCTTGAATAAAGTCATCTTGATTTTTATATGCATGTGTTTTGAGTAGCGGAGAAGTAGAAGATAAGCAAGCTTATGGTAGTGCAATTGTTCATGGGTTGAATAGAGTGAAATACTTACCTTTTAAACACTTGAGAGATTGAGAGTGAATTATGTGAGGATCTATCATTCTTGATTCATTCTTTTCAACTGAAGTTTCCTTGCTTGTTGATTTGAGAGTGAAGAAATGTTACCTCATTAATGCTTTGATCCCTTGAATTTCTTATTTGCTCTTCTTGCTTCATCGAGTCTTTTAGAGTTTTTAGCTTTTGAGTCTGTGTCATTTTTTTTTATCTCCTAACTTTGGTCTTATGTGTTTTGCCCAGGAGTGCAAAAAGCTAAGTGTGAGGGAATTTGATGATCACATATTTTATACATTAATAAACCCTCATTTTTAGTCATTTATACTCTACATGTACTTAATTGATTAAGTCTGGTTATGTTTTGTAAGTTTGACTTCAATTGACTTAATTGATTTTTTTTCAAAGACTATTTTGGTCTTACGCTATTTCTGTATTTCGGTCATATCTTGAGTTCTAAATGTCTGATAATTATGAATTTTATCTTGTAGGAAAGATAAGAGAGAGCTCTACAACTTTGATGAGAGCTAAAAGTCTCAATCAGACATCTAGTAGAGCTAATTGGGCTTGGAAGACAGAACACGAGTTTTGTGTCTGAAACCTGAATAGTGTATAGTAATCAGAGCATAATTCGAGTTTGGGCTTATAAAATGGGCTGAAAATTTGGAATCTGAAAGTTAAGACCCATATCTACAACTTTCACGTTGAACACAAAACTTGATTCGGGCTCCTTGATGGTGATATTGGGTCTAAAAGTCAAAACAGAGGTGCTGAAACTGGGCCTGAATAGTCTGTAGTAATTAGGTCATATCTTGGGCTGTAGGACGAATTTTTGGGTGATTCCAGAGCCATTGGAAAGCTTAGACAATTTCCTAGAACTTTCATGAAGACTACTTGACTCAAAAATGACGGAATCAATGAGTTAAGCAATAAATGATTTCAGAGACAAAGAATCTCAATAATCCAACCACTAATTCAATAATCCAACCACCTAACCAATCATCCAACCACTCCACCCACTAATCCACCTACTCTTAATCATTTTCCTTGTCATTTTATATCCCTATTCCTCTATAAAAGGCACCATGAGCTGGAGTGTTGGAGGGAAGAGGCTTAGTTTTTACAAGTTAAAGTTATGCTTGTTTATTATTTTCATTTGTTATAATTTTCTCTTGTTCTAAATTGAAGCCATGTTCATCTTTCTCTTCTTCTCTCTTTCTGTCTTCTTATCCATGAGTAACTAAATATTCATCTTACTTGGGTGAAAAAGTGAAGCTCTTGGTAATAAAATAAGGTTAGATTATTTTATTTCTTGTGCTTAAATGATATATTATTAAATGAACATTATATGTGTTGTATTTTGTTTCCAATCAATTTAGAAACCTTCTTTGTTAATGGAGATCTTGATTTATTGTAGACAATAGGATTAGCCAAGATAAATGCTTGAACTCATTTATAAATGTTGGTAGATAATTAAAGGAATCATAATATGATTGCATATATAATTGAACTTTGAATGTTATATTTTCGATTGGAACCTCCGTTGTGTGTGGATTTCAATTGAGTTATAAAGAGAAATAATCTTACCTTTAATTTATTACCAAGAGTGGATCTCCTAACCCAAGCAAGCCCTTAAATTCATTTGTGAACTTCTTTTATTACTTTTGGTGTTGTGACAAATCATTTTTTTACCTCAATTAATTTTTCTTCATCAATTCCCTGTGGATCGACCTCGGACTCCCGAGAAATTTATTACTTGAGACAACCTGCACTTGGGTTTGCATCTGTAAATCCCGCAGTCACAACTCAATGGCACAAACCTGTTTATGTGGAGGCATATGCGATAAAGTGCGCATGTTATGTAATCTATCTGCTAATTTGACAATAATAACACGGACCTGCAACACCAAATTTATAAGTTGCCAAACTACTTTCAACATAGACTACACTGGGATTTGACAAACACCTATTACTAAAATGGATCACCTCCTCTGTCATGGATAGAAACATTTACCGAAGATCCTCCGCTTTCACATCTTGAACAGAATAATTTTCATTCTTACACTTCAACTTTCCCAGTTTTGACACCTGGTTAAGATGTGGAAAATACCAACATACATCCAAAGTCATTTGGAGAATTCATGGTTATCAAACTCTTGAGTTAACTCTTAAACTCTTACAAGTTTGCGATCTTAAGACACAAACGTGTTAACTTGCATGCAAACTCTCTTTTTGTCAAACTCGTACAAGTTTAAGTAAACTATGACAAAATTGGTAAACTCTTGATTCTATTAGCAAGTTTATGAGCCTGAATTTACACATGGTTTTGCCTTCATAACACACAATTTTGGTCGATTTTGTTAGGTACTTGAATTGACTTGCCTCTGTTATGCAATACGTTTTAGGTTTTTTAAGCTAATTTTATGTTTTCATTATTATTTTGTTCAATTTTGTCAAACTACAAAATAATGTAAATGTGAAGCTAAGTATAGGATAATAGTTGGGTTAAGTATTGAGCTATGTTTTTACTTTATTTCTTTCTTTTGTTTTGCTATAAAGTTAGAATATTCAATATTAATTAAAAGTATGCTATTTAATTATGTTTGGTTACTAGGATTGTTGTTTAAATAATATTTTTGAACTAAACTCTTACGAGTTTATTAGTCGAGTTTGCTGGGGCTCCAATAGTTTACCTAAACTCTCAAGTTTTACAACCTTAAGGACTATGGCACCCAACCTATTGAGGATTAAATATATTTCTTTTGTACATAATAATTAAGTATAATGAGTACTTTTGTCACTCCTTCCACAATGTGGCGGACAGTAGCACCAAACTCCTCCTCAATCCTTTAAAAAGTAACAACAGTTGTATCCTCAACCGTGTCATGCAGTAACCCAGCAGCAACAGACTCCCAGTCAAGTTCCTAGACAAATAGTTGGATCCATTATAAATATCAACTTTTTGTTATATGTATAATATTCCAGACGAGGGAACATTTTGAAGTCTGCACAACTTACAAGTTCTCCAAGAATACGTGCAACCTCAACTGGATGAATGATGAAGGGTTCACCACTGCATCTTTTCTGACCATCATGAGCTTCAAATGCCAACTGTAAAAAGAAGGAAAAAAACAGAAACAAAGCAACAAGGTAATTCTACTCTTTTGGAGAGATGAGTTTGCAAGAAAGGGCATATTAAGATTGCTTCTTGAAGCAGGCAGCTTACCATAAGAGCATTATGGACTAACTCCAGTTCATTAGAGGACAGGTATGAGATCACAGGTTTAAGATCCTGAGGCAGTCAGATGATAGACAGTATGACTCAGACGCTAGCATAGAGGACCTCCCTGTTTGCAGAATAATAATTAGCATTAGATATGCCAGGTTCAGTAAAAAACAGGACCATACCTCCCACAACCTTTCAGGGGAAACCTCATTGGTGGTATCCAAGGATCGCCATCTTCTAGGAGCAATTCGAGACAAGACTGATCTAGAGAATCCTCCAAGAAGTATGATATCAAGCACTTCATCTGGATATGAACCTACTATGCTATAGGCTTCACTTCCCTGTCAATTTACAAGATTGACAGGTGTCCTAATGAGCAATGATGATAACGTTTGAATAACACATAAGCAATACTAGAACAACAATATGTGGCTATTTTGACTTATATGAAGAGCTGGAAACAAGGGTCATCTCTGCACACTGTAAAACCTCCCACCCAAAAAAATAATAATCAGGAAGAGAAGGAAATGAACTAGTGCAGCTCAATTAATTGATCCCATAAAGTCCCAGAATCCTGACGTGGGTCAAAATTAGGAGCATACAGCCATAAATTTGCTTAGACATTATCATGCATGTCAAAAATGAAATTCAATTCACAAATTGAATATATTGCTAGTTGCTGAGAGTTTAAAGTATGAGTGGCATGCTATAGTCCAAGAAAGCAGCTATATGTGCTACTCATCTATTTATTTATTTTTGAGTTGAGTTTGGTTGGGGGGACAGAAAAACACAAGATGCCTTGAGATAACGAATTTAAGATAGTCAAAATTATAAACACACACACAATTCCAAATGTCAAAAAACTCCAAAAAAGGGAAACTTAAGAAACTTACAAAATTATACCGGGTTCTTCTTCCCTTTGGCCCATACGACAAGGATGAACACAGAGCAGGATGAGCTGTGGTCGCAAGAAATCCAGTGAGGACCCTAGAAGCTCTCCACGCGCATGACAGAACACTACAGTCGTATCTTCCGCTTCCATTCCCTCTCCATAACTTGCATACATTCGCACATTCTACAGAAACTACAACATCCACAAACACAAGTTCACTCAAAAATCACACCTTTTGTTATAGCAAGTAATTTTCAATCTACATTTAGAGAAATCCATGATGCCCCGATTGGTTGCATGTCAAATTGTAACGTTTTCTTGGCAACCCAACATTCAAGATGCCATTTTTTTTAAATGGTAACGAAAGTAGACATACCTGACATGGAAGGAGCAGATGACATTTGTATTGAAATTTGAAACAGAGCAATTTCATTGAATCGAACTAAGCATCAATCATCGAATGAACATAAGGTCGAGGAGAGTTGAGGAAAGTGCCAAATTAGGAGCAACGCAGTAACAAGGTCATTGATTTTTGGAGCAGAGGGAGGAAGGATGGAAGGAAGGGAAGAGCAGAGCAAAAAAAAGGGGGAAGTGTGTGTGTGTGTGAATTGGAATAAGAAAAGATGAAGTTATTGAAAAGAAAAGGCGATAGCTTGAGATAGAGGAGGTGTGTGTGTGTGAATGTGTGTAAAATGGTGTGTTGTGGGAGGGAGTGGGGAGTGGGGAGTGGTGTATGTCCACGGCATTGGTGTTTGTACGATGAAATGGAGGAGGAGCTGGCCAACACACACACACATCTGTAGAGAGAGAAAACGATCACATTATTTGTTAAATTTTTATACTTTAATTTTTTTAAATTTAATTATAAATTTATTTTATTTTTTATAAAAATATTACAATTACATATAATATAATTTAATAAATTTTTTACATAAATATATAATATAAATATTATATACATATTTTTAATATACGAAAAACGTTTTCCGAAAAAGAAATAACAAACGAACCCAAGGAGCACTACCAAAAAAAAAAAAAAACGAACCCAAGGAGATATCCAATGTAGCCAACGCCACACAAATAGTTTCAATGACGCATCTGCCACTACGATTGAAATAAGACAATTAGGGTTGAGTTTTTACTAAACTCACATTTTTGGGGTTAATATTTGAACTTGTTCTATAATAAAATATTGAAACACTAAATATCATACTTGTATAATTATGTATTTATAATATTTTAAATATAAATTATATAATAACAATTTTCATAAAAAAATATAATAATAAATTACAATCTTAAATTTAATCTTTCATTTTATATAAATTAAAAAACTTATTTAAAATAAATATTAAATCAGTAAAAATTAATTGCAAATTATAAAAATATGTTATTTAGTATAAATAAACATGCAAATTAAGTATATTATAATTATTACTTATAAATTGATATCATACAGACGGGATAGGATGCGTTAAATATCATATGGTAGGATTGCAAAGCATACCTAGTACTAAATTCAAATAGTTTGTCCCGTAAAAAATCATGTCCCTCTATCAGCCAAAAACGTTATACCTCTCTTGTAACTGGGTACTCTCTCAATTTGCTCTCTCTCAATTTGGCAAAAGCAAATTAAAAGAATATATATATATATATATATATATATATATATTCCATCACTTCCGTTCTGAGATTTCTTTTTTAAGCAAGATCATGACTCATGAGTTGTTTTTATATTTTTGGGGTATAAAATTAATCTCTACTTAGATATTAGCTTGCTCCTGACAACAAAGTATTTTTAGTGCAAGTAAAACATGTATTTTTAATGCAAGTAAAACCTGCCTTACGTGAAACTTAATTTGTCGATTGAGTTATATCTCGAAATTTCATATTAAAGCTTCAGATTAGTATTTCTTTTCCTCATTTTATGAAATTAAAATAAAAACGTTTAAATATAAATAAGCCTTGTTAATAAAAAAAAAAAACTTTCTTTGTATTCAAGTTAAATTTGACAAAAAAAAAGTAACATTTAGTTGTACCAAAGTCCACGTACTAGTCTAAAAAAAAAAGGTTCACATACTAGTAAACCTTATCTCCATGTCTAAATACTTATAGTATTCAATAGTTTTATTTTAAATCAGTGATTTAAAAATTAAATTGAATGGATCGATTCAATTAGTTGAATCATAAATTATTATATTTTCTATTCAAATATTTTTTAATTTAATTATAAATCTAATTGATTAAACTAATCAAATTATGATTTATAAATTTTATTAATTCAATTTTTAAAACATTATTTTAGATGCACTTAAACACTTCTGATTGTGTAAACAAATATTATAACATTAGCGTTAGGCAAACTATATTCTTTTTGAAACTAGTGTCATGGATTGCTGGTCTCTGGTTCACCACTCGCCAGTTTCAAAGCTAGTCTTGCTTTCATTATAACGAGAAATGTTATAGTATATTGATCTTAATTAAAATAATTTGTTTAGTTATATTATTATTTTTATATAATATATAAGTTATATTTTAAATGTGTTGTGTTAACTTTTTTTTATTCAATAAATTTATATTTATATTTTTTTCTTAACTTTCTTTTTTCTTTATCATGTTTTTTAACATGATATTATAAATTTTATTTGCATAGTTATATATATTAAATTAATCAATATTTAAATAATTGTATAAATTCTTATGTTCTATAATTATTTTACATTTAAAATAATAATATATCAATTATTAATTAATTTAATTTTTATAACTTACTTAAACAAATACTATATAAATATTTCTCTATGTTCACAGGCGTGAAAACTCGGTGGCTAATGGTTTAGGCAAGCTTGCGGGATCTTTGGGGGATATGGTTTGGATAGGGGATGCACCCTCTGGCATAAGTAACTTGGCTTTCCTTGACGTAATTTCTGCAATTTCCAGTTAATAAATTTCACGATCCTTGACCTGTCAAATTAAAAAAATGTCTTTTTTTTTTTAACGTGATCTTTTTTTTGAAACTAGTCAAAGCTTATTGAATTACTATATTTCCTCATATGATTATATTTTTTGGTACGAATATATGCAACTAATTTTTGTTTGGGGTATTGAAATTGTTTTTTTAACAATTTTTTTTTCAAATTCAAACTCTTATCATTGCACAAGTTGTTCAAATATTGAATTTAAGTTTGGTTTCTATTTAATCCATTCTTTATAAGTAACTAGCTAGAGCTTATATTAATTAATTATAATCAAGTATATAATTACGTATGTATTTTCTTTTAAAACTTACCAAAATTCGCATGTTGAAAGGATTTGATATTTATCATAAAATTATATCAATAGTTTATATTTTAGTTTTATTAATATTTTGCATTTGTGCAACGCATGAAATAATTAAAAAATTTAACATAAATAACTTATTTATATAGTTTCAATTAATTTAAATTTTGGATTATATAATTTTTTATATATTTTTATATCATTTATTATATTTTTATTTATTTAGATTTTTTTAATTACTCATTTGGATTTTCGTCAATACTTTTAAGGTATCAATTTTTTATTTTTTACTCATTTGAGTTTTTATCACTATAGCTTCTTTTCATTAAAGTATTAGTCTATATTTTTCATGAACTATTGATTGTTATAATTTTTAATATTTAATGGTATTAAATCAAATTTAGGAATATAAATTTTATCACTAATATGTTTTCATGTTACTATTCTTACTTCTATCATATTGGTCTACCGTTTATCTATAATTAATTTATCTCATAAATATACAATCATATTACTTAATTAATATTTCTAAGTAATACAATCAAAACTTTTTTTTAAGGTTATATCAAATGATCCATAATGTAAAAATTATATTATCATTTATAGTCATTTTAATGTATCGTTAGATAAAAAAATGTATAGATGGAATATAAATAATGTATCGTCGGATAATATATATTGAAATTTTTTTTTAACTTTTCACCCCATATCAAATTAAGTCTTATTGCAAAAAATTTATCTTCTTTTATAATTTTTATTGTATACTATTAAATATTAAATATTTAAAAAAATCATTAATGACATTTTCATATAAAATTATATTACAAATTAAATCCTTAATTTTTCACTTCTATTATCAAAATTATATCAAACTAGCCACTAATATCAAATTTTATCCCAAAAGAAAAAAAAAATATTAGGTTGATAGATATTGCGGTGATAATTAAAAAAGTATATATCTGCAAAAAATTACAATAGTTTAAATAATATTCAATGCATTTTAATTTTTTAACACTCTCTAACATGTACATTTAGTTTATACAATTTAAGTAGGCTAAATAAAAATAATACATTAATTAAATCAATCATTTAACATTTGACTTTTTAGATTCTTTGACATTTTTTAATTCATTTTCTTTGTAATTTCTGTTATTTATTTCTCTTTGTAATTTCTTGTTTTATTCTTTTTTTTCTTGTTATGTATATGTAGCAATTTTTTTTACATGTGTCAATATTTCTTTTACGTTGTTACATTAGATGACACATGATAAAAAATTAGATAATGTATTTATCATATGTCAAAAGTTTAATGCATTTACTAATTGACTTAGATGAAGTATTATAGGACATTAGGTCATGCATTTTATTTTTATATATTAATTATAATTATTATTAATTATATTGATTAATTGATTATATTTATTGATTGATTAATTATATTGATGTATATGTCACATTTTTTCATGTGTCAATATTCATTTTAAATTGTTACATTAGATGACACTTGACAGAAAATTAAATAATATATTTGTCACTTGTCAAAAGCTTAATGCATTTACTAATTGACTTAGATAATACATGGCAAATTTTTAGGCCATGTATATTTATTTTCTATATTATATTGATTATAATAGATAATTAACAAGTATATTTTTTCAATGATAATCTCAATTTTATGTCCATTAAAAATCTTGAAAAAATATTATTTTCATTTTCAAGATTATTTTATGACAGAAAATTATCATATATTAATATTTGGAAAAAAAAAAAAAAAGCTTAAAAAAGATAATTTTTTAAAATTTATTTTAATTTTAACGACGGACACATTTGCCACAAGTATGAGATTTTTTACGACATGATCCGTCACCAAAACATATTTATTTATTTTTAAATACATCTACACTCCTTTGTCTTCATGTTACGTCTCATTGCTTCTCTATTTTCGATCGTTATTGTACCACACGTCCATTACTTTGATTAACATTTTCTTTTCCGATTTCATCATTTAGGTTATGTTCAGATTCAGAGAAAGAAAATAGGCAAGAACTTAAATTTTAAAAGTTTGAAATTTTCTCTTGTTTGATTGAAGAGAAAATAATTAAAAATAAATAAATATGAAAGAAAAAAAATTAATAAACAAAAATTTAAAATTTTCTCTTCATTTCAAATTTTAAAATTTTATCTCCTCTTTTATTTTCTTTCCCCTCATCCGCACAAAGAAAATTTCATAAATTGTGAAATGAGTGAATAAAACTATTTCTTACATGCAATAATTTTCATTACCTTATTAGCACTAAATTCTTTCATTTTAGAATAAAAAAAGTTTAAAAAAATCAAAGGTTGTCCAATTTCAAAGTCAAGACCTATCAAGTTTAGACTCTATTTACCTAACCTTGGTTAGGTCTAATTTAGTTTCATGCAAGTTAAACGAAAAAGATTTTAAGTAAAACACATGACCATAAATGGTTACGAGTGTTGAGCTCAGCCTCTTACAAATGAGACAATCAGAGTTCAAAAGAAAATTTTAGAAGGCAGTACCTTTTATATTTTGAGGTTGACAAGTAATATCACCCCCCAGCCCCAGCTATACATGCATTTGTAAGCAAAGAGTATTTACATATTACATAAAATACAAATAGCTACCCAAGTTAACTAAGTATTCCTTAATGTAAATCCTCAAGGGGATATGTGTAAACAACACCAGACTATAAGGAGGAGAAGCAAGAAAAATAAAAAATAAAATAAAAAAGATAATTAATTAAGAGGGGACCGTTCTATGCCGGTAATCAAGTAATAACCCAAACATAAAAGAAAAGAAATTAAGCACAAGCTGGTGGGTTGAGTTTCCCTCCGAAAGTAGCATTTGCATTCAAACAAGAGGCTATGAAAGTTGTATTATGTGATGGGCCATTAAAAGTCAAATCAACATCAGCTACTTCAACACCTACGCAAGGGTTTCGTGTGCTGCATTGCAAAGACACTGCAACGTTTGAGACTGTAGTTCCTTTTATCTTACGGAAATGAACATCGCTGATCTTCCACACAGAATTTGATGGCTGCATATGTATATATGTATAGACAACAACATAAGACATCCCAGTTAGATAAGAACAAGGGTTTAAATAAAGAAGCAAATTGATATATAAACTTGCATATATTGCATGCTTAAGTTGTTTACCGCTCTTTGTTTTCTGGAACCATAATTCTGGTCGATGACAATGGGATTCTGGACATCGTTCATGATGAGGTCTTCATAGATAATGTTTTTTGCTTCCCCTGGTTTTGTCCCCAACCAGGTTTTGATTCTAGCACCATTGGTTGTTTTTGTGAAGGTGCAATTTGTAACGGTGACACCGTCCACACTTTCCTCGTCCTCCCTCTTACCAAGGCTTCCAACACTGATGCCATGACCAGGGCCGCAGGTAATGTTAGTGATAGCAATGTTGGTGCAACTATGTCCAACGGAAACGCAGTCATCCCCAGTTCCAATGGCGCTGCTGGAGACGTTGATCCTGTCACTCATGCTCATGTGCATTCCGTCTGTGTTTGGACTGTTTCCGGGAGCCGTAATGTTGAGGTTAGAGAATGAAATGTTGCTACAACTATGAAGATGGAAGTGGAAGTACATGCTATTTAACGAAGTGATGTCTGTCACGATGGAATTATTCACTTGATTGAATTTCAGAGACTGCATGCATGTATAAAGTTGTCACTTGTCAATGAATTTCAAAGACTCCATGCATATATAAAGTTGTGAGGTCTATATAGTTACTCCTATTATTATTTTATACGTGGAATGTTGTAAGGACCATAATAATAATATAATTATTTTTAAATTTTTTTATACATATTAAATAATAATTTGAGTATCTGTATCTAATTAAAAAATATATTCTTTCAAATTAAAGGATATATATTCAAAATTATGTATATGCTAATCAATAAATATGGTATGCTTACAGCTGGGAGGGGAGCACAATTCTTGGTCTTCTTGCAGTCATTATACTGCCAACTAACGGCTCCTTGGCCATCGAAAACTCCTTTACCATGCAGCACCAAGCCATCAATGTCTTCAAATGTGAACCATTCTGGACTAACATACTCAGATAGATCTGTGGTGGCTTTAACAGTTCCTAGAACTTCAACAGTTATGGGCTTTGGGCTAGTACATGGCCCTGCGAACATAGTCGGGCCAGCACGAAACGTTCCCTCTGGGATCAAAACCTTTGCCGGAGTAGTACTGTTTTTGCATGCTGCTCCCCATGCAGCCCTAAATGCCTGCATAATCATATCAAACAATTCATATATATTTTACATACATCTTCTTTTTTACAGACAAATTGAGCTCTTACAATTGATAACATTTCAATTTGCCTCCATTATTTCAAGGGAGAGGGCATTTTTTCACATTATATTTTTATATCCCTTTTACATCTATCTATACTTATTTGGGAAAGAAGAAAAAGAAAGAAAATGTATATTAAAAGATACGTTTCTCTTATTTTATTACTTAAAAAAAAGTGATGTAATAGAAATGACGTATAAATAACATTACTTTAAATCAATACATTATTTTAGTCCCTGTAGTTTTTTTGAATTTTCAAATAGATTTTTATAGTTTAAAAATGTTTAATTGAGTTCTCATACTTTTTAAAAATTTAAAATAGGTGTTTATATTTTAAATAAATTTTTAATTAGATCTCCACTAATTATGATTTTTTTAATTAAGTCTCAGAAATATGTAACAACAACAAAGGCTGACTCGTAGATGACTGTAAACATTTATTAACAGAGATTTATGAGCATTAGCCAATAGGAACCTATTTAAAATTTTTTAGAAATATAAGAAATTTATTAAAAACTTTCAAACTATAAAAACATATTTTAGAATTTAATAAAACTGTAGGAATTAAAAGCCTAATTTAACCTTTAGGTAATAAAAAAAAATAGACATTTCAACACACACTCTTTCTATTTTTATTTTCCCAATAAAAAAATATATAAAAATTATCTATAAATATTGATGTACGAATAACACCCTAATTATATTAAGGGTTTTTTTTTTCTAACAAATGTCTTTAACAAGTTTTTAAATATGTTAAATACCTTATTTTTATAAAAAAAAAAAATCATATTTTAACTTCATTTTAAGTGCACTTATTAACAAACTCCTTAATTATACTCACATCAACATTGTCCTTCTTGTCATCTGCCAGAGCACCGAATTTTGCCACATCAAAAATTTCAGGACCCCTATTTGGAAGGAGGCTACGGCGAGTACCAAGGCTACGTGATGCTCCTATCAGGCTGCATGAAAGGAAAGCTATGGCTAAGAAAGAAAGAGCCCTTGCCGTAGCCATGGTGATCACCAGCTTGAACCTTGAAAATACAGAATTCTAAGGTTTTAAATTGCAGTTGCTTGTGGTTGTTGCTATTGCAGCCGCGATCAATTATGGTCGCAAGCTGCAATTTGAAACCTACGTTCTATGATATTTGCATGACTTAATATGACTTGAATCTTTATATTTATACAAGAGAACTACATCAAACTCTTAGCCAATGAAGCCTATTTTTGGTAACTATCCTCCTATTAATCAGGATATTGGAAGTCTTTAGATTTTAGCTTCTCTATATTTAGTGTTGCCTTCTCCCACGTTTAGCTAAACAATGATCACTTTGGCTATAATTAAAGAAGCTTAATAACTGGCGCGTGTACCTGGCCACTTCTGAACCATTAATTTACAACTAAATTTTAAAATAAGTTTATAAATTATAATGCAACAAAAGTGTAATGTTCTGGCCTTGATTGCAATTCCAAGCATCAGTTTCTTTTTCACCTTTGGATTCAAGTGCAATTTTGAATCACTTTCATCAGGGAGAGAAAGTGCATATAGAAGTCTTGGGTTGTGATGAATAATGGAAGGAATAAGATATGTAGTTATAGAAAATTACCCAGAGGATATAATGCTTACAAAAATGATGTTTTTATATTATTTTTGAAAAAAACATCACTTTTTCACTTTAGATGATTGTGATTAAATTAAAGAAAATAATAAAAAAATAATATAATTAATATTATAGAGATAGATGTAAAAAATGACGTGAGAAAAAAATATGATAAGAAAATTATAGTTGTAATACTTATCTTCAAAATCTTAATTTAAAGATGGCTTTGGTGGGAATATGAGAAAATTCTTCTGGAGGAGGAAGTAACTGGCTTAGATTTTGGTGGTAGGAATACCAATTTTTTTCATTCTCAACAAGATTGTGATGAGATGTTACACGATGATAATGGTGCCTTGGCTGGGTGCAGGATGAGCTACCCTTCTATTTTACAGTACATGTCAGTGGCTTTCCTTAAAATGCTATATTTAAGGAATCGGATACCTTCCCTCCCTATTTTGTCTGGGGCTTATTCACCAGACTTAGAGACGACATCCTCAAGCCAGTATCAAACAGGTCTTGAAGGATCTTGTAAAGATCAAAAATATCAATCAAGCCTTGCTTGTACGTTTTTATCCAAAGGTGGGGAAATAGGAAAATTTGAGGCAAGTCAGGGCAATCAGTTACAAGATAATTGTGAAAGCACTTGAAAATCCCATATGGAGTTCATCGGTTCTCCAAATTAGAGCACTTTTGTCCCAGGCGTCATCTCAGATAACACAATGTGTAGTGGCCATGTTATCACACCATCATCATTGCTTGGGAAATGATCATATACACAACATGTAGTAAACATATGATGTTAAATTTGTCAATTTATGTTTATGGACAAACATTTATAAATACCTTTTTAAACGATTTTAAATAGTAGGACTAAATTAAAATTAGGATTAAATTATATAGACAAAATAAGTAATTTAATCATTTTCATTTGAGTTTAAGAAAATAATACTACAAAAGAATATACTGCAATTGCTATTATTATGAGTAATTTTAGTTACACAAACCAAAAACTCTCACAAATTATGAATAAAATTAATTATTTGTAAAATATATTTAACCAATAATATACCTATGTATATAAATTAATGAGTTTAAAAAACAAGAAAAAAAAACTTGTCATAAATTTATGATTTTAGTAAATGATTAACTATAAGTAATTAAATCAATTTAACAATTAATTAATTTCAGGTTTGTAAGATCTGTGAGCCCTTTCGATTGTATAACTAACATTATCTTTATAGTATTATTAACTAAAGCAATTTTGTACCCAAAAAATAAAGCAATTAAAAGTACAATAGATTAGTTTTATCATAAAATAATCGAAATTTGCATCTACATTCCACAGTACCTGGTTAATATATAAGGAAAATTTATTAATGAATAAATACTAATTTTAGTTTCTAAAGATATATGTGATATTAATTTTTGGTCATTCGAAGAAAGTTCACATTAATTTAATTTCTCAATCTTAAAAAATGATATTAATGTAATTTCTTAATCATAAAAAATCACATTAATATAGTCTCTAAATCAAAAGTTTCATTAATATTGTTCTTATAGTCCATACATAAAAGAATAATTTTAATGTCACTTTTAATAATTAATAGACTAAATTAACGTCAATTTTTTTGAAGGACTAAATTGAAGTAAAACTTATATCTTTAAAGAATTAAAATATGTGTCTACTCTTTATTAATTAACAAAAAGTAAAAAGTTGTGTAAATTAATTTCAATGCTAGGCGTTGATGGGCAAATGATATATGAGTATAAATATCGTTATAGTTTTAAATATTAGTCATATTAATTATTTGTAATCAAATTATAAGAAATATTCTTGTGTTTACTTTAACTCAAGAGTATATGACCTTCCTTTGACAAGCCCAAGGAAATATGTTGAATTAATTGCAAGTGAGCTTGAAGAATAATAGGAAAAAAAAAAAAGACCCTTCTAAAAGTATTGTACTTTAGAGGTATTTTATTAATGAAAAAAAAATGTACTTTACAGAGAATTGTGTATTTTTATGATTGTTATTTGAAATTAGAAAAAGGCTATATATATATATCACTAGCACATAGATTAATAAATCTTATTACCGATTTTTTTAAAGAAGATAGGCGTTTATAATACAAAAGTGTTTCATAAATATTATAAAATGTATTTATATATAAGACCAAGCTTTTATGGATAATAATTTTATACAATTTCTAACCTTAATTTTTTTGTTCTTTTGGTACAAATTTTAATTACATTGTGCCAACAATAGAATGGTATTTTCTTAAAAGTATATAGGTTCAGTAATATTATATAGGTCTTTCTACCCAAAAATAAAAAAAAAAAATACAGGCTTTTTAAGTCTTCCAAAAATACATAATTTTCTGGGGCCTTTCTCCTTACCCTTAATTTTTTAAAGGTATTGGCACCTTTTCAAACAAAATATGTTATTTGTATTTATTTATTGGATAAATTTTTATTTTGATTAATTTTTATTTTAGCTTTCTTTAATATAAGTTTGACTTGAAATTTTAAATATTACAAATTTTACTTTCTATTTTATATTTTTTATTCTTAAAATCTTTATTAATTGTGTTACCTAGCTTATTAGGAAAAATGAGAACAAAACACATGATCAAATGCATATATATGAATTAATTTATCAAGTTATAAGTTATTACTAATAAAATATTTTATAAAATCAACTAATAATATCATGCAAAGTTAAGAAGGTACTAATTCCCTTTTAAAATAAGGGTATCGAATGAATTCCTATTTTTTTTTGTATTCAGGACGTGAAAATTTATATATTTATAGAATTGAATAAAAAACTATTTTGTGAGATAAAAAACATAATTAATATATATATATATATATATATATATATATATATATATATATATATATATATATATATTACGGTTAAGTGATATCCAAACTGGTATGACTAATTTATTTCTCAATTTAGTCAAAGATATATTATTCATTTTGGAACTAAAAAAATTACAAAGATATTTTTTGCATACTGATCTCAAGATATAATTTATTGATTTGTTTAATTCCCTTCATAATCTTATTATCAATTCACTCGATGTCTTTTAAACTTTGATTCGGTGTTAAAGATGAGAAATTCTTATATAAATTTGGTTCATTTATATTAGATGTATTTAATCAATTATATCATTAATTAATAAATTATTATTATTATTATTATTATTATTATTATTATTAGTAAAATGAAGGGGCCTAAGCTAGATAATTATTATAACTAATTAATAGATAATTTTTATCATCTAATCTATACGTTGATAATGAGATTCTTATAGTCTCAAATTTTAGTTTTTTTATAACTTAACATTTATTCATTTTAAGTCTTAAATATAAATCAAACAAGATAAAAATATAATTTAGTCATATATTTTTTATAAAATTATCAGTTACAATTAAAACAAAATTGTATAACTTCTATTTCCATCTAGTTAACCGTTTATTGCCCAATTGCAACAAATGATACAACCCTACTTTAACTTTGATTTGCAAAAGTTATAATAGACAAATATAATGATTATGTACGTGCATTTTTTTTTTTTGGTTATGCAGACACATTAATACCTTCAATCTACTGATATTTAGTAATAGGGAAGTGCTACACGCTCGAGCACTAACAAAAGACAAATCTCAATATCTTTTAATTGATCTATCGCTTTCAGCCGTCTATCTTATAAACGCTCGATCGTTTATAACCATCATATTTAATAATATTGGTCTTTACAGCGATCTGGGGAGGCGGTCTAGACTTCAGATTATATAGAGAATTTTCATTTGATAAGCTTTTGTAGAAAAAAAAAAGGTTTTATTATATTAGTAAGATTTAGTTAAAATTTGTGAATTTTTTTATAATATTCGTTTTGGACCGTGGTCTGACATCTCATCCGGAATGATCGACCTGATACACGAATTATCGGATTCTGCCATCAATACCTCAGCCTAGGCATTACAACCTCAGACCACGACATTGGACTATGACGATCGCCAGACCCATGCAAAATCTCACAATTGCCGATCACAACCTTAATTGTGGGGATCATAACTGCCTGCAATAAGGATTGGCCACTAAAGGGATAGTCCTGATAGGTCAGAGATGAACCTCAACGATAGTGGGCTGATAGCTCTGTCAAGATACGATCCTAATGTACCTTTGTCTTATACGAATTGCATGAGGATTCCAGTCATGCTCCATATATACCAGGCCAAGTTAACCTAATGAGGTATCTGCTATTTCATTGCATAAACCCTACTTGTGCACTGCCTGACTTGAGCGTTGGAGTCTCTTTGCAGGTACCCACCCCCCTGGTTCAATACGCTTGACAACAGCTGCGCAAGGAGGAAATCACCAAGTATGTGCCTATCATAGGTACCTTCTGAATTCACTTCAGAACATTAGCGTCGTCTGTGGGAAACTGATAAACTTCCATTCCCGCGTTAACCATGGTGAGCATGAGACACGACCATAGGAAGGGAAGCACTGCACATGCTGCCCTTGGCCAAATACAGGGCCCAGCGGCACAGTGCGACCCTCCTTCCGTCGCACCACTAGAAACCTCCGCCTCTAGAAGCAGGCCTATTGTGGTGGAAACTCTCAACGATGGACACGAGGCTTCAGCTTCTGCTGAAAAGTCCCGCTCTATCTCGAATGGTTTCTATCAATGACAAGCTTGTCTTTCCTCAGGGTGGGGCCAACAATACAAACCATGGAGTAAGGATCTATATGCATGCTTGCTTAGGGACCTCCCACAACGATGTAGACCATGTGTCTCACTATGAAGACAATGTCCAATCCGAAACGAAGAGAAATGACCTTCAAGAGTTGTTGCACCAACAAACAACGCTCATCGAGGGTCAGTGACGTCAGCTGGAAGATCAACGTCGTCGATTAGAGGATCTCGAAAGATCGGTGAGGACGGACAATGACAATGGAGAATGAGATGTAGTCCGTAATGAGCAAGCAGCCCAGTGTGCTAGCGCTGGGGTTTTTGGAAACAATAACCCGACTCCCGGCCATCAACAACAATTCTCAGATGCTCTAATGGCTATAGGGTCCCGAGGAACTTCAAGCCTCCAAGCAATTTGGAGGCTTATGATAGGACGATAAATCCCCAAGAGCACTTGGACGCTTACACTCAATCCATGCAACTCTACGGGTACACCCCAGAACTACTATGCCAAGTCTTCCCCCTATTTCTGAAGAAGGACGCACTCTGTTGGTTTGTCACCTTACGAACAAAGATCATGGGATGGGAAGACCTTACACAACGTTCTACACCACAGTAAAGAAGCGACCGAAGTCGATTAACTCCCTTTTCGGAATCCGCCAGGGAAGTTCTGAATCATTGCGCGAATACGTCAAAAGGTTCAATCAGGCCTGTGTGGGCATTGAAAACCTGGATAACAGGATAGCCCTCCATTACGCCAGAAACGGACTTCGAACTGACTCTGGCTTCTTCATGTCGTTAGCAATAAAGAAGCCGGCGAGTCTAGATGAGTTTCACCTACGGGCAGATAAGTACGTCGAGCTAGAGGAAGTTACCAGAGTCAAAGAGAATCTGGAAAAAAGGTGAACCCGTTTACTAGAAAAAGAACCAAAACTCCAACCAATCCCGTGACTCCTCCAAGAACGAACGATATCGGCCAAAGTATTCTGAGTATACTCCTTTGAACACCTCTCGAGAGACAATCTTGAAGGAGGTCCTTCAAACCAAGTTCTAGGATATCAAGAGGCCACCACTCGTAAAGAAGCAATTCCAGAGGGACCATTCGCAATATTGTAGGTGGCATAAGAGCTATGACCACGAGATAGAAGATTGTTACCAGTTCCGGGATATTATTAAGTCCCTAATAAAAAAAGGACGATTGCAAAAGTACATCAGCAGTTTCTGAGGAGGCGAGCACCGCATAAGAAATAGGGATTGGAGACGAAATCGTAGTCCCCGGCGAAGTCCAAACCAACGTCCAAGAAGAAGCCAGAGTCCTGCTAGAAGATCTCGGACCCTACCACATCGCAATGTTGAAAACAGACAAGATCAAGATCAAGATACTCAAGGTGAGGCTAACAGGAAAGACAGACTCATGTACCAAAGACAAGGATACACCGCTCATTTCCTTCTCCGGCAAAGACTACGATGATATTATTCGAGAACATGACGACCCACTGGTCATATCCGGAATAATATCCAACGCCGAGGTCCATCGTATCTTCGTGGATCAGGGGAGTTCGGAGGACATCATGTTCATGGATGCCTTCGAAAGACTAGAGTTCCCTCTGTCTGCACTCACATCGTATGAAGGTGAGCTGACCGGTTTCTGAAGAGAAAAAGTTACCCTGGTCGAATACTTTGAAACTTTCTTAACCCTAGTTAACGATAACACGTACAAAACAGTTAAGGTGAGATTTTTTGTTGTGGATTGCCCTTCGGCTTACAACATCATCCTGGGTCATCTTACGTTGAATGACATTGTCGCTGTAGTCTCTACCGTCCACCAAGCCATGAAATTCCTCAACAGGAATAATGAAGTGGTCATGGTCAAGGGCGACCATATTGAAACCCTCAAATGCTATAATGAGAACTTAAAGATCAATAAGGCTTCCAGGAAAATAAAGGCACGTACATCTAGCACCGCCCGTGATCAAGTCAACATTCTGATGACCAAGTTGGATGTCTATGAGAAAATTCGAGGTACAAGACCCCAGTCTGAAGGAGAATTGATCCCACTCCAGCTGGGTGATAAACCTGACCAATTCACCAAGATAGGAGCAAATCTTAAAGAGCAGGAGGAGATCCGGTTAATAAAGTTCTTGCAGAAAAATAAGGATCTTTTCACCTGGACATCTGCTGACATGCCTGGGCTCGACCCCGCTTTCATCTGTCATCGTTTATCTATTAAACGGGATGCAAAGCTGGTCTCCTAGAAGAAAAGAAAAATTGGGCCCGAGAGGCAACAAGCTATTGAGAAACAAGTCAAGGAATTACTAAATGTTGGCTTCATTAGGGAGATCTCGTACACCACTTGGCTCTCGAATGTTGTCCTGGTAAAAAAGTCAAACGGGAAATGGAGGATGTGTGTGGACTATGCCGACCTGAATAAGGCGTGTCCTAAAGAACCATACCTTCTCCCAAACGTTGACAAGCTAGTTGATAGCTCCTTCGATTTCCAATTATTATCTTTTATGGACACTTACTCCGGGTACAATCAGATTCCAATGTACCCCAGAGACCAAGATAAAACAACCTTTATCACCGAAAGGGCGAGTTACTACTACAAGGTAATACCTTTCGGGTTGAAAAATACTGGAGCCACATACCAGAGAATGATGAACAAGGTCTTTGAAGAACAGATGAGGAGAATGCTAGAGGCCTACATTGACGATATGATAGTCAAGACTCCGTCGTCAGGATCACACACCTCGAACCTCGAGGAAATATTTGCACAGTTAAGAAAGCACGACATGAGACTCAATCTAGAAAAATGTGCATTCGGGGTCCAAGCTAGCAAGTTTTTGGGGTTCATGTTGACTCACCGTGGCATTGAGGCAAATCCCGACAAATGCAAAGCGGTGCTCAATATGCATAGTTCCCAGAGCGTGAAAGAAGTACAACAGTTAACTGGACGGATTGCGGCTCTCACCAGATTCCTAGCCAAAGCCACTCACAAATCCCTCTCCTTCTTCAAGCAATTGAGAAAAGGGACAGGATTAGAGTGGACGCAGGAATGTGAAGATGCTTTCGCATCTTTGAAGAACATTCTGGCATCCCCTCCCATTCTTACAAGGCTGAAGGCAGGATAAACACTTTACGTGTACCTCTCTATCCATGAGGAGGCTATGAGTTCGGTACTCATCATAGAAACACCGGAAGGCCAGAAGCCGGTTTATTTTGTGAACAAGGTATTGTAAGGCTCCGAACTCTGATATCAAAAGATAGAGAAGGTCGTTTTTGCACTCATCATCATGGCCAGAAAACTAAGACAATACTTCCAATGTCATCACATGGTGGTAAGAACAGATCAACCCATCTGGCAGATACTGCATAAGTCAAACTTAGCAGGGAGGATGATTGCCTAGTCCATTGAGTTTTTCGAGTTCGGAATAGCCTACGAACCTAGAGTAGCAATTAAGGCACAGGCACTCTCGGACTTCCTGGCCAAACTCACTTCAGACTACGGCAATGCCAATAAGATATCTTGGACCGTGTTCATTGATGGATCCTCAAACCCGAAGAAAAGTGGTGCTAGGGTAATCTTAGAGAATTCCGAAGGGGTGAATGTTGAGAACTCTCTTAGGTTCAAATTCCCCACTTCGAACAATCAAACAAAGTATGAAGCGTGCATCGCTGGTCTGGCAATGGCCAGAGACTTGGGAGCCACAAAGATTCGACTTTGCAGTGACTCTCAGCTCGTGACCTCCCAAATCCAAGGTGAATATCAGGCCAAATAGCTCATCCTGCAGAATACCTGGCGAGAGTACAAGAACTCCTCATGAGCTTTCAGCTTGTAAAAGTGGAGCATATACCCCAGGAGCAAAACTCTAGGGCCGACCTCTTATCCAAGTTGGCTAGCACCAAGAGTCCGAACAACAACCGATCGATAATCCAGGAAACCCTTTCGCACTCTGCAGTCACCGACATAGCTGTCTTCCAGGTCGATGGGCGAGAGCATACCTAAATCACGCCACTGTTGGAATACTTACAATCTGGTAGCCTCCCTGAGGATCTAAAAGAAGCTGCTAAGTTAAAGAAAGTCACGGTCAGATACATCATCTTCAATAGGCAATTATACTGGCGTGAATTTTCTTCACCCCTCCTCAAATGCCTTGCGCCAAAAGAAGCTGAATACATCCTGGCCGAAGTCCACGAAAGAAGTTGTGGGTACCATCTAGGAGGTAAGGCTCTAGTATTAAAGGCACTCAGGACAGGCTACTACTGGCCCAAGATGGAGGCGGACCCTTGCGCATATCCAAGTATGCGACAAATGCCAACGACATTCTGACCATTATCACACCCCGCCAGAGGAACTGTCCACGACATCCATACCTTGACCATTCTATTAATGAGGCATGGATATCTTAGGTCCTTTCTCTCAAGCGCCAGGGCAGTTGAAGTTTTAGGTTGTAGCCATGGACTACTTTACCAAGTGGATAAAAGTAGAGCCCTTGATCACCATCACCTCGGCCCGGATTCAAAGGTTCACTTGGCATCACATTATTATCAGATTCGGGGTCCCAAAATCAATTGTGACAGATAATGGAACGCAGTTCAAAGATAAGGGGTTTGAGAAACTACTCGACGGGTTAAAGATAAAATATCACTGCAGTGCCGTGGAAAACCCTCGTACAAACGAGTAAGCTGAAGCAGCAAACCGTGTTATCATCAGAGGGTTAAAGAGAAGACTGGACGAAGCCAAAGGAAATTGGGCCGAGCAGTTGGACCACGTCCTGTGGGCCTACCGAACTACTCCTCACTCCACAACGAGTGAAACTCCGTTCAAGCTAACCTATGGATGTGAAGCAATGATCCCGATATAAATAGGAGAAATAAGTTGACATCTCCAGAACTTTTCATTTGATAACAACCCCAGACTGATCAGGGAAGACTTGGATCTATTGGAAGAAAGAATGTGCATCACACATGTACGTGATGCTGCAATTAAGCAAAGAATGGCAGCCCGGTACAACCTGAAGGTCATTCACAAGAGGTTTCAGAAAGGCGACCTAGTACTCTGCAGAGCTGACATCGACGGAAAGAATGCCTCCCAAAGGAAATTAGCCCTTAACTGGGAAGACCCTTACCGCATCGTGATCAGTACCGGTAAATGAGCTTGTACTCTAGAGACATTGATAGGCAAAATGGTGAAATTTTTTTGGAATGCAGACAAAATTAGAAAGTACTACAACTAAATGCCTTATAAGGCCTAGTCTCCTAGTTTACTTTATGTTTGTTCTGGCCCAATTGTCATACGGATCTTAGTCCTTCAAAATATTCAATGAAACAAATGTCACAGATTGTTTGCATTTTCTACTAAAATTTTCAAAGGCCCCCAAAAGCCACTACGACGTCCCAAGATGTCATGGTACCAGCTGTGAGTTATCTTGTGCTAGATAGGTCATGCAGTAAAAAAATTTTGTCTTAGAAAAATTCTCGTACTAAACCATAAGCACGAAAGACCCCTACAAGGACTAGTCTTTTAAACCAAAGTCACGCGGCATCCTGAATACCAAAGCAGATGGTAATGGACCCCAGACAAAGTTTCTTACCTTAGGCACGAATCCCAAATGACATTCCACTTTGGACATAAAGAAAACCAAGGTTTCTAAGCCAAGGTTTCTAATTTCTTATCATGCGAAGTCCTAAAGAAAACCATAAGCATTCAACGATAATAGGCGTTGGACCCAGACCGCGGTCTTTCCTCATCAAATTAAAATTCATAAGTCAAAACAACACGAAGGGCGTTGGACCCCGAAATAGGCGAAGGAGTGCAACAAAAACAATTTGATTAAAACCCCGAAAATTGGAGTAGCACTATTGTCCATACAAAAACAAAACTCCACGCGGGGGGCAAGAATAAAAATCAGAATCACTCCGCGGTAGGATCTGGACCACGAACTATGGCGGAAGAGCCTTCAACACTTTGACCTCAGCAGCGAGACGAGGAAGCACGAGATGACCAGCTCGGACTACCTTCCTGGAGTCTAGGGAATCCAGAACCAGATCAACCCCGGGATTGAAGAGCTGAACTTGATCGATGGCATTTTGGAACTGCTCCTCCTTGATATAGGTGCAAACGGTAATAAGCTGCCCGACATCGCCTCGTAAGGAAGTAACTTGGGCATCAAGTCGTTTGTCCTCGGCCTGAAGACCTTCATTCTCAGTTTTTAGTTCGGCCACACACCTTTTGACCTCCGTCAAGTTGGCCTCATTTTCTTTTGTTGCATCCTTCAGGGCGGTCACTTCACTTTCCAGCTCTCGGGCCCGGGCTTCAACATCGTTTTTGGCCTTTATAGCCTCTTCCTTTGCTCTAAGAGCTTGGTTATCATCCCGCTTCACGGCAGCAACCTTTTCTGCCAATTTTCACTCATGATCTTCAATCATATGCTCCAAGTACCGAGTCTCCACAGCAAGACAAAGCCCGAAAGTCTCGAACCAGGAGAAGGTATCCTTCTTGCCACGCAGGGCTAGACAGGCTTCAACTTCTTCATCTAGGAGCTGGAAGTCAATGAACTCACGGTGATCTGAATCTTCACGGTAGAGATTGATTGGCCCAGTGTTGATTGACCCAGTGTCTTGTTCAACCGTGGCCCTCTACCCCGGTCGTCTAACTGATCTTCGTCGGCCGCTTTTCTCTTACGCCTCACAAGCACGGAAGGGGGGATCCTCCACATGGATTGGTTCCCTCTCCGTGGTTGGGACCTAGCTCAGTCGGGGGGATGAGACTGGCACAACATCAGCGATGGGGTCTGATGGCCCCGGTTCACTTCTGGCCTTCAAGGCTTCAAGGATTGCCAACACGTTCCCATCTTGAGACATCTCGGCCAAGCTCTCTGAAAAATCAACATAGGCAATTAGAGTCATATAATGGCAAAGAAAAAGAAAATAAGCACAAACAATGGCCTATACAACCTAGCACGACTCAAAGTTCCTCATCGTTAGGAGCATCTAATGTGTCTTTAGGCCAGATCTTACCGACCTCACTAACCCACATTTCAAAGAAATTGACACACTCAATCTCCTCGTCATTCAGGTGACCTACTTCCCTCTCGAATGATTGAGGGGGGATGTTCCACGACGTCAGATTCCAGTATAGGCTAAATGTTGGCTCCCCGTCGCTCCCCAACCAGAAGGGACGAGTGCCGCCGACTGCCATCAACTTAAAGAACTTTTCTTTAAAGTCCTTGTAACTTTCTAAGTATGAAAAGAAGATTGTTCTTCCTTGTCGTGATCATACTGACAGCCAGGATTATTGGCGAGCACGGGCACCGTGAACAGAGTACCTCATGTGGAAGTAAAAAAATGCCCCATTCGAACATCGCAACCCCACCAACCGGTATATTCTCTCGAAAACCAGGATATTTACCCAACTATTGAGGTGGATTTGACTGGGGGCAGCATGAAGAGTCCAGAAGACTGTAATATGGAAGTCGTTGAAGGGGAGGCGAAACCCAAACCTCGTAAAGAAGTCTTCGTAGAGAAACATGAAATGTTCCCCTACTTGACGGGTCGAACACACCTGTTCTCTCCCTGGGGACACGATCAGGAACTTATCATCCCGGGCTCCTCCCTCGGTAAATTCCAAATAATCTATTAGCTTGTCCAACTCCGCCTCGGACTCATAGCGGGATATACTATCAAAAGCATCATCCGCGACTTATGTGTAAGGCAATCCTGGACCTCGACGAATACGAATCGCCTCCTCATCTACCTATGGATTCTCTAGTTCCCAAGCTTTTGGAACCGGGGCAGGCACTTCAAGAACGAGCACTTTCCTTCTGGCCATTTGAATTCCTGAAAGACACACAGAGGTGTAGGGTCAGAACTAGTCAAGTTCAAAGATCCAAACATGGCAATGAGCGAATAGAGAAGACTAAATGCACCCATGCACTGGCCTCCGCACCCACCAAGGTTAAAGCCTCAGAAGGACACCTCCGCCACACGCAGTGCGATGAATGAGGTGTTCCGTAGGGCAACACCATTAGAAGACGGGGAAAATAGTTTTCCCCCACCCTTGTTAGCAGTAAAAAAAGGGAAACACACCATAAAAAAAAGGTGTGTAACCATTCATGACGTACCTAAAACAAATCAAAGTCAAGAGAAATGAAATACTTTGAAGAAAATGGAAGTAGAAAGAAGAAATCAAGCTTTCGGAAGACCAAAAATTTCAGAACCACTTTGCACCGCTGTAAAGTTCATCGAAAATCTCCTTAGGCTACCACTTTTTAATGAAAAACAGTGAAATGAAACAAAAAGGCTAAAAACCCTATTTATAGGGGTTACGATTAGAGGGTAATTCAGTCAGAACATTTCAGATTTGAAAAGATATTCATCATGACGCGTGAAGTACTATGCACGTCCACTCAACCCGAGCGCGCCACGTGGCCCACGTAGCCGTCATGATAGTCGATAGGATAGTTACCCAGTAGACTACGAGACACGCAACCTCAGGGTCCAAGAGCTTGGAAAACTTATTCAGACCCCGAAAGCTTGACTACCCCTGAAAAGTTCTCCTAAGGTACAAAGACCCCGGATCCAAGTATTTAAACTTGGCACTTCACCGGTCTCGACTAAGTACCAAGTTGGGGGCAACTTAACATATCACATTGTCAAGGTGAGCGTTGGACTCACCCCGGTATAATATAAATACCACGATTTGCAGAAGAGAGAAAAATAGAAGACATAAGATTCAAAGCAAAAGAAAAAATTTCATTAATTTCTCATTCTATACATCGTCAGAAATCAAAAAGAAGGAAGTGGAAACATTTGAGACATGAAATTTATAAACAAAAAGCAGCCCGGAGAAAGATGAGAACACCACTGCTACCGGCATCCTCGGCCATGTCGCATCCATATTTCCTCCAGAACCAGCACTGGTCTCCTCCTCGTGAAGCGGCCTCTAGAAAAAGTGGATTGACTTTACCACCCGGAACAGAACACTGCTGCCGAGCTCTGGGGCTCTGCTACATTCTTCTTCACTGCCTCCTTCACCAAGATAGTAGAGACCGATATGTATTTCCCTTTGTTGGATGAGGCACATTTGTTCATGGGGAAGACCGTTCCATTGGAACCATGATCACCCCAAGCCACTCCAAATCGCAGAGCAGTCACAATAGTTCTTCATGCATATCCAAATACTCTTAGAGGATTTGCTGGCAAAAAGAGCCACTTTAGGCTCTATTTCTCCAATTGCCTCTGTCAAACACGACAGATATCACAAGCCTCCCAAACGACAAAGCGTAAATCAAATACACCATCGAACGCGGGAAAAGTGAGACATCTGCCGTTAATGCGCTGAGAAAGTGAGATATCCAGTAGAAGAACCGTTTAAGAAGACCATGACAAAGTTTCAGAAATTTGGAGAAGAACAAAAAGAAAACCCCCCCGCAAGAGACAAAACTCTCCAGAAATGCACAGGAAAAGAATGAACCATTTATCTGGGAGAAGTCACTTGTAGATGGAGACGCAGAAAGGAAAAAGAGAATGTCAAAGTCGAACGCAAACATCCCTTATTTATAAAGAGAATGGAACACTCCGATTGGTTCCTAGGAAGGAAGAGCCTGTCAAACTATAAAGTATGTGTTTAATGCTCTTATGTTCCCATTAGTTACAAGAGCAGCGGACGATGGGAAACTGCGCGAAGCTGATGTTTCCCATTAAAGGCTCCTCAATTCTCGAGGAAATCTAAGCAACGGTTCCCAAAGAATCTAAGACCAACAAAAAATGCTGCTGTAAAGACCCTGTGAACCACACCTAAGGGCAACTGAAGATAAACCTCAGAACAAAGAATGGTAATGTAAGCAAAAACACATCACGGTCTCTAACCACACCCTGACCTCGGAGGTACCCCGTACTCGACAATGGACCTCGGCCTCAATACGAGACACTGCGAAACCTAACTTCAAAGTTAGGGCGTAGTCAGTTACGAGCCTAATGATTCAATACCTTGACATTTAGGTCTTATCCAAGCACTAAGTTGGGAGCAACTGTTTTGGACCGTGGTCTGGGATCCCATTCGGAAGGATCGACCCGATACATGAACCATCGGACTCTACCATCAACACCCAGGCCTAGGCCTTACGACCTCGGACCACAGCATCAGACTATAACGATTTCCGGACCCACGTAGATTCTCACAACTACCGATCACAACCCTAAATGTGGGGATCATAACTATCTGCAATAAGGATTGACCACTAAGGGGACAACCATGACAAGTCAGAAACAGACCTCAACGATCGTGGGTTGATACCTCTATCAAATCACGATTCTAATGTACCTTTGTCCTATACGGATTGCATGAGGATTTTAGTCACGCTCCATATATATCAGGCCAAGTTAACCTAATGAAGTATCTGTTATTTCATTACATAAACCCTACTTGTGCATTGCCTGACTTGAGCATTGGAGTCCCTTTGCAGGTACCCACCCCCTGGTTCAATACGCTTGGCAGCAGCTATGCAAGGAGGAAACCACCATATACGTGCCTATCTCAGGTACCTTCTGAATCCACTTCAGAACAATATTTATATTCATTTTTTTCTATCACATGATTTTATCATATAAAAAATAATATTAGAGAATTCATTCCTATCAAATTTATATTTTATAGGGTAAAAATGAACATATCATATGCCTGGATGCTAATAAGCTCGTGCTTTTATAGAATAGGCTTTCATTACTATGGGCGGCCATTTCAGCTTAGGTTCATCTATATGGGGCTATGGAGAGAAAATTTCTTATATAGAATGTCAACAATATTTTTGATGGTATGATAATTGTTTAAATATAATTTAATAATATTTTATTTTCAATCTTTTGATTTTATATATATATATATATATATATATATATATATATATATATATATATATATGTTTATGTGTCACTTTTTTACTAGTATAACGTATTTCTCTATCTCAAATTATCTATCATCTTCAAAATTTTGATTTGTCTCAATTTATATGTAGTCATATTTAAGTTATTGAAAATGTATTAATTTTTTTTTCTTGAAGAGTTTGCAAGATGGCAGCATTAGAAGAATTAGCAAAATAGCAGCATTAGAAGAATTGGCAATAGTATAGTTAAAAAAAAAGCTATGCGTTAATGAATAAGCAATAAAAAATGACAAAATTCTCAATAATCAATAAGCTTCTATACCTAAATGAATTGGCAATAAAAAGTAATCTAAATGGCCAAATATCGACCAACACAAAAGTAATAACCCAGAATAAGATATGTGTTGTCAACACTAGAAGAATTAGCAGAGAATAAGAGAGGTACGCAATCTTATATGCCTAATATGAAAAAAGTCTTATATCGATATTAAGGAGAGAAAAGTGATCGGACAAGATAATATACTTATTGAGGTATGAAAGTGTCTAAGAGATAAAGATATAAGTTGACTCACAAAATCGTTTAACGAGATAATGAGGTCTAAAAAAATACCAAATAAATAGAGTATAAACACTTTAATCCTTATTTATAAGAACAAGAAAGAGATATAAATCTGTGTAAATTATAGAATGATTAAGCTCATGAGTCATACCATGAAGTTATGAAAAAGAGTAATTGAACGGAGATTAAGACAAGAAACTCATATTTCAGATAATCAATTTGGTCTTATGTTTGAGAGGTCAACACTGGAAACAATCTATCTTCTACGAAGATTAATGAAGAGGTATCACAAGAAGCAAAAAGACTTACACATAGTTTTCATTGATCTGGAAAAAGTTTATGATAGGATACTGAGAGAGGTCTTGTGGAAGGCTCTGGAGAAGAAAGGAGTTCGTATCGCTTATATTCGAGCAATCTAAGATATGTATGATGGAGCTAAAACTAGTTTGAGAATACAGGGTAGGGTCACAGAAGATTTTCTTATAACCATATGACTGTACCAAGGATCAACTTTGAGTCCATATCTTTTTACCTTGGTCTTGGATATGCTTACTACGCATATCAAATAGCTGGTGCCATAATGCATGCTTTTTACATATGATATAGTCTTAGTTGGAGAGTCAAGAGAGGAAACAAATAAGAAGTTAGAACAATGAAAACGAACTTTGGAAGAACATAGTTTTCGTCTAAGCAGGAGTAAGACGGATTATATGGAATGTAAGTTTAGTAAGAAGCGTACTAATACTAGCTTAGTGGTGAAAATTAGAGATCATATCATACCACAAGTCACACAGTTTAGGTATCTTGGATCTATCATACAAAATGATAGAGAGATAAAGGGAGATGTTGGGAATTGCAAAAATAAACGTAGCAGAAAAAAAAATTCCCACCAAGGATCCATACACAAAGAAGACCATAATCCGTGATTTTTGAATTTACTTCTTGAAGCGAGATGAAAAACAAATTATGTGAATCACCAACACCATAATAGCGACGATGTCTCTGTGGTATCCACACGAACAAACTCATGAACATCCAACGTTCACAATCTTGGAGTCTTATGTCTCTGACACAGTGCTAGCTGCGAAGATAAGAGAGACCTATCACTCTCTCACTCACTGTTTCTATAGGTGCAACTAGGGTTTTGTTCTGCGTGTTTTGCAACCCCTTTAGCAGTACTATTTATAATAATGATTGCCTTAACTGAGTGAGAGCAGCAGTAGGGTTAGCTGTGCAGCCTTTGGACTCATCTGTTATGAGTTAGGTTCATTATGGAATCCCAGTCCAACTTGGATTATCATTGCTCTAATTTAGTCTGCTTTATATGTGTGATCATGCAGGTTCTCATGACGTTGACAGTAATATTAAAATCTCATTTTAATATTACAAGCAGTGAGCAATATCTAACAATACATCACTGCTACCCAAGTAATGAGAATGTCAGTGATTTGATATAACCTTTTCGTGTTCAATGTTTCTACGTAGTTTAGTTCCTTTGTCCAGATATCCAGATTGAACACAAGGCATGAAACGTGTCACCCTTGTATAGTTCAATATTTCATTTCTTAATACTCAAGTAGACTTAGTAATAACAAATGAGATCAATATCTCATATTGACTCATTTGAGCATGACCATGCATTTCGTAGTCTCACTCAATTAGGGGCCCCGAAGATATCACTCCTGTTATGTAGAAGGGACAAATCCTATCTAGGTCATTCACATTCCTCTACATGATTCGCAGTATGTCCAATAACTAACTTTATAATCACCTTGTTACATATGACGTTTAATGATATTAAAACATACAACTCCTCATGTAGGAATCGTAATGATTTCAGATCAAAGAATCACATACACCATTATCACTATGAGAATCGCTTATGACACTCACGTAATGATCCAAGCAGTGTTCTTATGGTGGGTCAATCTAATACATCATTACTTTAATATGTATCCATGTGAATACTCGAGATCTCATATCCATGACCCGTGAGATGTGACTATCAATCTGCGCATATACTAGTCTCAATGCATTATTGTTGTCCTAATTAGCAATAATACTTAACTAAGGACATTTATGAATAGTATTATGTTTCTATCCAATAAGATCTCATGATCAAGTCATCCACTTGATGTCCTGTGGCATAAAACTTACTATTCAAAGGACTTTATTATGTTTATCATAAATAACACACAATAAAAGAAATGCCTCGTATATTAAATAAATAACATAATATAATGTAAGATAGTACAGTCACAATAAATTAGTCTCTAGGGCATACACCAACAAGAGATGTAAACATAGGATTCAAGCTAGATGGATGAAATGGAGGAATGCTTCAGAAATTATTTGTTATAGAAAAGTGTCTCTCAAACTTAAGGGTAAAATTTATTGCACAACTATAAGACTCGCGATGTTGTATGGTACTGAATGTTGGGCGGTAAAAAGCCAGCAAGAGCATAAGATCAGTGTCACTGAAATGAGGATGGTGCGCTAGATGTGTAGCCATACAAAACAAGATATGATTAAGAATGAATGTTTTAGAGAGAAAGTAAGGGTAACATCTATTGTAGAAAAGATGAAAGAATCTCGTCTTAGATAGTTTGGACATGTAAGGAGAAGATCCTTAGAAGTCCCTGTAATAAGAGTAGATCAGGTGAAGGATAACCCAGTAGTTAGAGGGAGAAGGAGACCAAGAAAGATTATAAGTAAAATGATTAAAAAAGATTAAGATTTGAATGACATTTTTGAAGACTTTGTTTGTGATATGGTATAATGACATCATTTGATTCATGTAGCCGACTCCTTCTAGTAAGAAAAAAACTTAATTATTATTATTGTTGTGTCGATATTAAGGTGAGATTCTTGTGATGCTTGCAATCCTCCTTCCATGTGTGTACAAACTTCAAGAAAGGGCTCTGTGATTTAGTCCATGAAAAGATTATCCAGAGTTTTCATTCATCGGAGAGTTTGGATTGAAATTAAGGTCTGGATTGAAATTAAGGTCTGGAAGTAAAAGTGCAGCATTATCATTTAGATCTGGCAAAATAAAATGTGCTTCCTCTTGTTGTCTATCTCCATTATCAATGTCAAAATTTGTAACATCTACATTCAGATATGGGATTTGGTAACTTGGGCTTTTAGCCATATTTGTTTTAACCTTAGAATCAGAAAGTGAAGGTGTTTTATAGAACCAAGTTTGGTGGAAAATTAAAAAAAAAATCATAATTTAATATGTTAAAAATGGAGGCAATCGAATTCTCAAATGGAGTTCTAGTTGGCGGATTAATTGAAGATGCTAATTAAAAATGGAGGCAATTTAATTCTCAAATGCTAATTTGATAGTATGTTAAAAATGGAGGCAATCGAATTTCCAAATTCGTTTCCAGTGAGGCAACCGAAATCTCAAATAAAAGATGTTAATTAATAGAGTATGTGAGTGGATAATTAATAAAGAGATACTAATTTATTATACATATGAGTAATAAAGCATTAGATAAGGGTAATTCAATAAAAATATACTTATTTTTTCTTTAATTAAAAGATAATATTTTTTTTAATTTATGTAAAAATCTTAAAAGTGACAAATAATTTGAGACGGAGAGAGTATTACAACGAGAGTGTTGAAAAATTTTTCCTATGAAGGGGACATGAACTCCACTCAGGTCTAAGATTATAAGTAGCACGTGGCTTCGAATGGGGTCGGCGCTTAGTCCAGGTTCATTTTGGTAGTGTAATGGCTACAACTATAAAAGAATGTTGGGCTTGAAGATTTGACCCTTACTCGGTCCCATGATTGTTAGTGGGCCCGATCTCTACTTTTGATGGACCGATCTTATGGGTCATCTTGATCTGGTTGTTGGTTAAGTCATTCTGAGCTTATTAGGCTAGTACGGTCTAAATATGATTGGTTTACTCCTCTCAACTTAAGTATACGATTTATACAATAATTTCTTTTTAAAAGGTAATGGATATAATATTTTTTTTTCTATTTGACTTGAAGGTAATGGAAATTGGAAATTTGGAACTAGCTTATATAGACCTTCATATCATTACTCTACTTTCTACTCACTTCAACACAGTTCACCGGCACATTTTTGGCATAGAACATAGTTGTTTTTTTTTTCAATTTTTTTTTCCAATGATGCTTTTTAAAAATAAATTTGTGACTTACTGACTTCAACATGGCTGAAACAATATGATTTAAATGAAGTTTAAGTAAAAATCATAATCATTGCCAATAAAATTTATGAACAAATAATGTTAGAAAGATTATTTTCAAGAGGATTAAAAAAAAATTGTTAAACACAAATAATTATAAGTATCATGATCCAAAAAAAAAAAAAAAGGCACACAGTGGTTTTTGGTTTGCATCTTTGAATTTCTTACTAAAGCCATGAACCAATGAAAAATGCTTAACCAATAATCTCAATCCAGTCCACATTCGCTAGTCTAAAACCCGAAACTGCAGGCTGAAATGTCACGTCAACATCATCGCGTGAGATGTGCATGTTTGTTTATGAATTTGTTGCTATTAACTAAAATTAAATGTCAATTATGGTGTATAATACACCCTTTTCGACTTTACCTGCAATAGTCAGGTTTTTTTGTTGCTCTAGGTTTCTTTTTTTTTTTGTTGGTTTCCCATCACCATTTGCTGCTGGTCGTCGCTAGCTTCCGGCCACCGCCGGCCGTCGTCACTTTCCGGTCATCACCCCTGCCAACGCTACCAGCACATCCTGCCATTTCACTCTCATATAATCACCATTACGTCTTATATCAACGCTTTTATATTTTTTTGTATTTTTTCTTCTGGTTTCTTCCAGATCCGACGTTGGCCGGACTGGAAGTTCGCGAGGAGGTCGTGGAGCAGCACACGGTTGCGAGAACGCCCAGATCTGGATGGCATGGCTGGTTCAACGTCGCCGGTCTGGTGCGGATCTGGTGCGAGCTACGCGGCGTCGCCAATCTGGTCGAGCGGTCCGCGGGTAGTGCGATTCAGGCGAGCTGGTTCCAGCGGTGGCGGGTTGGGTGGTGGGCAGCTCGCGGGGCGGTCTGGTTGGATCCGAGCGGCTCGGCGGTCTGGAGCTGCACGTCTTCGTCGATCGTGCTGCGCTGATCTAGATGAGCCAACCACCATAAAACTCCATATCGGCGGCGCATTCCTTCACCTTCCACCGTGGGTGCTTAAAAAACAGGCTCGACGTCAGCGGTGGCGCTCTTTGAATTCGTCGGCGCTGTCTTTACATAATCTTGCTTTTGCATCTTGTGAAAATTGGTTGCCGGCCGGATCTGTGTTAGAAAGTTCGGATGGGTTTGGTTTCAGCTTGGTGGGATGGTGGTTGTTATGGTGGTTTAAATGGTATGTTGGTTGAAGATGGTTTGTGGTGGGTGTTTGAGGTTGATGGTGGGTGGTGACGGATGAAATTTCTAAAAACGAGTGGTTTAACAAGGTGGTGTGCTTGTATTTGATGGTAGTTTTCATTTGGTGAAGATGGAGGTATATAAAGTTATGGCAGAGATGGAGATAGAAAGTGGGCGACGGTGGGCGGTTTAAAAGTAGGCGGCGGCAGGCGACATTTGATGGTGGCCATCGGTAACTATGGTGGTGATGATTAAAAAAAAATTTACAACAAAAAAAAGTTTCAAGTAATTAATCTTACTAAAGCCATGAACCAATGAAAAATGCTTAACCAATAATCTCAATCCAGTCCACATTCGCTAGTCTAAAGCCCGAAACTGCAGGCTGAAATGTCACGTCAACATCATCGCGTGAGATGTGCATGTTTGTTTATGAATGGAATGGAACTATGAATGATGAACACGACACCAACCTTATTTAGCTAAACTTAGTTTTCTCTTCTTCATTCGGAACCAGCACGTCACTTTACAAATCCTCACTTTTTTTAAAAAAATAATCAACTAAGAACAACCCAGAACTGTGGCAGAGAAGAGCTTTTTGTACACTGTACCAGGGAAACAAGAAGATATTCATCATCACTGTCATCATCATCATGTCTCAGCCTAAGCTTGGTCGAATTCCCAGTATCAGAGACCGAGTGGAGGGTGTCCTCTCTGCTCACCGTAACGAACTTGTTTCTCTCCTCTCCAGGTTTCTCTTTCTTCATCATCAACCTCATTCCTTCATCATCTTCTTCTTTTTTTTTTTGGGGGAGGGGTGTTGTTTGCTTTCTTCATCTCAAGTGTTCTTCACCTTTCTTCATTTCATTTTTTTTTTTACAGAAACTGTACTAAAAATATAATTTTTAAGATTTAAATATTGTTATAAAATACATTTTATTATTAGATTATATATTATTTATTAAATATTATTCTTAATTTTTTAATTTGTTATACAATTAATATATTTTTATTACTGTTTGTATATAATTTTTTTTATAATATTTTTTAAAAATATTTATTTCTTTTTGTCAAGTTTTTTAACTCGATTATTCAAACCATTGACCTAGTAACTTGATTCCGTAGAGAATTTCTGTTGTCCTTGTCCGCTCTCGGATGGTCGGCAATTTTGCTTGATGGTGACAATTTTTGGGGTTTTGAGAATTGCAAAATTTTGTGTTAAACTAAATTTCTTTTTGGTAATTAATTTTTTTGAGTTTATGTTGAGTTTTTTTTTTTTTTTTTTGGTTGGGGGTGGGGGGTGGGAGATGAGAATAATAGTAAATACATTTAGTCTTCTTTTTTTTTAAAAAAAAAAATTCTTTCAGGTGAGGAGAACTGCTAGTTTATGGCTTTCAATGTATTGATATTTGATAGTTGATATTGTGTTTGAACTTTGAAGGTATGTAGAACAGGGGAAAGGGATTTTGCAACCCCATAATTTGATTGATGAGATGGAAAATATCCTTGGTGAGGATAAAGCAACTCAGGATATTAAAAATGGCCCCTTTGGCGAAATCATCAAGTCCTCACAGGTGAATTAACCATGCACCTATTATAACGTTGGATTAAATGAGATAAATTTGTGAGTCTGAGTATTTCCCATTCTTTAGCCTTATTTTAGTCCCTCCATTTGCTATACGACGTTGACAAGTTCAAGCGTCTGAAAATATTTTGGACCTTAAATTTACTCTGAAGGTCAATTGCTTTTTCATTCTTAAATAAAAAAGGTTTGAAACACGAGTATTTATATATTTGATCTATTAGGGACAAATTGCATTCAGTTTGAATTAAATCCAATACTAATTGAAAGTGTGGCTTACAGATGGTTTGTCTACCAAGAAACCCAGTAGTCCAGTACTATAGCCTAGACACAGCAAAATAACCTTTTTACCTTAACGAACTCTAACTTTCAATTATATTAAATACATTGAAAGGTATGTCTAACAGGTGCAGTTGAATTGCATTCACGCTTTACCTAACGGAGATTTCTCAACAATGATGATTTTGTTCAGTCACATCTCATACTTGTTTCATAGTTAATTTCCTTTGAATTTGTCCCAGTTTTAAGTCTATCAGTGAAATTCTCACCCAAAAAAACAAAAGAGTCTATTACTGAAATTGTTGACTAACTTTCAAATTGATAGGAAAATTTCATCTTTTCAAACTTTGGGAAAATACGTCATGCATGTCATAGTTGTTGGCTTTACTCTGCAGTTTACCTTATAAAAAAAAATTTCTTGCTCATTTATCCTTTGTTAATGCTGAAAACTAGTTTGATGTGCAGTAGCTACCTGCTATGGAGTCACAATTTTGTAATTTCTCTTTTTCTTTGAAATAACTGGCTGGTTAGTCAAAGCTTTGGGGAAAAAAAAAAAAGAAAACTGTATCTTCAGAATATAGACTGCTGATTGTTCAGATAAAAGGGGAAATTTTCACTCCATGCTGTTGTTGTTTGCATCATAGGTAGTGCTGTTTACTGTAAGATCTGAAACTTGCATATTCAGGCAAGTCACTTCACATCTGAAGATTTAAATATTTTACTAAAATGTCTAACATTTTTTTTTTTTGGGTGACAGGAAGCCATAGTTTTGCCTCCTTTTGTGGCAATAGCAGTTCGTCCAAGACCTGGTGTTTGGGAATATGTCCGTGTTAATGTCTTTGAACTCAGTGTGGAGCAATTAAGCATTGCTGAATATCTCCGCTTCAAAGAAGAACTTGTAGATGGAACGTAAGAAATCTATTACTTAGCTTTTTCTATAAGCAATAAACTCTTGACTTTGTACTGTAATTCCATGGCTGTTATTGACTGTTTTTTGTTTTATTTTACAAAATAGGATTAATGATCATTTTGTATTGGAGCTTGATTTTGAACCATTCAATGCCTCGTTTCCTCGCCCAACCCGCTCATCATCCATTGGCAATGGTGTTCAGTTTCTCAATCGCCACCTTTCTTCAATTATGTTTCGTAACAAAGACTCCTTGGAGCCATTGCTTGATTTCCTCCGAGCTCACAAATATAAAGGCCATGTAAGTTTGCTGTGCTATGCACTTTTTACTTGTGAATTGTAATAAAGTGATTGTACTAGATGACAACAGTTATATTTTTATTTTGTATTTTTTTTGGAATGAGGAATCTAGGGACAGTGAATATTTTTTCCCTCATGATTATGGTGCAGGGACTGATGTTAAATGATCGTATACAAAGCATTTCCAAACTTCAGTCTGCTTTGGCAAAGGCTGAGGAGTATCTTTCTAAGCTTGCACCTGATACACTCTATTCTGAGTTTGAATATGTGTAAGTGTATCTTTGAAAATCAGTTCACATGTCTTCACCTTGCCGCATGAATGGTGATGTGAGAAATGTTTTATTCTTTGACTCTTGTTTGAGTGTAGATTACAAGGAATGGGTTTTGAGAGAGGTTGGGGTGATACAGCTGAACGGGTATTGGAGACAATGCATCTGCTTCTGGACCTTCTTCAGGCTCCTGATCCTTCTACACTAGAGACTTTTCTTGGGAGAGTGCCAATGGTGTTTAATGTTGTTATATTATCTCCTCATGGCTACTTTGGGCAAGCCAATGTCCTGGGTTTGCCTGACACTGGTGGGCAGGTATTCTTATTTATCATATATGCCATAAGAACATTTGTGCTGGACATTTAAATTTGGTTCATTGACCCTCTTTACTAGTCCTCATTTCTCTTGGTCATTTCTGACCTTTTGTCTCTCACATTGGTGTGAGTTAATTTTATGTATGAGCACCATCTTGCATTAAAGGTTTTTATCTGCAGGTAGTTTATATACTGGATCAAGTGCGTGCCCTTGAGAATGAGATGCTCCTTCGGATCCAGAAACAAGGACTTGATTTCACTCCTAGAATTCTAATTGTAAGTGTAACTTCTTGGGTCAGTTTCTTCAATTTTGACTAGGTTGTTCGGTAGTTGATTATTATTTCAGTGCAAATCAAATTTAAATTCTTTGCTGCTCTGAAGGTTACCAGGTTAATACCTGATGCAAAGGGGACTGCATGCAACCAGAGGCTAGAAAGAGTCAGTGGTACTGAACACACTCATATTCTGCGAGTTCCTTTCAGATCAGAAAATGGAATTCTCCGTCAATGGATCTCAAGGTTTGATGTATGGCCTTATCTGGAGACTTATGCAGAGGTAAATGTCAGTCAACATGTATAGGTTGAATTATTCCCTTGATTGTGAACTATTATTTAGTAATCAATGATTTCTTAGCTTAGTTTAGGAACGGGAATGAATTCTAATAATGACATAATTTATGCTACATCTGTTAACCTTCCCATTTTAATATTGATGGTTATGTGTATCAACAGGATGTTGCCAGTGAAATTGCTGCTGAGTTACAGGGTTATCCTGATTTCATCATTGGAAACTACAGTGATGGGAATCTTGTTGCATCTTTATTAGCTTATAAAATGGGAGTTACACAGGTTCTTTTCTCTCTTTTTTTTCCACTTACTCTGCCATAAAAATGTGAAGCTCATGTTATCTTCTACTGAGATTGCAACTTACTAGATTTAAATGCTCATATTTATAGTGCACAATTGCGCATGCACTGGAGAAAACAAAATATCCAGATTCAGATATATATTGGAAGAAGTTTGACGATAAATATCATTTTTCATGTCAGTTCACTGCTGACCTAATAGCCATGAATAATGCTGATTTCATCATTACCAGTACATACCAAGAGATTGCAGGAACGTAAGTTCTTTTTCGTTATATACAGTGTACTTCATGATTTGTAATAGTTCACTTGTTGTGATTCTGGCTTATACCTTTTTTCCCCTTTATTTTGCTCATTAATATTATCAATCCGTTATATAACTTCATCCTTTCATTTCTCTTGCAAGCTCGTTTCTATTTATTTTGGAGATAAAATTATCATGTAAGTGACTGCAAGTTGTTTGACAAACATATGCACTCAAATGGCACATTTGCATGTTTATCTTAAACATGATTGGCTTCTATTTGTGGAATCCCCCATATGCATTTGGCATTACATCTGCAGGCATCCTATGACTGTCCCAAGAAACTTATTCCTGTGTTTGGTGTAACATAATTAATTGTCTCAAGACTCCTACATTATGTAGGTGACTGTGACTGGGACTGATTGATTATGGAATTTGACCTAGCTATATGATACTAAAGATAGTTTACTTTCTATAGTGTTAGACATATCTCTGAAAGGAATATGAGCTAGTCACCATTTTTCTCAAGCATCCTTTTTAATCATCTCACTTACCGATCCTAGATGCTAGCTTACATTTCCCTTCTTAATTTCTTTCTAATGATTTTTGTTTGTATTTTAGTTTTCAGTTATGCTAATGCTAGTCGCATCATTTTCTTGCGTTATCTTTCTTTCAGGAAGAATACTGTTGGCCAGTATGAGAGTCACATTGCTTTTACTCTTCCTGGGCTCTATAGGGTTGTCCATGGCATTGATGTTTTTGATCCTAAGTTCAATATTGTCTCTCCTGGAGCAGATATGTCTATATATTTCCCCTACTTTGAAACGCAGAATAGACTTACAGCTCTGCATGGTTCAATTGAAAAGTTATTATATGATCCTGAGCAGACTGATGAATACATGTGAGTCTATTTCAATCGAATAAATTTCAAATTCTGGTTGTTTACTTTGAGAAGGATCCATTTCTCCAGAAGTAATAGGTCCAGTGATTAGTTTGATGATTCTAGGTTACTATCCTTTGTGGAGAGGGTCAATATGAATGAAGGTTGGTTTGGCTGTCTGTTATGTATCAAGCAAGAACTTATATAAATATGAATCATTAGCTTTCAGTCATCACTTTTCTTTCATTCATCGGACCGATCTCTGCTGTAAATTATGATCAGCTGTAGAATGTAGACAATCAGTACTAATGATGTCTTGTCTAGAATCCTACCCTGACCTCCACTTGCTTATTTCTCGTAAGAGATAGAATATCTACAGCAGTTGTCAGAACTGTTATGAAACACCTCACGTTTTTCAGATTTGAATATGTTTCTATGACGAGGTAAATGGCTGATAGCATTTAGTTGATGAGTTGATCATTGTTCCTATGGTGGCAGTGGTACACTGAAAGACCAGTCAAAGCCCATAATTTTCTCCATGGCAAGGCTAGACCGAGTGAAAAACATAACTGGGTTGGTAGAAAGCTATGGTAAGAACAGCAAATTGAGGGAACTGGTCAACCTTGTTGTAGTTGCTGGCAATATTGATGTAAGCAAGTCCAAGGACAGAGAAGAAATTGCAGAAATTGAGAAGATGCATGATCTCATGAAAACATATAGTTTAGATGGTGATTTTCGATGGATTGTTTCCCAAACAAATCGAGCACGTAATGGTGAGCTGTATCGCTACATAGCAGACACAAAAGGTGCTTTCATTCAGGTATCTACTAATGTCTTTTTACTGTTTGATTGACCCCTCAGACATCATTTGTAACTGTAACTCTCTTACTGCAGCCTGCCTTCTATGAAGCTTTTGGGCTTACAGTTGTAGAGGCCATGACTTGTGGCCTCCCCACATTTGCTACTTGCCATGGTGGTCCGGCGGAGATTATCGAGCGTGGTAAATCAGGATTCCATATTGATCCTTATCACCCCGATCAAGCTTCTGAGCTATTGGTTGAATTCTTTGAACGATGCAAGGAGGACCCAAGCCATTGGAATAAAATATCTGATGGTGGCCTTAAAAGAATTTACGAAAGGTATGTAATTTTGGTAAAAGTTGGTAGTTTTTATAGTGACACTTATGCTAAGCAAACTATATTCAGGTACACATGGAAGATCTATTCTGAAAGGCTTTTGACCTTGGCTGGAGTTTATAGTTTCTGGAAGTATGTCTCCAAATTAGAGAGGCGTGAAACTCGACGATATCTTGAGATGTTCTATATCCTTAAATTCCGTGATTTGGTGAGTGATATAACATTTATTCACTTGTTAATTTCAGGAAATTATTGGGATGCTATCATGCAGGGTTATGACTTTACCATCTTTTATGTCCTATGCTAATATCAAGTGTAAGATAAACAAAAGAAAGCTGTTACCAACATTAATTTGAATTTTGTGCTCTACAACTTCTTTTCAGGCAAAGTCTGTTCCGCTTGCAAAGGATGATGCACAGGATATGCAAATTAACCGACTGGTGTCTCAGCAGTCAGCAACTACGCATTTCACAAAGGGGTGACCACTGCATACAGACAATAATATAGTTTTATAATGTAGGTGAAGTTCTGTTTCCAGACAATAATAGTCTTATAATGTAGATGAGATTCTACTTCCAAATTATGCCACGTCTTATAATGATGGACCCGTTGTAAAATCTTGTTCTAACGGCATATAAGAGTTCCAGGGAAGCTAGTCTATGTTAAATTTGATTATGTCTGAAATGCTGGATTTTTTTGTCTCTTGTTTTGTTTGCTTAGCAGTTATCAGTCTTCTTTGCATGGAAAGTACACCTGTGAGGATTTTTGGTCCAAGATTGTTCTACTCGTTGTTTAAGATAATCGTCATCCTTAAGATGAAAAGTTTCTAGGATTTATTAAAACAACTGGAGCATAGGAAGAAAACGGGAATAATATGGGTGAGAATAAACCATGCTGAATCTTATCTTGTTCGAAAAAAATAAAAAAATCTTGTGACGGGTGAGAAATTATTGGCACCTGTGGGGGTGTTGGTTTGATCAAGGGTCTATGTTCTGTTGATTTTCATTGTGGCATTGTAATACATCGATTAAGCTCGTCACTCACTCCACTGTTGGGTGAAAATGCGAGTTGAGTTAACGTCATTCATCATGCAAGTTCGCATTAGACGTTAGTAACACGTAGTTAAACACCGCATCTGCATGCTAATGGGCTTGTTATAGAAAATTTGTTCCAAAGCAACATTTTATTCTTAAAATTATAGAAAAGAAGGGAATGATAAATTGAACAGGAATGCAATTAGAAACTTGTAAAATGCTATTATGCAATTTCCATAGAAAGATTTTCCATTGAGATTAGTTGTTTAAGTAAGCTTTCAATTGTGCTTGAAATTTTGGAACACCTTTCTGTGCTACAACTACAAGGCTAGGCGTGGCTTAAGCAGTTGAACTCTTCCAAGTTTTTGCACGATGCATGACACTGAAATTACTTGATGCACATCCTTAACTAGTAACTACCTGTTTAAGTAGCATTTTTGTCAAAAGACAATTTCAGTTTCTGTTAGCAATTTGGGGAGAGAATCTCTTCCTCTCAGATTCTCAAATACTGGTGGTTTGCAAATGTTAAAGCAAGATTATTAAGATAATCTCAGAAAGCAAAGGATGATGATTGTAATGAGTAAACTCGATAACATTGATATAAAATAAATTATTGAAATTGTAAAAATGTAATGCAGTTCAAAGTGCAGAAATAAAGCAAAGCAACTGGAAGCAATATGAATTAAGAATAAACTGTGCAAAGTAAATGAAGCAATTGAAAATATATGAAAATAGAGCAAATCAGAAAGTGAACAAAAGTAATGCAAATAGATAGAAATCAAATGACCAAGTGATCATTAGATTCAAAGATGAAGAGCAATAAAGATTTCTCGAAATGAAATTTGCATTGATATGTAAAGGTATATGGACCGTCCAGATTCGTAAGTTTAAATAAGAATGAATATTAATAATACAAGTTCGGGCTATTATTATTGATTGTCCAAGTTAAGGGGTTATGGACTGTCTTATCCTAATTGACATCCTACTATTCATAAGTTCAGCTCATCTTTACAGATGACTAAGTTGAGAGGTTGTGGACCGTCCTGACCCAATTGACATTCGATCATAAGTTAAACTCATTTTTGTAAGGTCTGACCGACCTATATCTAAATGGGTAATGATTCGACAAACAAACATAACGACCTCGCATCATAATGATCAGACATAACGTCTCGCGCTATAATAACAAGACATAACGACCTTGTGTCATAATGACTATACATAACGTTTTTGCGTCATAATGACCAGACATAACGTTCAGAATCCTAAATGATATGAACAGAATGTATTCAAAGAGTCAGTCAGTCGGATCTCTATATAAACTGGTCTGGCAGCCTAGGCCAGACATGTTTATTTTTCTCTATCTATACATTTATCATGGTCTTGACTCTAAGACTGATCGGTTAGAGTGCCTTGACAAATATTTCAACTCATCTTCCTTAGATAACTGTTGAATGACCGATCTAGAGTTCTCCGACGACCTTTTCTCAAATAGAGGACTGAATAGTATATGAATCGAGAAAGGTAAAAGACATACTTGACTAATTCCTATTTGTTAGTAAGCGTTAGGGTGACTTTTAGGTCTTGTGAGAGATATGTGCAAGTGTGTCTAGCCATCGTAATACTTTTAATCCCTTTGGTGTTTATAAATGAGAAATAACTGTTATTTTTACAATATTCTAACATGTTTTTTTTATTTAAATAACTTTCTAATTCTTACTATTAACACCTGTCTTAGTCTAAACACGTGTGTAACTTCTGACAACTACTGCTTTCAAATTCAAAATGTATTTAAATTTAAATACCTTCTTCAGCTTGGTCCAATATTCAATTGAAAACTTGTAGATCATTTTCTTACTGATTGATCAAATTCCTTCCAAGAAATCCATAATTATGTTTTTTTCAAAATATTTTTTTTACCCAAACTAAGGTTCAACAAATTTCTTTAACCTAGTGTAAAGTGCAATGATAGTCCTTTGATTTAGAATAAAAAAGATTAATTTTATTACCAACACTACCCCTTCACCCTTGTCATTTCTTTTTTATTTTAAAACACACACACAAACAAAAGGAGCCCCAACAAACTCCTAGTCTTTGGTATGTTGGGGGGGGCACACGTAGCCGTTGGTTCAGTCAACGTTTGTGAACGTAAAACGTTCATGTTTTTTCAATGTTTAAAAAATAAATTAGAGATTAATTAATGAGACTTTCAAATGATAATTTAATTAATTCAACGGATTAAATTTATAATTTAACCGTAGTTAAATTAAATAACAGTTTAACCAAAAATAAAATTGATTCATGGTAAATAAGTTTTCTTGTAATCTTGCTCAGTACTGAGCTGCTAAAAGCACAAGTGCCCTACCAAACTAGTAACTATATTTATCCGTTGGTCACTCACGTATGACACATATTGGAGGAATGTCTTTTGGTCCCATTGGGCATTTGGAAGCGTTCTGTTACAATTTTGGGGAAGTTACCCTCCTTATAAGAAAAGAGTTGCAGTCCTACTTCTGACATCCCTGACATTTGTGACAGATAGAGCCTAAACCAGCTCTTTCGGTCCTGCTTCACATGCCTCCCAAAATCTTCTTTCTCCATCACCCTCACTTTCAACTGTCCAATACTCGTTTTCTTCAAGATAAAAGATGGTAAAAAATTCAGATTTCACACCACCAATTGACACTTTACTTTTGAGAAATTTTAGGCGCTCTTTCTCGTACTACCTTAATTATAGAATTAAACATGTAACCAGAGTAAAAAATAATAATAACCCGCATAATTAAGTAAGGATAAAATTTAACTCCGAGGAAAGTTTTATATATTTTTTTAATTTTATATCGTGTATTTATTTTATTAAATTTTTATTTATTTTAATTTTATTAATTTAATAAAATAAATACATAACATGAAATTAAAAATAATTGAAAGACTTTTTCCTAAGTTAGAGTTAAAACCAATTTTTTTTCATTTTAAGTAATGCATATTGACTGTTACATGATAAAAGACTGCACAAGAAAACCTAAAATTTTCTGTTTAATTTGGATGTCATGTAACTTGGCTGTGTAAACAACGGATTATTTCCAAGTTTCTAGGAAAAAGGTCCTCTGTTGACCATACCTCTATTCCAAGCTTTATTTTATTGAATCCATTTTGCCTCGCCGATATGTTGAAAGTTGTTAACGCAAATAACTAATGGAAAATCAAACACATTTACACTCGTAATTTGGTTTCAAGTTCTTGACAAGTTGAACACCACCACTGGACATACATTCCAGTTTCCCAAATCATACACGATTTAACATACAAACTTATGCCGTTTCTGGCACGAAAGTTACACTAAGCAATAAGTAAAACTCGTAACACTAAGGCTTAGGAGGTGGCCAAATGAGTGTGCGCTTCTAAGAAGTAGAACTACTCTAATTAGTGACAAATTAAACATGAGACACACCAAACAAGTTGGAGATCCCCCCCCCCCTTACTAGAGTTGGCCAAATGAGTGTGCAAGATAAGCCAGTGCTCCCACAAGGGGTGCGTTAATATAAGTAGCTGGCTCTGATTGCTCATAATCTGACCGTTCATCCGGGAACCTATCATGCAGGTCCGGTCCACCAACAACGGCACCCACTAGAATGTTGGGGTTGGGGGATTGTGAATTCATCACACTGAAGCCTGCTGAACATTGCATCTTTCCAGGGTGTACAGCAATGGACGGAAGAGATGAGCCCCTGTGGTGTATCCTTCGTGGGTACCTTGGACCATACCCCACCATGTAGGACATCCTCAAGGGGTTGTCTCCTAGCAAGTAATCCACCTGAAAATTATAATATAAAGAAAAATAACCAAAGTTCAATTAGTTACAGCGTACTAAATAGAGGCAAAGTTAAATAGAGGTAATGAGTCGATGTAGTGAAATTCATTTATTTTTTGTGTGTAAATATGATGTGGTAGTATTCACACAAGAATATCTAAATAAGTTATTTTAAGGTCTCATTTTTGTACCTGCTTCTTGGCTATTGTCCGAAGCCTCTTTGGGTTTACTGTGGTTCCACCACAGTTCACAACCATACGAGATGAGGTCAAGTATTTGGCATATGTTAAAAGTAGGAAAGAGGTGGACGTGACATACTGCATGTTGCTATCACTCATCTTGAACAGAAGCCCACCTGCGTAGTTTTTCAAGTGCAAGAAACAGTAAGTAACCGTTATACAGATTGGACCACACAGTTGAGACTGGGAGAGGGACGATAAGAAAAAGAAAGAAGGAAAAGGGGCCTCACCTGGGGTATATTGGGCAGAAGAGAAAGAGGCCCCAGGAATTAGAGAACAGATGAAATTGTCCGCATGGCCCTTGTAGTCATGGAGGGATTGTACCTTTTGAACAAGAAATTCCTAAAATCAAGAGCACAAAAAGGTAAGTTTAAAACCATTTTGTTACTAGTTTTGCAATAGACAGTAGAAGAAATGTGATGGAATTTGGACCTTGGAAAGAAGTATCCTTGCTCCAACATGCTTATTATCCCACCCAAAGGTATTGTCAAACTCAGCAGCCCCAAGGATCTGCCCATTAACTTGAATGTAGTTTAGGTACATTGGATTCTTGGTAGCCTTGTGCAGCCAAGCAGCACCCCACAACAGCTCATCCTACCATATTATCAAGACATCAAGGAAAAAGAAAAAAAACTTGATTGTGCTTCCCACTAACTAACTGAACAACATCAATTGGGCATATGGAACAATTGAAACTGTACCTGATAACCAGAGTATGAGCAATAAAAGGGGCACACAATGGGCTTCAAGGCATTGCTGTAGGATCCCCTGTATTTATCAGCAAACTGGAAGACCTACACCCAGAAACAAATATACAATCTCAGATTTAGTGCAAGTGGAATTTTTTTTTTTTGGTAACAAGTGCATATGGAAATATTTAGTTGGAACTTGGAAGCAATTTGCTCCATTAAAAATGCTCTTTTTTTTCCCTTTTGAATCAAAGCCTTACTCTGATAGCCCTCCTGACTAAAGTTTTGGAATATGTGGGATCACTTCTTCTGAAAACCAGAGAAGCAGCTGCAAGAGCTGCAGCAGTTTCCGCGGCCACTTCTGAACCAGGGGTGTTTGCATCTATCTTAAAGACACTTCTTGGAGTATCCATATCCTCAGGTCTCTCCCAACAAGCGTGGTCCTTCTTAGCATCTCCCACCTGCGAAGCCATACCTAAGTTAATCTCACTTCCCCTCTTTTCTCCCTAATGAATCTTATGTATAGAAAGAAGACATAGCAAGAGAAAAGTAACCTGAACATAAATGGTGTCTGGATGTGCAGTGGCTTTGAGAAGATAATCAGTAGCCCAGCGAATGGCCTCTCTGGCATTCTGCAACTCACTTTTCATTAACCCACCAAACTCAATAACGCTCCATGAAAGCATAGTGGTGGTGAACGCCATGGGAAAACCAAACTTGACATTGTCCCCAGCATCATAGTACCCTCCAACCAAATCAACCTGCATTGCATGTTGACACAAAAATAAGCAACCTCCACGGTCCAAAAACACAAACAAACATGATAATGAGAGAGGGGTAAAGCGATGATATACATGCATGGCTGAGCCATCAGAGAGAGCAGAGTCCTTCCTCCAAGACATTCTCTGATTAGGAGGGAGCTTCCCTGACCTCTGGCCTTCAAAGAAGAGGATAGATTTGGTGAAAGCATCTCTGTAGTTGTGAGTGGCAAAGCGAGGGTGGGGATGGTGTAAGGGGTGATTGTAATGGACTGGGAAGGCATCACAATATAGCAGAATAGTGGAGAAAAGAGAAAGCAGGGAAAGCAGAGTAGGGAAGGAAAGAAAGAAAGTCATTTTTGAACTGCCCCAAAGGAAAAGAAAAAGGAACCCAACCAACAACCAAACTGTCACTGCCACCTGCAAGGCACAGTGTGTTGTGTTATCTTCTTCAACCTCTGGTATTTATAAGCAAAAGCTGCCTATGTAACGTCCTGCTTCGTTACAATACAACAATAATTAGGTCCACATCCTATCCTACTCCTACAACAGGGTTATGGCTTTCCTGTTCGTGCTTTCCATTTCTTCAATAAATAGAAAGGTTTTGGGAAGTTATCTAGTTAACCGTGCAAAAAAACAAAACACAAATTAATAAAGCCAAACCCAGTCAGAGGCAGTCAAACGAAAATTTTATTATTGAGTTAGAACTCATCTTAATTTCTGAAATTATTTATACTGATTATATTATTTTTTGACATAATGAAATTAGTATATTAATTTTTAAAATTATAATCCGAATGGTTAAATTAATCATTAAGGAATAATATAATGTAAGAGATTAATATGATCAATTTGATTGAAAAATGATTGATATAAGATATTAATATAATTAACATTTTCGTGTTAAAAGATTAATATGTTAATTTTTTAAAATTATAAACTAATATAACCAAAAATATGGGTTCACTCTTTTATTATTATTGGTTACAATTAAATGTTATATGTGCATCATTTTATCTACACCATTTTTTGCACAAGAAGATCTTAGATGTTTTTGGAATAAAAATAATAATCATTCTATTCCATTTATTGTATTGTTTTTAAGTGAACTATAAAGTTTAAGAGTAATTACAAAGTTTAATTAAATAAGAAAAACAAATTCCAAACAATCTCTTCTTCTTTATTTTCCAAAATAAAAGTGTAAAAATAATATATTAATTATGACGTGCAAATATAAAAATGAAAATATTAATTAAATATCATTTTTATTTTATATTACTCTATACTTTATTTGTTTTGATAAAAATATATATATATTTAAAAGTATATTTCTCTTATTTTATTATTTAAAAAAATAATATAAAAATAGTGTAATAAAAATAATATATAAAAGTAGAGACTCATATAAAAATTTAATTTTCCAAGAGGTCTTACTTTTCTCTTAGAACTTCCTATGTTGTGAGGCCGTGCACTTTGTTGTGACTTGGTTTAATGCAATTTGGAGTGCCCATTTTTATGTATCCAAAAGAAATTTCCTCGTTCTCATATAAAAATAAATAAATGAATAAAATGTTTTATTCATAGTTTTTTTCTTGAAAATTTCATAAAAGCCTTCACCTGAATAAAGAGAATTACTATTAAAAGGTTCTTTTTAAGTTATAACCCAATTCAATTATTCAAAGAATTTAACACCAATGTGAATATTTTATCGCCGCGTGATATAAATCATGTATTTTTTTTAAAATAAAAGCGTAATGACATTCTGATAGGAATTTTAGTTAATTAGAATTTGTTTATAATTAGTTATTATCACATGACAATACATGATCAAACAACAAGATTATGAATTAGGACCCGATAATTGAGGTAAACACACTGTTTATTGGTATACATGTGGATTTTCAGTACATCAAGATTTTTTTGGATTTCAGATTTTCTCTCAATTAAATAAAAAATTAATTTCTTAAAATATAATCAGATATTTAAGTAAAAAAAATTAATAATATTATTTTTATACATATAAATTTTAAAATTAAATTTAAAATTACATATTTAAAAAAAAAAATTTCACTCAAATCAACATAAGTTGATAAATACATCAAGATTTTGATACACAGTATTTATGAGTATTCATCTTAATTCCTTAATCCAGCGTCATGTCTTTAACTAGATTAGATATGTGAATTAATTGAGATGTGGACAAACTAATCAAGACACTACCTTATTATAATAAATAAAATTATGTATATAAATAGAACTTAAAACCCTCAAATAATAAATAAAAATTGTTTTGAATAATAAGACTTAGAGTCTTACTGATTTAGACGATGAGGTTATCTGAAATTGACCATTATATTTATTGAGTTCCTATCATATTCACTCAATTGCTCTATAAAACGTACAATCATGGATGGTCATCAATTAGCTTAATCAGGATAGCACCATTGATAGTATTCTTAAACTTAATATCTTCAGTTGTAGTGCCTATAACGACTCACTCGTGCTTGACGTGTTCTTGAAAAATAATGAAAAAAAAGAAGCTTTAAACTAACAGTGATTTTTTTTTTCTTCAGAATTTAAGCTGTTAGAATAGTGAAAAAAGCTAAATCAAGCACACTTAAAGATGTGTTTGAATTAGCTATGAAAAAAAAGATTATTTTAATAATCAATTATAATAAAATTAGTTTTATATTTGAATGTGCTAGTTAAAAATTAATTTTAAGATAATTTATTTCATTTAAATTGTATAAATATTATTACTTTTATGTATTAAATTATTAAAAAATATGAAATGATATATTTATATTATATAATATATAATATTTGATGTTTTAGAATTATTTTGGTAAAAATATAACATAATGAACTTTTCAAGAAAAATAATCTATAAACTTTTTATCATATGTCCAAAATCAAGCTTAAGATAAAAAAAAACGTTTCTATGGTGCAAAAAGCTTTTTTTTAAAACTATAATCAAATTTACTCAAATAATGCTAAAACAGTGGGAAAAGCTTTTATCCTAAAGAAAAAGCTTTTTAGTCAAAATTTAATCTCTACCATTAGATTAGTTTTGAAAATTTAATTATTTTAATAATTAATATTTTGATATGTAAATACCATTTTGTCCTCAATTAAATAACCTTTTTAATCATTCTATACCTATTTTGGTAATTTAATACATTAATTATCCAAACTAGTCCAGAAGCATTAATTAATCATTTTTCAAATTAATATTTAAACATAAAATTGATTCAATTAGATTATATTATACAATAATTATCATATATAATCAAGTAATTTTAGAAAAAATAAATTATTTAATTATATGTATTAATTATTGATATAAATAATAGAATTATTTTTATTTAGATATATTAAAAAAGTTTTTAAAATAAATTATTTCAAAAAAAATTATTTTTATGTATTAAATTAAAAAATAATTAAAAAAATTATTATATTTAGAACAAAATAATATTTATTTTTTAAATATTTTGAAATAATCTATAATCAAAAATAAAAATTAAAATTTCAAGTTTATAAAAAAAATTATTATAATACATTAAATTTTGTATAAAAACTTTTGCTTAAGTTGCAAGCATGTTGGGGTGGGAAAAAAAAATTCTCAAACATGCTCTAACTAATAACTCAGGTGACTCATATTTAAGGATGAAGATCTTTTTGCTAAAAAATAGAAGAGATCTTGTTACTTAATAAAAGAGAGCAATCGAAGATAAAAAAAAATAAGTAATGGATGAGGTGGAGACTGTGATTTAGTAACATGATCTCTTTTATTTTTTGGTAACTGGAAAGAATCTTGATCCTCATATTTAATTTACGTAAAACTTTTGCCAAAAAAAAGTACAAATAATATTTATCATACTATAAATTATTCACGTGCTACATGTGAATTTAAATGACTACAGTTAAATTCTTTTATGAAAAACTCAATACAATCACATCAATGCTTATACATGTACTAAAAGAATATATTATAAGTAGCATTACTCTGTTTGTTTTCTCATGTAAGGAATTTTCTTCGGTTTTCATTACTTATGCTTTGTTTGGATGAGGAGAGAAAATGAGAAGAGAGAAAATGGGAAGAGAAAAAATAGAAAGAGAAAATAAAGAGAAAAATATTTTTTCTTTTTATTGTTTGGATCAAGAAAAAAAGGAAAGATAGAAAATAAGAGAGAGAAGAATTTCTCTTGTTTAGTTGTGTAGAAAAGGAAGAAGAAAGAAAATGTAAGTATTTAAAAGACTTACATACCCTTATTGTAATATAATAGATATAAATATTTTTGGATAAATTTATAATTTTAAAAAAAATTCTTTCTCTCTCCTATTTTCTCCTCATAAGAGAGAAGAAAACTTTTTGGTGAAATTTCTTGCACTTTTTTTCTCTCCTTCCTCTTTTCTCTCCTCATCCAAACAAACAAGAGAAAATGTTAAAATCTTTACATTTTCTCTTTTCTCATTTTCTTTTCACTCATTTTCTCTTAAAACAAACAATACATTAGACTTTAAAGTTACCAAATCTTTCACAAATATTTCAAGAAATTAAATTCGCGTGTCCATCATGTTGGCAAATTATAATAACAACTCACATCAACGCTCTAGTTTCTTTTGCAAATTAAAAGAAGGAAAGGAAAAAGGATCGTAAGATAGAGTTTCATGTCAATTAATGTGTTTTGGGAGAAAGGCCGAGGAGTGGTTGTTTAAATCTGGTCAGATACATGATTCTAGCTTACTTCTGAGTGACAGGACAACATATTGCAAGGTTGTCAAGTATATCAAGTCATAAAAATAATAAAAAGAGTCAGAGTATTGTCCGCAATAATTATATTATTAACTATCAATTTCACAAGTGAGATTATTATCAAAACTATCAATTCGAAAGAAAAAAATATAAATTGCATGAAAATCACAAAACAAATAAAGAATAATGTTTTTAGAATTCTAAGAAAGCAAGAAATGTAGTGAAAAGTGAATTGTTAAAAGCGTTAGGAATTGATTTCACTTAACATTTACTTGTTTCATTAAACTCTTGTTAATCTAGTTTGAAACCCTTAATTGATGGTGAGAAAACACTTAATTAGTTAAAACTCAATTTCTTGATGAGATAATCATATCCTAATTACTTAAATTATTAATTCGTTAGTTAATTCATGCAATTAGAGTGATGAAATATAATAATCTCAAGAAAATCATACAATCAACAAAATCCATTTATAGATCTTGTTAGATCATAGCATCAATCACAAGAAGCAAACAATAAAAAAGGATTTCCTTATCCACGAAATACTCAATAAATCAATTTATAGTTAATCAAGTCATAGAAGCATTAAGTACAAAGATTGATACTCAATTAAGAAGAAACAAACATAGATTAACTATCAAGATCCAATTACATCAAGTTTGGGTTAAGTTATATCTCTCTCCTAGGATGGAAAAATTTAGCTACCCATGATCAAAGATAAAGAAAAAGAGAGAAGGGAAGAAGGAACCCAAGAATCCATGAGAGAATTAGGATGGAATGATCAACTCCTTGATCTCCTTTGAAAATCCTTGAAATTAAACTCTTAAGCTCTCCAAAGTGAAAGAAAATCAGAAAATGAGAGAAAGAATCCAGAAGTCCCTAAAAAATACCCTCAAAATTACTTAAAACTCGAAATATGGTGAGTTGGTCTCTTTATTGATGCCGTGACTTCACATTCTTGGTGCTACAGCTTCACACAAAAAGTACTGTCAAGAGGTTAACTCGTGACACCGCGACATCAGAACCTCTGGTCTACCAGGGTATTTGTGACTGAGTGCATCACACCACAACCTAGCTAAGTGATGCTGCGACATCATATCTTGACTTAAATATTTTAATTCCTTATCTCAATTCAAGTTCGATGATATTCTCAATTCTCTTTTGTTGTGCCTTCTTGATGCCCAAAACTTGCATCACAAGGTTGAAAATCAACTTTATATTATATAAACTAGAGAATGGATTAATAGAAAAGATTTTTTTTAATCAATTTATTCAAATTTTCAATACAAGAAACAAATCACAAAAGTATTATAAACTCAATCCAAAACCTTCATGATTAGATGAAAAATATGGACTAACAATGCTAATTCATATCATAAACTGGGCTAAATAACTCCATTTTATGTTGTTACCACAACACTGGGTAGCTCAGGCATGAAATTTTTTATATAAATGTTATAAAAATAAAATTCAGTAGAATAAAGTCATGATTTTATATTTTAATCTTTTTGGCTTTAAAATAGACATTAATTGTTTAGCCGTGTCTTGTTTGCATAACGGAGTTGAACTGAGTTCTCCAAGCTCACTGGAAATTGCTGAGAGAAGTTGTTGCCCACAACTCAAAGCAGAGAGTATCTATGAGTACTCAACTGTAATCAGTTAAAAATAATAAATGTGGTCGATGCTTGAACTTAGAAAAGGTGTCGGAGAAAGGCGATGGCCACATGCATGGAGAAGACACTGATCCATACAGAGTCATTGAACTTCTACAGATAAGCTTAAGAAACTTCAGCCTTTGGTTCTGATTCCATGTACATACCAACCTAACCCTACATGTCCATCCATTCAAATAGACTGAACAAGACATAATTGAAGTGCTATTAAATTACATTATGCATTTCAAACGCATTTCTCGTTCTTTTGTTGTTTTCAATACTTTTCAATAAAATGGAATTGTCGCGGTTGAATAGACTGTAGCATAATGAGTTGAAGTGAAAAGGGTAAGCCAGATTTGGCAATTGTTGGTTTTTTACCTGGTTTTTTTTTAAATTTTTTTATTTAGGAGAGGTTTAGGTAATTGTTTGTTGTGCCTCTGTTTTTTTTATGAGTAAATCGTCAATTTCCACAAAAATAGTAATTTCTTGCCAAACAAGTCTTGGTATTTCTTTTTTTTTTTTCCGAAGATATGAATAGTTTGCGAAACTGCTATAAATTTCTATCTAAAATGTACGTGTAGGCAATAAACTTGGATATTCATAGTGATTGATATTTTACTTTGTAGTAATTTTTCTTGCAAATGATATTTAGACATTCCAAGCATTTAATGAGAAAAAAATTCTTCCAAACATAGTTAGAACTACAATTCAGTGTTTAAAATAAATAATAAATAATATAATATATAATACTATTTAAAATACTCAGCTACCAAAAAGAGTGTATGCAGCATGTGGAGAGGAATAATTTTCCACCATGATTCTCTTATAAATGATTGGAGTGCTGTGTATCCATATGCCATAGAGCATTATTTAGTTGGGACCAATATAAAATTTCCTTGTTAAATTACTTTTTTTATTGATGAAGGAGGGGCTTGAGAAGGGAAGGATTGTTTATCTATTCTTTTTACCTCTCATCATGCACGTTGGCAGAAAATGGACCAATTCACAGTCATAGATACAAAGATGAAGAAGAAAATGGTTCTTAGGAAGTGCACTCTATGAAGCTCGACCAGAAGAGAAAAGAAACAGAAAGAGTAGTATTAAAGCAGAGAGAAAATGGTTATTATTCGTTAGGAGGTTTTTACAGCAATTGTAAGAATTTTTTTAATTAATATTTAATTGTATTCAAATTCATACAGTAATAATAATTTAATGTATTAATATTATTAACTAGTAAAAAACAATACAGTAAAAAGTGTCATAAATTAATTAATTCACATAAGGTGATCAATTGAAACCAAAAAGAGAAAAATGAAAGTTTGTATGAAGTTGTAAAGCAATAAAATTAGCTGGGAAAAATGAACTTTTTTCCATTTTGCCCTTTCTCTTGTTTGTTGTTGTTCACTTCAACAAGAAATATCAAATACGAAACCTTTTAGTCAGAAAGCGATTGCACGGCTTTGACATAATGGCACACCGCCATGTGCTCCCAGTGTCCTCCCACATGCAACAGGATGCATTTCATGCCCATTTTCTTCGTATCCCCTCTGCAGCAAAAAATGATAGACACATGTAAGTCGTATTTGATCAGGGATCAGTGAAAAGGCTGACAGTCACCACGTTTCTCATTTGGCGTGGAACCGGCAACTGGAAAATAGAGCCTCCTCCAACTCCAATAGTCCAATTCCATGACCTGGATTTGGATATCTTGATCTGAACTATTATATGTTGACTGTTGAGCCTCTAATTTCTCCTATTTGCATATATATATATATATATATATATATATAAATAGCCCATGCCTAGTTTTACCATGCAACGCTGGTGTGATTATTTGCTAGTACATGGTTTGCCAGTTGAAGAACATGTACACCGGTTGGCTTGGTAAAGGAAGCTTTAATACACCATAAACCTTGTTAACTAAGATTAAGATCAATATTAATCTTTCCTTTTTTCAGAATTAGATGATGCTGTGCTCGTTTTAGCATATATCATATATTGCCAGCAGACACCGGAGACAAACCCAACATTCATTCTAGCATACTGGAAATAAACTTGTTCCCATATGTAGCCATTGCCTAAAAGATATTTCTAGAAAAATAATAAGATGCTTAATTACTTGCACTCTGTTACCGTAAGGACTTCGTTGCTTCTTTATCAGCAGTTGTGGTGATTTTTCCAGAACAACTCAAGACAATAAGATTCACATACAAAGAAAAGGATAACAATATGTAAGACAGTAAGCAAGTGTTAAGTCCCACAAATTAATGATTTCTTAAATATGATTGGTCATTGGGAAGGTAATGTGTAGCCCATCCAATGCCCAAAACTTCAGATGAGGGTTCAAGATAGGCAACAAGTTTTAAGACCTATTTAGATCTTAAATCCCCCAACCCCACAGCTCACTAGGAATGGTTAGCAGTTAAAAGACATGCATTCTCATTAAATCTATATAGCTAGAAGAGAGAGATAAAGATATATCGTAGAGCTGCAATAGCTATTCTGTTCTATTTCCTTTTATTTATTTTTTGTAAATTGGATTTCCAAGCATGAATAATGAATTGCCTTGCTTTAAATACTAGAACAGATTATCTATGTCACGTGGGTGGATAGTAGTCAAAAAGATGGGAGAGAAACAAAAAAGGAAATTCAGTGGGTGAGAACTGAGAAGTGCATTCTAAAATTACAAGACATTAAGTGTGTGTTTGGATTGTAGTTGGGATTTTCAAAAGTGAGTTAGGATGTCTCGAACGTAGTGTAATGTTGTTTGGATTATTTTTTTCTCATTGACTCTGAAAGTTAGGATCAAAGCATTTTTTTGCTTTTGTGTTGAACTTTTGAAACAAAAGTTCCCAAACATAAATTAATTCGCAAACAAGACAAACACACTTTCAACTAAACTTATTTTACTAATCTCTCGTGTTCTGCGTTAGAAGGATCAATCATGAAAGGTTTTGCATTCTCTGATATTTCAAAATATAAATATAAGAAAAAAAAGCTATTAACCTTAACCGTATAATAGCATAATGCTGACAAAGAAGAAGCAAAGTAACAAAACGAATGGAAATATACAAATTGACTACTTTTTCCATCCTTAGTCGTCGAAGATGTCACATTCCCCTTACATGATTAGAGGTATTGGCTAGTATTTAAGTTGGGAAGGGATCGACTGAGCTCAGTACTTAGTGGCCTAGACCCAAAACAATGGCATATTCAGATTAAGCCAGTGCCACCCCCATCAGTAAGCACATGCATAATTCCCCAATTTTGTTTTGGTGAAAGCATAATTTCCCAGTCTAGTTATACTTAATTTGAATAAACAATGACAATCTGATCCAGCATTAAGTCAATTATCATTTCATTGTCGCTATCGCCTTGCTCTATATATCATTTTATTGCCATTGTCATTTTTGCTACTAAGAAAGACTTTGTTGTCACTACTGACAACGACAATATTAACCTGAGAACATTATTTTTATTTTATTTTGTGTATTTCAATAGGAATTTCATTTTAATTTGTCATGAATATAAAATTTCTATACTGTTATTTAATTAAGTAGTAGGGCATCATTAAAAAAAAAATATCTCAGTTACTTGATATCATATTCAAACGGAAAATAATTATTTTACACTTAAAAATATAATTATTATTCATATTATTTTTAATTAATATAATTGAATAAAAAAATAATAAAAATATATATATAATAAATAATATTAAATAAAATAAAAAATAATATATATACTATTTAATATAAAAATATAAAAATTATATTCTAACTGTAAACAATAATTACTACAAAGTCTTGTTTATTATTTATTGGTGAGCACATGGAATTGGAAGGTGGTGGTATCATGATTACCTAGCAGCAGCAGCAGCAGTTGCAGCCTTGCAGGCTATCACCTCATCCAATTCAGGTTTCCCCTGCTCACTTCAAGGTCGGAGCTCAGCCCGGTTTACATCCCATGATTGCCGAATGCTTATAGGGCACTAATATGTAAATAGAATGTTCTTTCCTTAATTAATTGTACGCTTAATGTGAGAAAACTGAACAAAGGATAGCACGAGTATTTCATCAACAGGGTGAATCTTTATACTTAAAAAAGTAAAACACAATGAAACAAGTATTATTTAATATTTGACAGCGAAAAGGTTTTTTTGTTCGCTTAAATCTTCTTTTTCTTTTTCTTTTTTTTTTTAATTTTGTTCTCATAATTCTTCTTTTTATAATGGTCTTTTAATTCTCAAAAGTTAGGCAAAATTGTCTTAAATCACGATTCTGTCAGACAACTAACAAATCCCTCATATGTTGTTGATAAAAGTGCTATTGTGGCGTTCATTTTTTATTTTGACTCTTTTAACTTATTTTATGTTTTCATTTTTCAGATATGAGAAATAGAGAGAATCTCTGTTGAATAAACTGATTACTCAAAGAATAGAAATATACATATATAGCATATCAGCAGTTATAATTAGGCAAAATAGCTGTGCAACTAACCTGTAACTAACTCTAACAATAGTTAACTGACTCAACTGACTAGCTAACCGTAATATTTCCCCTCAAGTTGGGTGTAAAGATGTCTAAAACACCTAACTTGGATAGTAAAGCAGAAAATTTACAATAGGGGAGGGGTTTAGTGAACAAATTTGCTAACTGTTGATGAGTTGGAAGATAGATCAATTTGAGGAAACCTGAGTTGACATATTGTCTTATAAAATGACAATCAATGTCAATGTGTTTTGATCTGTCAGTAGAGGTGGGATTGGCAGCAAGCTGGATAGCAGATTTGTTATCACACATGACCATGATGGATGGAACATCAATTTGGAAAGAATGTAGCAGCTGCTGAAGCCATAAGAGTTCACTGGTGAGACAAGCCAAGGCTCTATATTTGGCCTCAGCAAAAGACCGAGCAACAGTGGGCTGTTTTTTGGATTTCCAGAAATCAATGAAGAACCCAAGTAAACACAGAATCCAAGGTGGTGGATTTGCGGTGACAAGTGACTGATGCTTGCCCCAATCAGAATCAACATAAGTAGAGAGTTTGAGATTAGCTTGAGCCGGAAAAAAAATGCCCTGCCCAGGTGAAGATTTGAGATATTGTAGAACATGATGAAGTGCAGTGAGATGAGGAGTCCGAGGCTGGGACATAAACTGACTCAATTTGTTCACGAAGCAAAAATAATGTCTGGCCTGGAAATGATTAAGTACATTAACCTGCCAAGAAGCCGTCTGTACATGGAGGGATCATCAAGAGAATCACCAGTAGTGTCATCCAAAATGAGATTGGCTGCCATGGGAATGTTGACAGGTTTTGAATTGATGAAACCAGTGTCTTCAAGAAGCTCCAATGTGTATTTCCGTTGGCTGAGATGAATTCCTATTGAAGATTTTGCTATTTCCAAACCCAAAAAAATACTTCAAGTTGCCAAGAACTTTCAGTTTGAACTGCTGCTATAAATCAGAAATGGCTCTGGAAATCAGAATTTGGTTGGGACTAGCAATTATGATGTCATCTACATAAACAAGAAGAAGAATGAGGGATTCATTGGACCCTTTATGGAATAGGGAATAGTCTGCTGTGGACTGATGAAAACCAAGCTTGTTTAGAGCAGCAGAAAATTTCCGAAACCACTGCCGTGAGGCTTGCCTTAAGCCATAGAGGGATTTATGCAACTTGCACACGTGATGGCCATTGGAAGAGGGATAACCCAGAGGCAAATCCATGTAAACTTCTTCAAAAAGATCACCATTCAAGAAGGCATTATTATTGTCTAATTGAGACATATGCCAATTCTGTTGTGTTGCTACTGTAAGGAGGACCCTAACTGTGGTCAGTTTGGCCACTGGGGAGAAGGTCTCCAAGAAATCAATTCCCAGCTGCTGTGTAAAGCCCCGAGCCACCAAACGAGCCTTGTGTCTTTCAACTGAGCCATCTGAGTTAAATTTGGTTTTGAAAATCCATCTACACCCTATGGTTTGCTTGCCAGAAGGTAAGGGTACCACAGACCAAGTATTGTTGGTTTCTAAAGCCTGAATCTCATCTGCCATAACAGCCCTCCACTGAGGATATTTGACTGCCTGGTGGTAAAATTGTGGCTCATAGTTGGAGTCTACATTGGAAAGAAAGGTATGGTAGGTGGGAGAAATGTGTTTGTAAGTGAGATGATGGTTTAAGGGATAGATGGAGGTCTGAACATAATCCTGAAGATACTGAGGAGGATTGTGTATACGGTTAGATTTTCTAAGGGGATTGTGTATATGGTTAGGCTCGGGAGTAGGTGCAGGGATAGGAGCAAGGTTAAGAGGTAAAGGAGTAAGCATAGGATTAGGCACAACATCTTTGATGGGAACAAAGTGAACAATGGCTTGAAAAGGATCAGGAGCATCATGTAGCTGTTCAGATTCAAAAGGAAATTGATTTTCAAAGAATGTGACATCTCTAGAGATGACAAATTGCTTGCTGGACATGTTGTATACTCTATAGCCTTTGTAACCAGGAGGATAACCCATAAAAACAACAGGAAAGCTTCTAGGGGAGAATTTGTTTCTCTGGTGTACAGGAATGGCAGCATAGCACAAACACCCAAACACTCGGAAGGCTGTGTAACTTGGTAGCTTGTGATACAACAACTCATAAGGGGAAGCATTCTTCAAAGAGGGTGAAGGAACCCTGTTGATCAAGAAGGTGGCAGCTGTGACACATTCACCCCAGAAGAGAATTGGAACCTTGGATTGGAACATCAAGGCCCGGGCAACATTTAACAAATGTTGGTACTTCCTTTCAACCACAGAATTTTGCTCAGGACGATAAGGGCAACTAAATTGATGCATAGTGCCTTGCTCTTTTAAAAAATCGGTCAGTTGTAGTTCTTGTGCATTATCAGATCTTAGTTGCTTAATGTTCCTATCAAAGTTAGTCTTAACAAAGCTGAAAAATCTTTTAATAACAGAGGGTGCCTCTGATTTAAATTGCAGTAGATATAACCAAGTAAATCTAGTGCAATCATCAACAATTGTCAGAAAGAATCTCTTACCATCATGAGTGGGATGATGATAAGGACCCCATATGTCAACATGTACAAGATCAAATGGTTGTGCAGAAAAATGATTGTGTGAAACAAAAGAGAGACGCCTAAACTTGGATAAAGGACAAACTAAACAATCATTACAAGAAGTTGACTGAAATTTGAAATCAAGTTTATTACAAAAAAGTTTTAAAACTTTCTCAGAAACATGACCTAACATTGCATGCCATAAGACATGATCAAGTGATTTAGGTTTATTGGTAACAGTATAAACGTGGGAATGGGGATGTGATGTTTGAACAAGCTTAGTAGGTTGAGGTGGATTGGGAGAGTGAAGAACATAAAGGCCTTGATGAAGTTCACCCTCTCCAATCGTCCTCTGGTGCAATGTGTCCTGGATAAGGAAAGAAGACTTGTTAATGATCACATGTACAGCAGAATGAGCATGTAAACTATTAACAGAAAGTAGATTAACATGGAAGGAAGGAATGTACAGAACATTATGGATGACTAAGTCAGGATTGATTTGGACAGAACCAGTACCTATAACTTGTACTAAAGAGGCATTTGGCAAAGTGACAAACCTATTCTTAATGACTTGAAAATTAAGAAAGACATTAGCATGACAAGTTATATGAGATGTAGCTCCTGAGTCAAGTATCCAACAATATGAATTCTTGAAAATGGGACCAAGAATGGACAGTGATGTTCCTAGAGACAGCTTACCTACAGAATGATCAATTTGATCTTGGACATTGCACACAGGAACTCGGGCAAGTTGTGCTTGTAACTGAGTAAGAATATGTTGACATTGCTGAGGGGACCAGGTAACTTCATCACTGTGATCAGAAATGGCCGAGATCTGATTAACAGAAGAAGAGGCTTGGTGTTTCTTGTGGCCAGGTGGAAAACCATGTAGTTTGAAGCATTTATCCTTGGTGTGTCCTGGAATACCACAATGAGCACAAATTGGCCTATCTTTCTTCTGGTTTTTTGTCTTGTTTGATGGTGCCTGAACCTGATAAGCAACTTTAGTGGAAGGAGTAAAATGAAAGCCAACCTTTCTCTGAGTCTCATCTTGGACAAGCAACGAGAATACTTGAGAAATAGGTGGAATAGAATTCATCAAGAGGATCTGACCACGAGTATGAGAGAATGAGTCATTAAGCCCCATCAGGAAAGTCATGAAAAATTCATCTTGAAGAAAATCGATCAAAGGTTGAACACCACTACAAGTGCAACTATGAACAGGTCTATATTCACCAAGTTCTTCCCATAAACCTTTGAATCTGGTGAAATAAGCACTTATAGAACTGGAATCTTGATTGCAATGAAGGAGTGCCTTCTTTAATTGAAAAATTCGAGGTCCATTCTTCTGTTTGAAACGATCTTCAAGATCTTGCCAAATAGCTGAAGCAGAGTTAGAATAAATCACACTGGAGCTGATTTCCTTGGTGAAATTCAAGATCCAAGAGGCAACGATGCTATCATTACGTTTCCATAGACGAAAATTCAGAGTCTCTGCAGGTGATGGTTGAGGAATAGAGCCATCAACGAAACCTAATTTGTTCTTGCCATCAAGAGCAAGAATCATGGAACGACGCCATGTGAGGTAATTGCTACCATCAAGAGGCTGAGAAACAAGGACCAATCCAGGAAGGTCCGAAGAGTGAATGTAAAGAGGATTCTGTTCTTCCATGGTAAAAAATTGCAAGAATGAAGAAGAAGAAGCTTGCAAGAACGAAGAAGAAGAAGAAGAAGCCGAAGGAAAAAAAATTGAGCGAAAGAGTAATGCGGAAGACTTTAATCTCTGATACCATATCAGATATGAGAAATGGAGAGAATCTCTGTTGAATGAACTGATTACTCAAAGAATAGAAATATACATATATAGCATATCAGCAGCTATAATTAGGCAAAACAGTTGTGCAACTAACCTGTAACTAACTCTAACAATAATTAACTGACTTAACTGACTAGCTAACCGTAATATCATTTTGGTCTCATAATTTATTTTTTGTTCTGTATCAGTTTCTTAACTTTCTTCTAAATGTTAGGCAAAATTATTCTAAATCACAATTGTGGTAGACAACTATTAGGCCTCTCATATGTGACTAATAATGACGCTGACGTGACTTTATTTTATTGTTAAGCATAATTTGCTCAAGAAATTAGTGGAATGACATCGATTTAGAAGATGGCATAAGCTTAGCATTGAAATGATCAAATTAAGATTTTACTAGAGGGAAAAATTGTGTGCCAGAAAAAAGGGTAAACAAAAAATGTTTGGCACTGCCCGTGTGGCAAATATATCAACCAAAAAATTTGAATATTTTAAACATGATTTTACTTGGTTTGATTTTATATCAGGTTTAGACGGGTCAGACCGATAATTTTTGGGTTGACCTTTTCTTTTGGACTTATTTTGGGTTGATCTTATAACAGCTATACTTACAGGCCTTCTTACCACGACATTTAAATATGATAGAGGACTTTTTAGCCTAATATGATAGGCCCTTAGCCCGTATCACTACATTGCCTTTTTATTAGCAATAGTCATATTACAAAATGTATATATAGTAATTAAAGTATTATCAATATTTAGGGTTTAGATTCAACGACCGATAAAACAACTTACAAGACACAACAAATTTCAATTCGGTTCATATTTTTTCATGTGAAATTTAATTTTTTTTAATTGAAATTTTACACATGTTAGTTTGCTTCAACGTGGTTAACTAAATTATTCCAGAATGTTGAAGCTAAAGCATTTAATATTTGGAGAAATACCAAATTTAAAAGGTTAAGATCTAAACATATGATAAATAATTGAAAATTTGAAAGCGAGAGAATTAATTGATAAATGCTTTATTATTTAAGGATGAAAATATATTTTTTTAAACAATTTGGGTAAGTTGTATTCACCTCCCTTAAGACTTTGTATAAATTATATATTTATACAGTACTTCTATGCTTTAAATTTTTGCGAAACAACATATAAAAAAAATTGCGAAACAAATATTTTCTTTTTTCAAACACAATACCTTTTTTTATACAAGTATAATCATAAAAACAAAGTTAGCATAAAAAGAAAAAAGTAAATCTAATTATATATGCAACCAATCTCTCTCTCTCTCTCTCTCTCCAATTTTTTTCCTACTTATTCACTCAACTAAAAGTTGTTGCTCGTAACAGTTCACAAAAAAGTTGTTGCTCGTTAATGGTTTTGTTGTCTAGTCACATCCAGCTTTCTTAAGAAGCACTTGACCTGAGTTTGATTTCTATTGAGTCTCGTTACTCAGGTCTAGTTTAACTTACTTTCTCGTTCATTTACCAAGTCTTTTATCTTCTCTTTTTACAAAACGAAAAAAGAGAGTTAAAAAATTTACATTGAATCTCATATCCCATAAATTATATGCGACGTATACTCTAAGGAGATATATTACACTTAATTTTTTATTATTTTTCGTTTAGAAAAGCATGGAAAGTTTACTTTTCCAGTGCATTCAATAATGCACATTTTTTTAAATTGTAGTACATAATAATGGGGATATCATAAGAATGGTGGGGTTAGTTACTAGGAGTACTAACCATAATTCTTCAACTCAAGAGTGGTGACTATGATAGGAACTCCATTCAAATTTCAGTAATATATGTAACCTCATGAAATTTTGTGAATGACAGGTATTACTGAAATATGAGTGTCGTACTTATATTAACCACGTTCTATCCAATAAAATGTTCACAACTCAAATTAGCGAAGAATGGAATGGCGGTGGTGTTCAACCAGTCATTGCCTTGAATAAACTGTCCTACTGTGAACTGGCTTGCCTCAGTGGAGCTGTTGATGACCCTATAACCTGGCCACATAACTCTAGCACTTGTGTTTGAACCTGGACCCCTATTCATGTACTCCCCATAATACAGTGTATCTAATGCAAATGTGTCATTCCATTCCAACCACCCAGCTGGGTCAATCAGATCATCCATGTAAGACTTGAGATAAACAGTCCTTGAATACAATTTCCAAGGACGACCTAGGTAATTCTTGAAGGAAGATTTGACTGGGATTAAATCTGCAGCAGCTGCAATCTTGCAGTTCAAGATGGATATGCCAGTGTTTTGGTTAGGGTCCTCTCTACCTTGCGCAGTGAACAAGTTCTTCTGATTTTCATTTGGCTTGCGTGCATATAAGTTGCAGTTTTGGAATACCACAGCTGCATTGCCAAATATGAAGTCCACAGTGCCATAAATGTCGCATTCACGATAGAATTGGCGCAGGGAATGGACGTAGAGAGTGTCCTGGTAGCCAACAAAGCTGCATTGGTAGAAGGCTGAGAAGTCAGCACCACTCCTCAAGGCTACGGCTTGGTGTTTGTCCGGTCCTGCCGAGTTCTCAAAGGTTATACCCTTCGCTATGAATCCATCTCCTTCCAAAGCTGAAAGAAAGCCATAAAAAATATATCAAACTTTGTTAGAAATTCGAATCATCAAGTTGGGTAGAACAGATGAATAGCACTTGAGATTTTTATAAATTTTTATACTTTTAATTATATAATATAAAGATATATAAAAATATTAATAATTGATTAATTTAATATATTCAACTGAATATTTTAAATTTATAAAAAAATATCTCTATAATGAGATTTTATATCATAAATAATTAGACAACAAAAAAACAACGAACTTAAACTAGTAAATGTGTGTTTGAATTAAAATTAATAAATTTAAATTTAGTTAAAAATATATTTATAAACATAAATTTAATTAAAAATAAGTTTAGAATAACATAATTTATATTTAAAAATTTTTATCTTAAAAATTAATTAAAATAACAACTTTAATACAAAAATAATATTTTTTTACTTTAAAACCAAAGTACATTTAGTCTAAAATTTAATTGAAATAAATAAAAATAAAAATTGGTCAAACATAAATTTACACCCTTCAAAAACTTGTAACTTGTGTTTGAATTAACCAACTGATATCAAGATATAAACTAAATACCACACCCCCCGAAAAAAAAAAACTCTAGGCGCAATTTACCACATAAAGATCATAAAGCTTTTTTTTTTTTTACCAATGATCCAAAAAAATTAAATACATTTTAAATTTTTTATTTCGTCAAAAGCAAAAGCAAAAGCAAAAAGCAAATCATAAAAGAAGTAACAAGCAAAGTGGGCCTAATGCACTGAAAAGTGGTTGGGTTTGTGATGAGTATTGCGCAGATCCAGAATAGAATTCCCCTTTAGTTGGGTTTGGACATGTGGACCCTGTCATTTGACCCAACTCAAAGGTAACTCTTCTTTTCAGGAAAATATACATTAAAATAATGCGAAGTTAAGGACTGACAGACTCCAGCGTATTCTGTTATTTTGTCCTTTTTATGAATGGTTGGTGTCGGCACTCGGCAAATCAGGAAGTATAAATGAAAAAGAAACAAAATACTGTCGGCAGGTGATCCCAAATCTTGGTTTATCATTGCGAACTTCAAGAAATAAGAAATTCGATTTATTTACCATACATATTTGCTAATTTCTTTGTAATTGAGGTACATTATCTAATGGATTGAGAGGAAGTATTAGTAAAATTGAAGTTATTGGATCGCAAATTAATTGAAAAACTAAACAGAACACTGAAAAACACAAAATTAGAGTCTTCCAAATTGTTTCATAGAAGAGGAATAATTGACGGACACATATACATGATGATGAAGATAAACATGCAGTTTAGACTCTAACCAGCATTGTATCCAATAATACTATTATCAGTTTGTTATTATTAATGATTCATAGCATCACAGCATGATAGATTACTAGGGTAGTTTAAGACATTCATCAGCTCACCAATAGCAACAAAGTGGCAGACACCTGAAAATAATTTTAGAACCAATTGAGAGGGGGGAAAGTCGAGAGTCATATATATATATATATATATAAGAATAATCTTTTATCTGATTATTTCTCGAAATAACGTTTAAAAAAATTCTAAATAATATTATTTTTATACATATAAATTTTAAAATTAAACTTAAAATTAAAAAAAAATTTAAATCCCTTCCACTCAATCAATATACGTTCATCAAAAATTATATTTATAATCCACTGATTAAAGGGGGATATGAAATTGAGATAGGTATACAACAAAATTAAGAGTTAAATACTTCAACATCCCCTTTATTTATATGATTTTTCATATACCTCCCTCCATTTTTCAAAGTTATACAAAACTCATTTAATACTTATATGTCTATTCTTTATATTTTGAGAAAAAAACAAAACACATAAACCTAATTACGTATAATAAGTTTAAAATTGACTAATAAAATATTAGTCAATCATTAATGACATTAAAATGATAATTTTATCCTTAATTTTATCAATACTACTTAAAATACTAATGAAATTAAAATGTAAAAATTCCATTAACAATAGAAATTTAAGAGTAATAAATGTCATTTCATGTAAAAATCACTTGGTATCACAAACAACACTAATAAAATTAAAGATACAAATATTATTTCAAAGTCATTAATAGTTGACGAAGACTTTGTTATTAAATTTTTAATTCATTATATTTAATTAAATTTATGTATAATATTTTTTAAAAAAAAATATTTATGTATGTGTTAAAAGAATTTTATGTTATTTTTTAAAATAGAAAAAGTACGTGAAAAATCAAGAAAATATAAAAAAGTGTATTTTACTCAAAAATTAAACCTTCTATAACTTTGATGAAAAATCAATTAAAAATAAAGTTTAGGATAAAACTCTATATAATGATCCATATTTTTATTTTAAGGTTTAAGGTTTAGGCCAGTTAGTACAAAGTCACAAATCATCGGTGGCCCGCACTGATAAAGTGAACGTGATTTTGTGTAAACTTAACCCAACTCGACTCATTTAAGAGTGGGTAGGGTTGAGTCGAACCCAAGAGTTTGATATATATTTAAAAAAATTAAAAAAAGTCAAAATATAAAATATAACAAATTAACATCATAAATTTCAATATCAAACATAATATGTTTCAATCTAACATATTAATATTATAAATCTCAATTAACCTTACTCAAATATAATAGGTCTCAATATTAAATAAACTAAACAATATCAATTAATAAGTGCATAACAAATTAACAATTAACAAGTCTTACTAAATCTGAAATAAACTAAACAAAACTAATCATAACTCAAATAATAAATTAATCTGACCAATCGAAATCAGTGTCATCAAGTATGTCATATGAATTGACATAATCATTAATTTCATTCTTTATTTTTTCATATACTATTTATTATTTAAACGATTTTTTATTAAAAAAAACTATAGATGGGTCAAGTTTGTACAAGTTAAACGTGTTTCAACTTGCTATTTGACCCACACACTATAAGTTAAAATATTTTTTAACTCAACTCAACTCGTGAACCCAACTCAACTTGTATTTTATAAGTTGAGTTAGGTCAAAACCTGCAAATTCATAAATTAATTCAACCTGCTAGACACTCCTAAATAATTTAATCACGGATCTAATTAATTAAAACAATTAAACTATAACTCAAAAGAGAAATGATTTATCCTCCTATTCAATCATCCTACTAATCTTCTTAATTACTAAATGAAAAAAATAATGAATGCTTTTTATATTCCCTAGACATTAGATGTATTTATTTTTTCATTTAATACTTTATTCATTTAATATTAAGATGATTATTAAAATAATTAAATAGGAGGATATAACATTACTCAACTCAAAAACCTCTCTAATTCGATCTTCCGTTCGATTTTTAATACATTGGTTGAAGTCTCACTTTCTCTAATTCGATCTTCCGTTCGATTTTTAATACATTGGTCGAAGTCATTTAAGTGAGAATAAGCTATTCTAGAGTGGAAAACAACACAAAATTACAAGACAATCATCTTATCTTATATAATAATATATTTATTTGTACAAGCTGCTCTTTTGGTACGGTCTGTCAACTGATCTGTCTTACATATCCCATGAATTAACCTTTTGATTTTTTAAAGGAATTTGTTAACATTATACTAATTATTGATGGAGAATGATTCTTAACACAAATAAAAGTGACCTTACCCTGAAAAAAATTTGTGGAACACTCATGAAGATAAGAAAAGGAAATAGAGACAAAAAAAAAAGATTAATGATGTTTAAACAATAAAATTTTTACATTACTTTTACATATTACTTGTTTGAGTTAAAAAAGATAGAGAAAAAGTATATTAAAATGTATGTTTTGTTTGTTTTATTACTTAAAATAAAAGTGATATAAAAATATTGTAAAAATTTTGATGCACAAATATTATTATTGCAAAATAAATTGATGATTGAGTTTTTATCTATAAAGTCTATGAGAAAAAATTATTTGTATAAATAACGTTATAAGTATTTTTATTCTTCTATCTAGGAGTTATCCTGATTTACCTAGCGGTCCTCCAAATTGGGATATGCGAGACTGCAGTATTAATTAAGTAGGACAGATTAGTTATATAATTATAAACATAATCAAGGACCTCGTGAGCTTGCTTATGCATTTTTAATCAACCCTAAAAATCCCATAAGCGTGATAAGACAAACATTTTGAAAAATGCACCCGATGGACAATGGTCCGATCAGAGATTTTTGGTGGTGATAGATTAAACTAATAGCTGGATTCAATCTGCAAGAAAAGGCAATCAAGTTAATCTGAACACATATTAGCTTGCAGTGTATTTGGTCGGGTTTAAAAAAATGATGAGGTAGAGAGTTTCTTACTAAGCATGCTGTTGATCTACGAACCTAAGTAGGCTTACAACATTTTCAATTTAATTTTTTTTAGTTTTGTAGTTGGTGGTATCCAAGTCAATTTTTATACACCTTAATTAATTTATTGTTTCAATTTGATAAAAAACAAATTATCAAATTAAAAAAATTACAAAAATATTTTTTATAATCTAACTCAAGTAATTAATTTAACTAAACAACTATAATAAGAATTTAAACATATCATCATATTCTGATATGTCATATCGCCTCATTCACAGTTAAAACATCCATTTAGGTTTTTTGAATTTAATAAATGATCTCACTTGAGATGAAAATCACCTATTTTTATTTTTTTTTTTATTTAAATTATGTCAAATGTTTTAAATTTAATTATATTTTTTTATTTTTTTATTTTAATTTATTTTATATTTAACAAAATTTAAATAAAAAATAAAAATAAAAATAAAAAATAAAGATAAGTAATCTTCGTCTTCTCACTTGACGTTAACAAATAATACTTTATTTATGTAATAAACAAAAAACTTTATTCAGTCCTCCAAAAGTAACTTTGCCCGATATTTTTTAAACTTCTTATTTATTTATTTTCTCATGGACTATCAATCTCTGTACATCCTTCCTTGTGATTGGAAGTAGAAATTTGTGGAGAGAAGCTGAAATTGACCCTTGGATATAAAAATATACGCATGGGATCATGGACCCATCACCTATCATTTTTAAGCATTATATTCAATCACGGGAAACAGAATCCTCGAAGATTTTAGAAGGGCAGAGCCTTTATATCTTTTGAACTTTCTGTGGTTCTGTTTCTAAGATTCAAATCCAAGATGTACTTGAGAGCCAGTCTCACACAAGAAAATAGGTAGCATTTTACTTTTTAGGGGCAAGACAAGAATCTATCTACAACAACAAGCTGTAATAATATGTATAGCCATTTGTCCTATAACCGACATTGGCCTGTGATATCTAAATTACAAGAGGAGAGCAGAGGGCATCAGAAAATACATCGTCTATCCCTGCTTCCTCTACAAAGCTAAATTTCAATGCTGGAACTGCAAGATGCCTTGACAGACCCAATGTAGCCCGTGTCTCTTCTAACCATTTAAAATGATTTACCTACATTATATGTATTTTAACCAAGTCTATAAGCTCATTTACCTAAATCTAGGAATCATTCTTGAGCGAACATGTGGGCTCATTATCAAGTTGCCATTTTTGTTGTCTTTTCTATAATTTTCTCATTATTTTTCTTTGTCTTTAACTTAACAGCCACACCGCCTCATAGTGGACCATTTTTCAAACTTTACTAAGCGAGCTACAAAATCTCACTGTGATTACTGATTAGGGCCTACCACAAGTTTTTTTTTTTTTTTCTTTTTCATTTATTATTTTTCAAAGGATGAATTGAATATCAAACCGAACAGTAGTAAGCTAATTAATCCAAAACAGTAGCAGAAGAAAGAAGAAAGACGCACCAACAGTAGCTGATTGGAAAGTGGTCCACCCGTCCACAACATTCCTACTAGCTTTCACTACCGTCTTTCCAATCCCATCTCCAACAAACATCAGATTGGTCTTCTTCCTGATCACTTCCACATTCTCAAAGTATGCCCCAGCCTTTATGTGTATCACAAACCTATAATATAATAATTAACAGCACAATTAAAATATGTTCAACAAGATAAATTATTAAGTACGTTATATCATAAAAATTTAAATTATTATTTGATATATATAAAATTATAAGATTTATAATAAAAATATATTTATTATTAACAATATTTTTATATATATTAAATAATAATTTAAATATATAAAAGATAACATAATAGACCATGAATTAATAAATTAAAAATGCACCTGCGAATCTCTCGGTTAACAATTAATTATAGACGCGACATTAATAAATTAAGTAGGTACACATACCTGGTTGTGCTGGAGTTGGGAGCCACAGCCAGTGCCTCGCCTATAGTAGTGAAATTGCCAGTGCCATCTTTGGCCACCACAAGATCGAACTTGGTCTCATTCACAGCAGCTTGCAGGAGCTTTCGTTCTTTGGAGGATAGCCACGAGGGAAAACCGTTTTTCATCTTTCCGTATTCGGGGAACACCTCAGACTTAGACGACGTTTTCTTCAATCCAGGCACTTTCTTCAGCATGGCCAACGAGTTGCTCACGTGATGTGATATCTCAAGCAACTTCTCCTGGATTATGTCTCTCACATTATTCCCTTTGCTATAAGCAAAACCATCGAGGCACGTGTACAAGTTGGTCATTGCGCCACTTAGCAGAGTCTGCAAGTCATGGTAACGCTTGGAGCCTATTGTGGTTTTGGAGAGGTCAGCAATGGTGGTTTTGAGCTCCACAGTGGTGTCATCAAACAGTTTGAGACAGTCATCCAGGGCTCTCTGTTCAAGTGGGTTGAGATTTCTGAGATTCTTTCGGAGGGTGCTGCAGTTGTAGGATGATGATTTGACCTCGTACACGGTGTGGTTGACCATGGAGGAGATCATTTGTGGGACAGATTTGGAGGCAAGATCTGGGAAGGAGGCAAGGGTTGAGACGCATAGGTCTGGGTAGAGTGTTCCTTGGCATGTGGACTGGGCTACTTGAATGTGCTTTTGGAAATGGAGGTGTTTTTCTTGTGGTCTTGTTGGTTTTGGAGTGTCAATGAAATGGGTTCCCAAAAAGAGGAGAACAAAAACCACGGACAGAATGGATACAAGAGCCAGAAAGGGTGCTGTTCTTCTGAGGTTCTTCATGGTAGAGAAGGAGAAATTAAGTGATAGCATAGCTGGATTACTACTGTGTGAATGTGATTGTGCAATAGGGTATACAGAGGGGAATAAGGTGGATAAATAGTGGTTGGGTCTTGTAAAATGAGGTGGGGTGTGTTTCTCTGTAGATTTCACAGAGACAGCATGAAACTCCACTTTTTTGAATTTAACTAGTCATAATGCGACATGAACCTCATACTGACTAGGTTAAATGCTACCTCGATTAATTGAACTCTCGAGGAGGATGGATGTGTTATCTCGTGTGAGACCCTTAATCATTTTGGCTCCTGTATCAAGTACTGGAGCAATAAGTTTGTCCTTTTAAATTTTAATAATATTATATACAAACATATATTATATATATACTGTTTTTTTCATTATAGTTGGTCTACATTCCGATGATGCTGCCACATACCCGTTGACGTTAGAAATGTGAGGCATAATGCTTTGTTTGGATGTGGAGGGAAAATAAAAAGAGAGAAAATAAGAAAGATAGTACATGAAGAGAAAAATATATTTTTTATATTATTAGTTGAATGAAAGAAAAAAAAGAGAGAAAGAAAATATGAATTTTTTTTTTCTCTTATTTGATTAAGAAGAAAATGTAAGAAAAAGAAAAAAAAAATTACGTTAAATGATTTTTATATCCTTATTTATAATTATATAATATTTATATCAAATTTTATTAAATATATTTTAATATATAAAAAAAAACTAAAATTTCATCCCTGCGTTTCCCCAACCCCTACGTTCCCCAACCCAGTTAAAATTTTAATATATCTCATGCCCCTGACTTCCCCAACTCTTGTGTTCCCTTCCCACACCCAACAGTCCCACACCCACCCAGTTATCGCGTTGCGACCCAACCAGTGCGGGCTGCAACCCAATCCGGGCGGTGCCCGATCTTTGCGGTGCAATCCAGGTGCGGTGCGGGGCAGTGCGACCCAGTGGTGAGGGACGGTGCGACGCGGGCGCTTGGAACTGTGCAGCGCAGTGCGACAAGGGTCGCGTGGAACGGCACGACGCTGTACGATGCTGGAGTCGAATCTGTTGCGGCTCGGACGGCGAGTGGCGCGATGGTGATGAGCTCTGAGTCCAGGCAGAGCGGCAACGGCTAGATCTGAGCGACAGCGACTGGATCTGAGCAGCAGTGGCGATGGCGGCGGCAGCAGTGCCGGAGGAGAGACATAGAGGATGCAAGGGAAGAAGATGATGTTGGGATATAATAGTTATTTTAAGTTGCTATCTCTCTTTTTTTCCTATTTTCTCCGCATTAGAGGGGAGAAAACTTTTTGTGTGGGTCTCACGTGAATTTTTTCTTTCTTCTCTATTTTCTCTACATATACAAACGAGAGAAAATAATATATTCATCTTATTTTTTCTCTTCTAATTTTTTTTCACTTATTTTCTTTTAAAACAAATAAAGGATAAGTGATGTCAGTTAAGGCATTTTCCTTTAAGTTTTCTCAAAAGCAATATTGATAACAGAAAAAATATCTGTACATTTTTTTTATATTTCTTTTGAATAAAAAGGCAATGTTTATAATGTACCTAAAAAGATGCAGAGCATGCATGCTCTCTAAATTTGATTGGTAATAATCAATATAAATGTATTTTATATTTATTTTATCAGGTAAAATATGCTATATTTTTAATCATTATAAAATATAAAAATTATTTACAACTCTATTGTAAAAAGTTCCCTAGGCTAAATCTGTTACATTTGCCTATCCCGTTTTTTGAAAAATAAAAAAAGCAAGTTCATCTCTACTATTTTTGGGATGGAATGAATCTGCTCAATTCTAATGGCAACAAATTTTGATCTTTTATTTATTTTTCAATTTTAAATATCTCAAGAAATAAATTATTAAGATTTCAAATATTTTGGATAATTTTCCCAACCACTACCGAATCACTACCACTGCCAAACCCCATTTTGATTATTGAGAGGAAAAATTTGGACACATCTACAGACTTTGAACAAAAATTTGAAAACATTTCAGCAACCCTGGACAACCACACTTCATTCATTTCATTTTAGAATCCTTCACTTAATATTATTTTTACGCTCATCTTGTAAAAGTTGCAAAATATAATGCAAGTCTCTTAATTCATTATCTGACAAACCCTCAGATTTGGTCTCAAATCTCTACATCGCGCCACCGACCAGACTTGGAAACATCAGATCTGATTAACTGCAGCTCACCTACGTCAGATCCGATAATCTTGGAACTATCGAACCCGCACCTGAAGAACCAACGTCGCACAACTGCGACCAGATCAAGCAACCCCGAAATAGTTGAGTGGCGTCGCACAACCGTGACTAAAGATTTGCCGCCGCAGCTGCTCGAATCTGCGAACCACCACCACCCAAACACCTCTGCTCCAGCCGTTCAGATCTGTGAACCACTGCCCCTCTCCGACCTAGATCTGTGCATCTTCCGTCACCTGCGAGCCACCGTCAACTACCACTTCACCCAAGTGCGCCACCACACTTCCGAACCACCATTAACCGAGAACCTTGCATAACACCCGACCCAACCAAACCAAGCAAGAACTTTTGTGTTAGGGAGTAATTTGTAATTATTTATTTTCATTAAGTAACCTCTTCAATAAGTAGCTCTTCTTTAATTTCAGTCATTCATATTATTTTTTACACATCTAATAAATAAAATGCTTGGAGTATTGATGTTCAAATCTTCATTAAGTGCATTATAAACGTTGTCCATCCATTGTAATTAACAATTAGTCCGAAGTCTTCCAATACATAATTAGAATGTTGATCTAATAAATTATTTGACACATGTTCCTCTTGTTAATATTTGTAAGGACTCGTTGTAAGCTGCAATATTGCTTCAGGCTATGTTTGTGCTCTAATTCTTAGTGTGGCCGACGAAAGGCCAGCACCTTTCGCAATACATTTTCTATTCCTTTGACTAGTCTCTTCAGTAGAATGAGTGGAAAAGGCGAATTTTGTCTTTCCAAACTCTCCCCTTTTTTCAGTAGGATGGAAAATATACTAAAAATAACTTAAAATGTGCAATTGATGAGTAAAACAAAGTAACGCAAACTTCTAAAAAATGTTGAACTTTGCTCACAAAGCACATATGATTTGATCTTCAACTTCAACTAAGTGTCACATCTGACTTGTAATATTCACAAGACATCTTAATATGTTCAATAAAGGAGCAAATGAGCTCAATTTACATAGCAGTTCTGTGGCTTGAAATCTGTAGATTGGCCAAGCGCCATTGAATTGTTATTACAGGTACTATATAAAGATATTTTGTAGTTCATCACTTCATTGATTTGTTATCCATCACTTAAGCTGCTAGAATGGCCCCAGTACAATAACCAGGAGAAATAATATATGAAAGAGGGTAGCTCAAATCAAATTAATCACAGCACGAAAAATAATATATTTTCAAAGAAAATAAAAGGCCCAAAAACATGTATTCTACTTGTGATTTGTGACGACTATGCTTAAAGGTAAATTAAACCTGTATGTTTAAAACGTGTGGACCAACAGGAGTTGGTGGTGATGACTGATGATTACTATGAGCAGCAGACCTTTCCCAGCTTCACAGTGCATGCGACTGCACCAAATGTGTGTATAATCGTGATCAGTTCCCATGGACCAGTAGCACACGCAGATGAACTTTTTTTTTTTTGGTCTACGCATGCTGATGAACTTCAATACCTTCTTTTGGATTTGTGGGCCAATACTTTTGTTAGTTTTGGGGTCCATACCTTTAATTGGCCCAAGAAAACCCATGCGCCCATTTGCGTTATGGAGTGTGATCAACGTCAATGCTCGTGTAGACAACGGATATCTCTTTGCCTTTCGCCCTCTGTTTTGATCTACCGAAGACCAAAAACAAAAAAACATCCTTATACCCAAATGTCTTGACGAAGTCAAATTTAACATCGTCTTACACACTTTTTGTTATTTTGGCGTGTCTCTTTGAATTTTGGAGTAAAATGTTTTAGTTAATTTTGTATGAAGATTTACATGAAACCATTAAATTAATTATCAATATAATCAATCAATCAATATATTGTGCTATCAATATTTTTTTGAATTTGAATGAAAATATTATCTTATTAAAGAAAAGTTAAATAAAAATATAAATTATTTTAAATTTTTTTTATAAGTATCCTTTCTAAGTTATATTATTAATGGTTCATTATAAATTTAAATTTCAAATTCATTTTTATTATCTTATTAATATAATAATAAATTATATATATATATATATATATATATATTTGAAAACTTTTTTGAAATATTTTTTATAAAAAAAGTATTTTTATTACGATATCAAACTATACTATAATATATAGAGATAAAATTAAAAGAATTGGTAGTGATCATGTCCTCTAAAGTTCAAAACACTCTTTTCAATAATTTTTAAAATCTTCAGAATATTCTTAAATTTTTAAATATATACTTAATATTTGATCTCCTAAAAATATAAAATAAATATTTAAATTTTAATGTAAAATTTCTACATTACTCATAATCACTTATGAAAATTATAAATATATTTTCTTATAATAATAACATAATTATTATATATTATTTTTAAATATTTTTTTTTATAATCCACTGTCTGTCGTTCAAGTGCTATTCTAGTATTGATAAAAAAATTTTAACCACTACTCTTTCAAGGGATTAACAATCTCAGTTGGCCTAGTTAGAATTTGATCTTGTAATCAAGTAATTTTTTAAGAGACAACTTTTGAGATAGAACTCTTGGATATATTGGTATTAAAATATTTTGGTGAATATTTTTTTTCAACTCTGATTTTCTTACTCATTATTCTTTTACATCACTTTTTACACTTCTTCAAATACTATTTATCATTTTCTCTTACTAAATCACATACCCTTACAGTGCATACACTCCTAAAAGGGATATATGATGATCTTTATTCATTTTTTTTTGTTACAATATTTTAGTGAACATTAGTATTAATATATTGATTATATATGTGTATGTATGAGTGGTTTACTTTTAGACGAGTAATACAGCGAGTAAGAAACCTAGTAAGATGATAATAATGATAATAATAATAATAATAATAATAATAATAATAATAATGATAATAATAATATATATAATAATAATATATATATAATAATAATAATAATAATAATAATAATATAATAATAATATAATATAATAATAATAATAATAATAATATATCAATTAGCCTGGGTTTTAACATGTTTCAATTTGATTTAAAAGAGATTGGTGGATTAGATAAAATGATATGAACTACTAATTCATCTAATAGTCAATATATATATCGACTAATTCTATCAAAAAATCCAAACCAAAAAAATTTTACTTATATTTTTTTAAAAAAAAATTAGAGTCAACGCTATAATATTTTTGTTTATAAAAATTATTTTTCGAATCTTTGTAATCACAGTATACGTACTTCTTATAACAGTTTGGTGAGCTATAAATATAATTAAATTTGGTTTACTTTGTGTAAATTCAATTGTGAAGGAATACCTGCTCAACAATCAACAAGCTAAAAGAGGGTGTCCTTAGGAATGGTTTTTATGGTTAAAAAATTGAGAACAATCAAACAATTTTTTATATAATATTTTATATTGATATTTTTAGTAATGATTACAATTATTTGATACCGTCTTTACCAGTTTTAGTTTGTGAGATTTCCACTTAGGTCTTGGGTTGACACAATATTATACCTTGCATTGACATTAATATTGTGTTATGATATTTTGGATTTTTGAAACTTCATGTCATAGAGAAACTATTTCACAGTGGACTAGAAGGTTAGCTCTTGTCTATGATGATATCTTTTACCTCCAAAGTTCGATACTACAAATAGTTTCATTAATGAATACTCCCATAAGAGTGATATTCTTCGCTGATATACACAAATATATGACAATGTTAAAACGTTGGTCATTCACTGAGATCTTGCAGTAGGGACATGCACCTCTGCATTTGTTTATAATCGTTCGCAGTCAGTTTGTGGAAAAAACATCACTGCCACACACATTAGGTAAAAAAAAAAAGAGAATTAATACCCTTTATAAAAGAAAGTGAAATGCTGAACAACCTACAGCAAACCTAGAGCGTATGTATCTGAGTATACGAAAATTAAAAAGGAAAATGAAAATAGGGTGAGATGGAAATTTTTTATTTTCATTCATTTTTGCTAGGCAGAAATTGGAAAATCCCATCAAGTGAACTCATAAAAGTGGCTAAAATTTGTGGGGTTTAAATTAGCTGTAATTCACTTTTAACTTTCTTATATTTCTGTTAAACCAAGTAAGCGTTAAAATTTTCTTCATTCCAAGTTTTTTGTTTCTTCATTTCTTGGCTACTCAAATATGAAGTTTTTAAAACTACATGTTTAGCTCATCAGTTGGCAATTTGAGTTTTATGGGAGAAAAGTTTATTTATGGAGTAGAGGTTCAAATCTAATTGGTACTATTTTGTGGTTAGGATCACATCATTATAAACCAATACAGATATTAGTTTCACACAAAAATGATATATAAGAACCTCATGAGAGAGAAAAATTTTTTGACAAATTTGAGTAATGATATATATGACTTTTGTAATATATTGAGACCCTAATGGGTACAACTAAAAATTAATTTCAACTTGAACTTTATGCTTTTTGACAATTTTTACTTGATGAAGTGCTAAAGTTTCAAAATAATTGCAATTAAAATATATGCATACAAAACTTCTGCTATATCATACGAATGATGCAGTTTGCTTAATCTTAAAAACAATGTATTTTTTTTTCATGTACAAAAAAATGTTCCTCTTTTCTTTTCTTTTTTTTAATTCTTTTTCTTTATAGTCAAATCTCTTGAGCATTAATTCGTCCAACAATTATTTTAATATCGGCTCTCCATGTATGAGAAATGACTGCTTACATATCATCTAATAAAATGCTTAATTTATACCATAAAATAAAAGGTATATATGGAAGATTTCGTAAGGATGTCTTTCAATAGTTTGAATAACTACCACCGGCGTAGAAAATTCTAAGCATACCTGCTTTTCTACAGACTGGATACTAACTATATTATCTTATTTTTTAAAAAATATTGAAATTGTAAGTATTTGGGTGGAAAATAGGAATAAATTAGTGGCAATCGAACTCATAGTAGCATGTTATGTGTGCTATCAAGTCACTAGTTCTCCTAGACAAATCTAATTCATGCTTTAGAATATACTAGTAGTGGATATAGTGGGCTAAATTTAATCTATACATAGGAACTCACTTGCAAATTAAATACGAATTCCATGGTTCATGAATTGTGTGATTCATGTCAAAAAAATTTCCTATATTATCTATTTGCACATTATTTTCAAAAGCTTCCCCCCCTTACAAACTTCCGTTTACATTTTCGGCCAGACTAAAGTGACAAGAGCCAATCTATAAAGGAAAAGGTTTTTTTTTTTAAATGCCAATTATACAATACTACGCATAAATATTATATGTCAATGTAAATATGAATAGATGCCAAGATATACTATATCTCGAGATAAAATAATTGTACCATATATCGATGTGAGTAAGGTATTAATTGTATGTCATATTATAGATGTTTAAATAACGAAATTGACCCAAAAATAACTTTTCAAGCCCAAAAAAAATGCAAGAAAGAAAAAGAAAGAGACGAAGAAAATGAATTAACTTGGCTGTTTGGTCCGTAGAATTACCTCTGCTTGCGTGTTAGTATATTTTTCAGTTAACAGTAATTTTATTTGAGAAACAAAATTGAGAAGTATAAGGAGATAAGGATTTGAATCGGTGTTGATGCATGTTAACTAGCTAAGTAATTGATTATACGCACATCACACATGTAAATTGAGCTGGAAATTACAAGTATAATATCATCATATCGTCCTCTCTAAGTTCCCTGTTATTCTCTGACCCTAGCACGCGTTCATGTGCGACGTTCACGGGCAGATTTCAGCTTCCAACTTGCAAAGAGTTCAATATTGAATATCTCTGTAGTTATTTAGCGACTTGACTGGAATGCGTAGAGCACAGGTACTTACTAGCCCGTTTTCATCCAGCCGAGCTTGCTTATTACTTGGAAAAAGAAAGCGCAAGTATATGTGTGTGAAACTATAATATATAAAGTGTTTTTATACTTGGTAAAGAAGGGTTGGTTCAATTCGTTGAAACTTGTAAGGATATGAATAAAACTTTACACTCCATCTGAATTGGTTCGAAACTTCGAATTCTCCTTTGACTAGTCATGTATAGTGATCATCCCTCCTATAAGTCTCCTTTATGGAAGAGAAATAATATTTACACACTAAAAATTTTATACTAATTTTTATATATACTTTGTTTATTTAAGAAAATGAAAATAGAAAGAATGTGTGTTGAGATGTGCTATGTGTATTTTTTTTATTTAAAAAGAATGTTGCGTAATAATGGTGTAAGTTTTTTTTGTGTAAATATCATTTTTGTTTTGAGAATAAAAAAATCTTTGGACATAATCTCCAACCACCAAAAAAAAAATTGAACAGCAATTTCTTTCACTAGAAATACATAAATTGGGCCACACTAGCGTTGTCAACCAGCTGCTAGCAGATTTAATATTTTAATGACATTTCCATATCTTGGCTACAATGAGACGAACTCCATCACTAAAGGTGCGAAAAAATGGAAAAGAGATAGAGATTAGAGAGAGAAAGAGAGAGAGAGGAGGCACAGAAAAACGTACCAAATTGCAGTTACGTACTGTACTCTATGAAACAAATATATGCGCGCGCGTGTTATTCTAGCACTTTGAGTTGCATTCACGAAACCAATTTGTGGGATTATCTAAAACTGCTGCTCATTTAGAAGACGCGTTTTGAGGATACGAAGATATTATCAAGCTAATATATTATCAAGTTTTGCAAATGATGGGATTAATCATCTATTACACGTATGCGCCATTGCAAATGGGGGTGCTTTCTTAATCATTCACATCTACGCTAGGGTATTACCAAATGGCTACAAATAAAATTGACCAAAAATATACTTCCCTTTTTTATTAGTATACTAAAAGCGTGGCGATGAACACCCTTAGCAAAGGTGTCACGTTTCAAGTTCAACTCTTATTTAGAAAAGGGAAAAAAAAAAAGAAAAAGCAAGTGGGCTAAGACTAAGATGCTTTTGTTGAGAATATTAACTTAAATTGTATAATAAGGAAAAAAAGATTTTGTTAGATTTGATCTAAATTCTTAATTTAAATATTGTGATTGATCATTTTTTATTTTATTAATAGATTCATATCTTATAATTAATATTGAGATATATAATAAATAAAAATAATATGTAAGAAATATGTAATATATGAGATATATTTATTTTTAATAAGAAATTAAGAAAGTTAATCTTTTTTATGTTTTATAATTTTTATTATTTACAACAATACCCAATACTTTGATATGAACTTCTAAGATAAAAGAATATATTTTCAATTCCACTTTCTCGGGTGCCTAAAAAGCCTCGCTAAGACCGTATTGCCCATGACTGTTGACTTTATTATGGTTAGTTTAACTATAAGGCAAAGCTGTGAGCCATTTATTTTGCTTGGGGGCAAACATTTGAATATGGAAGTCTTCTAAAACTCAGAGAGGGTAGTTTTTATATTTAACTGAATACTTAAGCTTAGGACCAAGAAAGAGATATAGGTTTGGAGAAACGGCATGCTGCATAAGGTTGAATTAATGGCATCATGCGTGAAGGATGAAGCCAGCATTACAAAATAGTTTACTCCTGAATGTCAACCTGGTTTAAGTAAGAAATCCTCAAAGAACAGTTCAAATTACACTTGATCATAGTTAGGCATTTAAACTGACCGAAATATTGTTAATTGTGGGTAACCAGAATATTGATTAAAAGGATAGACTTTGATTAAGGTCACGTAACTAATTTTTTTTTTTTTTAAGTTCTGATGACAACAGAAAATTAATTAAAGGAAAAAAAAAACCATATGGCTTACCCAGCTGCAGAACGGTGTTGTCAGATAATAACGCATTAATGTGTGTCTGTCAAATTGAAAAGTTTATACTCAAAATAAAAGAAAGAGAAAAAAGATATTATTTGACAAATTGCAATACTGAGCATTCTCAAACAAAATATATATATTTGACAAGGAAAAGCACTAAATGAAATATTATTTGAATTAGGTGAAGACTAACTAGAATTCAAAATGAGTTTATCCTGAGCGAGGGTCATTGCTTAATTGCTTGAAACTAGTAGTCAATAATAACTAGCAAGAAATGCAAGCGGTAGTGTTTCTAGTTTGAAGTAAATGATCAAATTAGAGCTACAACATACATTGTGAATTTTTTCCTCATATATATATATATATAGAGAGAGAGAGAGAGAGAGAATAATTAAAGAGTAAGCTATTACTTAGACATTATGGTCTATCACTCACATCAAATTTGTGATTTTGTCAGAAATAGGCCACGAGACAACGATATTAGATCCTTGTCAAATAGCATCCACGCTTATGGTGTTATTCTTTAACTTCAATTTGTGTTTATGTGTCTTGTGATTGTTGGGAACCAACCCCACCGTTGACAAACTAAAATTAAATTACTTCCACTGCGCTCAGATAAGTCATGCACCAAACAAGCCTTATTAGCAATGTAAACAATTAAATAAATATAATCCCAAGGAATATTTGCATACATGTACGATTACAGTAAACTTAATGGATGTTTCTCCTAAATTCCTAATCAAATATTTCATAATGGCCAGTTGGAGCTGTTGACTGAGTTCATGGTAGCCACGGCGTCAACATCGAGTACGCCAAGGAAAATTCCTTCTAGTTGACTTCCAAAAGCAATGCCTTCATTCTCACTAATCATTATAATGAGACAAAATCTACGTCCTCTATATAAGCTCAACTAGCCCTATTCACCTCATGCTCATCCTTCTAGCTACAATTCCTTCATCCAAAAACCAATGGCTTTCAAGCACTTCTCCGTTCATACATTCTTTCTTTCCTATCTGCTTTCCTTCTTGGTCTTGACATCATTGTCCATAGCAAATAACCTTGCATCTTCCATTGTTCCACCAGAAACCATTTGCGAGTCCACTGTAGACCCTGCTTATTGCAAAACCGTGCTTGCTAATCAAAACGGCAACATCTTTGACTATGGCCGCATTTCTATTCGAAAGTCCTTGTCCCAGTCCCGTAAGTTCTTGAACTTAGTGGGCTCATATCTTCAAGGTAGCTCATCTTTGTCTCAATCAACAATTCTCGCTCTTGAAGATTGCCAATTCCTTACTGAACAAAATTTAGAATACTTATCAAACACCTATAACACGGTTAATCAAGCTAGTGATGTTCTTCACACCTCTCAGGCCGAAGATTTCCAAACCTTTCTTAGTGCCGTTTTGACTAACCAACAAACTTGTTTCGATGGGCTACAGATCACAGCTTCTGATCCAAGAGTGAAGAATGACCTATCCTCATCGATTTCCGATGACACGAAGCTACATAGTGTTTCCCTAGCTCTGTTCATGAAGGGTTGGGCGCCTGAGAAGAAAATTATAACATCATGGCCACACAATGGGAGACATTTGGATTTCCAGAATGGTCGTTTACCATTGAAGATGTCAAACCAAGCACGTGCTATTTATGATTCCGCTAGACACCATGGGAGAAAACTACTTCAAACAGAAAATGACACCGAAAGCGTTGTGGTAAGTAACATTGTGGTTGTTAGTCAGGATGGAAGCGGAAACTTCACCACTATCAACGATGCTATAGCTGCTGCACCAAGTAACACAATTGCTAGTGATGGGTACTTCCTCATTTTTATCACCGAGGGTGTGTATCAAGAGTATGTATCCATAGACAAAACTAAGAAGTTCTTGATGCTAGTCGGAGATGGAATCAATCAAACAATTATCACTGGGAATCACAATGTTGTCGATGGTTCTACAACATTCAACTCATCAACATTTGGTAAGCAAAAGTAATGCGCACGAACATATACAATTACACACACAAATATTGTTGGTGTCCTTTTGGCATGAAAATGTATAGTATACATCAAACATTTGACAAATTTGATGAGTATCCTCTAACATGTTTCATATGGATTTTCAGCTGTGGTCGCTCAAGGGTTTGTAGCAGTTAACATAACATTCCGCAACACTGCTGGACCAAGCAAGGGCCAAGCAGTTGCACTAAGAAGTGGAGCAGATTTGTCCACCTTCTACAGCTGCAGCTTTGAAGGGTATCAAGACACGCTATATACGCATTCTTTGAGGCAATTTTACAGGGAATGTGATATCTATGGGACAATTGACTATATTTTTGGAAATGCTGCTGTTGTTTTCCAAAATTGCAACATCTATTCTCGCCTCCCCATAAGTGGACAATTCAATACCATCACAGCTCAAGGTCGAACTGACCCAAATCAAAACACAGGCACTTCTATACAGAACGCGACAATTAAAGCAGCCGACGATTTGGCTCCGAATGTTGGTATTGTGCAAACGTACCTGGGGAGGCCATGGAAGCAATATTCAAGGACAGTTTTTATGCAGTCCTTCATGGATAGTTTGATTAACCCTGCTGGTTGGCATGAATGGAGTGGTAATTTTTCTCTGAGCACCTTGTACTATGCAGAATATAATAATACGGGACCTGGCTCAAATACTACAAACCGAGTGACATGGCCTGGGTATCATGTTATCAATGCTACTGATGCAACCAATTTTACTGTCACTAACTTCTTGAGTGGGGATAACTGGCTTCCTCAAACTGGTGTCCCGTATTTGAGTGGATTGATATAGTCAAACTCAAACAGAGAACAAAGTTGTTTAATTATTTTTTGGTTTTGGTGCACGTGTTTCTCCATTTATTGTGTTTACAAATGAATAAGGTCTTGTTACTTTGTTGTAAGGATTGTTATTTCCTCAGAAAAAAAATTGTTATTAAGTAAATCTATTAATAATAAACATTTCCATATATTCTTTTGCCTATTCTTCAAAGGATATGATTGGGTTCGTCGAAAAAAGTGATAGGAAAACTTCACTTTGATCATAGATTATATTTTTTTATTTTCTTGCGGTATCCCTCTGCTCGAAAGGCAAATGAAAAATCTATCTTGATTATTATTATTTGGATTAATACAAGTTAATTGGTGTAAATGCCGTTGTAAGTGTGCATTACGTCTAGAAGCCTATCTTGATTATAGGATAGGACAACTACCCTTTACACTAAATTTTATATTACAAAAAAAAAACAGAGAGAGAAGAAATGAAGGGTACAACAATAAATGTGCATCGTCAAGACAAAAAATTCATACAAAAAAGTTTAAATGTGGAGCGGCAAGCTTCTATGCTTCTCTCAATCCATCCAAAGAACACATCCTATTGTTTTTTATTTCATGGTTGAAAGGGTTGATGATAGAAGGAATGTTAAACCAAAACTTAAATCCTCCTTTTGTTGGGGGACTAATACTGCATCCTCCACCTTCAACTTCTTTGAAAAATATCATATCTTTTTCTTCAATATTCATTCTTTTTGGCAAAGATATGCATAAGTATCAATAATTCTAAAAAGTAAAAAATAAATCACGTATAAGAAATTTAATGTGATTTAGCTCAACATGCCTATATTTACAAATAAGAAGAATCAAATATACTATTAAATAAATCTAACTTTGGAGGCTTGTAAAACAATCTCTCTGATACTCTCATTATCATTCTCATAATTCTTCCAATTCCTAATTCAAGTATTTATAGCTCAAACTTACTTCTTCATGCAGTCCTACTTGGTCTCTAAGCAAACATCTTTAACCTCCAAGCAATTTTCCTTAATTTTCTATTTGAAAACAAATCTCTCATAAATCTTTATCATATCTCAACATTAATTATATTCAAATTTAAATCAACTAATAAAATAGGAACTTATTAATAATAATTTTCAATGGAATTACCCAATAATCTCCACATTGATCCAAATTTCAATATCATCTATGACATTCTTCAAATCTTCATCATCTCTAACAAATCTATCAATCTTTAAATCTTCACACAAGTCTTCAAATTTTTAAATCTATCAAAATCTTCAAAAGAAATCTTCATATCTACTGTTATCAGTGGAACACGCCGCTTTACCTCAATACCAAGAAGACTTTCGACATACCTGCAACCATTCATAATGCTCAATATTTCCAATGTTCAAAACAAATCTACAAATCAAATCTTTGAACTTGTACCGTTGTTATATAGAACGCATCACTTGACTTCTATGCCAAGAAGACTTTTGACACATCTGCCACATTTGCATCCATCATAACGAGACACACACTTGACCTCCACTGTCTAGAAGACTTCCAACACAAGGGCCCAAAGTGATCATACCATTGCCTAGATCCTCGAACCGTTAGCTCCGATACCACTTGTTAGAGGAGAATACTGCATCCCCTCCTTTAATCTTTTTAGAAAATACCATATTCCCTTCTTCAATCTTCAATAGTAATAGCAAAAAGCAAAATACAAATCATGCATAAGAGATTTAACGTAGTTCGGCCCAACATACTAACACCCATGGGTGAGAATAATCAAATGTGCTATTAAACAAATCTAGCCTGTAAGCTTACAAAAAATCTTTCTCACCCTCTCAAACCCCGCAAAGGTTGCGTACAATATAGATCTATACTGGAGTGATGGACGATTGGGTCGCACATGAGTTAGAGTAAGGGAGCAATATACGAAAGGCCAATGTCCGCGAATTCAACATTTTTACAAAACTGTCATTTGTGGCAAAACTATTTATCAAAATGCCACTTTTTAAAACTATTTATCAAAATATTACTATTTTGAAATTATATACTAAAATGTCACCCTTTTGTCTAGGTGACATTTTTTAATAATTTTTTATCCACGTAGGATGCGCCAAACAGGATGACGCATCCACGTGGATATGTCATCCTATGATAGCAACGTATTTTTTTCATTTTATAATCCTCTCACTAGGCTTCTTAAGATTCAATTTAGCTTAATTAAGTTGATTTTGTCACATTTTATGAAATTAAGCTTAATTGAATCATTGAAGAAATTATTGCTTGAATTATCATTAATTTGGGTGATTGCATTCTTAAATAAAGTGGCCACAATTTGAGTTGCAATTATCTGATTAATGTGATTCTGGTCTTGTTGGAAAGTTAAGATAATTCTCTAATAACTATTCACTTGATAGCAAGAGCCACATTGATAGCAATATATTTCATTCATTGTATAATTTTTTCACTTGATTTTTTCAGTAAAGTGGCTATAATTTTAGTTACAAATATCAGATGGATGTGATTTTGGTCTTGTTTTAAAGTTAATAAAAATTTCTACAACTTTCATGAAAGCTTCAAGACCGCGAACACACGTTTGGATAACTCAAATTAGAGTTGAAGCAAAATCTAGAGTTTTGAACTTGACAGCTTTACTTCTATGTACTTATTAGGCTATATCTCGGGCTATAGGAGTTCAACAATTCTGAAATTTTGACAGTGGAAGGTTAAGACCTATATCTACAACTTTCATGAAGAACACAAAATTCAATTAGGATTCCTTGAAGGTGATATTGGGCTTGGAAGTCAGAATAGAGGAGCTGAAGTTGGGTCTGACCCATGAGCAGTAATTAGGTCATATCTCAGGCTGTAGGTGGTGGATTTGGCTAAACTCGGTGTCTATGGAAAGCTAAGACAATTTCCTAAGACTTTCATGAAGACCACCTCGCCATCAAATGATGCATGCCATGAGTTCAGAAGTGAAACATTTCAAAAACAAGAATTCACCCATTCATCATCATCAAATAACTATTTTGACATTTTGTTCTCATCATCCATCATCTCTTTTAGTATTTTGTACTCTTCTAACTCTATAAAATGAGGCAAGGACTAATCATTTAAGGGTGTTAGCTTAGAGTTTACTTTCATGCTTGTATGTTAATTGTTTCTTTTGTATAGTTTTCTATTGTTCTTAATTGAAGTTATGTTCATCATCATCATTTTCTTTCTTTCTTTCTTCTAAATTCATAAGCAACTAATTTTTATTTTGCTTGGGTGAAAGGGTGAAGCTCTTGGTAATATGTTGAGGTTAGATTAATTTCCTTCTTGTGCTTGAATGATATATTTTTATATGATCTTTATATGTGTTGTATGTTGTTTTCGATCAATTTAAAAACTCTTCTTGTATAATGAATATCTTGATTCATTGTAGACAAGACGTTGGCATCCTATATGGCATTTTTCACATGGATGCGCCATGTAGGATGGCGTATTCACGAAGAATGCACCAAACAAGGTGTGGCATCCATGTGGACAAAAAAAAAAAAAAAATGTCATGTTGTGTGTGCTTCTAAGGCACGTAACCCATTTTACATAGATCTCGCGCTCCTCCTAAAGACACATACATTTCACATGTCTAATAGAGAATGTACCACAACGTTGGAAGACATCAATATTAATTAGCATATTTATAAGTTAAGTATTTGCTTCTGATCTGTAAAGTAGTCGATGTGAGACTTTGGTGTTGGAAAGACAGCAACTAAGTAAGGCAACACGATACCTTTGTTCAATGAGGGACTTTGGTATTGGCAAGACAAAGCAACTAAGACAATAAGGTACCTTTGTTCGATGTGAGACTTTAGTATTAGCAAGGCAAAGCAACTAAGTAAGGCAATATTATGTCATCTCTTTTTTTACATATTTATATTTTAATTCTATCACTTGAACTTATATGAGAAATGTATCACACATTAATTTTTGACGAGTAAGTAGCATTCTTAAAATAAAAGTCACACACATAAGCACTGACTATAAAAGAAAAAGAATATCTTTAGGTCAAAGGTGAAAATTAATACTTATCCATGGTGATCCAAAACAAAGACAAGAAATAAACCACACATCCTCACATGTGGGTTACTGATTACACCTACATGGAAATAACATGATCTCAAAATAAATAAACTGTATTTGATTGGGTGTTGTACAATCTCATTCTCTCACAACCTTTGATTGACAATCCATAAATTTTAATATTGAAAGAGAAACAATCCCATTCTCTAAAGATATTCTTTTTCTTTTATAGTTAGTGCTTGTGTGTACATGTGTGACTTTGTTTTTTGCTACTTACTCATCATAAATTAATGTGTGATACATTTCTCATATTAGTTCAAGTGATAGAATTAAAATATAAGTATTTAGAAAAAGAGATGACAAAATATTGTCTTACTTAGTTGCTTTGCCTTATCGACACCAAAGTCCCACATAGAATAAAAGTATCTTGTTGTCTTACTTAGTTATTTTGCATTGCTAACATCAAAGTCTCACATCGAACAAATATACATTGTTGTCTTACGTAGTTGCTTTATCTTGCCAACACCAAAGTCTCACATCGACCACTTTACAAATCAAAAGTAAACACTTGACTTATAAATAAACTAATTGATATTGATGTCTTTCAACTACTACAAAAAAGCGCTAAAATGTGGGGAGTTTTTTGTAGGGATTATCAAATGCCACAAATTGAAATAAATTGCGGGAGTTTTTTTCCCTTTCAGTGGAGGTTATTAACCCTCGCAAATTAAAAAAACCTAATTTTCCTTTTGTTCCCTCCTTTTGATTTCATTTTCCCCCCACGTCCTTCTATCTCTCATTCTGATTTGTTAGAGCCCCTCTCTATCTCATTTTGTCTTTCTTACTCAGAGTCCACTCCAAGAAGCACCACCCCAATTTCTTCCCCCCTCACTCTGTCCGTCTCACCACTGCCTTATTCTACACCTCATCACTGCCTCGACGTTGCTGCTTCAACGCCATGATTTGGTTCATAGTTCCATAATGAGCCAACGTGTCCCTACGACTCGAACGATTTGACTCGGCCGACTCCAACCCCAAGCCCCCGATCACCGCACCATCTTCACCACTGCCACATATACCACCACCATTGCCGTAGCTCCACCGTTTCCGGAGTTGCCTCTCGACCCACAAGTAAAACCCCACCTCTCCACTATAAATTTCCTCTAACTCTCTTGCTCTCTCTTTCTACAAACACAATGGCCCTAGCCTCTTTTCTTGGAAGAGCCTTTTTCTTTGCATTTTCATTTTTCATGTATTTTTGTTGATTTTTGGTTATTAGAGAAAATTTATGGATTTTTTGGTGTAAGGGAGATTGGTTTGATGGGAAGTATGATGAGCGTGGAGAGAGCAAGGAGAGTCAATATCGTGGGCAACACAGGTGGGGATTGAGGGTAAAAAACTGCCTCCAAGCAATGCTGGTAAAATTTGGCCTCAATTTTAACTTAAGAGGATGTGGAGTTCACACTTCTGATGATGGGGGTAGATATGTTGGGGGAAAAGATTGGTTGGAGCGGATTTCTGTTTCTGAAATGTTGATTTTTTATTTTTTTATTTTAATTAATCATGAATTCAGCTATATGTCTTTGTGATTTTTCTGACTTGATTTGTAGGGTTGTTTACTGCTAGAGATTCAATTTGGGTAAATAGCTAGTTAAGTTTGGGTAGGTCAGCCTTTGGTGTTGTATCATCATCATTGCTTAGCATTTGACAATCAAGAATGATGTTATTGTGGGTTTTATTGATGTTATGTACCCCTTTTGTTTGTTTGCTCAGTTTCTGTTTTTAGAGTTCAATAATGGTGTAATCTTGTTTTTCTGTTATATGATATGGTTATTCATTTGATGGACATAAATATGATATAGCCTTTCTCATGATACATGCATCAGTGGGCTGCAAGTTACATGTACTCCTTTTTCTCTTTTATTTCTGAGGAATTGAAGATAATTAAAAATAAAACAAGACTAGATATAAAGGATTTATCACGTACACCTCAAAGTGTGAGGTTAATTTGTTCAGAAGATAATTGAGTAATTCTATTCATACATCAATTTTTTTTTTTTTTACTGAACTCTGATCTTTTTGTTTTCATCAGTAAGGGTATCTTCTATATATATGTCTAGCATTACAACATAGATATGACTCTTATTAATATTGTTTCCATATACAAAATCACAAGGGGATTGGTTAAAATATTTGTATCCTATATGAAAACATTATTCAAAATAAGGTGTGAGTGCGCGCTTGTGTATATATATAGTATATAATCACTCTACAATTTATGTGCACATGTGAAAAACAAACCAAAAGAGAAACTAGTAAGACAATATTTCTTTTAGCTTGATACAAGTGAATAATCCAATGAAGATCTCGTTATGATTAGAATGGTCTAATTATTATTTTTGTTTTAAAACATGCCCATAATATCTGAGATTCGTAATGGATTACACTGTACTAATATGAGAGAAATGATGTCAAATCTTGATATGCAATGAGATTTAGGAGCCTAGACAAGAGTGGCTTATTGAAAATATCACCTAGTTGTTTGCTTGAAAACCGATAACTGACTGAGTAATAATAGTAAGAGAGAATTACCAGTTGTTCAAATTTTGTAGTTGATTAACAATATCACAGACTATATTGACAGTTCTGTAGTGCTCTCATATTGATAGTCACATGTTGATTTAAGTGATAAGCAAATTTAAGTTCAGAATCGATAAATCTTTACAATATTAAAGGTTAAAAAAGTATTTATATAAAGAAATATCTATATCTTTAAAAAAATTAATCTCACATCTAAAAGATATGAAAAAACCTCATTTAAAAAAAAAAGGATATATTGATAGCCACAAAGGTAGGAGCCTAGGAGGTCTGGGAAGCACCACCACCCCTATGTAGTAAAGCAAAGTAGTTTTAGACTATTTCTTAGGTAACATGAAATTTCTCAAGTTGAAGAGCAGCTGCCCTGGCCAATCACATTCATGCATGAAGATCAAAGGAGCTGTGAGTAGGAGAAATTGTTAAATAGAACTAATCACGTGCGCCTGTTTTGATTGTTGCACACGTAGTTATATATAAAGCTTTATGAACTGCTTTTGGCAGGGTACTGAGTCTACTGACGCTTGATTTACTTATATACTTTCTCTTCAATTTTATAGATTTACAGCAATTTCTTCCTTTTATAAGCCTCTGTTGTTCTTTCTATCCATGTGGGTTATATTAGGATTCATGAGTGCATAGGAATTTACTAAGGAATTCCTTCTCAGTATTAAGCCAAATCTCAATGAAGTCCCAGAAAAGGTCTTTCTGCTCTTTAGATAATAATTCACTGTTTACAAGCAATAAAATGGGAGTTATAGCAAGCTTAAAAGTAGATAAGCTAAAGTATTACTGCTTCTGGAAACATGTTGCACCACTTAGAAATTTTACAATTGGCTAGAATTGTAGGAAAAAATTAAAATTAATAAATAAAAACATAGAAGATAATATGATCCACAGTTGGATGCTGCTCATGAAGTAAACAGGCATTCAACTGAAAATTGAAAATGGCCATGTATTATGTTGGGTACTCTTAAGTCTCCATTTCCAGCACAAGAATGCACATGTGATAACAGGAAGGAGGGAATGAAACTATAGTATTGTGCACTCATCTTTAGATATGGGATAACTAACCGGGTGATGTAAACATAAACCAAATTCCTTGATTTTAAGTTCTGCTAAATATTTCCAGATCGTACTTCTAAACTAAGAACGTTAAATCAAGATTTTTTCTATAGGCCATAAGAACAAGTTTCTTCTATATATGAATTATAAGATATGAACCATATACCAAACATTAACAATCTGATCAGGTCTGGAGTATGCCTTGATAAACTTTATTACTTAAATTGAACATTTAAGATACATCAATCTAAGTTATATAAACAATCAAGAAAAAGGATCATATAATGCTTCAAATTCTACCAGCTCATCCCACAGATCACAATTTGAATTCAGTTGGAAACTCCTGCTTAAGTTACTGCAGTCCATTATGCCTAACTCATTTCAAGCATATTGATATTCCCATTCCACATACCTCAACTTCTAGTTTGTGTACTTCAACACAATTTCCAAAAATCTTGGAAACCAGACTAATAACAATTACAACAAAAAACATGTTTTACCTGGACTTTTTAATAAGGGGGGATATTGATTTAATTGTGAAGGGTAAATTTGATTGAACTAGATACAAATCTATTGGGCTGTTTCTTGAAATAGGAACCTTAGGCTATGGACCACTGGTTACAACTTCATAAATTTTTGGCAATTATGTTGTTGCATCACTGATTGATTTACATGAATTTTTTCAATAATTCAAGTGTAAGGAACTTTTTTTTTTCTTTTTGGGCTTTTGAATTTGGTTCAGAATTATAACAGACCATTATGCAATTTTTTTTACCACTAATAAGGTTAATCAAAGAGATCAGGCCTAACTGTGTGAAAATGTAGGTGCTGAATTTCAAAGTAACATGCTTATAGGGTATATGTGCATTATGTGTGGTGAAGGAGGACAAATTTAGTCCTTCTTTCCCATGCTTGTAAAATTATATGTGGCACTTAATTGAGAAAATCAGCAGCATAGTAAAATCTCTATTTCAGTCCCATGGTGCTGCAACAATGAGGATTGTGTTCTGAAGGGAGCTGGTGGACACAACTTCATCATATCACATTTTTTTTTTTTATTAATGTTAAATGCCATGACAGCACCTGGACCATAAAGTTGTGGTTCATTGATTTCATTATTGGAGGGAATATCAAAATAAATTATATCAATGAGGAAAACATAATTGAGTAGTCATAGATCAATTTCTTTGACATGCAACCATTCGCTGATCTTTATGGAGGTTATCCCCAATTGGTTGAGCTATCTTGCACTCTACTAGGCTGTATAATTAATTATCTAACTAGTAGTCATACTCAATGTTATTTTCCTTGTGTTATAATTCAGATTATGACGTTTTAATGGAACCTTTATAATTATATTGATTTTCATAATTTTATATTAATTACAACATATATGTTGTAATTATATTAATTATATGTTCATTTATTTCAATCAAGTAATACTTCAAGTGAACCTACCATATCATTAGATGCAAGAAGATCATCTGGTGGTAACAATAAAAACCTCCAATAACATATTTAGTATTGATTTTTTATGTTCATTTATTGTAGCACTACTTTAGGTTATTAAGAATTTTAAGTTGTAAGTTTAGGTTACTAAAGATTTTAAATTGTAAGTTTAGGTTACAAGAGATGAATTTATTTAGCTTATTATGGATTCGAACTTGTGATGCTTATGTTATTATGAATATTTTTAATGCAATTTAATTCACATTTATATTAGCAATTTTATAAAATTAATTGTTTTGATTGTACATCCTAAATGTTATTAGAATTAAAAATTAAACATGCAGTAAATCTTTTTGTACAAAAAATTCATCAGATGAATTGCAACAGTTTTAAACCCCAAGAAAGTCAAAATAGCGGCGGTTTTAAACCTTTGCAATTTGATTGGTAAATAGAATCAAACAATTAAATAGTGGAGGCTAAAAATCATCGCGAATTGTAAGGTTTAAAACCGCCGCAAATTAATTACTGTTGTGGAGGTCGTTGAAAAATTGTCGCAATATGTTGCGTCAAACGTAAATGTAATATTTTTCAAAATCGCCGCAATTTAATTAGTGGGGGCTAAAAATCACCGCAAAATAGTGCATTTTTTGTAGTGAACATTATAGTGCACTCTCTAGTAGGTATGTAAAATGTATGTGTCTTTGGGAAGAGTGCAAGATCCATGTAAAATAAGTTAAGTGTCCTCGAAGCATACCCAACATGATTTTTTTTTTGTCCACGTGGATGCGCTACTTTATTTGGTGCATCTTAGGTTGGCATAATTCACGTGAATACACTACACTGTTTGATGCATTCTACGTGGGTAAGAAATGATTAAAAAATGTCATGTTGGATAAAAGAGTGATAATTTGATATATAATTTCAAAATAGTGATATTTTAATAAATAATTTTAAAAAAATGACATTTTAATAAATAATTTTACTACAAATGACAATTTGATAAAAAAGTTTCACGACCAAACTTTCGCGAATTCAATTCATTATGAAGTTTAGCCTCATATCAAATTGTAATATAATAAACTAAACAAAATTATGGTTGTTAATTGATTTGATTTGATTCAATGAGTCACAGTTAGTTAATATATATATATATATATATATATATATATATATATATATTATCACGGTTGGTTAATATTTTAAATCTTGTTAGTGTTTAATAAAAAATAATCCAAAAGGCAGGCTACAATTGAGGCTAAAGAAAGAAAACACGAAAAACAACCCATACTTTTTTTTGAGGTGGTCTAAAAAACAACCCATACTTAAAAGGAAGTAGATCACACCAAAAAAAAAAAGGATAAGAATGTAGAGGGCTCGTTTGGATACACTTCTATAAAAAAAACATTTTTTTATACCTTTTTATTTTAGCAGTGCTTTATTTTTATTTTTTTTAAAAAGTCATTTTGCATTTGTATACAACATTTAAAAAGCACTTAATTTAGTAATGTTTCCATGAAATTATATTTAAAAACCGCTTCTCCTTCCACTTGTTTTAGAATTGTCAACTTCAGAATTAAGTAATTTTAGTATTTTTTTTTCTGCTTCTACTTTTTTTAAAGTGACATGTTGGGATGACAATTTTATCCACTCTCGCAAGTAATACCCGTAACGAGGACGAGTAATATTCGTTTAATTTTTCCACGATTATAAATAATCATTTATATTATCTTCGTTTAATAAACGGGAGCGGGCGGAGCGGGGTAGTTTCTCTTGTACTGCAAGTGATACTCATAAAAAAATATAAAAATATTATATATAAAATTATTAAAAATCTCATTATATAAATTAAAATATTATGATATTATACTTTTTTTTTAATTTTATTAATTTTTTTATAATTTATTGAATATCTCATGATATCCGTAAGTATCGCTTTATCCGCGGAGAATAATAAACGGATGCAAGCATGGATATGAAAGCAAAGGGGGGATATTATTCTTGGGGCGGGGACGGAGGCTACTACCCGTCCCCGCCCACCTTGTTGCCATCCCTTGTGACATCCGAGCATATTTTAAAACTTGTTAAAGTATTTTTTTAAAAAAACAAGTGATTTTTTTTATAAAAAAAATTATCCAAACAGGCTTAGAGATTATGAGTGTTCACAGTTTAGTTTGGATCGATTTTAAGTAAAAAAAACAACCGATCCAAAAAATGTTATTTATATTGGTATGAATTTGATTAGGTTGATTATATTCTGAAAATTGATCCAATTCAAATTGATTTAAATTGATTTAGATTGGATTGGTTTAATTGGTTTTTGACAAAAAAAATTAAGTCTAAAATTGTGTGAAATAAAAATAATTTAGTCAATTAAAAAGAAAATACAAGAAATAAAAAATAAAAAATAGAAATAACTCATTTTACATGCTTAAAATAATATTTGTTCACATAAAATGAGAGAAGTATCTGAGAAATTAAAATTATTATAAATAAAAAACATAATTTTAATAAGAAATAAATATATTATATATTATTAAACAATTTGAATTGGATTATATAAGTTTTAAAAATTAAAACCCAAAACTAATCCAATCTAATCAGTATTCAAAAAATAAAACCAAAAATATCCAACCTTATTCAATTTTAATTGAATTTTGAGTTTTCAGTTCGATCTTTTATTTTGATTGGATTTAAACAACCCTGGGAAATGTATCACGTTTCACGTTCAACTCTTATTTAGAAAAAGAAATAAAAAACAAGCGGGATAAGATGGTTTTGTTGAGAATATTAACTTAAATTGTAAAATAAGAAGAAAAAAAAGATATTGTTGAATTTGATCTAAATTCTTAATTTAAATTTTGTGATTGATAGTTATTTATTTTATTGAGATTTATATCTTAAAATTAATATTAAGATATATAATAAATAAAAATAATATATGAGAGGTATATAAGATATGAGATAGATTTATTTTTAATAATAAATTAAGAAAGTTAATCTTTTTCTATGTTTTATCATTTTTATTATTTACAGCGATACCCAATTCTTTGATATCAACTTCTAAGATAAAAGAATATATTTTCAATTCTACTTTCTCGGGTGCCTAACAAACCTCGCTGAGACCTTACTACCCATGGCTGTTGACTTTATTATGGTTAGTTTAACTGTAAGGCAAAGCTGTGAGTCATTTATTTTGCTTGGTGGCAAACATTTAAATATGGAAGTCTTCTAAAACTCAGAGAGGCTAGTTTTTATATTTACTTAAATACTTAAGCTTAGGACCAACTACGAGATATAGGTTTGGAGAAACGGCATGCTGCATAAGGTTGAATTAATGGCATCATGCGTGAAGGATGAAGCCAGCATTACGAAATAGTTTACTCCTGAATGTCAACCTGGTTTAGGTAAGAAATCCTCAAAGAACAGTTCAAATTACACTTGATCGGAGTTAGGCATTTAAACTCACCGAAATATTGTTAATTGTGGGTAACCAGAATATTGATTAAAAGGATAGACTTTGATTAAGGTCACGTAACTAATTTATAATTATTTTTTAAGTTCTGATGACAACATACAGAAAAATAATTAAAGGAAAAAAAATGATATAGCTTACCCAGCTGCAGAACAGTGTTGTCAGATAATAACGCATTAATGTGTGTCTGTCAAATTAAAAAGTTTATACTCAAAATAAAAGAATGAGAAAAAGATATTAAAATGAAGGATATGTGACATAATACAATAAAAGTGTCTAACTTAGTTGATAAAGATCTCTGCACTTAATTGCGAATTTTTAAGATCAAATTCTGCCTTTGTCCTCCCCTCCTAAACATGTGTACATGTTTGAAAAAATTACTTACCGATTGGAACTATTGACTACGTTCATGGTAGCCACGGCTTCAACATCAAGTACGCCAAGAAAAATTCCTTCTACTTGACTTCCAATAGGCAATGCCTTCACTCCCACTTATCATTATAATGAGACAAAATCTTCGTCTACTATATAAGCCCAACTAGACATATGCACCTCATGCTCATCCTTCTAGCTTCAACAACCCCAAATTCCTTCATCCAAAAGCCAATGGCTTTCAAGAACTTCTCCGTTCATACATTATTTGTTTCCTATCTGCTTTCCTTATTGGTCTTGACATCATGGTCCATAGTAGATAACCTTGCATCTTCCATCGTTCCACCAGAAACCATTTGCCAGTCCATACCCTGCTTATTGCAAAACCGTGCTTGCTAATTAAAACGGCAACATCTTCGACTATGGCCGCATTTCTGTTCAAAAGTCCTTGTCCCAGTCCCGTAAGTTCTTGAACCTAGTGGGTTCATATCTTCAAGGTAGCTCATCTTTGTCTCAATCCACAATTCGCTTTATTGAAGATTGTCAATTCCTTACTGAACTAAATTTAGACTACTTATCAAACATCTATAACATGGCTAGTCAAGCTAGTGATGTTCTTCCCACCTCTCAGGCCGAAGATTTCCAAACCTTTCTCAGTGCCGTTTTGACTAACCAACAAACTTGTTTAGATGGTCTACAGACCACAGCTTCTGATCTAAAGAGTGAAGAATGACCTGTCCTCATCGATTTCCAATGACACGAAGCTGCACAGTGTTTCCCTAGCTCTGTTCATGAAGGGTTGGGCGCCTGAGAAGAAAATCATAACATCATGGCCACACAATGGGAAACATTTGGATTTCCAGAATGGTCGTTTACCATTGAAGATATCAAACCAAGCACATGCTATTTATGATTCCGCTAGACAACATGGGAGAAAACTACTTCAAATAGTGAATGACAACGAAAGCGTTGTGGTAAGTGACATTGTGGTTGTTAGTCAGGATGGAAGCGGAAACTTCACCAGTATCAACGATGCTATAGCTGCTGTCAGGGATGATCCATGTCTACTTCGAATTTTTTTTTTTATTTTATATAGATATATGTTTTTTTATTTTTTTAGATGTATAATTTTTATCTTCATTTCTTCACTTTTAAATATGTTAGTTTTGTTAAATGATTATTTGGTTATATATATAAAGAAAGAAATGTTTGATAATAATAATAATAAAAAGATCATTTAATATTTTTAAAATATAAAAACGTAAAAAAAAAAATATAAATTGATCTTTCATAATTTTATATTAATATATTTTTTAATACATAAATATAATTATTTAAAAAAATTATATTTTTATATTAATAGTATTACTTTTGCCTTCATTACTTAACATTTCTAGATCTGGGTCACTAATTACACCAAGTAACACAAACGCTAGTGATGGATACTTCCGCATTTTTATCACCAGGGGTCTATATCAAGAGTATGTATCCATAGATAAAACTGGAGAGGAAATCAATCAAACAATTATCACTGGCAATCAAAATGTTGACGATGGTTTTACAACATTCAACTCATCAACATTTGGTAAGGTAAAGCACACATACATATACAGTTACACACACAAACACTGTTGGTGTCCTTATGGCATGAAAATTTATACATCAAACATTGATAAATCTGATGAGTAACATATTACATGTTTCATATGGGTTTGCAGCTGTGGTCGCTCGAGGGTTTGTAGCAGTTAACACAACATTCCGCAACACTGCTGGACCAAGCAAGGGCCAAGCAGTTGCACTAAGAAGTGGAGCAGATTTGTCCACCTTCTACAGCTGCAGCTTTGAAGGGTATCAAGACACGCTATATACGCATTCTTTGAGGCAATTTTACAGAGAATGCGATATCTAGGGAACAATTGACTACATTTTGGAAATGCTGCTGTTGTTTTCCGAAATTGCATCATCTATTCTCGCCTCCCCATCAGTGGACATTTCAATACCACCACAGCCCAAGGTCGAACTGACCCAAATCAAAACACAGGCACTTCTATACAGAACGCGACAATTAAAGCAGCCGACGATTTGGCTCCGAATGTTTGTATTGTGCAAACGTACCTTGGGAGGCCATGGAAGCAATATTCAAGGACAGTTTTTATGCAGTCTTTCATGGATAGTTTGATTAACCCTGCTGGTTGGCATGAATGGAGTGGTAATTTTTCTCTGAGCACCTTGTACTTTGCAGAATATAATAATACGGAACCTGGCTCAAATACTACAAACCAAGTGACATGGCCTGGCTATCATGTTATCAATGCTACTGATGCAACCAATTTTACTGTCACTAACTTCTTGAGTGGAGATAATTGGCTTCCTCAAACTAGTGTCCCATACTCGAGTGGATTGATATAGTCAAACTCAAAAACAGAGAGCAAAGTTGTTTAATTATTTTGGTTTTGATGCACGTGTTTCTCCATTTATTGTGTTTACAAATGAATAAGCTGGCCTTGTTACTTTGTTGTAAAGATTGTTATTAAGTTCCTCAGAGAAAAAAATTGTTATTAAGTAAATTAATAAATAAAAATCATTTCCATGAATTCTTTTTCTTATCTCTTCAAAGGATATGATTGCCTTCCTCAATCAAAATGATAGGAAAACTTCATTTTGATCTTAGATTTTATATATATAAAATGAAATAAAAAAACTATTAATCAAAATTATTTAGCTAAAACTTTTGACAAAATGAGTTCGCAACTTCGCATGCTTTTGTCTACTTCGGATGGAAAAGTTATTTCATCACAACGTACTCTTGAATCTAGTTAAATTTTATCAATGTTGTGGTTAGTTTTTTCTAGTTATGTAACATTATTTTTTTGAAATAAGTAAAAGTCACCATTTTGCTTCTCAACAAAAAAATAATTCATCAGGGTGTGATTTCAAGGACTTATGTAGTATATGCTCTCTCTAAAGACATGAATTTATTTTTTTTAAAAAATTTATTAAACAGGCTGTGGTAAATTATAAATTGTTGTTACGTTCGTGAATACTAGCCCACTAATAAGCCTTTATTATTAAAGAAAAATCAATAACCCATATTAAATACATTAATTGTGCCCTCAACGGGAGAAGGAATCCAGGATACAACAATATATGTGCATTGTCAAGACAAAAAAATTCATACAAAAAAGTTTAAATGTGAGGCGGCAAGCTTCTGTGTTTGCCCTCCTCTCAAACCGTCCAGAGGACACATTCCTACTGATTTTTATTCCATGGTTGGTTGAAAGGATCGATGATGGAAGGAATGTTTATACCAAAACTTAAACCATCCTTTAAGTCTCATTACTACGTCAATAAATTTTTAAGAAAATTAAACCTCTGCTTGGATTGGTGCTAGTGCTCCCAACATCATGAAGAGAATGATGACGTTGAAGACCCATTACCGTAGCTTTTACCCTCTCAAAACTTCTAAAGGTTGCATACAATATAGATTTAGAAAAATTCTTGGATAAATTTGGAACACCCAGTTGGATACATCAGACTAATTAAGACTTAGTATTTTTATAAATTTTTATGTCACACAATTAATTTTATAAATATTTATAAAAATATTAAGTCTTAATTAATATGGTACACTCAATTATGATGTATCATATTTAGGTATGAATTTATCATAGATCTATGTTGGAGTGATGGAAGATTGGGTCGCACATGAGTTGGAGCAAGGAAGCAATAAGGGGGAGGACAATTAATGTCCGCGAATTCAATTCGTTAGGAAGTTTAACCTCATATCAAATTATACTTACGAATCTTTTAAACAAAACTAAATTATCGTTGTTAATTTATTTGATTTAATAAGCCACGGTTGGTTAATATTTTAAATCTAAATAAAGAAATCACGAAAAACAACCCATACTTAAAAGGTAGTGGATCACACCAAAAAAATAAAAAAATAAATAAATTTAGATGGTAGAGGCTGCACGTTTTAACTCTTATTTAGACAAGGAAAAAAAAGTGGGATAAGATGTTTGTGTTGAGAACATTGACTTACAAAAATTGTAAAATAAGGAGAAGAAAAAAAGATATTGTTGAATTTGACTTAAATTCTCAATTTGAAGATTGTGATTGATAGTTTTATATTTTATTAGTAGATTCATATCTTATAATTAATATTGAGATATGTATTAAATATGAATGACATATAAGAAATATATAAGATATGAGAGAGAGATTTTTTTAATAAGAAACTAAGAAAATCATAAATAATGTAGGAAATGTAATTGTATGTGTCAAGTAAGTTTTTATAAGTTATAAATATTTTGTTTTAGGGCATGAGATTGAGATGTAGAGAAGTTGCACCGTAGCACCTGGAGGTGGAGGAAAATTTGAGAGTGAGAGTCTTGGGTGTAATTGGGTTTTGGGTTTGTGATAGTGTGATTTAGGATGATGGTAATTTATTAGGTTTGGGTTTTGAGTTTTAATCCTGAATGTCAACTTGTTTAGGTAAGAAATCCTAAAAGAACAGTTCAAAGCACACTTGATCGGAGTTAGGCATTTAAACTGACCCAAATATTTTTAATTGAGGGTAACCAGAATATTGATTAAAAGGATAGACTTTGATTAAGGTTACAGTTCTTTTTAGTTCTGACTTCTGATGACAACAGAAGATTAATTAAAAGAACAAAAATCATATAGCTTACCCAGCTGCAGAACAGTGTTGTTAGTTGATATTGTATTAATGTGTGTCTGTCAGATTGAAAAGTTTCAACTCAAAATAAAAGAATGAGAAAAGGATAGTAATATTAAAGTATATGACATAATGCAATGAAGGTGCAAGCTAACTCAGTTAGTAAAATTTTTTATAATTGATTGTGAGATTATGAGATCAAATCTCGCATTTACTCTCTCCCTCCTTGACATGTGTATTTTAAAAAACCACTTATCGGTTGAAATATCAAGGGCCTTTCGGACTAAACTAAGGAAATAGAGTAGTTGAGGTGTGTAATAGTTGACTTAGTCACCACTTGACCATTGAGAAATTATTATGCAATCTAAAAATAATTTACTTAACTATCTATATCTTATTATTAAAATATGTGTTAAGACTTGAGAATTATGTACTCTCATAGTTATGTTTTAATTAGATATTATTTTGAGTTTAAATTTGATACGCCTACAGTGCAATGTTTTTTTTTATATATAATATAATCTAATGAGAGAATTAGTATTACCATACGTGGTTAATTAATCGAGTTTGTTTAGTTAGTGATGTAAGCTTTAAAGCCTTTTTGATTAAATTCTTTCTATGTTCTTTTAGTGATTAGTAAACTATATTAGATATATTACATGGTTGCTATAACATTTTTTGAATGGATTAATGTGTTCTTGTGAAATTTTGTTTAAGTTTTGATGTGCAAACCAATGTGATTAAAGATGAGAAAGATTAAAAAAAGGTTGGATATTGGTCACCAAAAGAGATCAGAAGCATCGCTGATAATTTGAGAAAGTTAATTAAGAACCAGCACCTGAGTCAAGACTTGATTAGAATGAAGACCTAGACAAGATTAGAAGTCTAATAAATGTTACAAAGAGCACGATCTCTCAGTTACAATAACAAGAACATATCAACAGTGCCTGGAGAAGTTAACTTGAGAAGATTCAAGCACTAAGAAAGATAGTTGAGAATGATGAGTTGAGCACGGTTACAAAGAACCCTTCTCAACTAACTAAAGGATAAAATGTAGTTGCATATTGACACATCAAAGGAACCGCTCAACGGTTAGCCCTTACCCAGTGTGCGACAGTCCTTTCCAAGGCTCCAAGGATCACAACTCAAAAGTTTACTGGTTAGAGGATTGAACATCAATAGAACAGGGAACACTTTAAGGATTCTTCTTATCTATTATTTTGTGCCAAATTATTCAAATTAAGTTGGGCAGTTTTCTTTTATGTTAAGTTTACCAAAAAAAAAAAAAAAACTGGTAGAATTTGCATTTGTGTAATTTCCCTTTAATAGCTTTAATCTAAGTTTTCAAACACGCGGCATCTATTCCATGATGGTGGCTAAACCGTGGTTGTCAGTTGTTTCTTTATATTTTGGCTTCTGGACCATGTGCCGTGGATCCTCGTTCAAACCTAGGGGTCAATAAACTAATCCCAAATATATAGCAACTTGAAGATACAAATAAATACCGTGGTGCTGCAGGTTTTTGTGCTATGCTATGTGTATAGAGTGGTTTCATGCAAGCAGTAGATAAAGCTAGTCGACTCGCTCCGATGAGGGCCGAGTTTCAAAGTCGCGAATACCAAATTGATAATGATAACTAGCTAGCCTTTGGCTTAAGCTTTTATTTTGTTACCCGACAACAATTCAGCACAGGGATGATAACTTCATGCACAAGCCATTTGTAATTAGATTAATTCAGTTAGGTATGCTACAAGTCACTTACAAGTTAGTTAGTCTAGTTAATCAGTTAAGTTAGTTTGGTATATGGGAATAAAAATAAGGATAAAAATTGTATGGATCAGTTTTCAATATAATTTTACTAGCAAAACTCATCCATAAATTTTTCATCTCATTTTTACCTCATAGTAAACTGAACCTTAACTTTGCTAGTGATGGCTAGTTGCTTATAATTACCGTGGAAAGCCACCCCTATACTATCTTCCACAAGAAGATTGCAACATTCCAGAGGAGGCTGTTGGAAAGCATGTAAAACCTCTGCAGCTTATGGCCATGGTTGGCTAGGAAGTCAGCTACTTTGTTCCCTTCACAATAAGAATGTATGAAACACAGATCCCACAAATGGGATTTCAGCTCCTGGATTCTACCCACAATGGAAGCACTCGGATGAGACAGGTCACACCCATTAACAGCGAACAGAGTCGCAACTTGAGAAGTGTAAGTTCACTTTAAGTCATTAACACAACATCCTTTACGGTGTTTGAATTTGAACGCAATGAGATTCCAGTCATTGGGGAAAATTATAGCCTACGGTTTTGACTTGATTGGATGCTCATCTAAGTCAATTCCTTCAGTACTCTGTCCAACTACCCTATATCTAAATCATTTTATCTTGATTGAACTTACCTTTCATCAAAGCATAAATCACGCTTTTCTTTTTCACTTATATGGTCACACGAGAATATGACCTAACATATTTTCAAAATAACAGTTAACACTGAAGATTTTGCGGGAACTTTGTAGAAATTAATATATTACAACAATGCTACTTGTACATCATTTTTCTTAAATCATTCTTATATAATTTTTTTTAGATAATAAAATAAAAAAATATTTTTTAATATACTTTCTCTGTCATTTTTTCTCCAAACAAATAGGTGTAAACAAAAAATATAAAAAAGTGAGTTTTGCTACGCTCCACTTGAGCGTGCAGATGCCAAATGAGTGCATTGATTATAACTGCAATGTATGCAGGACTCATGAATAAGTTCTTGGATTGGTAAAGATTAATTTTTGCCAAAAATAACTTTTTTATGGGGTAAAGTAATGTTTGGATAAAATTGATTAAAGTGATAAAAAAAATTCATAGGTTAATTTTTTTTCATAATCAGGATTTTTTAACATCAAAAGTTGATTACGTTAGGTTTATCAAAGAAATTCTAAAACATAAAATATTATATAACATAAATAAATTATTTCATAAAAAATAATTTTTTCAAACAATTCAAACGAAATAAATTGTTTTAAAATTATTTTTCAGATAATTTATTTAAATATAAAATTATTTTTTGATAATTAATTATAACAATAATTAATTATATATATAACTGATTATTAAAATAATTTTTTTTATAATTAATCTAAACACACTTTAAATTTTGTAATTTTTTAAAAATATATATATATACACTATGAAAACTCGAGCGTAGGCAAAAAGTGAAGTCTAAAACAAGTCATTTCCCAATATATTATGCCCCCTTCCAGTCTCAAAAACAGCACAAAATGCAAACCTGGACGAAGCTTCAAGCCTTTCGTAGCACTGCACATGAGTTTCCGCGTTACATTCCAAAGGTTAAACCTGGGGTAGGGGTCGTCTATTTTGTTTTTATCGGGTATAGTATACTGCCGTACTCTTATGTGAAGTCTTATCTTTTCTGCTGACTCATTGTTATCGAACCCAGCTTGCAAATTTTGGCAGATACTGAAAGCTCTAGAATTTCAACAGTGGTACGTAGGGTCATTCACCGCCTAAATTTTAAACTATCCCGATAATCTTACTGCGTATAATACTTACATTTATTTTAATATTAGATATTATTTATAAGGTCTACTTATAAATGATATTAAATTATATTTTTATTTTTTAATATATATCTATTAATTAATTTTTTTACGTTATTAATTATTTTTTTATTCTTCGTTAATTAACTTATTTTACGAAGATAAAATTATATAATAAAATTTTATGTCATTAATTAACTTTTATATGTAATTAACTATTTTTTTGTTTTTTATTAATCAATTTTTTTATTAGTATAAAAATAAAGTTGATTAATGAAGAACAAAAAAGTAATTAATTATATATAAAAATTAGTTAATGACAAAAAATTTTACTACATAAATTTTATCTTTCGTAAAATAAATTAATTAACGAAAAATAAAAAAATAATTAATTATATAAAAAAATAATTAATGAACATATACTAAAAAAAATAAAAACATAATTTAATACTATTTATAAATAGATCCCATAAATAATACTTATTGTTAAAATTAGTGTGGTCACTGTTTATTATAATTTTCCAATTCTAAAAGATGACAGCAGTTTACGCGTTTAGACATAAAGAGTGCATAGGTCAAAAGTAGAAACTCTTTGTATCTAATTTGCTAACTTTCCAAGTGACCAATCACCTAGTCTTAAAGGAAACCAATCTTCTTCTTTCTTTAACCAAAAATGTCATCAAGGTCTGAATATATGACCCTACTACTAGCACTATCCTTATAGCTTAACCAACCTTCTCTCTCCGAATACATGTAGTAAACAGTAAGAGCTAATTCTGAAGTACATTATCGTTTCACATTTTTATAACAATAATCATATTCACACATCATTTTTATTATATTATTCTTATATTATCTTCTTTTTTAATAATAAAATAAAAAATATTCTTCTCAATACACACTCTCTTTTAAAAAAAAAAAACAATAAAAATATAATATATAATGTAAAAAAAAATAGTATGTGATATTCATTTTCCATTTTTATAATGAACCTGGTGCCAGACTGCAATATCACCATAACAAAGAAAACATATATAAATGAAAATAGTTTCCGCGAGACCTAAAAACGATGTCATTGACTTTTTTACATAAATAATACAGTTTGAAAATTAATTTCTCAAAGTAAATATAACAAGTCATATTTGTAAAATATAACGTATACTTAAATAATTTTATTATTATTTTTTAATAATAAGTCATGGTTCAGAAATACGATTTATTCAACAATAATTTTTTTATTATATTTAAGTAAATCTACTTTATATTCACAACTTACATTATATTTTTAAAAAAATTAAATTTTAAATAAGCCGTGGATAGGAATCACGACTTATTTTTTTTTAAAAAAAAAGTGAATTCATGACTTGTATTAAAATTTAAAGACTAAAATTACCTCTTATAAATAGAGTTACATTACCTTAATCATATAACACTGCTACATTAATATTTACCCTAATAGCATAGTTAACAATCATAAGACTTAGAGTTATATAAACATCATTATATTCATAAATATTACCAACATCAACAATAAATGAATTACGAGAGGATCATATTATGACATCTATCAATTTAAGTAAAAAAAAAATCATATCAACAAACATAAAAAGATTATAATAATAAAAAAGTAATTAATATTCTTAATAAATACATCTAGTAGAGAGAATTAAATAATAGTGAGCTGAGTTTAATAAAAAATAGTGGTGATAGAGAGAACTTGAAAAACACTAAAATATAAAACAGTATTAGAAGGAGAGAGTGAAATTTATAAACATATACCAAGAATTAATATAAATCGTGAGTATCAATCACGACTTTATATGACATTAATTTTAAAAAAAAAAACAGGCAAGTTGTACCTATAAAGTATGACTTACATAAATTAGCACATATAAATCATGTTTCCTAACTATGACTCATATATGTCACTATTTCACTTATCTATTTTAAAAACTAAATTTTGTCTTACACTTATATGAAAATTTGACTTTTAAAATGCACTATTATGCTAAAAAAATCGATGTCACTTCTAGCAAAACTCAGATTCAATTGTATACCTTTTCTAACTTAAATATTTTTAATGAATTGTAATTTTTCTAAAACTATACAATTAAAATTAAATAAATATTTTTATAAAAAGCCTTTTCAAGAGTGAAAGTGGCCAGCTAATTAATCATACGAATCTCTAATGATATTTCTATTAAGAATTCAACGGATGAACTTATAAAGGGAATCAAGAGATATAAGAGATTAACTTTTACAAACAATAATACATGGGTTATATGCACATTGAATAAGGGCATCATTGAATATATATATCTAAAATTAATATTTTTTTTCTTGTAAGTATTTGCCATGAGAATAATGCTGAAATTAGCTATTGCTTGACAGTCACACAGTTCACTTGTAATCCAATTTGATAATGAATTCATCAATGACTCGTTCTAATATTTATAACTGGATAAGATCCTTAATCACCATATATTGGTTCCCTATAAAATATATAGCCAATAGCCTGAGCTTAAAAAAATTAGCCTTAATAAATAGTTTTCTTGTCTAACGTTTTCTCAAACATGCAGTCCTTTTTTTTTACCATAAACACGCAGTCCTTGTTCCAATTCACAGTTGCCTAATTTCATTATTGAACCAAGATATGCATTCTGAGTCATGCAACTAGTTAGGTATCATTGACAATACGTGCACAATTCCAAATGCATTGCTACCAAAAGACAGGCAAATCTTTACCAAAAATGTTTTATTTTCTTTCTGACTGAGCTTTTAGTCTTTTCCCTTCTTATCTGTGCCTTCTTTGAAATAACATTGGGTGGACCTAATTATGGTCTACGTCATAAACTAAACAACCTAAATTTAATTTAAACATATAAGTCTTATACATGAATTTCAAATGCATTTAAATTATATGGTATATGAATAATTTTTCTACAAAAAAAAAAACTGCTTTTATTTTCTGTCCACACAGATACTTGAAGAGTTTAGGTTATGGATGTTATCTGATATTGATTTACTTTGGAAGCTTTCCAAAATAAGTTGTGTTAATTAGTGTAGACTTGGATTTTTCTTTAACCCAATAATGACAAGATAACTACTAGCTACTAAACCGGGCGGCTTGACATATTTTGTGGCCTAAAGCAAAATTGTAATGTGTTTTAAGGATTAAATATGAGAACAATATAAATTAGAGTGTTTACTGAGAAAAAAAATAAAGTTATTAGGAAAAGAATGAAACTTTTTATTTTAAAAAAAACATATATAAAATCTTCAAGGCTAAAGCGCAGGCTTTACTGACGTTACCCAAAAGTTGGCATTGTTACTGAATTTTATAATATGTATTTATAATTTTAAATTATTTTTTGAATGAAGGATATATCATGAACCCGAATTTAGATTAAGATTAACTCTTGCAAAAATATGTGGTACAAAATGTACATTGGTGAAAGTTATTTTAGATATAGATTACGATTAGTCATGAACACTCATAGTTAAACAAGTAAAAATGCTAACCTAAATAAGTTGGACTAGTGATAAACAAACATCTAATATGTGAATAAGTATATAATTATAGATTTAAATTTTAGTTATGTTAATTTATTAGAATTAGAGTATAAAAAATATTTTTATGAATTTTTTAATTTCAGCATGCTTTTGACTAGACCAAAAAAATAAATTAATTGATGTACGTGTAAACTAATTATTAACTGCAATAAGAAAAACAAGTAAAAATGTTATCAACACAACACAATGTCTCCAATGAGTAAATCACCTCCACCTTGGCACCCACTCCTTATTCTAGGAATTTGGATCCTCTCTTATAATAAGATAATTCTATTAGAGAAATAAACATAAATTGTATATAGTTATTATTAATTTATAAAAAATATTTTATGTATATTAAAATACACATATCATATTTGTACTGTATATTAATATAAAAAAATATTAAATTATATTATATATGATTATAGTATTTTTACGACATATAAAATAATTTTATGAATAAATTAAATAAAATTATATGTATTTTAATTGAATGAATAAGTTAATTTATAAGACTTATTAGATATATTAAAAACAAAATGTATTTTTTATCTCTGTAATGGGAACTCTCCGGTTACATAACAAACAAAAGAGAGTGGTGATCCATATTCTAATAATAAAGTAATTTAGAAAAAAATTATTATATCTTCTTAAAATATTTTTTTATAAATTTTTTAATATTTAATAAAAAATTATTAAATAAAAAAATTATTTAAAAAATATTTAAAATGATTTAAAATTATTCATTTAGAAATCTTAGTGGGAAATCCAATTATATCAATTTTCCGAGGATTTATAAAGCACCCATACCATGTTAACCAATAATAAAGCACGCACACCATTGGATCATCCATTGACATTGACAAATTGACTTTGACCCCGTCCAATAAAGCAACATTTTTGCATAACAGTTGGATCTCCCTCAACCATTTGTGTGAAGCTCCAGATCAACGCGCATCAAACAAATGTATATTGGTTGACTTTTGAAGCGAAACCTACAATACAATAATGAATAATAATCTAATTCTTATTTACGAGACTGGTCTATGTTTTGCACCTAGCAGCGCCTAGGTACATACTCCTACATGTAAACACGTAAAAGCATTACGGAATTTCTCATTAAAAAAACTTCCCCCTCTCCCCTATAAATTGAAACTGATCGAACCCAATTTCCAAAACACTCCACTTTTGCAAATAACCAATTAACTCTTGGTCTATCAACCAAACCCCAATGGCTTTCAAGTTACGTAGTTTCCGCCTAACAATGTCCATATTTCTCATTCTGCTCCTACCCTTATTTTCCTCTCTAGCTTTCGGCGACACCGCTCCTTCCACTCCTGTCTCTGCTGGAACCGTATGCAAATCCACCCCTGACCCATCTTATTGCAAGTCTGTGCTCCCTTCCCAAAAAGGCAATGTCTACGATTATGGCCGTTTCTCGGTTAATACATCCTTATCACAGGCGACCAAATTTTTGAACTTAGTTGACAAATATCTCCAACGCAGCTCCACTCTTTCCACCACCACCGTCCGTGCACTCCAAGATTGCCGGACCCTTGGCGATCTCAACTTAGATTTCCTTACGAATTCCTTTATAACTGTGAACAACATCACTAAGTTTCTACCTAGTTTTCAAGCTGATGATATCCAAACCTTGCTTAGTGCCATTCTAACCAACCAACAAACCTGCTTGGATGGCCTCCAATCCACTGCTTCCGCATCGAGCGTAAAAAATGGACTATCTGTTCCACTTGCTAACGACACCAAGCTCTACAGTGTCTCTCTTGCTCTCTTTACAAAGGGGTGGGTTCCCAGCAAAAAGAACAAAGCCAATACCGCATTTCAACCAACCAGGAAACAACTCGGATTTCAAAATGGGCGTTTGCCCCTTAAGATGTCAAGTAGAACTCGCTCCATTTACGAGTCGGTGAGTCGGAGAAAGCTCCTTCAGAGTAAAGTGGGTGATAATGTTGTGGTGAGTGACATCGTGATCGTGAGCAAAGATGGAAGTGGAAACTTCACCACCATCAACGATGCCATAGCTGCAGCACCAAACAAGTCTTCCTCTACAGACGGGTACTTCTTGATCTATGTCACCGCGGGTGTTTATGAGGAAAACGTGTCCATTGATAAGAAAAAGACGTACTTGATGATGGTTGGAGATGGCATCAACCAGACAATTATTACAGGCAATCGTAGTGTCGTTGATGGCTGGACAACCTTCAACTCAGCGACCTTTGGTAATAAATAATATTTAATTATTGCACTAATGTTCTAACTACTTTTTACATTATTTTATAAAGTTTTGTTCACCAGTACACTTAGTATACATATTAAAAAATCAAAATAACATTTGTTATTCATTTAAGTTAATTTTAAAAAATATTAAATATATTTTAGATTTTTAAAATATTAATTATTTATATTTTTTATTTAATAATTTTAATTTTTTAACATGTATTTTAAAGATACACATTAAATTTTAAGAAATTAAAATTAAAAAATATTGAATGAAAAGTAAGATATTTTAAGTTTTTAATGTATTAAATATTTTATTTATTTTAATATTTAAATTTCTTAATTCAATAAATATCCTTAGGGTACCTGTCCACATTCACGTATGATCTAACTTTCTACATTACAAAAAGCATGGTGAAAATAACAATCTTTTAGTTCAATGATATGTATAATCATTAATTACTAATTACGTTGATCTATCAATGTTGCAGCGGTGGCTGGGACAGGATTCGTGGGTGTGAACATAACTGTCCGTAACACTGCTGGGGCTGTGAAGCACCAAGCAGTAGCAGTTCGAAATGGAGCAGATTTGTCCACATTTTACAGCTGCAGCTTCGAGGGGTACCAAGACACACTATATGCCCATTCCCTACGACAATTCTACAGGGAATGTGACGTCTACGGAACTGTAGATTTCATATTCGGAAACGCTGCGGCTGTGTTTCAAAACTGCAACCTGTATCCTCGACTCCCAATGAGTGGACAATTCAACGCCATCACCGCACAAGGCCGAACAGACCTGAACCAAAACACGGGCACTTCTATCCACAACTGTACCATTAGAGCAGCTGATGATTTGGCTGCTAACATTGGTGCAGCTGCAACATATCTGGGAAGGCCTTGGAAGCAGTACTCGAGGACCATTTATATGCAGAGCTTTATGGATAGTGTGATCGATGCTGCAGGGTGGAATGTATGGGACGGTGATTTTGCTTTGACCACATTGTATTATGCTGAGTTTAACAACAGTGGACCTGGGTCTAGCACAGCCAACAGAGTCACATGGACGGGTTACCACGTGATTAACGCCACTGATGCTGCTAATTTCACAGTCTCTAACTTCTTGCTTGGAGATGACTGGCTGCCCCACACGGGAGTGACTTACGCCAGTAACTTAATATAGATAACATTGACAATTGACATATTCACTTTGTTCCTTTTTAAAGTTTTACTTTGATATTATTATTATTTTTTCTCATTCATAAAATAACTTAATACCCAAGCCCTGTAATAGTGCAATATTATTGTGATATACAAAGCAAAAATTATATATTAAATTATTAATTGTGATCCCATTTTACTTTTAGTTAATTAATTGGTGAGTGACTTTCAGCTGTATTAGCCGCTGATTTTGACTTGGATCATAGGAATAATATTTAGGATCTTAGCTTTTCCGACTTGGGAAAGGATCATTCTTAATTAAATTCAGTGCTGTTTCCGCGATTGTTTTTGACCAATTATCATTGACCCATTTTTTTCTTCTGCCTCTCTTTTCTTTTCCCTCTATTAAGACCAAGTTACCAACCTAAGGATTTTGTATTTGAAAAATTATGATATTACATTATTTTTTATTTCATATTAATTTTATTTTACTTTTTAACAGTTGTGATTAAATGAAAGAAAATAATGAAAAGAAAGTGATGTAATTAATAATATAAAAATGAGTGTAAAAAGTGATATGAAAAAAAATTATGATAAAAAAATCAAAGTTATTTGTATTTATTTGCGTTTTTCTTCTTCACTACTGTGTTTGTTTATTTCTAGTTGGCATTTTTAGCAGCTTCATGCATCAAAACAAATGAAATTGAGTATTGATTGATATCATTTGAATATCCTGTAATCCATGATAGTTATCAAAATTCCAAAGGAGACAGACTTGAAATAAAACAAGAGAAAAGAAAACGTGCTTCGAAATGTCAAAGAAAAATATTCCTCCTGGAAGCATCCCATCTTCATCGCTCATCAACATTTCTGCTGGCTTCACTAAAGCCTAATATACTAGTTAGTCAATATATATATATATAATCTGGAATGTTTATTTTAAGAGATGAGAAGAGTAAATTTTGACTATATAATTATATATAGATGGTCAAGATTAAAAGTTATTTAAAAATCAAATGATTACTTAAAAAAATCACATGTATTTATGTTCTAATTTTGACCATTCATATAATATTCAATAATCAATATTCATTCCTCTCACCTCTTACAATAAATATTTTTTTTATCAAATATGCTTTATATATATATATACACACGCACACTACTGAGTCAATAAATCTCTGTTGATGATAAAAACTTATAGTTCAACTCTTTTCTGCATATTATATACATGAACTCAACTTTCAAGTACTAGTTTAAGAATCTACGTTCGAAATTTAGATACTGGTTATTTTAAGATTTATTTTTGTCTCGTTGTTATGTGGCGAGTTCACGTTACTTTCCAAATATATCCATATCTATATTTCTATATTATAAGCATACAATTAACAAAAAAAGAGAGTTAAAACCCACTTTCATTTTTGCAGGCCCACTTCCATTTTTGCATTATCCGATATACCTCCTTGCCAGAAACACGGCTACTTTTTTTTTTTCGGAGTATTCTTTATTAGATAAATAAGATATTAATTTTTTAAAATACAGTTATTTAGTTAAACATTTAAGGATGAATATCTCTCTTTTTATATACATGAATTTTTGGATCATACACAAGATCACGTACTTAAATAATATAAACCTATTTCACTCGAATTAATACATGTTGATCGAATAGTTCTATTTATAATTTCTAATAGCTAATAAATTAAATAATAATCAGGCAACCTTTCACTAGAATCAGCACATGTTGATTGGAAAGCCCTATTTGTAATTTCTAATAGCTAATAAATTAAACAATAATCAGGCAACCAACTTGGCCTAAGTATTTAAGACTTTGTTGTGCTTTTAACCAATGTTAGAAGTTCCATCTTTTACCAAGCTACCTCCCTCCTTTATAGCGAGAGACGTTGTCATGACAATCAATAGAACTTTCCTGACATTAAAAAAAAATCCACTTGATATATGTATAAATGTATGAAATACAATTTAATTTAGAATATGTTAAATATTTAAAAATTCAATTGAAGATATATATATATATATAATATATATATAAATATATATATATATGAAAGATTTAAATAACTTATAAGAAGTTAATTATAAGTTCAAATTTTATCATTATAATTTCTAATAGCTAAATAATCAAATAATAATCAGGCAACCAACTTGGCCTAAATATTTAAGACTTTGTTGTGCTTTAAGTTAATGCTAGAAGTTCTATCTTTGACTAAACTAACTCCCTCCTTTATAGCGAGAGACGGTCGTCATGACATTCAATAGAACTTTCCTAACATAAAAAAATTAAAAAGATCCACTTGATATATATATATATATATGAAATACAATTTAATTTAGAATATGTTTAAATATTTTAAAATTCAATTGAAGATTTATATTAAGAGAATAAGTAGTTTTCAAATATATATATATATATATATATATATATATAATAAAAAGAAAGATTTAAATAACTTATAAGAAGTTCTAAGTTCAAATTTTATCATTATAATAAAAACATTAAAATGGAGTAATATATATAGATAGAAATAAAAAAATAACAATTTTTTTCACATCCAATAATAAAATTAAAGTAAAATAAAGACATCGGACCAATGGTTTTCTTATTTTATGGAATATATTTTATTTCAGAATTATTTTTTTAGTGTTTGTGTAAAAATGACTTTAAAAAATCATCTTTATTCGTTAAACAAAAATATTTTTTGAATACTACTAAAAAATTATTTTTCTTTTAAAAACTTTTTCATTATCATTTTGAATTTCTAGAAAATAAACAGTCATAAATTAAGAATGTTTGTCGTTTGTACAATTCAGTAACGTGTGATTGATTGCAAACACTATACTCCACTATGAAGTGTACAGGAAAAAGAAAATACTATATTAAGTATTATTAATTTTCAATATTTAAATAACTAATTGATGTTTCAATTGATCAAAATATTATAATAATATAATAAAATAGAACTTAAATCAAATTCGGAACTCTGACTTTAACCGATATTTGAAATATTTTATTTCTAAGAAATGTGATGCAATTTGGAAAAATTAAAGGGCAAAATTTTGTCTTCTGACGAGAAGGCAGGCCAAGAATTACATTTTTTGGTGAGTACTTTTTATTAAAAAAAAAAAAGAGTTGATGATCTATATTATGGGTGAGCATAACTCATTTTAAGATTTTAATTTTTTTGGTAGAGAGTAAAATGATATGACCCCTCAAAAGATTAAACACAAGTCATTTTTTTTAGAGTGCAATTTGCTTTCGTTACGTACGTCTTCAATGCACCTCAAGAAACTGGGAGCATGGATGCACCTAAATTCTGAGCCATTGAATAAAGAGAATTTTACATCAACAATTAGAAATAATTACATGCAACTTGATTAACCAGTTATTGTGAATTAGTCTTTTAGCAAATTTTGACCAACTCCATCGACACTGAAGCTACACACAAATTGGTTATTCAATGGCCAGAAAGTATGAGTTTTTCCTTATGCCGATTTTAGTGGTTGGGATTGATTGAGATTTTTCTTTTTAATTGGTTTCAGATTTGTAAAAAAGATGTTTCGTTTCTCGAAAAGAAGGTATTGGATATTGAAATCTAAATCCTTCCACAATAACCAAAACACAACAATCAAATTTGATGACAAAGGGTATTGGCATCACAGGGGTTGATTTAGTTTATTTTTTAAGGATGTGACCAAGATCATTGCCCGAGTTTGCCTCCGTCGACACTCTTCTCCCTTTTTCTGGGATTTTTTCACCAACCACTACAAGTCCAAACCAAAATTCTTCTTTTCTTTCATTTTTATTTGAATCAAAGAAAAACTAAGATATCCAAACTTCAAGAAATTACTTAAGCTTTGCCCATTGAAGAGCTCAATCACCTAGAAAGTTAGAAAAAAAAAAACAAATGAAATTGCAGGCATACAAGCAAAGCTTGGCAAAATGAGTAGAACATAAACAGAGTATGGACCTATAAACCCATATGGGATTTTAGAGTCTAAAAGTTGAGAGAGATAAGAATTGTTGTGAATAAAACTTGTCTATGTTATGGGAAAAGTTTTAAATGAGTGTGACTGATTTTGCCTTTTTGTGGTGGAGGTAAAAGTGGAAGATGGCGTTGTTTCCTATAGTGTTTATGGTGTACTAGCAGTCGATGCTCAGGCAAATGGTCAGGTGGTGATAGTACTAGAGAGCTATGAGGTTTGGGGAAGAGAACAAAGACTCACGGTGATTGATCTTTCTTTCAACTAGTTAATTTTTTTTATGCTTCAAAAAACAAAATTAAGTCAACGGTAAAAACCTACTATAATTGGTAAAATGAATGGAGCATCCATGCTCAAAATCTTGTTAGGAGCATTATAAATGGCTCCCACTTTGTGTAGGTAGTCAAGGACTACATTTTTCTTATTTTATGGAGAAGAATTAGGAGGAATTGCTATGGTAACTTGATAGGTACCGTATCTAAGACAAGTTGTGAAATATTTATTGAATTTTAATTTTATAATAAATATTTAAAATTTTATTTAAATAATTAACATTTAATTAAATGTTTTATAAATATCATATTTTGAAAAAAAAATTGTAAAATTACCTTGAATTATAAGACAATAAATGATCCAATAGTTAGTAGGAAAGAGAAAATATTTTTTTTACGATGATGATGGTTATTATTATTATTATTATTATTATTATTATTATTATTATTATTATTATTATTATTATTATTATTATTATTGTATTTTGAAATCATTTAAATATTATATAGTACAATAATGAGAGATGTGATACTTTTTTATATATGGAAGAGTAAGTCCATCGTATTTATTAAAATAAAAAATGTGATACTCTTTTTTATATGACAATATATGTCGGTCTTTAGAGAATGAAAGATATGCCATTAATGATAATTTACATAAAAAAAAATTATAGATCATGAGTTAACTTTAAGAGAAAGTTGTATTTATTTTCTTTTCTTAATATAAATTTATTATTTTTTATTAGAATTATAAGTAATGTTAAATTTTATTCGAATGAATTTCAATTTATTGTTAAAATAAATTATTTTACAACAATAGTAAATCGTATGAAATGGAATTTGTGGAGCAACATAAAAATTCTTAAAAAAGAGTAGAAATGTTTGTGTTTTGTCAAGTAAAATAAATACATGATTCACCACATAAGGTCATTTTTTTTACATGATTGACCATCATCGACTTTGTCAAATTCCGTTTCATATATATTTTTACAGATCACCGAGTTAGGAGGTTGTGGACCGTCCTGACTTAATTGATATCTAGTTATAAGCTCAACCCATTTTCACAGATGGCTGGGGGCTGTCCGACTTGGGTCCAGGCCTATACAAGTCCGGGCTGATGTTTTGTCTGTAAGATCTAACCGCCTACACTCGAATGGGTAACGACTAGACAAATACGTGTTTAATACGACCCATCAACAGTCGTTAACGTCTTCGCACTATAATGATAAGACATAATGTCTTTGCGTCATAATGATCAAATATAATGTTCAGAATCCTAAATAGTCTGAACAGAAGGTATCCGGAGAGTTAATCCTCCAGACCTCTATAAAGTGGCCTGACAGCCTAGGTGACATGTTAACTTTTCTCTATCTATGCATTCATCACTATCTTGACTTTAAGATTGATCGGTCGAAGTACCTTTATAGACATTTCACCCTGACTTTAACCAATGAATTGTCGGACTATCAAGCCAGATCATTCCAACGATCACCCTTCGGGTAGAGGATGGAACAAAAGATATAATTAAGTTTTAGACGTAAAATAATATCCTTAGTTAGCGTATTGGGAGTTGATCGCGTCACTTTTGTGGATGTTACATAAGCTGAATGACGACACACGACTTCAAGAGTGTAGATCATTCGGGGCATTTGGTTTTTGGCTTAATGAATTTGTGCTAATATTATTACCTCGCTTGAGTTTACAACTTAAATTCACATTAAGAAAACACGTGTTCAGAGTTGTCATGCCCTATTATTAATGGACGTAAAAACTCAATATAAATTTAATAATAAATTTTTTTTATATATATATACGTATGTATCTTATATCTGTTCATATGAGATGAATTTCACCTCATAATGAGACTCACTCCTATATAAATGTATGTAAAATACATGTGTATGCAAGAATTCGTCCTAACAACACTTATACAAAAATTTATACAAAAACAACGTATAAGAGAAAACTCTTTTCTAATTCTTACACCTTTGCAGTACGATATGCTAATACGATTCGTGCCTGCATGGTTGATAAATTCAATTCAATATGATGCTAATATCCTCTCTTACCTAAATAAAAAGTAAAAACCTAATCTTACGGATTGGTGTCACTGTTAGAGACAAAAGTACCAACATAACAAGAAAGAGAGAAAAGAGCAACATGTTAGAATTTAGGCTTGATCGGCCAAGCTGACCTTGCTGATGGCCACGGCAATGTTGCACAATTTGCGAAATTCTACACTCCTTTTAGAGAGAATGTCGTCATTACCGGGGATGGAAGCGTCACAGGTATCGATTGCGGACAAGGCTGCCTGAAGCCATATTTGAGCATCATGTTTGGAATTGGTCAATATGGCAGCAATAGTGTCCTCAAGCTGGCCTTCTGCGTCCAACAAGGTCTCCTTGCAATCAGACAAGGCCTGTTGAACTCCAGGGTCCAAGTTGTCATCATCAATCATCATCTTAACCTCGGTGAGTATGCCTGAGGCATTTGCTGCAGCCACCCTCAGTGATATCATTGCCAGGTCTTCTAGCTTTCCTAGTGCACTGGTTGGGTCCGATGAAATTACCTCCACGCAGAGTTCCTTGTGAGGCGTTTGTTTACATACCTTGTCAATTAGGTCCTTGCCTTTGCTTTCTTTTTCAGCTCTTGTTTGATGCACTAAAATGAGGCAGATAGCCAAGAGTGATAAGAATTTTGTAATGCTTTCCATTTTGGGTCTTTTTTTCTTGAGTTGCTTTTGTTTTCTGAAACTAATGTATGTTTCTGTTTATAAACTGGCGCGAGATACACTAGTGGAGGGTTAAACGGTTAATAATGGGAGAGATGCGCTTGGCCTCAATTTTGAATGGTTATCTGTATCCATCGATCGCTTTTTGCTAAAATCAGAATGTTAATTTAGGGATAGATAGTTCATGTTCTACCCAACCATGTGAACACTCAATCGCATTCTGGCTTTTCTATTTTTGGCTAGAGATTAACCAGACATTCTGCGGTGTTTCTCCTTTCCGCAGCTGGACGGGCTTGAGATGATTTTGGAATTCTCTCACTGATTGTTGTAGAAGCCCGTTCATTAAGATAAAGTATCATTGAACAAATGAGACTCTAGTGAGACTTTCCTGCACATCCATAACCATAAGACCCCTCAATTTTCAGGTAGTTTCACTAGGCTTTTCTTGCTAATCCAAAATAAGCTGAACCATTTATAATGCTACTACTGTCATATTTATTCATATACTACGGATGGCAATTAAAGCCTGTTATCCATGGTTTGCCCAACCCATCCATCACTTTGTTTAAACAAATCAATAGAAAGTAATGAACTAATGCTGGCCTCTTTTATTAAGAGATGTACCCGACCCACTGAACCAGGCACTAAAATATTAGGATTGTTTATAAGATGAGCTGTGTGAGGTTTAACCTAGTTCAAACTCGACCTAATATTTTGATTGAGTCAATTGTTTTATTCAAACTCAGCCTAATTATAATTAGACTAATGACTAAGTCAAATTGGTATGTAGACAAATTGTATATATTTAAATATTATACATAACTTAGGAGTTGGGCTATTGATAATTTTTTTACCTATTCACACTCCCTTTTAATTGATTAAGACTTTGATTAACAAAAATGACTTTTATTAATTTATATATATTTATTAATTCAAACATTTTGCTACTTATATCTATTTATAAATTTAAAATATTTATTTCATGTAGGGTGTTGCTATTGATACTTCTATTTATCTATTAACACTTCCTTTTAATTGTTTAAAACTTTAATTACTTAAATTGATCTTCATTAATTTATGTCTTTAATAAGTTAAACTTTTTATTACTTATACTTGACAATTTATTATTTAATTTAATTTCTAATATTTATTTATTTTTAAAAAATCTTTATTCATACAAACAAAATTTTAGATCAAATAATAATATTATCTCTTTTCCTCCTTATTTTCTTTTTGTTCATTAATTTTTACTTTCGGTTTATTTAATTAAAAATATGTTTGTTTTTATTTTTCATCGATAATATTCATCTCAAAAGTCACAAACCACTTTTATAATATAATATTTAAGCAAGAAAAATACATTTGAATATGTTTATATTTTTACAGTTAAAAAAATATATATGTTTATAATATTCTTAATTTAATTTTCAAAGTTACATTCAATGTTTTTATCTATAAAAAGTGATTTTTTTTATTTTTTTATTTTGTAGTATATGAGTAAAATACAATAAAATAATCTCCAGTAATTTACGTAACAGACATAAAAATAATTTTTATCTAATATAAAAGGATTTATTAATATAATTTACAACCTTAAAATACATTTTTATTACATATAAAAAATTACTAATATTAAGATTTTTCAAGTAGTTAAATATCTAAATAAATTCTCAGGTCCCGACAATTTAATATATCTAATATTTATTTTTTGTAATTTCCTTTTTTAATTTTAATATTTTGGTTATTTCAAAGGTTTTTTTAGAAGTTGTTATTGCCTTTTATATGAAAGTATATTCTTTTTTTTGTACAAATATGTAAGTATATTCTAATTTTTTGGGTCCATAAAGAAAGTATATTCTAATTAATAATAATACAAAATAAAGTAATAAAATAAGTATATATTAAATTTATAAAGTATATACATAATTTTTTTGGGTAAGGCAAGGTATATACATAACTAAAAAAATAGCAAGAAGTTAGAATTAAAATATTTTTGTAGAATAATATTTTTTCTGTTTAGAATTTTAGTGCAGTAGAGATTGTTTCATGCATTTTAAGGCTAAGATAAAAAAATTAAATAATAAACGAAATAAATATTTTAAATTTATAAATAGTTAGATATAAGTAGTAAAATATTTGAATTAATAAATATATATAAATTAATGAAAGTCATTTTAGATAATCAAAGTTCTTTACAATTAAAAGAGAGTGTGATCAGATAAAAAATAGTGTCAATAGTCTCATCTTTCATTTATTAACCCATAATACATTAAATATATCTTTTAAAACTCAAACTCAATTCAATTAACTTTGTATCTAAATAAGTTATCGAGCCGAATTATGAACACCCGTTCTAAAGATCTATAGAACACACAAAAAAAAAAAAAATTATAAATGTATGTCTAGTGTCTACCTCAATTCTTCAAAGGATAATATGTAATCAACGGATAAAATTCTTTTAAAATAAATTTATTTTTAGAGTAAGTAAGTAAATAAATATTTATTATTAAATTTTAATAAACTAATATTATAATATATTTTAAATTAAATTAATAATATATATATTTTATTTTTTATATGTTAAAGATAAACTCACTTTAACATATATATTCTCTACACGTGGATAATTTCTTATTTAAAAATAAAAAATGTCTTTTAAAAAATCTTACTTGCGCTTCACTTTTTTATTGTATTTTTCACATCTACTTAGGCAGATCTAATTGTAATTTACTTTTATATTTTTATATTAAATATATATATATATTTTTATATATCTTATTTAATATTATTTATTATACATATTTTTTTTTATTTAATTTATTTATTATATTTTTTTATCTTTTAAAATATCTTTTAAAAAATTATATAAATAATATTTATATCTCTTTTATATGTGTAGAATAATCTTTATCTAATTATAATAGGATAGTTAAAGGACGATAGTACAGGCTAGATCAAAGTATCACTGCACGTGAACATCCCGACGGGTTAAAAATTTGCATTGGGTCTCATTTATAAAATTGGGCCCACAAGCATAAAATCACTGCTTTGCATGTATCCAGCAGTTCGGAACGAAAGCACTCCAGGATGCGTAACATTTTTCATAATTAAATCTACGAAAGGTGATGTGTGCGCAAAGTGTTTGATTTTTTTTTAAAAGACAAATTTCATTTTGTTTTGTGCATCCGTGACCATATATCACTATCATTCAGGTGATGGCATTCTATCAATCGATGGAGCTAGACCCATGTTGATATATTCCAATAAAAAGGAAAATCCAAATGAAGGAGCAAGACCCACATAAACCAGCCACATCAAACAATGAAAACGTCACGTTCGTCAACAGCACAGCATTGGGCTCCACTGAAAACACCGTCTGCTACACGCTTCAAAATCATTTCAATGACGGAATCCGATTATCGACCCTTTGAAACCGTGATATCCAAGTACAGGACCCGAATCCGGTTCCGGCCCTCTTAGTCTCTCGTCTTCCAGCTCCACTATTATGTTATGCCTACCACCTCCAATGGCTTCCTCGGGCACCCGATGGGCGCAGGAAGAGACGACCAACCCATCCGACCCGGTTCAATATCAGAAGACGCCGTTGGAGGCTGTTGGACCGGTGCAGCGTGTTGGTTAACCGGGGTTCGGCAAAGTGGGCAGTTGGAGTGAGAGCGGAACCATGCATCGATGCAATGGGAGTGGAAAGCGTGGTTACAATTTGGAAGGATACGGCCTTCGACGCCGTCTGCGAACTCCGACAAGCAGACGGCGCAGTCGTGGAGGGGGCGGTGGGTAGCGGAGGAGTAAGTGAAGGTGGGAAGGAAGTTGAGAAGGGGAAGGGCCTTGTTAAAAGCTGTGGTGGAATTAGTTTGGGTACGGTGACGGCGGCGATGGAAGCACGAGTAGCGGTAGGTGTGAAGGAAAATGATGATGAGTATTATTAGGAAGAGAAGGATGGCGAAGCCAAGCATGGCCTTGCCGTTATGGGCATACCTTGCTTGAGTTTCTGGATCCATGAACGAGAAAGAGAAGAGAGAATGAAGAGATTAATTACAGTGTGTCGTACAAATGTGTTCATATATCTGACACGGATACGTGTCCAACACGTGGTCTCGTCTCATAATCAGCAATTTAATTATATTGTAAATGTTATAATTGATTTGGTACACTTAGTACATATAATATACAAGAGACTTCTTTTACTCTTAGAAATAATAAGAAATTCAACCTACTTAGAATTTCTATATTTTTATTCCCAAAATGAATACTCCAAATGTTATACCTCACATGTGCAAGTTAATGATAAGTTAATTATTAATTAATAACTGATGGTGTTCGGGCTGGTTTTATGGCAAACCTTGGTTCTTGTTCAATTACAATGGCAGTTATGGGGCATTTTCTATGCTCTTAAATTGGCTCACTCCATGAGACTTTCGAAGGTCCTGCTGGAATCGGATTCAAAGACAGCAGTGCAGCTTTTAAACTCCAATGTTGAATCTTGACATCCTTGTTCTGCTATTATTTCTCAGATTCATGCACATTGCCACCTAAACTGGGTTGTGTGCATCCGTCATGTTTATAGGGAGTCCAGCATATGTGCTGATGCTCTTACAGTCTTACTCATCAATCTCACACTTTTTCTTTGAGTTCATTATTTCACTTTTCCTCCGCCTTGTATTTCTGTTATACTGCTGAATGATGCTAGTGATATAACCTTTGATAGGGTTGTCCGTAGCTAGTTTGTTTCTCTTCTTTAGGCTTTGGCCCTCCAAGTTATTAAAAAAAAAAAAGTTATTAATTAATAACATGTACTGATTATCAACGAACTTACAATCTATTTAAAAAAAATCAAGTTGTTAATACACAAGTTGTTAACTAATAATTAATTTATCATTAATGATACAAATTTGAAATTTCAAAGTGTAAAAGAATCAATTTAATCAAATCCATCTTTGTTATATATATGCAACCATGGATAACTTTTTTTACCTTAAAAAAAAGGGATAACTTTTTAGCTTTTTTAAATATTCTTTCATAATCTCACCTGAAATTACAATATTTTTTTATCTGCCAAACGCAATGGCTATTTTTGACAGCTAAAATAGTTATAGTATATCATGAATTCATAATTATATAAATTTTAAATATAATCGTGTTTATATTGGTGTAATTTAAATTTCATAGTCAATTGTTTTTCAAATAAGTCATTGGTAAAAATTAACTAATACATAAATAATTTAAAGGAAAAAGTGTTACTATTGAGCCCGGAGCTCTGTAACCCAAACAAGTGAAAATATGAGTGGGATCACAACAATGAGGTGAGTTCCACAATAACTAACTATGCATTTATAATTATTGTGCAAGTGTGTGTTTGAATTAACGGTAAATTTTTTAATTATTTTAACAATTAATTATTATATAATTAATTATATTAAAATTAATTTTATATTTAAATATATTAGTTAAAAAATAATTTTAAAATAATTTATTTTATTTAAATAGTATAAAAAATTATTTTTATACATTAAATTATTAAAAAATATTTAAAATGATTAAAAAATTATTGATAAAAGATAAAATAATATTTACATATCAAAATTTTTAAAATAATTTATAATATAAAATCATAAATTTTAAACTTTAAGCTTATAAAAAATATAATGCATTAAATTTTGTATAAAAATTATTAAAAAATTACTCAAATATATCATAAATAGTAAAAAACGTTTTTTAACAAAAAAAAACACTGTTAATTTGGGAATATAATCCAAACCAAACTTGCTTCAAGTCCTGAGCTTAACAGCTTTTTCCTATAGGAAAATACTGTTTATTACGAATAGGAATTTATGAAAGTATTCATAAAGAGAGAGAAGCACTTTACATTTTGTAAAAAAACTATTTTCTTTTTTTTTTGTGACAGTTATATTTTTTTACTCAACCTAAATCTATAACCATCTCTTCGTGATGCATTTTACTAAAAAAAATTTGTGACATATAGAAATGCTATAATTTAAAATACTTAAAATGTAATGTAATTGTTTAATCTTAACTAAAAAAGTTTATATTTTAATTTTTTATTCACTTATGTCCTATTTTTGGAGGAATAATTATCTCGGTATATTAATCAAGTACAATGATTGCAATTATTATTATATTATTCTTACATTTCAACAGTTCATTCTTTCAAATAATATAATTTGTCCTTTTATATCTAATTTCTTTCTTTTTATTTTATCGCCATGCATTTTCACAGATTGAAAGAAACAAAATGTAAGCGTACATAAAAAGATTCTTAAGATTTTCTTTCATTAAATTTTCTTCTTGTTTTTTTGCTGCTACCCTCAAAACTATACCACATTAATTCATTGTTTTGGAACAAACTTAAATTCATTCAAGAGAATTAACATTCATTAAGTAGTAATAATGTAGACATAGTAGAAACACAAATAAATACAGGAGAAAAAAAGACAATTCAGATATTCCACGATTTGTTTTGGAAAAGAGACACAGCATGTGATCATTATTAACAGCATGGAATTATTTCATGGCCTTTTGCACGCATTGAATTGCATTCCAAACGTTAAATTCATGTTTTACAAAAGTAGGAAGTGAATGCATATAATTCTAAGATTCTAAGACAGGGCCTCTTTTCAACTTTTTTAGAAGAGCAATCAAACGAATAAAGCATTCGCTCTCTCTTTCTGAGTTGCTTTCATTTAATTTTAATTTGGAAAAAAAAATCAGGAACCAGTTTTTGAGTTGCTAACAGCTCTATATGACGCTCGCATACATCGCAAACTTTGTTCTCTCTCTCTCTCTACAAATAACTCTGATTCCTAAACAAACAGTGAACATATTAAGAAGTTTTCAAACTCTGATTCTCTTGGAAAGCACAGTATTAAGGATAATGAAGTATAAGCAGTACTCATTCAGTTCTTCATTCAAACTCATTAATAATGCAACCCCATGATTATATTATAAATAGTTGATTATGCTAATCCACGTCAAGTATACCATATGCCTCTTGCTGCATACTGACAGACGCCCTCTTGCTCCTGTAAACCTGAGTCATGGTCATGTAGTGGTGTCCCAAGTTGAAATCAATCTGTAATGCCAATAAGTGACCATCAATCAATGTGCACTTTGCTACGTAGTAGTTCATGGAGCAAAACTAACAAAATAAACGTGTTTCATTTCCAACGAGATGAGATTAGTTGGAAAGTAGATGTACATCACCTGGTAGGCGGAAGACTCCCTCAAAAGTGAAAGACTCAAAATGTACCAACATTCGAATTGTTAAAGAATACATTTGGCTCGAACCATATCCATCGAATTATCAGAGAGAGGAGGGCTGATTGTGTTTGCAAAGGCAAAGATTGGTAGAACTTGTCTAGTGTAGTGGATAATCTGATATACTTTTGTTTAACCGTGGATGAAATTATCCTACAAAACTCATACTGGTCGTGCAAAGGAAAATAGACTACCTAGATTTCCCGGGTCCAACTGGCAGCAGCTCACCAGAGTTTTCAGGTGCGAGTATATTAAAGATGCAGAAGCCTAAGCAATGGTCTCTGTAACTGCAACTGAAATAAGATCATGTAGATGCCAACAAACATACTCATAAATAGCACTGCGCATTACACGGCTGGCCCAACGAAACAAAATTGTCAAGTGAGGGCCTTTTTGAGCTCCAGAACTCAAACTCTAAAGCCTCAAATGTTCCTTCTTCCTCTGGCTCGCTCAAATTTTTGTTAGGACCTCTTAGAAGAACCTGAAACATTATTTCAAAGAAAGAGTCATGCTAGATAAGGCATTTTCAAGAACTTCCTCACAGCAGGTAAGAAAATAAACTTTCAGTATTATTTTCTTCTTCAACTGTCATAGAAGAATATAACTAGAACCCCAAACAATGATTGACCAAAATCGATCTTAAATTATCATGCAGGATGAGCACAAAGGTTGTTGGGTAAATAATGCAAGTAAAAAACAAAAAGTACAGTGGTTTTGGTGTGAAAATATAACGACCATTTACTGAAACAAGGAAGATTAGGAATCAACCTTGTTCTCCTTATCAACAAGGTGTGAACAAAGTAACACCTTACAATGGCCAAGTGGTCCACAAGTGGGCTGTTGATAAAAACACTAGATGTTCAAAAACAGAAAAATTGGCTACTTGCTCAAACATAAGACAACTAGTGCAAATTGCAAAAGGCCACTAGTGTGTACAAGAAGATTTTCTTAAGAGAAAATATTTCAGTAGAAGTAAAGAAGGAGGGACGATACCATCCTTAAAACAAAACAACAACATTAACACACAAAAGCTCTCCTGTTCCTCTGTATGTATAGGCAGCCCAAGAAACATGAAACTACCTTAGTGGGATGATGCCCCAGTCTCAATCACTCAGATTCTTTCTAGAAACTGTGTTAACATTCTATCAACTCTTTCTATGACTATGAGGTCTTAAACCTTATTTCCATATCCAAACAGTATTTGTATCCACCAAATTGTGTGTACTACCATAAGAATTCTTTCTATACTACTATACTTAAACATTTTCCCACAAAAAGCAAGGGAAAACATATATACTACTACTTCAAAATACCAGCAACTATAGTAAAATTTAATGTAGCTATCAGGCCAGGATACCATACATTAATACATAGATAGTTAGCCTATGTTACTCTCATCTTTTGTTCACATGAGCTGACATGCCAACTAATAAAACTAGAGCATTTTTTTTAACTGAAGAACAATTCATAAATCACAACAAGCTAACAGGAGTAGCATTACAATCCATACCGTTTCTGGCCCAGAGGAGCTCTAAGAGCCAGTTGATAATGTCAGGCATTCCCCACCAGCCTTCTCAATTCTAGCTCTATCAGTTTCTGTGAACCTAAGGGCAGTAGTTACCTTCAGCGCAGGGACTTCATACACCTCCGATGTCAGGATAAAGCCAACATTTAAAATGCTTCAAATTAAAAGCATTGAACATAGAATTTTAAATGCTGAAAATTCTCTCTTGCTCTTTCTCTCTTTTTTTTTTTTTTCTTTTTAAGTAATCTCACACAACCATTTTCTTAGTAATTAATTACTATCAATTATCTTTGCCTTGGCAGACGTAGAAACTAATCCATTCCATCGAATAACAATATCATTGCCAAACAAACCAAACCACGAGAAGCACTAAATCAAAGATAGAGGTACCTTTCCCTTGACGTAACGAATCAATCTAGAGAGACATAGAGGGGGCTTGTTAACTTTGCTCATGAAAAGGCGCTTGAGGATGACCGCATGGAATTTACTGCCAGTCCTCCGAACAAGAAAACGGTAAAGCTAAAAATATAACAAGTATCCAATCCATGTCAAATAGTGATCCCTCGCATTCACAACAACACACGTAGATGCAGCATATATAGAATGTACCTTGAGGCTTGACTAGGAGCTTAAGGTAAATATCATCAGATTTGGGGGCGGTTCGCTTGGACTTCTTACTCTTACCTCCTGCTTTCAAATCGATTCCCTACAATTACAAGAGTGAGAAAGGCCCTAGAAAAATAAAAAGGGAGACGGTGGCGTTGATGTTTAGAGTTGGGCATACCATGGAGGATGCAGCTGGTTCTGTGATGTCACTACCACTCCAGCTGCTGCTACACAACCGACCCAGAGAAGGAAGCTAGGGTTTTGTAAGGGTGTGAGAACAGATTATGGTAAGAGAAATGTTAATAATATTTTTTTTAAATGTTTATTTTATTTTTGATTTACTTTATATAATTTAAAGAATTATTAGAAAAAATAATAATAATATTTATATTTAAATTAATAATTAAATAAGTGTTAAAATAAATATTTAAAAAATATATTGTTAATATTTTTTTATATTCTTCCTCGTGGATAAGTCATGAGAAAAAATATATTCGCTTATTAATATGTACTCACAAGATGATGGAAAGTTGGGGTTTTTATTATTATTATTATTATTATTATAAAATATTTATTTCAAAGTCAGAACAATTTTTTATTTTTATCCTTTTGTTACATATTGAGTTTGTTGAATGATTTCTTTAATTTGTGATATTACTGTTAGAGTCCTCTTCTATCCAAGTTAACAATCTTTAGCATGTTAACAACTCTCATATTTCTTACTTCTATAAATACGATAGTTGGTGGCTTTTATGAGATATATCAACAACACTTTTTTTTCTTTTTATTCTTTTCCTTTGAAGTTCTCGTGAATAATCCTATGAGTTGTTCTTGTGTCTTTGCTATTTCGTACAGAGTTAGTAAGAAGTGATTATTGTATCATGGGGAGTATTAGTTATGAGACCATCTACACTGAGTAATCTACTTATGGTGGTGAAATACTTTTAAACTCAGTGCATTTGCATATCTCAACCAAAATATGATAAGTTATTTATTTATGTTATTTTAATTTTATCTATCATCTATTTCATTTTTTTATTATTTTTACAACAATCTTAAGAGTATTTAGTGATGGATACTAGGCTTTTTGACCAAACTGCCATTTTTGGCAAAAAATATTACCAAAATGTCACTTGTTTTAAACTAATTATCAAATCTTGTAGTTTTACCACGGTGGCATTTTTTATTTTTTTGTTGGGCCAGCGTTGGATACGCCATTACGCTAGGCGTATTCATTGGAATACTGCTATGCGCTTGGCGTATCCACGCGTTGATACGCCATTGCGCTTTTGGCATGTGTATTTACGATACGCCAAACGCGAATTGCATCAGACGTGATACGCCAGCCTATGATGGCGTATCCAATGACGTGGCTTATTATATTATTCCATGTCGGATGGATTGAGACCCGCTATAATGAATCCGACCCAGATCGACCCAAATGGGTTAGACTACCCGAATATCTTGGGCCAATTGAAAGAAACAAAATATAAGCCGTCATAGGTTAGGTGATTTTCGAATATGTTGGGACTTACCCGAATGGACCTGGCTAGGGCCAAGATTGAATGGGTAGACTAGACCAATCCAAATTTGAGATGGGTCGAATGTCTTGGATCGGTTGATCAATGAATGGAATACGCATTGAATTGGGCATTACCAACGCTAATATTCACTGAAGACGATCTATATATCCTTTTTGGCATATTTTTAAAATTTTTAAAATAATATAAATAACAAAATTAGCTTTGAGACAAAATAAAAATAATTTTTAAAATTAATTATTAGTATTTTATTATTTTAAATTTTTTATATTTGTTATACAATTTTTTTATAACCATGTTATATTTTATTACACTTTAATTGTATTATACTTTAAATCTCCTTATCATATCATGTTGAGTTCTAACCCAAATATACCTCTCTCGGGCATAGAATTTGAACTAAATAGAAAGGATAAGATAGGTGATAGGATTGATTTATCCTATCATCTGTGCACGCTGTTCACCAAACAACAGTTTTTTAGACGGGATATAAAAATTGATTTGTCCTATCTCTACAAAATTAATTTACGTTAATAGTTTAACCGATTCTATAAAAAAATTGATGAGTTTCCCCTAAAAATCGAGACGTTCCTAAAAATATTTCATCCTGTATAATAAACATATTTATATATATTCAATTCATATCAAGAAAACACATATAAGATGCATAAACATAAGAAAAATCGGTACATATAAATACAAAATAATCCTTAATCAAGTAAATGTAATAAAATGTAGTACATATACATCAATGAGAAGAAGGCCGGGGTCGAATGTGGGGTCTGATGGGGATAAGAAGAAGGTCCTTGTGAGTGATGAGGATATGGTGGGTAACACTTCAACTATACGGATATGGAAATGACGGTGTCGGGGTAAAAGTATAAGGATATGGTGGGTAAGGGTAAGTAGGTGGTGGGTATGATGTAGATGGTGGATAACCTGGATATGGCAAAGGTTACGAGGAGGTGGTGGCGAGACGGACGGTAAGTAGCGATAGAAGTGGGCGGTGGTGAGTACTAGGGTTAGCGGAAGAACCGAGTCATCTGGAAGACGTAGTCGTGATCGAATCTTGGTTAACCCTCTCCGTCTACGGCGCGTGGCCGCTTGCTCATCTCATCAGTTTTTCGGATGGACCAGGGAATCTCATCTGCAGGAGGAGCCGGACGTAGGTGACCTAATGTGATGCGATCATGCTCCCCTCACCGCAGATAAGATGTCCTCCATGATGTTGAAGGCTAGCCATACTAAATCCCGAACTAGGGTTCCTAGCCGACCCATAGGACGTTCTTTGTACATTGACCTCTCCACCTTCATACGTTCTCTCCATTGTAGTAAATGAGAACCACAATGAGGTGTTTCTTCTTAGTTACATCTTACACTTCGAATAACAACAACAACAACAAAATAATTTAATTTTGTACAAACAAATACTAAAAACCTACTAAACAATAAAACATATATCATACATACACACCATTAGAATAATAATAAAAGAAACAAACAAATACTAAAAACCTACTAAATAACAATAAAACATATATCATACATACACAATTAAATAATAATAATAAAAGAAATAATAGTAATAATAATAATAACAATAATAATAATAATAATTATAATCAATAATAATAGTAATCAATAATAATAATAATAATAATCAATTATTCTAATAATTAAACAAATATACATAATACATAAATAATATAGAAATTAAAAAAATATACAAAATATAATATATAATTCTAAAAACATAACAAATATACAAAATATAATTAATAAAATAACACAAGATCATAAATAATAATTCTAATACTTAAAATATTTAATAATATATATAACAATAACAATAATAATCTAACGATAGAAATACTTTACGAATATGATTCTCGACAAATTTTCGCTTATAACCACAAGGAGAGTTTTAGAGAGAGTTTAGAGAGAATGAATCTAGAGATGGTGAAAAATTTGATAAATGAATGAAGATGCCAGTTGAGAGGGTGAGGGGGGGATATTATAGGAGTTTTCTTCCAATACGCCATTGCGCTGGCGTATCCACGTGGAATACGCCATTGCGCTTTTATGAGCGTATCACGTTGATACGCCATTGCGCTTGGCGTATCCACGTGGAATACGCCAAGCGCAATGGCGTATCCAACGTGGATACGCCAAGCGCAATGGCGTATCCAACGTGGCCCAACAAAAAATAAAAAATGCCACCGTGGCCAAAACGGTGGCATTTCGATAATTAGTTTGAAAACAGTGGCATTTTGGTAATATTTTTTGTCAAAAATGGCAGTTTGGTCAAAAAGCCATGGATACTATTATTATGCTTACTGTTAATTATGTTTTTTTCTTGATGTTATCTCTAATAAAACCTTTTGATGAATATTTGAGTAAGAAAGGGGAGATAGCAAACACAAGCTTTGGGGTTCAAGATGGCAACCTCCGACGAAAGGCTGGTGGTTCGCGACGATTCGTCTCCTAGTGGCGTCTGATGGCGATTTGCGATTGATGAGGCGAGCAAGAAGGCGATACGATAGAGCACGAAGGGGCTTGGGTTGCTTCACGGTGGAGGTAACAATGGTTGACGGCAGGGCGCAGTAGATCTATATGACTGCTGCGAGAACGATGGCGGGCCGCTGAAGATCTGCACGAATGGGTTCTGGTGCTAGTCCAAAATAGGTTGTTTGGGTGGCATGGTGGTGAGATTTCAGGTTTTGTTTTAGATGGGTTGTGGCTGCAAGCTCGAGGATGGCGGTGGGTCACTATTTTGGGCAGCGATTTTCAGGCGAGGGATGGTGGTTTTGGTTTTCGAACGGTGGTTGTAGATCCGGCGCAGTGGCGAGACGAGTTCAAGGTGGTGATATGGTTGCCCGCAACCCCTACCCGACCTCCGCTCCTCCTCACTGATTCGCTCGTTGAGCTCGTCCTGAAGCGCACCAACATTGGCCACTGCCTCGACATCACTTCTGTGGCGGCTCACCCTTGGCTCAATCGTCGCTTCCTCTTCCCTCGACAACTTTGTTCGATCTTTGATGTCAATTCCAACGCTACCGTTGCCACTGATAACTTCTTGCAATGTTTCAAGTTGCACTAGAATTAGATGCACGCTGGATACACTCTATGGAGGTAACTCCTTATCTTTTAACATTGATTTCATGTAGTGTAGATATGTTCGTGTGCACTTGGCTGAGAAAAATGAAGACTGGTTACGTATTGGGCATTTTCCTGTATGCATGTTTATTATGTGAACAATTGGACAATATTGGTGAAATGAAATATTGTGTTATCTACATGAGAAATTTATTGGGAAGTTTTACTCTCAATATGTGTGGGTTTTAATGAGGAAATGATGAGCAAGTTTGGTTAAAATTTTGAGTTATGAATTCTGCACTTCTCTGTTATTGGTTCTTGGTTCTGAAATAAATTTGTTGAGTTATGAGGTTTGAGTCTTCAAATATTTGGCTTTTAATTTTGGTACTTGATTCTGAGTTAACTTTGATTTAACTGGTTAACTTGATTATGAACTTTTGGGTTTTTTGTTTCTATTAAGTAAAAGGAAAAATAAAATAAGAACAGAGAGTATGATTAATGTTAATGGTGAAGCCGTGTGTAGGTGAGGGTAATGCACTAATGTTGTGATAAGTGGCTTTGCTGTTTAATTGTGTTTTGAACTTGTGTTGTTTATTTATGTTTTGAACTTGTTAAATTGTGTTAATTTATGACTTGGTATAAATATCTTAAAGTGTGGGGGTATCTAGAATATGATATGATAACCATGATCTAGATGTACATGATCAAGTATTTAATGATGCTTGCTTAAATGAATTCCATGTCCCTATTGCACTATGAGATTAGTTGAGATTGATGAGATTATGAACTAAGAGTTATGTTGTTGAATTTGATATGTGGATATGATGATTATAATACTAAATAAATCTTTGATTCAAATGAGATTAAATCCACAAGTGAGCTTATTTTTAGCCTCAATGGAGGTGATGTCGCTTGGAAGTCATCCAAGCAGACCTGTATAGCCAAATCCACATTAAAGATCGAGTTTATTGCTATTAACTTGGTAGAATATGAGGATGAGTGACTAAGAAATCTATTAACAAATATTCTTTTATGGAAGAAATCTGAAGACATAGATTCTTTAGAGTTTTTGTGATTGCCAAAATAAAAAATATTAAGAGCAAACTAAAATGTGTATAATAGTGACATATATGTATATGTCACAATTCTGTGAAGTATATGCTAAAAGATGGAATTAAATCCATTAATTATGTGAAGTCATAAGAAAATTTGGTCAATCCTCTGAATAAGCCTTTGGGAAGGAACTTAATAAATACCACATTGAGGGGAATAGGACTTAAGCCAATATGAAATTAACAGTGATGGTAACTCAACCTTTGTGATTGGAGATCCCATGAAAAATGTTCATATGGGTAATAACAAGTCACTTATTAGTACTGCTAGCACTTTGTTTGTCCTTTCCTATGGTATGAGAAGCATGAGAAGTGCTAGACTGCATTAAATGAGAGGATAAACTAAAAGCTTTTAATGTTTCATATCCCTTATGGGTGGTGTATTAAATGCAGTATACACTTGATGAAATAACTTATATAAGTGTGGAGTGGAGCCGCTCCTATGAATGATGACATATCTCTAGAGCACTTATGAACTACCAGGCATGCGCATGGCTTATTAGCGTATAACTGCGTTGAACAATCTTGGATGAGAATTCAGTGTGAGTGATAATATCACTGATTGACAAGTAGAATAAGGTTTATAGAGGTACTACTCTCACCGACATTCTTGTGAGTAATATCTTATTTACTCTATGTATTAGTTCATAGTCCAAAAGGACATTAGTACTTATGCATTGAATTCTTAAGCTCTCGATAACTTTCTTTCTTGACTTTGAAATATGTAGGGGATTGTTGTATTTATTATTATTATTATTATTATTATTATTATTATTATTATTATTATTATTATTATTATTATTATTATTATTTATTTCAAAGTCAAAACAGTTTTTTATTCTTATCCTTTTGTTGCACGTTGGGTTTGTTGGATGATTTTCTCAATTTGTGATATTGTTGTTGGAGCCCTTTTCTATCCAACTTAACAATATTTAGCCTGTTAACAATTGTCAAATTTCTTACCTTTAAAAATACTATGGTTGGTGGCTTTTACGAGATATATCAACAACACTATTTTTTCTCTTTATTCTTTTCATTTGAAGTTCTCGTAAATAATCCTACAAGTTGTTCTTGTGTCCTTACTATTTCGTGCAGAGCTAACAAGAAGTGGTTGTTGTATCCTATGTAGTATTAACTATGAGACCATCTGCACTAAATAATCTACTTATGACAGCGAAATACTTTTAAGCCCAGTGCATTTGCATGCCTCAACCAAAATATGATAAGTTATTTATTTATGTTATTTTAATTTTATCTATCCATCTATCTTATTTTTTATTATATTTTACAACAGGGAATACCATGGAGGATGCAGCTGGTTCTGTTATGTCATTACCACTCTAGTTGTTCCTGGACAACCAATCGAGAGAAGGAAGCCAAGGTTTATAAAGGTGTGAGAACAAATTATTTTGTAAATGTGTGAGAATAGATTATGTTAAGAGAAATGCTAATAATATACTCTTTTAATTTTTTAAATATTTATTTTACTATTGATTTACTTTATATAATTTAAAGGATTATTAGAGAAAAAATACTAATAATATTTATGTTTAAATTAATAATTAAATAAGTGTTAAAATAAGTATTTAAAAGAGTATGTTACTAATATTTCTCTTATATTCTCTCATCATGGACAAGTCATGAGAAAAAATATCTTCGCTTACTAATATGCCCTCACAAGATGATGGAAAACTAGGGTTCTTTTTTGGATTGAACCAACTTGATGAACCTAAAAAACTAATCGAACTAATTAATTTGGTTTGAATTGGTCCAAGTGATTAGGTTAATGGTTTGATTCTCAAGTTCAATGATTTAGAATCTGAGACTCGATAGATAATAAACTTGATTACTTTTTTTAAAAATAAAAAAATCTTTTTTATTCCTAAACGTTGTGTTTGGTTATTTACTAATACTCAGATTTGGATTTCTTCGTTCAATGTTTTCCCCCATTTTGAGCCATTTAATTCCAGCAACTGTAAACCCTAGCCACATCACACCCTCAAGCCCTCACCCATTCGATTTCACTCTTTCAGCGACGTTCTTCGCTATCAACAAGTTGTTGTCTTACTGACCTTCATTGGGGACGAGTTTCTCACTGAGTTGTTGACCCAAAATGATGCAACACTTCTCTCATGCCCGAACGAGTTGCTTCCCCTCACCCTCGATCGAGATGCCATTGACAATGAAGGAGAGGGTGTTGCGTCTAGTGATGAGTTTCTGGCAACGTTGTGTGTTTGCCATGAATGAGCTCACCCAAAATACGTGTATCTACTTTCGAACTTGTTGCTGCAAATGAAGATAACGATCTGCCCATCACAACCTCACCACCAAATGAGAGGCCACTAGCAACAAAGGTGAGGCCATCGGCGACTAAGGTGCCTGCAATAAGATTATCAATGATTTTTCTGTATTAAATGTTGATTTTTTTGTGTTGAATGTTGACTTTTTTTTAGGCACGTGGAATGTTAATTGACTTGACCATCTGAACCGAACAATTGTTCAATTTGGTTTGGTTCAAGTTTGATTAAAAAAATTGTAAAACTAAATCAATTAATTTTGATCAATTTAAATATTTTCTCTTTTAAAATCGAACCAAATCGATACACGTGTACACTCCTATGAAAAACCCAAAAGTCAAATTCATTCTTAATGTCTTTTTGTCAAAACAGTACCACATATGGTAGAAAATTTGTTCGAAAAAAAACTATACAGACATTTTCCTATTAACACTTACCCTTAATCCCTAAATTCCCTAAGCATGCAACGACTCCACCATCCACCGTCACCGGTCTATCACTCCACCCAATGATGCACTCTTCCAAACCCCACAGGAAAGTTGTTCCGGCGAACGACCAAGACTCTTATAACAAATTAGACCAATTCCTCCTCTCCTCCACCATAAAAAACAACGAGGACTTAGGTCCCTTCATCTGCAAGGCCTTCACTTTCGGCAAGCCTGAGATCCCCTGCCATTTCACTTGCTTCAAAGAACCCGATATCGAAGAGGTCTACAAGACACACTACCAAGACTTCATCCTCGCTGTCAACGACCTCAAGTCTTCCCTTTCCAACTCCATGTTCAAGCTCCTCTCCGTCACTCGCCCCCTCCTCTCCTCCCTCAATGCCCTCATCAAAACGTGAAACGTTTTGAGGAACGTCAACCTCGCCCTCCAATAGGTCCAAACATGTATTTGGTTGATGGAGCTTTGTTCTCGAGCCAACGTTTTCATCTTCGGTGACAACCACTACATGGCATTAAAGTACGTCAATGCGATCAAGAAGGAGTACCTGGATAAAACGCCATCATCGACGCTAAAAAGAATGCTAGGAAAAAAGACTCTAGAGGTTTGGACGCATGTTAAGAGGAAGAGGGCAAGGAGTTCAGGGACGACTGATGGAGATTTGAGTGGTGAGTCGCAATTTGAGGGATCTTTTATATTGGCTCTTTGGAGCCTTTGGTAGTCATGGAGCGAGGCATAATACAAAAAAATAAATAAATAAACAAACAAACACTGCGTGCATTGATAAAAAATAGTTAAGGATATTAGCTAATTGAGCTTAAAGTTGTATGTAAGATCCTTACTCTTAATATTATTTTGTTGTTTTCTCTTTAGTTTCATTCAAGGTTTTAAATATCGGTTGCGGTCCAATAGCGGTTGCGGTCGTGTTGCAGCTTTTTCGACATGATGAGGACTGATACCACCGCAATTGTAGCCTATTGTAGTAGTGGCAGCCATCACAACCGTTTTGTCGCAGACGCATCAGGTGTAGTGGACCATTTTTTGAAACCTTGGTCCCATTGATAAAATTATTTGGTTCAGTTCAGCTTATCACTTCCTTCTGTTTGTTTTTTTAGATTTTCCAACCTTGTTTGAAATGTATGATTCTTTTGTTCTTTATTTGGGCTTGATTTAAATACTTTCATATCACGTTTATTGAATTTGTTGTGAATTCTTACTTTGGCTTCATTAGTAAGTTTTTTTTTTAAGTTAAATAAAGTCTAAACTCCCTAATTGGCATTCCCCACATCAAAATAGAAACTATGAAAGAAAAGAATGAAAAATAAACTATAATATTTTTTCTTTGCGGTTTCATTTTTATTTACAGTTTTCTAGGATCATGTTTCTTTACATTGACTTTACATCCCCCTTTGTTGTTCTTACTAATTTTTACACATAAAATGAAATTAATCAGGAGATTCAAGATGCCTTTGTTATCTTGCTGGACTATAAACTCATACAATACGGTTGTTTAATTCTCGTGTAGGTTTATGTACCATGGGAAAAATTGAAGAGTGTTCAGGGTTAAAGAATGACCATCTGTGTTGTTTCGCACGGTTACGAACATTGCAGATTTTTTTATTTTTTATTTTGGTTAAACGAACCCCCCCCCCCCCCCCCCGGCAAAAAAAAACCACCACCCTAAAAAAGGAAAGAAAAAGAGAATTACTGAATGTCAATAATTCTTGGTTTGTACTTGTAGTTGGCCTTGTTGAGGGCAGGCTGAGCCTGGGCAATTAGAATGGGAAGTAACCAAAGATACATTTTTTTTAACGGAACCAAATATACAATTTTATTAGTGCCTCACTCTTCCAATGTCACTCAATGATTCACCTTTCTTCTTACAGTATGCATGCGTCATCTGAATGGGTGTTGTATTGCAACTAGAGGCTTCCATAGTCATTTTTGGACTTGGTCATTTCTCTTCTTCAGGTGATGAACCGTATAGTGACTTATTGCATTGACATCGTTTAATCCATTTTTCAAGTAAGTGGGTTACATCAAATGTTAAAATATTGATGGTAAGGCCCATTGGTAATAGATTGTACTGTGTTAATTTCTTACCACGTCCTTGACTCGGAAAATTTTTTAGACCATTAGCAATGTTTTAATGATTGTTTGGATGGATTAGTTAAACTGATTAAAGAAAAATAATCATCTTATATCTTTTTTAAGGATGTAGATATTATTTATATTATTTTTAATAAATATAATTGAGTGAAAAAAAATAAAAAAAAGTATTTATAATAAATGATATTAGATAAAATATAAAAATAAATATATGTATTATTTGATGTAAGAATATAAAAATTACTGATTAAATTATAAATTAATTATGTTTTAAATTTAAATATTATTTAATTCCATTATATTTTAATTATGATTTAATAATAAATTTAATTAACTTAATTAATCAATTTATAACTCAAAATTCTTATGCGTTCAATTTTTGACTCATTTTTTAAATCATTACTTCATAGGAAAGGTAAGAATTTCTCTAGTTCTTCTTTTCTCCCTTATGCACCTGCAATATTAGAAATAAAAAATATTTAAATGTGAATATTGAAAAAGTCTGTAAATAGCAATAAAAATAGTTATTCAAACCTATTTACGAATGTGGTTTTTTTTAATTACATTTCTTCATCTTTTGATTAAGATAAAGTGCAATTTTCAATTTTTTTTATCATATTGTAATATTTAAACTTAAATTTTTTGTCCACTTACCTTTATAAACAATTAGGAGAACAATAAAAGCCTTAATAAGAAGAGTTGATGAAATAGAGAATAGTTCAATAATAAGAGATAGAAAAATATCAATAAAAATTTTAGGTAAAATTATTAGAAACAATTTAGATCTAAATAACTTTTTAGAAGATTTAGTTTATGATATAATACATCAGCATTATTTGATCCATAAACCGACCCAATCAAATAGAAAAAAGGCTTTGATTTTTGTTATTATTTTACCCTTATAAACAATTGTCACTAGTTTATTCCTGTATATTAAATTATAGTACATTTATTTGAGAGTGAATTAATTTCTTATTTTACTCTCTCTTATAAAATAACATGTCTTATTTTAAATTTTTTATTTTTAAATGTCAAATTTAAATTCGCTTTCAACTAATTATGCTTGTTTAATCAACATTTTATTTAAAATTTTAGCTAAATTTAAAGAAATTTATGTAATACACGAAATACTTATTAGTTTATAAAAAAATAAAAGGATAGTTATTTATACACACATACATGTATATATGTCAAAAAAATATTAAAATGTTGTTCAATAATTTTAATAGTTATATATGATTGTAAATATGTTTATTATTACTTTGATACAAATTTTTTTGGATCCCTTGATACAAATTATTTAATATGAATAATTCTTAATATTAAATCTATTTAATGTGAGAACTCAGATAAACGAGGGTTCTGATAAATGGTTGTCACTCTCTAATTGAAAAATGGGGAAGGCCGAGAACCTCTCCTACGAGTACAGGCAAAATCCAATTTTACACGCATCTCATCTCTCACGTGCTAAGCGAGTTCCTCGCATTCTTAGAATATTATTATTTTTTTAATTTATTGAGATTGGAATATTAATTCTTATGTAAAAAAAAAAAGAATATTAATTCTTTGAATAATTAATTAACATTGGTAGAACTGCACGAAGAAAATATTGGTAGAAAAAAACATGTTAGTACTCACAATAACATTATAATTTGAGTTCGATTCTTTAAATATTTCATTAGTAGATGCTCTTGACTTAATAAAATACAGTAAATTTTTTAAATAATGTAAAACTAAAAAATTTAGTGTAAAACATATCGCATTGTATCTATGAAAATATTACCATTTCTCTATTGTCCCCTTCACTCTATTTTTTGTTTTGAACTTTTCCTTCCAAACATACATAGCCAAAGAATCTCTCTATATATATACCACATCCATCGAACCTCAACCAAACTGGAACAAGGGAAAAATTCTGGGCAAGTAGTAACCAATTTGTTCAATCAAAGGTACTCTCCTGTGATTATGTCTTCAATCAGATTCCTCTGTATCCTACTCTCTGTGACAGTAGCATGCGCGATAAGCCAACAAGAGAAGTTGTCAGCGTACGATGTTCTTCAGCAGTATGGGTTTCCAGTGGGTCTTCTTCCCAAAGGTGTGACAGGCTATGCGCTGAATAGAGAGACGGGTCAGTTCGCAGCGTATTTGGATGGAAGCTGCAGCTTCAGCATACAGTCGTACACGCTCAAGTACAAATCCACCATCACGGGAGTGATCTCCAACGGCAGGCTCTCCAACCTGAAGGGTGTGAGCGTCAAGGTTTTGATCTTGTGGCTCAACATCGTGGAGGTGATTCTTAACGGTGATGAACTCGAATTCTCTGTGGGTATCGCTTCCGCGAACTTTGAGGTGAACAGCTTCCTGGAGAGCCCCCAGTGTGGGTGTGGATTCGATTGCAACAATTTACCCCTAAACGGTGATGTTTCTTCAATTTAAAGACTTGTTATATGATTCAATTTGGGGAACTGATTGTTGGGCTCTCGGTTGCAGAGTCTAGATCTGTCTATCTTTTATGCTTTTTTAATTAATTAGTGTAGTTTTATTCTGGGTCTTGTTTTCCCTCACATAAGTCAAGGCTTTGGTGCTTTCTTTACTGTACCATTTACCCGATAATCCAAACAAATGTCACTGTAACTTACATCCCTCCATTGTCTTGCCCCTATCAACCATCCTATTTCGGCATTGGCCATATCGTTACAGTTTATGGCGTTAATAGCTTTTTTTCTTTTTATTTTTGGGTGTTAAAAAAGTAAGTATATAATATCATAATCATAATATTAATATATATTTGCTATTAACACCTGACACCCCTAATAAGTGTGAACAGAACAATGTTACTTAACAAACAATCAAGAATAAAGATCATCTTACACTTATAAAAGGGATATAAATACTATTTATATTTTTTTTAAAAATATGATTGAGTGAGAGAAATGATAAAAAAAATATATATAATAAATAATATTAGATAAAATATAAAGAGAGATGTATGTACTGTTTGATGTAAGAATATAATAGTTGAACAATCAAACACTAATTTGTGTACCAACGAGAGTTTGTTTACTTGATCAAATTTCTCTTCATGACAATATGAATTCAGTTTTGGACTGTCTTAGGCTTGATAAATAGATTAGTTGACTGACTGTATAAGTCTGTTTTGCTAAATAGACCCATGATAATAATAGGTCTGGAGAAGTACAGGTTGAACCGATTTGAAGACTGTTGAAAATATCCGATTGATGTGTCAGCAAGTGTAAAATTACACGCTTTTCAATAGTCATTTTCTGACCAAGGGAATCATGACCAACGACTCTGAGCGATTCTACACTTAAATGATCAGTTGTAACGAACATCAAAACCTTTGAATGCCTTAAACAACAGGAATTTGAGCTGTTGGGATTCAGGTCATCTATATAAACCGACTTGGTTATCTTAACCAGACATGTTCCATTCTTAATCTAACGCTCATACTATCAGTACTTTGCCTACCCTGTGATCACTTTACTAACCTGCCTAGTTTTCTTAAGCCTTGTTACTATTTCTCTCGGAGAACTCTAGCAAGTCTCCTACTATCGATTTAGGTCCCGGTCAGTACCGGGAACATCTGGCGTCCACCGTAGGGTCAGGTAAAACTTTCTTACTCTACATTCACTCAACTTTCTCTACAACCCACTCAACCAACTTTCCGACCAAACATGGCCAACAATGAAAACAATGTTCTTAATGGAGTCAACCACGAGAACAATCAGCTCAATCCAATGGAGATGCTGATGTAGGCCATTAGGGATATAAATAGTCGAATTAATTGAATTGATCAAATAAGTAGAGATCAACATAGAATTGAACTGGAATAGGAGAGGGAGAAAACTCTCGAAGAAGATATTACGTATAGAGAATTCCACCGATAAACAAGTCTCCCTCGAATGACCGATCATGGAGTTCGAAGACTGACAAATAATCCATATGTTGCAGATCATCATTTCTCTGATTTTATAATGTCAATCCCTCTTCCAGAGGGATTATGACTTCTGACGATGGAGCTTTAGATGGAACGATCGATCCACAGGAACATCTCACAATGTTTAATTCTATGATGCTTCTGAATGGCAGTTTGGATTCGATCAAATGCAGAGCTTTTTCAACAACTCTAAAGAAATCAGCCATACTCTGGTTTCCGGGCCTTGAAGTAGGTTCAATTTATGATTTTCTGAATTTTCAATTAAGTTTCTTAACCATTTTTCTACGAGTAGGACTCATCAAAAGACCTCGGCTAACCTTATCAATTTGAGGCAAAGTCGAGATGAATCCCTCAAAGATTTCATGCGAAGATTCGGAGAGGAAGCAGTTCAAATAAGAGATCTTAATCTGGCGGTATCCCTACACGCTATCATGGTTGGCTTGCGCACAAGACTGTTCGCTGATTCCCTATCCAGAAAGTCGCCTTTAGATCTGGATGATTTGAGGAGCATGTCTACAAGATATATCAACATGGAAGAAATCGCCCTTGCCAGAAAGCAAATGGAGCAACACTTTTTCAAATCAGAGTCTAGAGAAAAAAGTAATCCTCATATCCCGATCTGACCCATTGTTCACGACCGACAATATAATAGGCGAGGATAAGATAAAAGAGGTAGACGCGTGACGAGAGAAGACCGAACTGACCAAAACGTCCAAACAATTACAAATAGGGTACAACCTTGGTTCATTGAACACTTGTCGGGATTAGATATTCTGTGAAATATATAACACTAGTCTGATTCGTCTCCCAAAAAATGCTGGACAACAAAGAATTTTGCCCAATTTAGACAAAAGCAAAAGATATGAATTCCATAAAGCATTTGGACATACTACCGAGGAATGTGTTAGCCTAAAAAATAGGATCGAACAACTTATTCGAGAAGGACACCTCAGCAAATATATTTACCGTCATAGGAGTCGGAGCCGAGCAATAAAAGAAGGAAATAATCTGAATAGAGGAGCCTAAGTCCGGATTTGAAGAAAAAGGTAGTGGAGACGACTTCCAACTCCCGAGATCAACCTATCAGGTAGGGGTGTACACGGGTCAGGTTGAGTTGGGTTTGGGGAGAAAAAAATGCCCAAACCAATTAATTAAAGTCGGGTCGGTTCGGGTCGGTTTTTATTAATTTTTTCGTGTAACCCAACCCAATGGTAATCAGGTCAGGTCGGGTCGGGTCGGGTAATCGGTTGGTTGGGTTGGGTGGTCGGGTTAGACCGACCCATGAACATTTTCTAATAGGAATGACCCAAAACGACGTCGTTACTTGGGTAATCGATTCATCGGGTTGGTTCACCAAACCCGTCACCCGAACCGATGGCTAGACGGGTTTATCGGGTCTGACCCGAACTGACCCGTCTACCTGAACCAACCCAGATATATATGGTCAGGTCGGGTCTGGTTATTCGGGTTCGCGGGTCGGGTTGTGCAGCCCTACTATCAGGGAGTCATTAATTTGATAGCTGGTGGGTTCGCAGGTGGCAGAAGCTTCAATTCATCTCGGAAATGCCACCTTTAAACTGTAATGCAAGTAAGATACCCTTCTCTATTGTAGCATAAGCAGTTTGAAGATGGACCGATCATCTAATTTTAGAATAGTGATTTTGCTGGGTTGGATGAAAACTTGGACGATCCGATGGTAATATCCATCATAGTAGGGAATTTTCAAATCAAGAAAGTTCTAGTTGATCAAGGAAGTTCGGCCGATGTTCTCTACATGTCGACACTCTGGAGGTTGCAAATATCAGAAGAGGATCTGAATTCATTCAACGGAACGTTGATCGGATTCTCCAAAAAACAGGTAAATGTCAAAGGGTTCATCGAACTTTAAACCACTTTTAGAACATGTGCTCTACTTAAAACTATTCTGGTTAAGTATTTGGTGATGGATTGTTATACTCCTTATAACGTTATTCTTGGGAGGCCCTCTCTCAACCTTCTTGGGGCTGTAGTGTCAACCTGTCACCTAACAATGAAATTTTCAGTCTCCAAGACTAAGATTGGGGTAGTTCATGCAGATCAAAAAGAGGTCATGATTTGCTACAGTGAAAGCCTGGAGCCAAAACCAGATGGGCAGACCAACAAATCTGACCACAAGCGATCGATACATAATATCAACATGTCCAAGTTGGATCTAAGGAGTAATGAACAAGACAAGCCCCAGCTAGTTGAAGAGTTGCAGACAATATCTTTGGGGCCCAAACACAACCAGGTAACACATATTGGGGCTCATCTAGCGACCAAGTTGAAAAGAGAATTGGAGGAGTTGCTGAGGAAGAATGTTGACCTATTCGCATGGACTGCAGCTAATATGTCGGGAATTGATCCAGAGATCATCACTCACAAGCTATCCTTGGATAAGAAAGTGAAAACAGTAGCCTAGAAGAAAAAGAAATTGGGATCAGAAAGACAAAAGGCGGCTACGGAAGAAACAAAAAAACTTTTGGATGCAGGTTTTATAAGAGATATGGAGTATACCACATAGTTGTCTAATGTAGTTATGGTTGAAAAGTCTTCAGGAAAATAGAGGATGTGTACAGATTTTACCGACCTCAATAACGCTTGCCCAAAAAATTCTTATCCGCTTCCCAGCATCGGCCGTTTAGTTGACGGAGCGTCCAGTTATCAGTTTCTCAATTTTATGGATGCATACTCTTGGTACAAGCAGATCAGGATGCATCCGGACGATGAAGAGAAGACTGCTTTCATCACGGAGTTTGGAAATTTTTGTTATCGAGTGATGGCTTTCAGCCTTAAGAATTCCGATACAACTTATCAGCGATTGATGAATAAGATATTCAAGGAGCAGATTGGAAGAAACATTGAAGTCTATGTTGGTGATATGGTGGCCAAAACTCTGGTCAGTGGAGATTATTGTTTCGACCTTGCTGAGTGCTTCGCGCAAGTGAGAAAATATAACATGAAGTTGAATTCTGAGAAATGTGTGTTCGAGGTTCAAGCAAGGAAATTCCTTGGTTTCCTTCTTACCAACAGGGGAATCGAGGCAAATCTGGAGAAATATAGGGCGATAATGGAAATGAGGAGTCCTGCAACAGTTAAAGAAGTACAAAGGCTAACGAGCAAGATCGCTGCCCTTTCAAGGTTCCTTCCAAATCAGCCAATTGATCACTCCCATTTTTCCAATGCCTCAAGAAAATAGAAAACTTTTAACGGACAGAGGAATGTGAAAGAGCATTCGGCGAATTAAAAATCTTTTTAGCCACTCCACCGATTTTAACTAAACACGAACCAAGAGTTTTGCAAGGACCCGAGGTCTGATATCAGAAGATTGAAAAGATGGTGCAGACACTGGTCATAACAGCCAGGAGGCTCCGACAATATTTCCACAGTCATTTGGTCATAGTCAAAACTGATTAGTCGATTAAACAAGTACTTAGAAAGTCAGAACTTGTCGAACGGATGATTTCATTGGTCAATAAACCTATCAGAATTTGATATTCTATATCAACCCAGAGGACCAATCAAATCTCAGGTATTATCTGACTTTTTAGTGGAGTTGTCTTCACCTTTTCCCGCAAGATTTGAATAGTGACTTCTGGATTCTTTTTGTTGACGGAGCTTCTAACGTCAAAGGGAGTGAGGCTGGAATCATTATGGAAGGTCTGAATGAAGTCTTAATTGAGCAATCCTTGATGTTCAACTTTCGAGCAAGCAAAAATTAGGGTGAGCAATAATCAGGCTGAGTATGAAGCCCTCATTGCCGGACTAGTGTTGGTTGCTGAAATGGGAGCAATGCAGTTAATTGTGAAGTCCGACTCTCAATTAGTCACAAGGCAAGTTAGTGGCGAGTTCCAAACTAAGGATTCACAATTAATTAAATATTTACTCAAGGTACGGGATGCAGTAAAGAAATTTGAACAGTTTGATATTGTACACATTCCTAGAGAACAAAATGCTCAGACTGATCTATTCTCAAAGTTGGCCAGCACAAAGGGTCTAGGCAACAACTGATCGGTTATTCAAGAAATTTTAGACCGACCAAGCGTAGAAGCGGAGGAGACTTTGACAATCGACAACAGTATATATTCTTGGATGAGCCTAATTGTGAAGTACTTAGAAAATGGAGAGCTACCGACCGATGAGAAAGAAGTGAAAAAGTTACGTAACTCGGCCAGTTACTATACTTTAGTTGATGGTGAACTATTCAAAAGGGGATTCTCCTTTCTTCTTCTGAAGTGTGTAAATGAAAGCCAGATATGATCGATTATGAAGGAAGTTCATGAGGGAGTCTGTGGCAGTCATATTGGAGGATGGTCCTTAGTAGGCAAAGTTCTACGGTCAAGAATATATTGGCCGACAATGAAAATTGATTGCCTCGAGTATGTTAAAAAATGTGACAAGTGTCAGAAGTTCGCTAATTTGCATAAATCTCCGCCTAAAGAACTTCACAACATTAAGACCCTATGGTCATTTTGCATGTGGGGAATTGACCTATTGGGTCCTTTTCCTATGGCAACTGGTTAATTAAGGTACATTATAGTTGTAATTAATTATTTTACAAAATGGATTGAAGCAGAATCACTTGCGAGTATAACTTCAGAAAAAGTTAAAAAATTTGTTTGGAAAAATATAATATGTCGTTTTGGATTACCATATTCGATCGTGTCTGATAATGGAACACAGTTCATTCACAAAAAGTTTCGAGAATTCTGTTTAAAAAATAGAATAAAGCAGGTGTTCACTTCGGTTGAGCACCCTCATACTAATGGTTTAGCCGAAGTAGCCAATAAGGTTATTTTGGTCGGACTGAGAAAAAGACTTGATCGTGCCAAGGGTCTTTGGCCAAAAGAGCTTCCGAACATTTTATGCGCATATCACATCACGCCTCAATCATCCACCCAAGAAACTCCATTCCGACTCACTTTCGGTGCAGATGTTATGATTCCGGTGGAAATTGGAGAACCGAGCTTTAGGAGATCGGTCTTTAACGAAGAATTAAATGTTGAAGCCACGAAGACTTATTTGGATCTGCTAGAAGAAGAAAGAGAAATCGCTCATATTCGGGAAGAAGCTACGAAAGCCCGAGCAATAAGGAAATATAATCAGAAGGTCAGAACAAGGAAGCTCATTGAAGGAGATCTGGTTTTACGTAAAATTGAAGACTCTAGAAAGGTACCCAGTGAAAGAAAACTATCAATCAATTGGGAAAGACCATTCAGAGTACTCAAAGATAATGGTGGAAGAGCTTATAAGATCGGTGAAATCAGTGGGAATCCGCTTCCTAGAACTTGGAACTCAGCCTCGCTTCAGAAATATTTTAGCTAAGTCTACTTATTTTTCCTTTGTTGTTTTCAATTTTTTGTACAATAGTTAAGGCAATGTACTATTTTTTCTTATCAGGATTTTTTCTCCTTGGGTTTTGCCTGAAAGGTTTTAACGAGGCATACCTTCTAACTCTGGGTTTTTGATATATTTTAATCAAAAGTTAAATCATTCAGTAATTTTTTATACTAATTCACGGCTACTTAGAGCCGATTTTGATCAATGTCATCGATGAAAAAATGGCCTTAGAGCCAATTTCGGTTAATGTTACCGATGCCGGTCAAAGTCACCAATGAAAAAATAGCTACTTAGAGTTGATTCTGGTCAAAGTCACCGATGAAAAAATGGCCTTAGAGCCTATTCTGGTCAATGTTACCAATGTCGGTCAAAGTCACCGATGAAAAAAGGCCACTTAGAGTCTATTCCGGTCAATGTCACCAATGTCGGTCAAAGTCACTGATGAAAAAATGGCCATTTAGAGTCAATTCTAGTCAAAGTTACCAATGAAAAAATGGCTATTTAGAGCTGATTTCCGTCAAAGTCGCCGATAAAAAAATGTCTTTAGAGCCGATTTTGATCAATGTCTAAGTAAGCATTCATAAAATTGAATCACCGACCTATATTTTGAAATCAAGTTCTTTATGATTTATCGGACGATGTTATGAAGTTCCTTTGAGAAACATAAATCAACCAAGTTTTTGAAGGACTAAGTTCGGAATATTCGAGAAATTACTAATTTGTGATGTATTTTTCGGGAAACTATATTCTTTTTTATTGACATCGTGTACAACAATATTTTCGAGTTAGTGTTTGCTAATATCGAAAAAGTCAAGAAATTTGAAATGCATTTCATTAAAAACAAAATACGACCGAGTTACATTGAAATTTAATTTCTTAAAATTACAATTCTCTATTTCTTATATCTTCATCTTCATCCTCGTCTTCGACAATTCGACTGTCGACTACTTTTTAGAATGGACCCATCTCACCTAAACGGTTATCAACGACTCCATCGGGATTCAAGAGCATAGCCTGTTTGAGACATGTTTCAAGGCCGACAACCCTCTGATTGGTGATTGTCTTTTAACCCATCCAATTCGGCAAACAGTTTGTCTTTCCCATCAAGTGTTTCTTTAAATGCACGGTCGAAATCTACCTTACTTTTTAGAGCGGCTGATAAGTCCTCTTCAATTTTTTTTTTCTCTTCCTCTAGTAACTCTATGGAAGATTCGAGACCTTCGACTTGGCATGCCTTGACTTTTAGAATTTTTATTTCTTTTTTAAGATCAGAAACTTCAGATTGGTAAGCCTTTTGAGCTTTCTCCATTTCTGAGCGATAGAGAAGGTTGTACGACAACAATTTCTTTTTTGTGTTTTCCACTTCTAGTTCGACTGACCAGAGGACGCTGACGGTTTTAAGAAGTTGTACTTCGTCCTATCAGACAAGTTCAACTGCTTTGACCTTCTCTTTGTGTTCTTTATCATCTGAAAGTGAGATGTGATTATCCATTAATGACTCGAATGGAAAGCTAGATGACCATAGGAAGGACATATTTTTTCCAGCTACAAAACTGCTTAGCCCTTCGAAGGCAATTTTGAATCCCGAGCTCTGCGAGGAAGAACCCTCGCCTGCCGGTTGGTTTTCTAAAGTCAAGGCATCTTGTTCCGGAGTCTGACCTTGACTTTCCTACCGACGCCTTTTTCGTCCATTAGATCCGAAATTGTCTTAGCGGATTCTGGTTGGGGAGTTACATTCACCGTTTTTGGTCAGGGAGCAATATCATCGGCAGGTGTTGCGGCGGAAGTTCCTTCATTCTTCAATTTCTTCAGTTGCCTTTGCATTTCACGAACGTTTATCTTAGGGGCCATTGTTTCTGCAAGAGTATAAAATAGTTAAAATATATTAGTAGAAGATCAGTATCAGTAAAATAATAAAATGACAAGACTTACGCATGATTTTTGATAGTTCGGTTGGATTATTTTCGAATTTTACCAAAGAAGCTATGTCCAACACAGAAGCTTCCTCTAAGAGGTCGATTAGAATTCGGTCTTCTGATGTTAGTCTTATATATTCCAAACCCATTATTGAAGTCAGATTTTCGCGCCAGTATAAAAGGAATTTCTCAATTCCATATTGATCCAGGAAGAATGACAGATCGGTCGAGGGAGAGCTTACTCAAAAAAATTTGTTTTTGAAGTTTTTATACGAAGAGTCAAAAGCAGAAAATGGTCTTCTTCGAGGGTGAATGTTGATTGATACCTAACCCCCTTTGCCAACTCCCCTACATTGAAAAATGGAAAAGAATACCCCAATGCTAGGTTCTCGACCTAGAAAGCGTACCATCACTTCGAAAGCTCTGAAAAACGTCCAACTGTTTGGATGAAATTGGGTTAGTGCGATGTTCAATTTCGTCAAAATTTTACATTGAAAATTCGAGAAGGGAAGTCGGAGGCCGAGCCGAGTAAAGAATATGTCGTACACATAGATCTAGCCTAGGTCATTATTTTTGCCCGGGGCCTTAAAAATCCTTTCTCTAGGTCGGCACGGTCGATAGATAAATTTTGTTTCATCTCCATCGGACGCCACCACAATACATCTCCGGAGGATAGCAATACTCTCGGCTGAGTTGAAATCCAAGCAGTATTTTCTAACAACAGATTTAACTCAGTCGTACCCATCCCCCGATTTTGAAGACGACGATCGACCTTTAGGGTCGGATGTTCCCTCATCAATGTTTTTTTCCCTTTATTAGTGGATGGCTCCACTGTATTTTGACAGGGAAGGGTCGCCGGTGATTCACCCAGAATCTCTATAGACTCACTATCACTACTACATTCTCTGACAGACATGATGTGATTTATAGTCTTAAGTTTTAATGTAAGTAATTTACGCAAAAGTATGGAAGGGAAAGATAAAAAGGAAATACCTGGTTTTTGGAGAAGAATGTGAAATGTTGTGTTGAAGACGAAGAACTTGATAGGGAATGATGGAGGTTTCGAGAACTTGATGAAGGAGTGATGGAGGTTTCTAGAATGGGAGAGAAAAAGGGTAGGAACGTGGAGAGTTTTGAGAAAAGAAACAAGAGTTTGAATTGAACGAAGTGAACAAAATGAGGTTTTTAAATAAAAACGAGTCCGCCATAGATCAACGGTGGAGGAAGTGAGGAATTGAAAAGTTTTGTTTTTATCCGTATGATGGATCTTACAGTGAAGATCCATCAGGGCAACGATTAACGGCTGCAATGCAATTTCCCCAACAGTTTCTTTAATGGTGAAATGATGGGACGTGACACTTGTGCAATAAATGACTCACACGTGTCACAAGTCTTCCCACATCTGAGTCAAACGCGCGTGATACGAAACGTCTTGTTTGGTATTTTGCAAAAAGCATAGTTACCATAAACTCGGTTTGTCTCTTGTGGATTGTTCTGTCCAATCTATCAACCGACCATTTTCGAACTCGGCTCATCTTTTCAGGTGGCCGAACTGAGGGGCTGTGGACCGACATGGCCAACTTTTTAGCCGACCATTCTTAAACTCAACTTATCTTTTCAGATTGCCAAGTTGAGGGGCTGCGGACCGTCCTAGACCCGATAAATAGATTAGCTGACTGACTATATAAGCATGTTTTACTAAATAGGCTCATGATAGTAATAAGCCTAGAGGAGTAAGGGTGGAACCGATCTGAAGACTGTTGAAAATATCCGATTGATGTGTTAGTAAGTGTAAAGTTGCACGTTCTTCAATGGTCACTTTTCAACCGAGGGAATCATGACCAACGGTTGTGAACGATTTTGCACTTAAATGATCAATTGTAACGAACTTCAAAACCTTTGAATGTCTTAAACGACAGGAATCTGAGCTGTTGAGATTCAAGTCATCTATATAAACCAACCTGGTTGTCTAAGTCAGACATGTTCCATTCTTAATCTAACGCACATACTATTTGTACTTTGCCTACCCTATGATCACTTTGCTGACCCGCCTAGTTTCCTTAAGCCTTGTTATTGTTTTTCTCGGAGACCTCTAGCAAGTATCCTACTACCAATCTAGGTCCCAGTTAGTACCCGAAACAGGTTTGATTATTGAAATCCTCCTTTGGGAAAAACTTTTTATCCTAAAGTTTTTGTACCAAAAGAAAACACTAATTTGTGTCATAAATTTTTTTTAGAGTTTATAAGACAAATTTAGAGTGTAATGTTGTTTTCATTGTGTAACTCTTTGTTTTTAAATTAGTCCACACATAGCTTGTCCTCTTATAAATTCTATCTCACTTTTTTTTTACATACCTAAAATAAGTGGTGTATAAATGGGTTGTGGTCGCGCTAAATAATTTGATAAAATGGATAAGTTGGTAAAAAAATTATATGCAAAAACAAATTTTAGTCTGATTTGAATAGTTCAATTTTGGTTCGGCCGTCAATTTTGTAAACTTAATGTTTAATTATTTACTTAATTTTTATGATATATAAAGAGTTTTATTTTTATTTTTTAAAATATAAATTGATATTTATATCACAAAAATAATTGTATTTAATAATTATTAATATTTGAAGTATATAAAATAATAATAACAAAACATAAAAATACTTTTTATGTTAAGAATATAAAAAATCATTAAAAAAAATAATTCGAACCAATAGATGAATCCGATTTAACGGTGAGCTCGACTCAACCCATAATCTGCATAAGGTTAAACCAGGTCTGAAATTTGACTTTACCCACGTGGGCCATGCCTACTCATTTTAAAACCCGTATTCTAAAATACACACCAACGTGGTTGATGCATAGCCATAGCATAACTAAATAGGTCGATCATCAAGCATCAGTTTATCCTGCAATTGCCAATCTTAAAGGATATACGAGGGTAGTTGAGTCGTGTTGTTAGGTACAGCTTGATTGACATTTATGAGAGGATGTATGATAAATACAAACCCATACCTCTTTGTGTAGCTTTTGAATAAGATTGTCATATTTTTTTAATATTATTTTTTTGAATTATATTATACATTAAAACTAAAATATATATTTAATTTTAATTAATATGTAATTAAATTAATTAATATATAATTAAATTTAAATTTATATTTTAATGTATAAAATGACTTAATAAAAAATATATTAAAAAATATATTCTTAACACTATTTCACTTTGAATAAACCAAAACAAAAAAAAAAATTGCAATTAGTCAACTCATGAGTTGGGGTATCAAACATCGATTTTGCTCTTTCCACGCGTCCACCATTAAGGAGGCTGCACTCCACTACATTAGTTGGACTCTGCGGCCTGGATGGATAACCAGTCAGTCAAAAACCACCAATCTTCGTCACTCACACACACCACCAGCTTCAACTGACAAAAAAAAAATGGGTATCAATTTTCAAGCAAAACCCATCTCCCCAATACCAATTATATGCTTCATACTCTTCCTGATCATCTTGTTCTCAATCCCATCAACCTCTGCCGAAAACACCACCTTAACTGCATATGATGTCCTTCAACAATACGACTTCCCAGTTGGGCTTCTTCCCAAAGGCGTGGTTGGGTACGAATTGGACAGCTCCACCGGCAAATTCAAAGCCTACCTAAATGATACTTGCACGTTTACGATCCAATCTTACGATTTGAAGTACAAGTCCACCATAACCGGTGTCATCACAAAGGACAAGATCTCCAACTTAAAAGGGATTCAAGTGAAGGTGTTATTCCTGTGGCTAAACATTGTGACAGTCACTCGCGACGAGGACGAGCTCCAATTCTCAGTTGGAATCGCTTCTGCGGACTTTGCGATCAGTAGCTTCTATGAGAGCCCCACTTGTGGTTGTGGCTTTGACTGTCTTTTTGGGATTGGGAATCATAAGAACAAGTCCCATGATTTTGTGCTGTCTTCATAATTAGGTGTGGTGGACCTGCTTAATTAGTTGTGTCTAATCGGCATGAGATGCTTAGAGCTGTAACAGTGAATAAGATTCTTATGGTTATGATGATGTTGGATGTGTTGGTACTTTGTCTACATCATAACATGGTATATACTGGATATTTCTAGGTAAGGGGAAGGGACAAGGACTCAACTAGTTGGATGAGAACTATGTTAGAATTCTGATTTGCTCTGCGTTTAATCTACTTGTTCTTATATTATATCGTTAACGAGTTTTTTTTTTTGTCATTATGTTTGTGGTGTCCTTGAGTTTTTGAATTGCCAAGATATAATCGAATCTAGTTTTGGTTGTATAGTTTGTAATTCTTTGCATTTTTTTAGCCCTTGGCGGCAGAAGTTGTAAAATTGTTTTACAGCACAAAAAGCTAAATATAGTAATATACTAGTAAATTAAATTAAAAGTAAATAACACAATCAATCCAGGACATCTAGTCTAGGTGTAGCAATCCCCCGTCCAACGCATATCAATCCCCCGTCCAACGCATATCCTGCAGACCTGCACAAAGACAATAACCCAAACCAAAACCTCCAATGATCACTTTGGCAACTCCTCCTTTGGTTTTTTTTTTCCCCTTTAGCTTATTTAAGTGTTTGTCACTGGAATCAATCATCATTAGGTTGCAGGAAACACAAACATGATTTCCAAACTCTTGATGTCAGGGAAAAAGAAGGGTATGTTTCGTGATTATGATGGTTTCTATTTTTATTGTTTCATTTATTAAAAAAGTCAAAATAAAAAATTTAAAACGAAAATAAATTTTAATATAATAAATATTTTATTGTAGTTTTTTTTAACTTCTTTAATAGTAATTGAACAAAAAAATTTCTTTTTAATGAATTGCTAGAAGTTAAATAGAATTCATGAATTGAAATTGTGATTTCACTTATTATTCTCCCCCCCCCCTTTGTGATAAGCAGGATATGACATTCAATCATGCTATCATCAAGGGGGATGCATACCATATATTCTTCCTGTATAACCCAAAACAATGAAAAAGAGAACATAGAAAATCGTAAGAAACAAATTTTGTGCATGTTTAAAATAATCGTAAAAATTTAATTATTTTAATAATTAATTATTGTATAAATTTTTTTATTATAATTGATTATTATAAAATCAATTTTATGTTTGGATATATTAGTTGAAAAGTTATTTTAAATTAATTTTTTTTATTTGGATAGTATAAAAAATTATTTTTATGCGTTAAATTATCAAAATAGATATAGAATGATTAAAAAATTATTTGATTAGGATAAAATGTATTTATATCTCAAAGTATAAGGAATAATTTATAATCTATAATTATAAGTTGAAATTTCAACATTACAAAAAAAAATTTTATAATGTATTAAATTTTATGTAAAAACTGAAGTTGATTTTGTTAAACATGTTATAACACTATTGAATCAATTTTTTTTTTTACGAAAAAAGTTGTTTGGGAATGAAATAATCATTCCCAAACACGCTCTTAGTTTTTTTTTTAAAAAAAATACACATATGTGATAACATTTTTAAGAAATAAATTTATATTAGATGATGCTATACTTTCAATTAATTAATACTTTTGGAAATTGTAGTTGCTTATTTTTGTATTTAGTGAAAAATTGTATTATTCTTTATTTGGAATAAAAATTTTCATTTCCCTTAAAATAAAATGTTTTTGTGAATAGAAACCACTTCCAAACAAAAAATAATAATAATTTGTTTTCCTTTTTTGGAAAGAAAAATCCTTTTTTCACAACAAATGATGGAATACCCAAAATTGTAGAAGTATATTTTATTCGTTAATAGAATTATGAGAAAAATTGATTTATTTAACATTTTTAATAAAAAGCTAAATTATTATTTTATTGAATAAATGGACTATTAAGACATTTTCTTGTGTTTTTAAATAATTAATATGTACACTAAATTGATAAAAAAATACTTAATTAATTTAAGAAATAAATAAATAATTCTAAACACATCAACTATTATGATTTTTATTGATCCCAACTAAAAAATGTTAGTAGAGTATTGTTAGAATAAGAAATATTCTACTAACATGTATTGGTCTAAGTGGAAGGAACACATATTTCTTAAGCTTGTGATTCTGGATTCAATCATAAGATTCTTATATATAAAAAAAACAGTTGAAAAGAATTCACGCTTAAATATATAATAATATTGTGAGAGTAGGGATGACACCCGCGCAAGGAAAGAGTTGGGAGTACCTCCCGGATTCCCGTCCTTGCCTCCCCAATTTCCCCCCACCCCCATTCATGATCTTTGTCTTGGGAGAAAAATTCCCCTCGTCCTCGTTCCTCACGAGGAGGAGAGAACTCGCTGATATCTTAATATTATTTTAAAAATTTAAAAAAAATTAAAAATATATAAAGTTGTAAATAATTTTAATTTAAGTCAATAATATTAATAAATTAAAATAACAAGTTATTACGAAATGATATGTTTTTATTTTTTTAATTTAAATTAATATAAAAATAATATAAATAGAAATTATTACTAAAATATAATAATAATACATATATATGATATAATCAATAATAATAATTTAATATTTTTTCGGTAACAAAGATCCTGCAAGACATGAAATACGATCCTTCTCTACATCCTTACATATGTTTCGGGAGAATTTTTATTCCCCTTTCCGTTTTCACAAAAAAAAAAAACTCAAATTAAGGTCTCCAAATGGGACAACTTTAACCTAACAACACGTGTCCCACCAAACAGTCCTTGTCATGCAATCGATCCCACGTTAAAACGACGACGTTTAGTTCACCCCCTTGAAATAATAATGACGCCAGCTTCCATTTGCTGCCTCCAGAGTGCCCTGCCTCGAGAGTGCACATAACCAAAAACCCTTCAATTCAATTCAATTTCCAACAGAACAGAATATTAGCAATGTCCATCGTCACCGCCATTCTCCTCATCTCCGCCGTCCTCCTCCTCCCGCTGCCGCTCACTTCCTCCGCCCCGACGGCCTACGAGGTCCTGGCGGGCTACCACTTCCCGGAGGGCCTTCTCCCGAAAGGAGTGACGGGCTACGAACTGGACGAATCAACCGGGAAATTCCGCGCATACCTGAACGGTTCGTGCAGTTTCTCTCTGGAAGGTTCGTACCAACTGAGTTACAAATCGACCATCAGCGGCTACATATCGAAAGACAGGCTCACCGACCTGAATGGAATAAGCGTGAAGGTGCTCTTCTTCTGGGTCAACATCTTTGAGGTGGTTCGGAACGGCGATGACCTCGATTTCTCGGTGGGCATCGCTTCCGCATCGTTTCCCTTAGACAACTTCTTCGTCTCCCCTCAGTGCGGCTGCGGATTGGATTGCGATTATTTTCGAGTAAGGAAACTCAAATTCAAAAATCCCTCCCTTACCCTTTCCTCTATGTAGAAAACAAAAACTATCTCCATTTTCACTTGCTTCAAAATTTTCTCTTGATATTTATCATGCGAATTTTATTATGATTGAATGTCGTGGACATAATCTTGCTTAATAATTAGATTAGTCTGCTATGTTAAGCGTTTTAGTTGCCTGGTGAATGGTGATTGTATTGTATGCGCTTTGGACCGCAGCATAGTGCTTAATTATTTCCTTTTTCAACAAATATTCGCCAGAGAATAAGAAGCAGGACGATGTAATTGATGCAAACCGCGAAATAGAATCTAATTTTGAGATTTTTGCCATTGGGAAGGCGATGTAAAAGGATTTGTTTTGGGTCAATTGTAATTTTCCCCTTAATTTGTTTGATTTCGAAGTGATTTTAAAAATAACTCTTTTATGATAACTCTTGTTACATGTCAATTTCAAGCATATAACATATCATATTTGTATCAAGGGGGGAGATGAGGTATGATTGATTTTTTATTTTCATTCAGATGGGAGACCTTAGGAATGTTCATGGTGTAAATGTACTGCATGATGATAATGAAATGACTCTGCTGATTGTTGAGGTATTAATGTTTTGCAGTCCTTTTGCGTTTTTTTCTCTTTCCATTTGGTTCAAATTGTTGCACAAGGTAGTTTAGTTTAGCCAGGAAAGTAATTGGCCAATGGGGCACTTTACAGTCCTTGAACAAACCTTCTCAGAGTACCAATTTTCACTCATCGAATCATCCGTTTATTTGGTTGGTCCCTTTTGAAAAGGAAGGATCTGTATATATATATCCGTCCACCTTTTGATTATCCTGGAAGTCATTTGGTTTTTCTGCGATGCCACTTGTTAGCAGGAAAGAATGTCTTTCCATGAATAGCTGGAATATTGAAGCTATTGGATGTGCCTAAAATAAAATTCACGTTTGGCATGACATATAACGTTTGATAGGATAAATTTATATAATATATTATGATTTTATCAGTTGTTTAGTGCGATCACGATATTATATAAGTTTACTTAATATATTCTTCTTATACATTAAGATAATGTATAATTTAATCAAACCTTAGGAGGAGAGATTAAGCCTGACTAAATTTTGATTTATAAGCTCATCTGAAAATATTCTTTTTCTAATAAATTTTTTATTTCAACTTTACCTTCATCTCTCATCTCTTGTAACAATTATTGTCACTAGCCCAATCTCCAACCACTGCCACCATGCCTACCTTTTTTGACTACCATCGCCTTATTCTTTGACCACCACTGCATGCCATCACTCCTTCATCGATCTCTGCCTCACCATCTAAAGTCCCAGTAACAACGAGTAGCAGTTCCGTTTTGAACATATGTTTGCTCTTCCACCATGGTAGGCTTTGGGACAGTGCTTCTGAACATCTACATTGTTGGATTGGTTTTGATTCATCGTCTTGCAGAGAGGCACGACATAAGCAGTGGTTGAGAAGAAAGAGTCGTCGCCGCCATCGAAAAATGCCCAAGATGAATAGAAGAAAGAGTCGCCACCACTATCAGAGGTGGAGAATCCACCTGTTGCTCACGCTAAGAAGTTGAACTGTAGAAGGAAAAATGTATGGTGAAGTCCAATCGAACTCTAATTTGAACAAAAGCGTGCAGATCTGAGCAGCAACCCACGATTTCTACTCATGCCATCACTCCTTCATCGATCTCTGCCTCACCATCTAAAGTCTCAGTAACAACGAGTAGCAGTTCCGTTTTGAACAGATGTTTGCTCTTCCACCATGGTAGGCTTTGGGACAGTGCTGCTGAGCATCTACATTGTTGGACTGGTTTTGATTCGTCGTCTTGCAGAGAGGCGCGACGTAAGCAGTGGTTGAGAAGAAAGAGTTGTCGCCACCATCGAAAAATGCCCAAGATGAATAGAAGAAAGAGTCGCCACCACTATCAGAGGTGGAGAATCCACCTGTTGCTCACGCTAAGAAGTTGAACTGTAGAAGGAAAAATGTAAAGTCCAATCGAACTCTAATTTGAACGACTTACGACCCACGAACTCTGATCTTTGAGCAACGACCAATGGTTTGTCGTAAAATAACGACTTACGACCCACGAACTCTGATCTTTGAGCAACGACCAATGGTTTGTCGTAAAAAAGCTGTCTAACCAATGGTGTGACTCCAGTCATTAATGACGGTCAATAGTATATTTTTTTTATTAAAGGGCAATTTTGTCAAAAGTGTTAATTTTTTATCATATTCAATATTATATAGTACATCAACAATCACATGATAGTATTATCTTATACAACACAGTATCTTATATAATGTTACGTCAAACACTAGATAGTATTAAAATTTTATCAAGCCTTATACTCTTAGGTCTAATATGATCAGGTCTTATCATATATTGCATACCAAATGGGCCCTAAAATAAAATTCACAGTATGGTAGTGAGATTAACAGGGGATGGAAGTAGTAAGAGCAAAATGTGAAAATTGTGTTGGTATTTATAAATATTGCCAACTCATGGAAGAGGCAACTTAATGGCAGTGGTTGGTGGCCAGGGCCATAATCATAGTCATTGGCCCTCATAAAATTCTTGGCTCCACCTCTACACGAGAAAGTTGCATAAGAATTGAGTAAACTTTCACTTTAATCTTTAAAATTTCATGCATCATTCACTTTAGTCTCTGACTTTAAAAAACTAACAACTTAATCTCTAAAACTTCAAAATGTCTGTTACGTTAGTCCTCGCGTCTTTTGTCGTCGATTAAACTTGATGGAGACACACGCATGACACGTTAAGTCCCAACTTAGATGCTTACATGACCTATCCCCGCTCATAAAACGACATAACTTTGGTTATTACAAAAAACAAAAACAAAATCTTAGTACACAAAATGATGTTTTTTTTATTTATCAAAATCATCTTTTCTCTGCATACAATCCTCTTCATGATGCATCCTTAGTGAAGGTGCCCTTTAATTTCTGTGCAAGACTACTAAGGCTTCTTCTTTCTTCTCAATTTCAATGGATTCTTGCATGGCTCTCATCTCCTCTTCAACTTCACCGGGGCGATAGACTTTTGATAGGATCTCTTTTACCTCCTCTTCCATCCCTTGGGGGGGAAAATAAATGAAATATGAAGTGGACACGAATGACCACAATGTAGGCATGAATTAAGTCATAAACAAGTACAATAAAAAGTTTTGCACTTTATACACAAGCGCAAACAAATGCTTAGCATCCATAAACAACTATAATTTTTTTGTAGCAGTTAAATCAAACCAATAGTTCATGAGAAATATAGGCTAGATTGAAGTAAAAGCTTAGAGTTTCATTGTAATTAAGCATAAGACATCATACCATAGCTCAATTTATGTCATTGAACAATAAACATATGTAAGCAATTCTTTTGCCAAATATTGAACAAACTTTTTTTTGGTAGAGTAACAATCTCACAAATAGAATGCACGAAAATTTCAATCTTCATTGACACAGAGATTTTGTATGCTTGATAATTTGCACTACCTGACTATAGAGCCATCTCTAGGTGACTCATTGAGGGACAACATTAATATGAACTGAAGCATAGTGGGAACTCCAACCATCACAAGCATCCAAAGTCAGGTTCTTAGCGTCTGAAACAAATAAATTAAAGATTAAGAAAAATAACCCTTTGAAAAAACTTTTAAGGGCTATGCTATCCAAAAAATTTGAACTTTAATTACTATTTGTGTGTTCTTGCATACCTTAGTGAATGCCAAATTGATAAGGTAGGATAGAAATTGGCTACCAGTGATATACTGACTAGAGCTCCTCTGATCTTAGTAGGCGAAGCTTCTGAGATGTATAGAGGCGCAGTCGTGGATGCCATAACAACTTTCAAACCAACTAAAACTCTTCCAATAATGATGACCCAAGGAATTGGAGTAATAGTCATAACTATTGCACCAACAAAGAATAAAGCATCAGTCATTAAAATTGACTTTTTTTGCCCTAACTTGTCATTCATCCATCCTCCAAATCAGCACCAATGATGGCTCCTGCAATAGCCATATTGACAATGGTTTCCTGCATATATCAATAAAAAATAAAAAATAATAATAATCTAGCATCTAGAAATAGAGAGGAAAAATAGTTTATCTTCTTGCCTCATTTCACATGTTGCAAGCATCAAAATGAGTACAACTCACTTGTAGCCATGTTTTCTTGTCAACTTGGTCAAAGTCCTCACAGATGTATAGCAAGGCTCCAGAAATCACACCTATACGTGAGAATTTCGTTTTTTTTAATAAAAAACCGATTTCATCTAATTTTAATGTATATCACTCACTCACAGCAACATCTGAAAGCAAATTGAAAAGGCTTACCTGTATCGTAACCAAATAGTAGACCTCCAAGGCCGACAGATAAAGCAAGGTGCATAATGTAAAGTGAACTAGTTGCTCTGTGCCAACATTATGTGAACTTGAACTTCATCTTACTTGCAGCTTGGTGACCCCCCTCCATCTTGATCCAATCCCACTTAACTTTCCCAAGTCAACTTAATTACACGTTAAGGGAGAAGATGGTTTTGGTTAAAAATGACATCGTTTTGTGCGTTGAAGTTTTGTTTCTTTGGGTAATAACTAAAGCTATATCGTTTTATGGGTGGGAAGAGACTATGTAAGCGTCCAAGTTAACACATAACGTGTTACGCGTGTGTCTCCTTCAAGTTTAATTGACAGCAAAAGACACGGTGACTAATGTGATAGGCATTTTGAGGTTTTAGAGATTCAGTTGTCAATTTTTTAAAATCAAGAACTAAAGTGATTGATGCATGAAATTTCAGGGGCTAAAATGACCGGTGCATAAAATTTTAGGGACTAAAGTAAATGTTTACTCCATATGAATTTCTCAACTTTACTTTTAATGGGTTTCACACTATGAAGCACAGACACAGGACATGACTCGAATACGGATACGGAGATACACTAAATTCAAAAATTATAAGACACAGACACGACATATATATACATATATATAATTACAAAATTTAAGAAAAAAATTCATAATTCATTAATATCATTTCTATAAGTTTGAAAATTTATAATATTTTAATATATATCATATGTGTCAATATTTGTTACTTAATAAGTTCCTCCTAAAAATATAAAGTAATTTCTATTGACATATTCTAAAAAATCTCCTAAATCAACTTCTCCTAATAGAATAAATCATGTATAAGTACACGCATAAAAAAAAAAAGGTTAACTAGAGGGAATATTGGTGTGAGGTAAGTTTCGGTGACGAATGTAAACGACTTAGTATACGAGCAGAGATAAAAGGAGAAGATGAAAATAGTGGTGTGTGCAAATATAAAACTTAAAAGTCTAATAGTGACATATGAAAAGATAAAACTTAATACTGATATGTGAAAATAGTAACTTGATACATCAGTCATGTGATTGTACTTGAGTAGTTATGGACTTATTAATTGAACGTTAGTTATAGAAACTAATTTTTTTTAAAAAAAATATTAATGAGTCATATTCAAGTTGTATCTGAACGTATCCGAGACGTGTCTAAACTAAAATTTTTTTTTAATCAAATACATTCAGACACACATGATATGTGTGTCATACAAGTATTTCTATATGTATAATACAGACACATGTATGATATGTAAATATATATCTCAAAATTAATGTATTTGTGCTTCATAGGTTTCACACTATTTGTTACCAACGTGTAGCGAGTACTTTTTGTACACATACAAAGTAGTAAATCGTAAAAGAGAAATTTGTGACTGGAATTACTCAGGGACATGCAATATCATAGCAAATATCAGCCATAGGGTTCAATATCAAAAACATTCTTATATCCTCCTAGAGGAGGAAGATCTAAACCATTGGTTGGAAAAAAAAAACAATAAAGGAGAGAGAATGAAAAAGAAAAAATAATGAATGGTTATGATTTTTCATGAAAGAAGAAATTTCTCCTTCCATAGAGTACGGAGAATGTCTCCCAATATCATTATTGTATCTTATATCCTAGTAATTCTCAACTATGCCAGCGCCGTACAGTAATTTTTATAAGGACTTTGCTGCTATAATGCGCTCGAGCATTTGCAGCTGTTAACTTTTTTTCTTTTAATTTGTTAATAAATGCAGGCTTGATTAAATGGCATTCCAATCATCAAAAGGCTAGGAAACTCGAGCTCTCGTTCTCTAGCTTATCCCTTTTTTATATTTAGAGTTATTTAAGGTATTTGTTAAAAAACTAAAGATAGAAATATTAAATAAAAAATAAAGTATTTAATATATTTAAAATTTAAAAAAAATATTTAAAATACTTTTTTTAATTAATCAGTGTTATTAAAACACTTGTTAGTAAAATCTTTATATTTATAACCTCATCATAGAATACGGCTGATCCTGATTGACTGTTGTCGAAAAAACCTTAGGCTATTTTAATATGTGCAGTTATCTGTCTATGCATAATGAAAATGGGAGGAGGTCAATAATTCATGCATTAGTTGAAACTCGTTTGAGCACTGAGCATTCAGCCACTGCTTGTCTGGTGTTAAAGTCGGTACGAATGGTAGGTAAGGTTATGAGTATGACATGACGCTAAACAACAATTTCGATAATTTTATATTAAATAGTATATATATTGTTCCGAGTACTGACCGAATCTAGATTGCTTAGAGGGCGATCTTATTCTTGTTTCCGAACAGGTGTCAGGATGTTTAAGAAATCAGGTTAGTCAGTCAGCATAAGGATCGTGTCACAAGTTTACAGTAAGCAGTATGTACTAGGCTAAAGAATGGAACATGCCCGGCTTAGGTCGCCAGGCCGGTTTATAAAGATGTTCTGACCCCGATCAATCCGAACTCCCGCCGTTCAAGACATTCAAAGTTCGAACGGTGGGATTCAGTTACAATCTATTCACTAAATGCCAAGCTTATAGTCGTTGGTTAATTTAATTAGGTCGGCAAATGGCTGTTACCACTGTATTTGCCCGTTATACATCGGTCGGATACATTACTAAGTACAAAATCGGGTAAGATTCTGCCAAGTCTGCTTATTATGTTGGGCCTACCACTATATCGGGCTTACTTTATCGGACCCAGAATGGTCCACAGCCCCCTAGATCGGCCATATAGAAAATATGTGCCGAACTATAAGAGACCGACTAAACGAATACAGAATGGTCCACAGCCCCCTAGATCGGCCATATAGAAAATATGTGCCGAACTATAAGAGACCGATTAAACGAATACAGAATGGTCCACAGTCCCCTAGATCGGTCATATAGAAAATATGTATCGAACTATAAGAGACCGATTAAAATGCCGAGTACAAAAATGATTCGGTAGAAAGAGCCAAATAATAATCGTCTTCAATATCAAGCGAGAAAATCACCTTACCGACTTTGAACGATTACTAGAAACCAAAAAGATAAACTTAGCTTCCTGCGATCCTACTTTGCTCAGGTACATTAGGACTCGTTGTTCAAGATGCCTCGTATAACCCGTAGTTATTTCAGGAGTGAAAAGACGTGTGCCACGTGTGATTCACCTATTACTCAAGTGTCAGTTTCATTATTGCACCATTAAAGCAACTGTACCCGTAACCGCCGTACAATCGTTGATCTTCACTGAAACGGCCTTCCAACCGTTGATTTTGGCTAGGATCAATCCTGAGCGCAAGATACATCTGACGGGTGAGAACACAACCTTTCGTTTCTCTTGACTTTATTACCCTTGATTTGTGGCGGCCTAGCCATTTAAAAAAGCCCTCCTTCCATTGTCTTCTCATTATTCTTCCAAGTCCAACCGTTAGCTTCCCAAAAACACTCCACGTTTCATCTCCCTCTGTATTGCTTCCTTTTTCAGAACATTTCATTGTTGTGCCTTCCTCCATTCTGGAATCCTTCTTCATTTGCTCATCAAGCGCATTTAATCAAGTTCCTAGGCCCTTCACTATCTCCTCACAAAGTTCCACTGCAACGAAGCTTTTCGCATTTCTCCTTCCAAAAACAGGTACTTCTCTCACCTTTCCCTTTCACTCTGTGTAAATTGCCTCCATTTAGGATTTAGGATCGTAAGTAGTAACATGTCCGTTAGAAGTGATAGTAGTGATAGTGAATCTGTAGAGATTCTGGGTGAATCTCCGGTGGGCGTTTCCAGTCAACATATAACGGGCCTACCCACTGTCAAAGGAAAAAACCTAGTCGACGAAGGAACGCCCGATCTTGAAGGTCGGACGTCACCTCCAAGATCCGAGGGGGAATACAACTGGGTTAAATCTGTTGTTAAAAATTACTGCTCAGATTTTAATTCGGCCGAAAGTATACACATCCTCCGAAGATGTATAGTGATGGCATCTAATGGAGACGAGACCAAATTTGTGTGCCGACATTGCCGACCTGAAGAGAGGATTTTTATGTCTCCAGGAAAAGATGATGACCTAGGTTGGATTTATGCATATGAAACATTTTTTACCCGCCTCGGACTCCGTCTTCCTTTCTCGGATTTTCAATGTAAAATCCTGACTAAGTTAAACGTCGCGCCTACCCAACTCCATCCAAATAGCTGGGCATCTGTCAAAGCTTTCGAAGTACTATTTCGGTTCATAAGTCGGGAACCTAGTATCGGCGTGTTCTTTTCCCTTTTTCAATGTAAGGGGGTCGGTAAAGGGGGTTGGGTATCAATTAACAGTCACCCCCGTAGAAGATTATTTTATGCTTTAGACTCGTCGTACAAGAATTTTAAAAATAATTTTTTTCGGGTGAGTTCTGCTCTGACCGACCTATCATTCTTCTTGGACGAATATGGGATAGAAAAATTCTCCTTATACTGGCGTGCTAACCCAACTTCCATACTGGGTATAGAGTATAGAAGTTTACCACCCGAAGACCGAATTTTGGTCGACTTTTTGGAAGAAGCTTCAGTGTTGGATACTGCTTCCTTGGTAAAGTTTGAAAACAATCCAACCGAATTACAAAAAATAATGCGTAAGTCTTATTTATTTTTACTATTTTGCTGATATTGGATTTCTACTAATGTATTTTAACTATTTTAATCTTTTTTCGAAAAAAATGGCTCCTAAGATAACTGTTCGCGAAATGCAACGAAAACTAAAGAAATTGAAGAACGAAGGAACCTCATGCAGTAAGAAATGTTGATGACTCAGGTTCCCACCAGAACCTATACCATTAATCCTCAACCAGAATCTTCTGGATACCAACTCGATCCTATGATTTGAAAAAGACGTCGGTCGAAGTCCCGGAGCAAAGTATGAAACAACCCGCCTTGACATCGCATGAGCCGAAGGCTCTTCGCAAACTCGGGTTTAAAAACGGCCTTCGAGGGGCGAGCGATTTTTTGCGGTGGAAAAGACAAGTCTTCCCTATGGTCGACTTCTTTTCCTTCGAGTCTTTAATAGATGATCATATTTCTCTTCCGGACGACAAGGAACGCAAAGACAAGGTTGGTGATATTGGGCTAATACGATGGGCCGAAGTACAACTTCTTCGGTCTCGTTAGTGTACTTAGGTCCGCTGAGGCTGAAGTAGCAGAAACAAAAAAGAAAGTGTCATCCAACAACCTTCTTTTCGTTCGAAAATGGAAAAAACAAAGAAGGCTCATCATGCCAAAGTCTCCGAGCTAAAAAATGAAATGAAAGTTTTAAAAGTGAAGGCTCACCGAGTCGACTCTCTTGAATCTTCGGTAAAGCTTCGGAGGAAGAAAAGAAAAACTTTGAAGAAAGCTTGTCACCGCCCTAAAGGATAAGGAGGAGTCGACCGAGCTCTTAAAGAAGCCTTGGGAGAGAAAAGTAAGTCAGTTTGTGAGTTGAAGGGATTGAAAGATGAAATTACAAACCAAAGAGTCACTGGTTTTGATACTTGCCTCCAACAAGCCAAGCTTTTGAATCCCGACGGAGTCTTCGACAATCGCTTTGGGGAGATGGGTCCCTTCCACAAGGTAGTCGGTGGTCGTATCGTTGAAGATGAAGATGAGGATGAAGAGGAGGGAACAGAATCTTAAGCATTTGAAATTTCAATGTATAACTTTATCGTCTTAAAAACAATGAATTTTAGATACCGTATGTGTTTTTATTATTTTAAATTTCAAAAAATATCTTAATGCTTGTCAACGTTGCCTATAACATTTAATGGCTATAACGCCAAAATTTATGCCCCTTGAAACATCATTTAAGTGTTTTAAAGAGATTTGATTAAAAATTATGGATTGTTAAAAGGTCTTGTTTGTCAAACTTTAGAATTTTCGGCAGTTTACTCGGATTCGGTGGTGACTATGACCGTTCATCGGTGACTTTGACCGGATTTTGCTATAAGGCCACTTTCTTCGGTGACTTTGACCGGCATCGGTGACTTTGACCGGATTTGGCTCGAAGGCCACTTCTTCGGTGACTGTGACCGGCATCGGTGACTTTGACCGGATTTTGCTCGAAGGCCATTCTTCGGTGACTATGACCGGCATCGGTGACTTTGACCGGATTTGGCTCGAAGGCCATTCTTGTACAAACTAAGTTTCAAGATGATGGTCTTTATTTGAGTAAACTAATGAGTTAACGGTATGCCTCGTTAAAACCTTTCAGGAAAAAACCCATCGGGAAAAAATCCTGATAAGGAAAAAGAGTACACTACCTTTAACTTGCAATACAAAGTCCATAAAAGAAAAAACAAGAGTTTAGTTATAATATCTTCGGAGTGACGCCGAATTCCAAGTTCTTGGAAGCGGACATCCAGTGATATCTCCGATCTTATACGCTCCCCCGCCAATATCTTTAAGTATTCTGAAAGGTCCTTCCCAATTAGCCGATAGCTTTCCTTCGCCAGGCGCCCTTCTAGAGTCTTCAATTTTGCGCAGCACCAGGTCCCCTTCCACGAATTTTCTTGTTTTCACCTTCCGATTATATTTTCTTTCTGCCTGAGCTTTCGCAACTTCTTCCTGAATGTGTGCCATTTCCCTTTCTTCTTCTAACAAATCCAAATCGATTTTTCTGCCTGCCACATTTACTTCTTCATTAAAGGCTGACCTTCGAAAACTTGGTGCCCCGATTTCAACTGGGATCATAGCATCCGCCCCGAAAGTAAGTCGGAATGGGGTTTTTCTTGTTGACGACTGTGGTGTAGTGTGATATGCCCACAAAATGTTCGGAAGTTCTTCTGGCCAAAGGCCTTTAGCATAGTCAAGCCTCTTTCGTAGCCCGAGTAATATAACCTTGTTGGTCGCTTCTAAGTTAGTTTGTGGATGCTCTACCGAGGTGAATACCGTTTAATTCCATTTCTCATACAAAATTCTCGAAATTTCTTGTCAGTGAATTGTGTTCCATTATCGATACAATCGAATAAGGTAAACCAAAACGGCATATTATATTTTTCCAAACAAACTTTTTAATCTTTTCGGAAGTTATACTAGCAAGTGGTTTGGCTTCAATCCATTTAGTAAAATAGTCAATGGCAACAACAATGTACCTTAATTGTCGGGCAGCTGTAGGGAAAGGACCTAACAGCTCAACTCCCCATCGGCAAAATGGCCATAGAGTCTCAATGCTGTGCAATTCTTCAGGTGGGGATTTATGTAGATTGGCGAATTTCTGGCACTTGTCACATTTCCGAACGTATTCCAAACAATCAAACTTCATAGTAGGCCAGTACATTCCCGATCTTAAAACCTTGCCCGCTAACGATCGTCCTCCGATGTGACTACCACAGACTCCCTCATGAACTTCGTCCATAACCGATTTCGTTTGATTTTGATTTATACACTTCAAGAGGGGAAGAGAAAATCCTCTTTTGAACAACTCTCCTCCTATCATCGTGTAATAGCTTGCCGTCCGACGTAATTTCTTTGCTTTCTTTTCATCAGTTGGTAACTCACCGCTTTCCAAATACTTGACGATTGGGCTCATCCAGGAACTTATATTGTTGTCGACTGAAAATATCTCTTCTTCTTCCACGCTAGGTCGGTCAAGCATTTCTTGAATAACAGATCGGTTGTTTCCTGGACCTTTTGTGCTGGCTAACTTTGATAAGAGATCAACCCGGGTATTCTGCTCTCTTGGGATATGAACAATCTCGAATTGTTCAAACTTTGTAACCATATCCTGTACTTTGAGTAAATACTTAACTAATTGCGGATCTTTAGTATGGAACTCGTTACTTACTTGTCCTGTTACCAATTGGGAATCCGACTTTGCGATTAACCTAGTAGCCCCCAATTCTGCTGCCAATACTAGCCCGACAATGAGTGCTTCGTACTCGGCTTGATTATTGCTGGCTCGAAAATTAAACTTCAGGGACTGTTCAATTAAAATTCCGTTCGGACCTTCCAGAATAATTCCAGCTCCACTTCCTTTGACATTCGATGCTCCATCGACAAAAAGAATCTAAGTATCATTATTCTCATTTTGAGGAAAGGGGGAAGATAATTCAACTAAAAAGTCAGATAGTACCTGGGATTTGATAGGTCCTCTTGGCTGATATTGAATGTCGAATTCCGACAATTTGACGGACCATGATATCATTCGTCCGGCAAGCTCTGGTTTTTGAAGTACTTGTCTGATAGGCTGATCTGTCCTTACAATGACTGAATGACTTTGAAAATATTGTCAGAGCCTCCTAGCCGTTGTGACTAGCGCTAATGCCATCTTTTCGATTTTCTGGTAGCGACCTTCTGGTCCTTGTAAGACCCGGCTAACGAAATAAATAGGTCGTTGCTTCTTTCCTGTTTCTTTTACCAATACAGAACTCAAGGCTTTATTAGAAACAAAAATATACAAAAATAAAACATCACCTGACTCTGGTTTTGTCAAAATTGGCGGAGTCGCCAAGAAAGTTTTCAGTTCACTGAACGCTTGCTCACACTCCTGCGTCAATTGAAAATTTTTGGTCTTTTTGAGGCATTGAAAAAACGATAGAGATCGGTCGGCCGATTTAGAAAGGAACCTAGAGAGGGAAGCTATCCGTCCTGTTAATCTCTGCACTTCTTTAATCGTTGCAGGGCTTCTCATTTCCATTATTGCTCTACATTTCTCCGGGTTTGCTTCTATTCCTCTGTTGGTGAGGAGAAAGCCAAGGAACTTTCCTGCTTGAACTCCGAACACACATTTTTCGGGATTTAACTTCATGTTATACTTTCTCAGTTGGGCAAAACACTTAGATAGGTCAGAACAATGATCTCCACCTTCAGTTGTTTTGGCGACCATGTTATCTACATAGACCTCGATGTTTCTTCCAATTTGTTTTTCGAGTATTCTATTCATCAGTCGTTGATAAGTCACTCCGGCATTCTTAAGGCCAAAGGCCATCACCCTGTAACAAAAATTTCCAAACTCAGTGATAAAAGCAGTTTTTTGTTCATCGTCCGGGTGCATCCTAATCTGGTTGTATCTAGAGTATGCATCCATAAAGCTAAGGAACTGATAACCGGAGGCGCCATCAAGTAGTCGGTCTATGCTGGGAAGAGGATAAGAATCCTTCGGGCAAGCTTTGTTCAGATCAGTGAAGTCTGTACACATTCTCCATTTTCCTGACGACTTTTTCACCATGACAACATTCGACAACCACGTGGTATATTCAACTTCTCTTATAAATCCTGCCTCCAAAAGTTTTTTTCGTCTCCTCGGTCGCATTTCCTTTTTTTCGAGCTACTTGGTTTTACCTTTACGTCTAAGAAGAGCTTATGGGTGATGATCTTGGGATCAATTCCAGGCATATCTCGTGATCCAGTAAAGATATCAACATTCTTCCTTAATAATTCCTCCAAAGTTCTTTTAAGTTCGGTCGGTAAATGGGCCCCGATATGTGTTACTTGGTTGGATTTGGAACCCAACGGTACTGCTTGCAACTCTTCCATCGGTTGAGGCCTGTCTTTTTCATCACTCCTTGGGTCCAATTCGGCCATGTTGATGCTATGTATCGGTCGCTTACGGTTGGTTTTATGACTCTTTTCATCTTGTCTAAACTTTCGTTGTAGCAAATCAAGCTTCTTTCGATCTGCATATCTTGTACCGACCTCGCCTTAGAGACTGGGAATTTCATTGTTAGGTGAGGCGTTGAGACGACAGCCCCTAGAAGATTTAGGGACGGTGACCAAGGATAACATTATAAGGAGTATATGCAATATAACCAAATATCTTACGAATAGTTTTAAGTAGAGTACTAAAAGTCGTTCAATCGATGAACCCCTTGACATTTACCTGCTCCCCGAAACCCGATCAAAGTTCCGTTGAATAGTTAAGTCGTCTTCCGATCCGCAACCTTCGAAGCGTGGACATGTAAAGAATATCGGCCGAACTTCCTTGATCAACCAGACTTTCTTGATTTGAAAGTTCCCCGCTATAACGGATATAACCATCGGATCATCCAGGTTTTCGTCCAACCCAAATAATCAAGCTTGAAAAAGAGATGAATGAATTGTTTGTCTTTGTAATAGGGAAGGATAGCTTAAGGACATTCTTGTCGGAGATGTCGTTTCTCGAGATGAATTAGAGCTCCCTCCACCGCAAATCCCCCCGCACCGAGTCAATGATCCTCCGACGGGTTGGTCTCGAAGAAGCTCGTGTCCTCGACCTTTCTTCAAATCTGGGCTTGGTACCCTTTGGTGGATTGACCTCCCGCCTTTGCCTCCTATCCGACTTCTTCGGCAATAAACATATTTTCCGAGATGCCCCTCCCGAATGAGTTGCTCAATCCTATTTTTCAAGCTGATGCATTCCTCTGTGGTATATCTGTAAGTTTTATGGAACTCACACCTTTTACTTTTGTCAACGCCAGGTGGTGTCTTTTGATGTCCGGCATTTTTTGGGAGACGGATTAGACCCGTGTTGTATATCTCCCGGAATATTCGATCTTGACGAGAATTTAACGGAGTGTACTCATTAAACTAAGGTTGTACTCTACCCGTTATTGCACACACATTTTCGTATGTCCGACCATTCCTTTGTAAGTAATTTCCGTTCCCGTCCGTTATATGGTAAGTCATGACTACTGGTTTAATAAAATATTGGGATTATTTTTTTCTCTCGTTCGGTTTGAAAAAAACGTTGCTCCATTTGCTTCCCCGCGAGAATTTCTTCCATGTTGATGTATCAGATTTCCTCAACTTGTCAAGTCTAAAGGCGGTTTTCTAGCCGAGAACGCAAATGGTCGAGCTCTGATAGCGTTCTCTATTGAGGTCTCTTATCCCTTCCTTTCTCATAAATTTTAAGAGATTCTTCTCGAGTTGATTAAGCTTAATGTCTTCGATGTGTCCCGTCGTAGAAAAATGGTTAAGAAATTTAGCGATAATTCAGAAAAATCATAAATCGAACCGATTCAATGCTTGAAAACCAAAGCAAAGTGATTTTTTAAAGTTGTCGGAAAAGTCCCGCATTTGATCGGGTAGCTTCCATTTAGAAGCATTTTGAACATCGTCAAATGTTCCCGTGGGTCGAATCGTAAAGCTCCATCGTAGTTTTTTGACATAATGAAGTCAGAAAGGATGATTATTCCAATTTGCTTGTCTCCTTCCGTCATGATCATTTGTTAGAGGATAAAAATCCCCTTTAATATCTTATTCTCTCGGAATTCTTTCCTCATCCCCTGTTGATCCCTACTTGTCCGGGCCATTTGATCAATATGGCTTGATCTCCATGATTGACTGTTGTTCCTTGATTCATTCCGTTCGGGACACCGTTTTCCGCTGGCCATTTTAGGTCTATAAGGTGATTGGATGGGCTGAAAGGAGTGAAGGGTTGTGGAGTAGGAAAGTTTTACTACGGTGCATAATGAAAATGGGACCTTATTCTTGTTTCCGAACAGGTCAGGATGTTTAAGAAATCATGCATTAGTTGTGTTAAAGTTTACTCGTTTGAGCATAAAGATGTTCACCGATTCAACCACTGCTTGTCTGGTTCGTTAAATCTATCGGTAAATGCGATATGGTTAATTTAATTAGGTAAGGTTATGAATTATGACATGATTCGCTAAACCACTAACAATTTTGATCCAGAATTTTATATTAAAAATATGTGCTAACTATAAAAACCGACTAAACGATATATATATATTTTATATTTAATTTAATATTATTTATTATATATATATATATTATTTTTTTAATTAAATTTGATATCTTTAAAAAAATGTTAACAATATCTATATATCTTTTAGAAATATAAAATGATTTTTTTTCGCTTTACAAATATTGAGTTTGGACTTTAAAGTTTTTTTTTGGTACATGGACTCTGGAGTTTTTTATCGGTACATGGACTTTAGAGTTTAATTTGAGGGAATGAGATTGTGAAGAGAAGGCAGATTGTAAAACATGGAGTGGTTCTGATGAGAGAAGGCTCTGCCAATGTCTTTTCAGAGCCAAAATAAAAAATAAAAAAAAATAAAGTATGTAGCCACGTCATGCATTAAGACCTAGTGATTAAAAATATTAAGGTAGAATAATATATATATTGCCTGTATGACTCTAGCGGTGGGTTATTGGCTTTTTTCACAGTGTTTAGGAATGGCAAACTATGTATAAAAGTAAAATCTGTGGATTACAGCCAATGAACTATTGGTAAGATCAAGCTGTATTGTCGCAAAAGATTTTGGGTTATATTCCTATAGATAACCGCTTATTAGTAGGCATCACTTGCCTCCGTGTCCCATACTATATCTCTGCCTTCTATTTTTTTCGTACAAGCCTTCTAAATTTTTAATTGACCAAAAAAAAAACCTGCGATGTCTAAATTTGTCTATAAACGTGAAGTTTCTGCTAAAAAGGAAAAGGTTGTTGAAAAGAAAATTTGTTTTTTTAGACATAGAATTGATGTTCTGGAAGCAGAATTTTCAGGTCAACACAACCCAAAAGACGGAGATAACACTTTTAATGGACCTTTTGGGTCAATGACCCAAAAAATGGACCTTTTGGGTCCCCCGACTTTTTGTTTCCTGTAGGAAGAGCGGTAGACCCTAGCTACTTAACATGGGCCTTCGGACTTTTACTCAACCACCAGAGAATAGGCCCGATTCATTCCACCCGTCTGCTATACTGCCTGTACAGAATACCTTGCCACATAGACCCCAAAAAAAAAAAATACATTGCCACACATAAATTATTGGCTAACAATTAAAAGTTTATTTAATCTACTAATATAATCTGTCGGTATCTATTTACTTATATATTATTGTAGTAGGAATACCTGTCATAATATCTTTTTTTCATTTATGTTTTAAAAAAATATAAAACTATTATAACTGCTTTGAACCCATAATTGCCACTTTCGAAAGATTACAAATTGTGCAATTCTTTTGATAAGCAAAGATTTTTTAAATAATAATAATAAGTAAAGTGAAAAGGTGAACGCAATACACTAATTACTGTTATTCTTTAAGCTATAATTTATATTAATATGCTAAGACTTGGGAAAAAAAATTTCTAGCTTCTTTTCATCCGACAAAATGAAGATATGGCTGATGGAATAATTAGTGCATACCAAGATATTAGCCATAGTAGATTAACGAAAAAAAATCTACGAAGGTAATATAAGTAGGCTTGTGACGAGGGATTTTGGTAATTTGCAAGGATTAATCTAAATCATTCAATACCTAACTGTGTGCTTATTTGAGATTGTAGTCACCATAAACAGAAGTTGGCATTTCTTTTGAGAAAATTTTTGGCTTCCTAATAGTGTAACGTAGAAGAAAGGAAATACTTTTTTGTCAATGCTATTGGCGTTTAAACCTTAAAGACAAATAAAACAAACATGCAGTAAGTTAGTAATGATGTGAGATAAGAATATAAGGTTAGGGATATAAGATGAGAAATTAGAATCTCTTGGAGTAGAGGCTTCTTTTAGTAGAGCTGAGTATACGGCTAACTTGATCTAACTTAGCCCATGATGATTCTGCCTTAAGCGAGTTACCCTGTTTAATAAAATGGCTAATAATATAAGTATCCCGGAATTAGTCTTCTTAGCCTACGAGTTAATGGGCTGACACATTAACCTGTTAGTATTTTTTCATTTTTAATGATTTAAATAAAAAGTGTTTGTGCGTGTAAGTTTAACATGAAACCTTTTTTTTTTGGGTTCAAAAACATGAAGCCTTTAGTTGGGCTTTTCAAACTAATAATTGAAGCCTTTTATTTAGGCCTAAGGACTAGACAAGTTAGACATTTAGGTTGGGTTAGTAGTTGGGATTGGATTTTGAGAGGGAGAGTCTTTTTTTATTTTAAGTTATGCCTGGTCAAAGGCGAACCTGCATGTTAGCCCAGTTCAATATGCGGTTAGTCCGGTCCAATTTATTTAACTCGCAAATTAAATAAGTCAAGTTTTTATTGACTCATATTTAAACATATTAATGATTTATTTTATATGATCATAACCCTAATTACAAAGGATTAAATGGTTCGACCTACGGCCTCAACCCAAATACTCAGTTATTTTTTTTTTTTTGGGGTCTGCAAATACTCAGTTCTAATCGTTAGTTATAATAACCGGTTATAACGGGTTGCTTGTTTGCTTAAGTGATGGTAGTGTGAATTCTTCGGGGAGTCCTAATGTGAGTTTGGGCCTAAGAATATTGGGTACATGCAGTACACCTTCCTATTAGTTTCCCTTTTGAATCCTGTGAGTTTGGTTGGTGACCTCTTGGGCTGAAGTAGACACTATCCTTTTCTGTCACCATCTACAAACTTGACGGGGTTTCCACTAATGATCAATTATTAAACCAGGGCGAATCTTGCTCTGAATTTCCCTGAATCTGTAGCAAACTTAACATGGTTCCCTAAGTTTGTTCAAATAATGATCCTTTTCAGGTAGGTTTGATGGGAACTTTTGGTGATCTTAATTTGATTTTTCAGAGACAGCAATCTGCATATTATAGTCTCCAGATTCTGGAGGGGTGATGATGAGTCATTGATGTTCAGTTGATTTCCACTTCTCTTTGTTGGCAGTGGGTAAGCTTGCTTAAGGATACCACTATCAGAAGTACTTTTGGAAAAAAGTATCATTAGCTTTTATGCTATAGATAATATTTTATATTATATACGAAAAAAGATAATATTTTAGATTGTATTAATACCATAAGTTTATAAGATTATTCTCTTCAACTCTTAAGACTATGTAGATGCTTTAAGAATATAAGACCATTGACTTAAAAGTGTAATTAGCGGTTTATCTTTAATTTTTGTTAGCAATCTATATGATAATATACAAAAGAAAGTCCAGTAGTAAAATGTTATAAGGACATGCTCTCATATGAAAAGCTGAAATGATAATGTGTATAAAATTCAAATTCTATATTTGATGTTGTTGTAGTTGATTAGAAAATTGAAATGATTATTGTTGCAATTGATTCAACTGAAAATTTCGTTCATATTATTGTTAATTTAATAACGAAATATAATTTATTTATTTTTGTTTGGTTTATAGAATGTTAAGGTTCAAGCTTTCATAGAAAATTTATTTTATATTTTTTATGATAAATTTCATGAAGAATATATTTATAAGTTAATATTCTTTTAAAAGATCGAGAATAATGAAAAATATAAAACTTACATGCCTTTTATATTATAAATATTTTTTATAATAATAAATGATTATATATTATGTTAATATTTTATTTTTTATAATTTCGTGCTTCACATAGTGTCAATTTTTAATTAAATTAAAAATTGGTTAAACTACTTTATAGGTCTTTATAGTTTTATTAAATTTTCAAATAGATCTTTATACTTTGAGTATGTTTTGATGGAGGATTTTGGAGGGAAATGAAAAGGAGAGATTATTTTTTATTTTGAGTAAATATTTTTATATTTAAATTTTTTTAAAAATGAATGAATAATATTAAAGATAATCATATAACATTAAATTTTGAGTAAATATTTTTTATATTTAAAACTTTTTTTAAAAAGTTTTTAACGAGCTTCTTATACTTTAAAAATAAATAAATAAATAAGTTCCTATAATTTAACTAAGTTTTCAATTAGGTCCCTATTAACTATAAATTTTACAAATGTTCTTAAAATTAGAATTAGAATTTATGGTCTATTTGGATAACTGGAATTAAATTGAAACATAAAATTTTAATTTTAATCTCAATTCTTTAAGAATTAAAATTAGTTGAGAATATTAAATTTTATGTTTGTCTTTAAGTTAAAGAATTAGGATTAGAAATTATAATTTTAAATTCAATTATAATTTTAGTATTTAAAGGTATGATCTAAAACATTAAAATTAATAAACATTCATACAATAATATTTTTAAAATATAATAGTCATATTTTTTCATAAATAAATTTTCCATGAATTTTTTTTAAAAATATCTATTATAATAATTTTTATATAAATATAAAAATATTTTTTATATAAATATAGAATCTCAATAAATATAATTGTTCATAAATAAATGTAGAGAGAAAGAGTTTGATTTTTAAGTTTTGAAATTGATAATTCTTAAAATATGTAAAATTAAGAAATATTTAACTTAGTTATTTTTCAATTTCATGAAATTAGTTTATAAAATTACAATTTCAATTCTAAATAGCATTTCAAACATAAAAATTAAAATTAAAAGGTCTAATTCTAATTATAAACTCTAATTTCATACTCAATTTCAAGAGTTAAATAGACAATTAATAGAATCTAAACAATCATCAGTTAATAGTGATGTATTTAAAAACTTTTAAAACATAGAGACCTATTTTAAGAATTAGTGAAACTATAGAGACGTGCATAGTAATTTAACCTTAAAAATTTAATGTATACTTTGAATGAGATTGCATCAAATATGTTATTGACACCATTTGTGAAAAGAACTTAACCATACCGCTCCATACTTAAAAGAATTAATCCCACACCTAATAAGTATAGAAATAATCTAGAATATATTTTTTTAAAAATTAAAAAGTTATTGATGTTAATTACCTATAAGCACACAAAAATCAAGCATATTTAAGAGGTTAAAGGACAAAGTCATCATAATTGTCCAATCCAACTGACGGAGGATTCTACAATGGACCTAATAAAGATTGGTCCGTTGATGGTCCACTATTATGACTATAATAGTAGGTTAACACGTTTTTATTATTTTATATTTTTTTATTCAATTCGTCCAATGACCGCCGTTTTAGGGATCTATTAGGTATCATTTGTCAATCTATGTGAAACGCCACCACCCTCTCCAATCGTTGGCCAGAGCTTTGGTCATCATTAACAACAATTCCAACCTCTTTTCTCCACAACCATTTACTAAAACTCTCTCTCTCTCTTCACGAGACTGACTTGGACCGTGGAATAGACTCGCTTTCTGAGCCGGTCAAACCGATTGCTCCAAAGGGTAACGATGGTTCTCAGCGGAGGAGCGATTTCTGAAGAGAAATACCAGCGACGAATGGAGGCTCTGGCCAGAGAGAGAGGAAAGAAAAAATAAAAACACTAAAAAGGAAGAGAGGGAGAGATAATGAAGTCTGTAAAACAGTACAACTAGTCAAAGAGCAAGCATTCAAATCATGACCATGATTAATGCTTTATTTACTAATAAACAGGATCGGTAGATTTGATGTGCAGAGAAAGTCTGGAAGCTAGTTCTTTAAAAAAATTTAAATAGCTCTTCAAACAGTTTCAGTCAATCATCTCGTTGATTTTTTAATTAATAAATCAATAATTTATCATTGTTGGTCCCCAATTAACCATTTTTAGGTTCATTTAAGACAAATTCCTCAATAACTAGAGTGAATAATATTAGAAGTTAAGAAAATAAATTCTTGCATAAACTTAATACATTCAAATTTAGAGTATTAAGTTAATAAATTAATAATATATTATTAATTAATTATAATAGTTAATTATTAATTAATTATATTAGTTTATAATTATTTCATAATGTATTAAAGATACTAAGTTTATGCAAAAAAAATTATCTAAGATGATATTGTGTTGTTTAAGGAAGGCATAAAACGCAGGCCATAACCAATCAAACAAGTATGAGTATATATTTTTCTAATTACGCATTGGAATTTGGAAGTTAGCCGAAAATAGACAAATACTAAAATAAGTATATATAAAAAAGAAATATTTTATACTTCTATTCAATTTTTTATTAATTTTTTAATTATTAAATAAAAAATGTTAAATATTTTTATATTTTTAAAATATTAAATATATTTATTTTTTTATTTAATATTTTTTATTTAATATTAAAAAAACTTATAAAAATATAACATTACTCATTAAAAAAATCAACAATTACTTTCTGCCAACAAGAAAGGAATACAGGAAATCATTGAAAAAAAAAAAAAAGAAGGAAAGAATGAAAATCCATAACCATGAAGCGTGGCTGATGAGTTGGCAAAATGAGTTTCATATCGACTGCAATGTAGAAATCTGAAACCCACTAAAAACATATTATGGCCAACACCAAGTTAACATTTGAGAAGAATTGAGTTCTACATCTTAAGAGTGTGTTGACAGGTAAGTCTCTGGTTGCCTCAATTTCAGCCAAGAGTTGGCCTACCAGAATTAGGGTTTAACATAATCTAGGACTAGTCGAGACATTGGTGATTGATTGCAACTGCAACTGCAGTTTTATCAACATGCATGCGTTAGAATTTAGAAAATGGAATCCCATCGCACTATTATAATCAGGTTTATTGCTTGCCTGGTCAACTTCAAGTAAAGATGACAACCAGTTCTGACTGCCATTTGCCGCCACTATCAATAACAAATTTAATAGGACAGAAATCCACAACCATTCACCGCATCTTACTAATTCAACCACAGTAGAAAGAAGTCTATGTTTATAAATCATAGCTTAAATGACATTAATTTTTGTTACATTATTGATTCGAAATCGAATCTTAAAAGATCGTTTTCTCTAAATTTTAGTTTTTTTGTTCTTTCATTTTTCACACCATTTGTTTTTTAAAAATAATAAGATACGCCTCAATTTCCTAATGTAACATCATCAAGCGACAAGCAACCAGACCATACATCACACAAAAACTAAATTCATTTTTCCCTTGTTCACAAAAATCTAAAATCTGAATTGAATCATGAACTTGTGACTAACGATTGTTCATGAGTTCATGTTTTGTTTGGTAATATATTTTTTTTAATAACAGAATTTTTCTTGTAAAAGTTATTTTGAGTGAATTATAAAATATTTTGAATAAATATGTAAAATCAATATAATATAGAAAAAACCATATGTCATTTAAATCAACAACTAAATGCTTTGGTTTGTTGACTTGTGGCAATTGTCACATGTAAAAAAAATATAAAAAAAATTAATAAATAATAATAAATCAAACTAAAATAAAGTTAAATAAAATAAAAATAAATAAATGATTTTAATCATTTACAAACATTTTCTTCCATTCCAATCTCATATTTATGGATTCCAGTTGACTTGTACTTTCTTTCATGTCCATTAAGTTAAGTGAGACCAACAAATTATTTTGGAAAGGATCGGAGATGTGTTCAAGAAGGCTTTGCACTGAACTTTTACCATTAGAGCTGCTTGCATGTAAAAGTCTAACTAGACAATCATTACTAAGCATCCTTTTTTTATTTCTTTCACTTTAGCTCCTCAAAAGTTCCATTTTAACACAAATTAAGTTAGTGTCTTAGTTGATGTAAGTCAAATTAAGCTAATGTCTTTGTCAATGTAACTCAAATTAAGGATTTCATTGTAACTTAAATTGAGGATTCTAAGCTATTTTTCTCTTTGATTTAAAACTCCGTTGTAACTTAAATTGAGGTAATATCTTTGTCAATGTTTCAACTGTCATACTGTATTTTCATATCAGTGTCGATGGAGTTACGGCAACCAGATACCCTCTGTGTCTACATAACATAAGTTTTTTCTATGTTTATGGATGAAAATATCATATCTGAATGTCATAAAAAAGTTTGATTGATTTTCAATCCATTTAAAAAAAATGAATGCATTTTATTATTTGAAAATTATTTTCAAATAATAAAATGGTGAAGAATTATTGTCAAATAATAAAACGGCTAATCTATTTTATTATTTTAATAATAAAATGAATCAGTTTCTAATAATAAAATAATGAAGAATAATTATCAAATAATAAAATATAAAATAATAATTCAATCATACTGATTTTTTTTGTCTAAATTAAAATTATTGTCGAATATGGAAATGAAAATGTATTAGGTGAAATGTTTTACGATTTGTGTTATAATAATTGATTTGTGTTATAATTGTGTTGACATAAAAATAAAATACATTTTGATTTATACTATTTCGATAGTTTAATTTGGTATGAACACAATTCTTGATGAATTTACCAGTTTTAGGCTGGAATTGAAGTTGATCGAGACATAGATTTCGATTGGTCATTTTTATCTCACATTAAGAGTGATAGTTTCGATTTTTAATCGAAAAAGTAGGCTTGGAGAGTAACTACACTTAGCAAAATTTCTGGAAAGAAGAGACCTCGAGTAAAAAATCAACAAAGGTTCAAAGCATTTAAGTTTGAGTTCAAAAAGAAGAATTTTGAATTTAAAGTAGCAGTTAGTAGCAGTTGGAGGTGAGATCAAGACAACACATGGATTGTTGACAAAAATTGAGCAGTTGTTGATGGCACGAGGATTGCTGACAAAGATTTGGTGGTTATTAGACAAAGAATTACCAATCATTTAGGCAGTTATCTTTGTTGTAAATACATGTCAAAATCTTGTAAACTAGGAAGTTACTTAGAAAGTCTATAAATACCAAGAGGATGGAAACATTTAGGGGTTGGAAATTCTATACTCACAAACACTTGTAAACTCACGCTCTCAAGTCCATTGACATCTTGAGCAAACAGCACACAAGTCTAATCCAGTATGTTTCCATCCAATTTCATTTTCATTTATGTATTCTTTACAAATTCAATGCAACTTTAAATTCAGTTTATTTTACATTTCCAGATCTTTACTTTCTTTGCAAAATCTCTTCTACTCCCGATGAAGTGATTCCTTTAAGGATCATTTGAGTTCTGTTTATTGCTTTCATTACTTTCCTGCCATTTTATTTTCATACAATTTATACACTTGCACATTTACTTTCCATTGCATTTATTTCAAAGCACATTTACTTTTCTCTTAAGTCTTACATTATTTGTCATTTTCACTTCGAATGCACTTTCATTTTCAGTTATTTACATGTAACTTATTTTCATTTGTATTAATTTTCTTTTGCTTTTCGAAAATAAACCTCTTGGTTGTTTTAAACTAATTTTTATCAAGTTAAACTTACACAAGAAACATTCGATTTTGAATTTGTATAACTTCTTGAAATCAAAACTATCAATTACATTCCTTTAAGATATTCAGGCTAGGACCCAAAAAGGAAGCGATTCCCTTCCCCGAATTGAGATCGAGAATTAAACTTTGTCCATAGACAAAGGGTTTACCAAATTGTCGAACAATTGACAAAATTTTTAGCAAACAAATTGGCATGCCCGGTAGGACCAATCAATTGAATAAAACATTAAAATGATTTTTGCTAAAGTATATGTGTTTGAGAAGTGGTAGAGTACTGCAAAATATGTCTGAAAATACATCTTTGAGTGCTCAGAACCCACAAACAGGAAATAATAGTACTAATGGCAGTGGAGACACTGTAGTCTCTGCAAATTTACCACAAGCCATAGACCCCGTGATCAGTGAAATCACAGGGGCCCCTGTTTCGAATCTAGAAACCAGGACTCTTGGGGTGAACAGAACTACACCCCTATATGGCTTACCCCCTGGATTTGTTCCCCAAAGTGTCACACAGAACGTAGGGACTGCCCAAGCCACATACACAAGTCATATACCCAATATTTCACCAAGAAACCAAATGATGAATGTTGGTGGTCAGGGTGCAGGAACAAGTACCAATCGAGTTGATAGGCAAAATATGGGAATACCAGTGTTCCCTAATATGCCTAGGGATATGTCTTCGATCTTTCAGGGAATACGAATACAACCTTGAAAAATATAAGGCAACAGATTGATGAAAGTGACCATGAGATGGTTCACATGTTAACTCAGCAGATGACTACTGTGATAACACCACTCATAGAATCAACCAATAATACCTATACCACATTAGCTAGGCAAATGGGTAGGACTGCAGATGTTTTTGGTAACCCAGAAGATTCTATGGGCAATAAAAGGGTAAACAATCAACCTGTTTATCAAGAAAATGCCCATTTGGTAAATAATTCCAATGCTAACAACACAGTTGAGGATAACCAGCCAAGAGAAATTCCACAAGGTCCAAACTCAGGATTTTGAATAGTCAATCGAAATCAGGATGCTGATAACCTTCTAGAAAGAATTAGACTTAATAATCTTGGGGGGCAACAAAATATCAGCCAAGCAGTGGAGCAAGTGCTGAATAGATATGGTTTTAATGTGGGATATGTAAATAAACCCTATTTTGTGTCAGTTTTCCCTGAGTTTATCCAACAGGCAGAATTACCTAGGGGGTGCAAAGCACCAAAAATCTCTAGTTTGTTGGGGAAAATGGAGAATCTATCGTAAAGCATATTGCTCGATACATAATCGAAGCTGGAGAAGCAGCCTCGAATGAGTATTTAAAAATGAAATATTTTTCCAGTTCTTTAATGAAGAATGCCTTTACTTGGTTTACAACCCTTCCACCAAATTCGATTAACTCTTGGAACTAACTGGAAAGAAATTTCCATGACCAGTTCTTTAGAGGTAAGACAAAGGTAAGTCTCGTAGATTTGTTTAATATTAAAAAAGGCCATGAGAAATCCATAGATAATTACTTGGCTAGGTTCAGGCAAATGAAAGCTAGGTGTTTTACTGTGGTTCCTGAAACTAATGTTGTCAAAATGGCTGCTGGTGAATTAGATTATTCCATTCGAAAGAAACTGGTTAACCAGCAAATCCTCGACATGTTTCAACTTACTGATAAAGTAAGACAAATCGAATAGTTAAAATTCGAAAAGGAAAGGTTTAGGAAGAATTTGAGAAAAGAAAAAATTGCTTATGTTGAAACTCCTGATATTCAGGATAAATTCTATAAGAAATTGAAAGATAATAAAGTGGCCTATGTTGAAATTGATGAAGACATAGATGATGAGGAAAATAAGGTTAACATAGCAGAACTAAAGTCTGGACCTCCTTATACTTGTTCATCTTTAGTAACTAGTCGAATCAAGGATAACATGAAATCTTCTACTAGGCCAACTTATGATTTCGACATATCTAAAGCTGATTTAATTTTTGATGTCTTGTTGAAAGATAAATAAATCAAACTTCCTGATGGACATAAGATTCCTTCGATAGAAGAGATAAAAGGTAAAAAATATTGCAAGTATCATAATAGATATAGCCATTCGACTAATAATTGTATACATTTTAGGGATTTGATTCAGAAAAGCATCATGGAAGGAAGACTGATCTTCGATAACAAGAAAATAATGAGGGTGGATGTTGATCCATTCAAATTGAATGCCAGCTATGTCGAGCCTGTTGGCTTCACCGAAGTCAATATGGTGGAGTTGGGGGAATCAAGCACAGTTCACACAGCTGATGATAGTCTCGAAATGTTCGAGGCTGAAGAACAAGAGGTTTTCCCGAAAGCTGGGGAAACGTTGGTCGAATTCTTTCTCAGAAAGAAGGAAGATGAAAGGGAAGTGTCCCTATGTCCTCGATGCAGCGCTGTTTTTGACAGATTGGCTGCTAATACTTACCATGCAGCCAAGAAGCAGAAGCAGAAGAAAGGCCCTGCAGGAAACTCGATCAGCATAAAAAACCAACCAACAAATCATAATTCTGTGGAAGTTCACGATCCGGAAAGGATCGAAAAAGGCAAAATCAGAGTGCCCCCTTCGAGTGTGGCACATAATCAATAGGTGAAGAATAGTCCACATCCTCACAAATTCCAAAATAGGCCATTTTGGCCTAACCTGGAGTATGGTATGATTCCCTTTTTGGGAAGACCAAAGACTTGGTCTCAAACCAAAGCTTTAATCAATTCCCCTCGAAATCTCAATGGCGGAAAGCCCAGAGGTTTTGACAACAACAGTAGGCATTGGCCAAATTGCAGCAGCAATAGAGATCATATGCTCAAGTGGTCTAAGGACCACCCCTGAGAAAAGAAAAACAAAAACCTCCCAGTCCAATAGAGGAAGACGTCATTATAGATTCTTTCGAATCTAGTTTTAAGGATGACCTGGATACCATTTTTGGCATCAATGTGGTGTCCCTTCTCTCTTATAATTTTTCTATTGCAGGAAGTCAAGAATTGCATCAAGAAGAAGACTTCAAAGACAGTTCAGAAGAGACCAGTTGGTATTTGGTCGAAGAAGACACCGTCGAGATAATGGAGAACTCCGCAGTTTTCAACATTCCCTCTCTCAAAATGAAGAGTCACCTGCGCCCACTGTTTATCAAGGCAACTGTTAGTGGGCAAAATGCTGATAGATGGAGGGGCTGTTATCAATTTGTTGCCAAAAAATTTGCTAAGAAAGTTTGGCAAAACAGAGGCAAATTTATTGCCTCATAATATGGTGGTAACAGATTTTAATGGTAGATCCTCCACATCAGAGGGAGTTGTTGTTCTCGAAGTCAAGGTGGCCTTAGTCATAAGGTCAACCTTGTTCGTAGTGGTTCCTTCGAAGGCCAACTATAATCTTCTTTTAGGCAGAGAATGGATTCATGCGCAGGTGTTGTCCCTTCGACTGTTCATCAGAAGATGTTTTAGTGGAACCAAATGGGAGAGCTCGAAATGGTGGAGACTGATGATACTCTCTGCCATGTAAACCAAAATGATGCAGATCTGCAAATATATGTGCCTGGTATCAGACCATTTTGCATATGAGATTCAACAGCTCTCGACAGGAAGGGAGTCGAGATGGTAGCCATTACACCAACAGGTTTTTCTATTATACCAAAGGCCGATTCATTTCAGCTTCGAAATTGTAATGATGCTAGAGTTTATAGACGCCTGTTTAACATTCCAGGCCAAGTGTATTTGGCCTCAAGTTGTAATATAAATGGAGGAACTTAAGAGCCACATGACTCAAATTGCAATCTATATGGCTGAAAATTATACTAAAAGTGCAATCTCGAGTCATGATACTTGAATCTCAGCCTATATGGCTGAAAAATTCGGTGTTACTACAGACACTGTAACACCCTGAATTTCCTATCTCTTAAACAGTAATTTGAGAGTTAATAGAATTTTACTGTTTAGTAATTTCTGAGCGCTGTAAAATTATTTTAATTATTATGTCAGCGTATTTGATCGTTTTGAGTGATTTACTCCGTGTCAGGAAGATAAAAATTTTCGGGCCAGGGAAAACTTCACGTAATTTAATTTTTACCGTTAGGTTTTAATTATTTTACGTAATCTGATTTGATATTTGTGCGTTTTCTAATATTTGTAATTTTTGTAGATGATTATGAATTTTTTTGACTGTATGTGGGCCCAGATAGTCCTATATGGGCTCAGGTGGCCTTACGTGGGCCCAGGTGGGTCCCGCAAAGTAAAATTTTTTCTACGCATAGAAAAATTTGTACTATTTAGACAGAGACAGGGGATCTTACTAAACCTGAATCCAAAAACAGTTTTAGAAATTTTCTTGTACTATGTTTTGTACTGTATTTATTTATCGGGCGATAAAAATACAGTAAATATATTCTTTCGTAGGATTTTAGCAGATAAAAATAGAAATTATTCTATTAAGTCAATATTAGTGGTTGTGACAATTTTTGATAGACCAATAGGAAACAAGTCTAATATTGAAGACTTTAATATCAACTGTCGATTTAATCAACGGTGTAGGATAAATTTAATAAAATGGCTATGACCATTTATAACCATTGGATTTGGATTTAATCAATGGTAGAGATTTGGTCTCAAAAAGTGACAAAGACCATTTATGACCATTGGATGAAGAATTAATCAAGGGTGGAGATTTGGTCTTGTAAAGTAACAATGACCATTTACGACCATTGGATATAAATTTAATCAATGGTGGAGAATTAGTCTTAAAAAGTAGCAAAGACTAATTATGACCCTTGGATTAAAAGTAAGAAGGAGTAATATTGACCCTTCATTTTGGAGACACATCTAATGGCTAGAATTTAAAGGAGAAAGATCTAATGACCAAGATTAAGTCTTCTAAATCAAAAGTCTACCTAAATCCTAACCATTGAATTAATCAATGGCAAGAAATGCTTAAGATAGTGACAAGTGAAATTGGTCACATTTTGGAGTGCATGAAGGGAGGGGACAGTTTTGTGGTGAATTATGAAGCTAAAGGAAAAGTTACAATGCATTATTTGTTGCTTTAGTCAATTATACTTTGCTTTAGTCAATTATGCTACATGATTTCTTTGTTTGCATCCTTTGGAGATTACTTGAAGGGGGGATGGTTTTGTGGAGCTTTAGGACATAGGAAAAAGTTTGAAGACCATTATTAGTGGTCTTGGTCATTCTTGGCCATTATTGTTCATTTTCAAGAAGCAAACTTTTCTCTCCTTTCTCTTCTCCTCTATATTTCGGCCATGACCATCAAGAACACCCTCCATCACTCAAAAATTTCATCCAATCTAGTTTCTTGAATCCTTACCTTATTCTAAGAACATCTCTAGTTATGAGTTTTCTCTAAATCATTCATCTTGATCTTCAAATCCAAGCTTTGAGTTTCTACCAAAAATGGTAAATTTCATATTTCTTCTTCTAATCTTCTAGTTTTGATTTTCTAAGCCATGATTCAACCATGATTTACCTATTTCTATACTTGTTATTGATTGTAACATTCGTTTATGATTTTTAGGAATTTTCCCAAGGAGCTTCACAAAATTTGTAGAAGGAAAAACTAAGTGTTTTCACTTCATCTCTTGTCTTAACTAAGCCTAAAAAACGTTTCTCTTACAAAAATAAAAAATTCCATCTTTGTTCTTCAAGAGGAATTTCGGCCATACCATCCAAAATCACTATCTGATCCTTTTTTATTTCATCCAACCATAGATCTTGAATCTACATGATGTTCTAAGCAACTTTCATGTTGGAGACTTTCTCTAAATCATCTATCTTCAACCTTGTTCTTCAAGCTAAAGATTGAAACTTTAATGGTGAAGTTTGTTACTCTTCACTTTTCTTTTGATTTTCAAGGTTCTAACCATGATGCATATCCATGGTTCCTCTTAATCAAGCTTGGTATACTAATTTTTATGTATTTTGTTTTGTATTTGAGAAGCCCTTGATGGTGAAGGACTTGGAAAAAGAAGCAAAACAAAGAGTTTTTGAGGATCTTCAAGAGGTAAGAGGGAGATCCATCTCACCAATTAAGTATGGTGGCGAAAGATGGTCTTATATTTGATGGATGGTGAATCCATGTGAGGATTCATATCCATGGTCATGTAATTTATTTGTGGGTGTTTATGTGCTTTGATTAATTTGCCTATACTTGATATGCTTTGCATGATTTTATGACTTTGATATTATGCTTATACTATGCATGATGAGAATATGGCATGCTTGTGATATATATATATGGTGTGTATGTATGTGTATGTTATGATTTGATGATGGAAAGGAAATCAATTTTTGGCTCCAATGGCCAAGGAGGAATGGTCACGGTTTTGACACTCATGAATAGAGTTTATGTTGAAATTTTTCAAGAACAAGGGAATTAATTTTTGGGTCCTTAGAACTTAGTGAATTTTGGTCAAGACACCTCAAAATAGGTGTTCACAAATTAATATTTTCATGAATGATGAAAATGGATGATTTGAAGAGTATGAAAAATAAACAAAGGGTTTGTTTTTCAAGAGAACAAGAACACAGTTTTTGAAGCGATTTTTATTGATTTATTTTGTGTAAAAAGTTTCTAAGTGTTTATTAAACTTGATTTCGAAAAATGAAATGGGCAAACGTTGATTTTAAGGATTTACAAAGAAAGTAAAAAAAGATTTGCAAAGAAAGTGAAAAAGGATTTGTAAAAAAAGTAAAAATGAATTTGAACAAATGAATTTAGTTTTTATGATCATCGGTATTTCAATTTTGAAAATAAAGATTTTAATGGCTTTGTTTGTGTAAAAATAGAAATGATAAATAATTGAGTTAGAAGGAAAAATGTTTGATGGCTTCAATGGCCAAATACCCTACAGTTTTGAAAAACTGGTTATGCCTAAATTTTTATGGAACAAAATGATATTTTATAAAACGAAGTGTTTTGTCACTCGAAAAATTTGACAGTTTTCAATGAACACGTTCATAGTTTTTGCAAAGGATTTTAATGGTTTTGTTTGTGTAAAACCATATTGACTTAGAAGGAAAAATGTTTTGATGATTTCAATAATACGTCCACGTTTTTGAGGACTTGTATTTTCTTGATTTTTTTGAAAACAAAGTGGAAATGTAATTGATTTGGTATAAAGAATTTGGAAAGGAATTAGAAAGTTTATCACTTGAGAAATCAAGTTTTTGTAAACGAAAATGTTTTGAACTTCAATTTATTTTGAAGAAGGTTGTGTTTGGAAATGATTTGGAAAAATGGAGAATATAATAGTGTTTTGAAAATTTACTAACGTTATAACGATTTTCGAGTTTTGAAATACGTTAGAAAATATTAAGTTTTGAAACGTTGATTTATATCAATGGAAAAGTGATTTTTGTGGATTATATTTTGGAAAAGGATTTCTTGAGTAAAGAAATGTGAAAAAGATTTTCTTGAGTAAGAAAATGTAAAAAATGAAATACAAAGTCATATTATTTTGAGAAAGGTTGAAAATGAATTTTTGAAGGTTAAGAAATATTTTCTCGTAATGAAATGGTGATGAAAAATGTTTTACGTATCTTAAAAATGTGATTTTTAAAATACTACGCAATTTGAAAAATGTGTTAAAAATGATATTGATTTATTTAAGTCCAAAATAATGTTTGGAATATTGAGAAATATTTTACGTGATTGTAAAATATTGAAAAATATTTTACGTAATTTGAACTATTATTGAAAAATTAATATGTGATTTAAAAGTGATAGAATATTTTTACGTGATTGTGAAAATGACGGAAAATCGTTATGTGATTTGGAAAGTATTTTAAATATTTTGAGAATGATAGAAAATGATTTACGCGACTTAAAAGAATGATTTTTTAGATACGCGATTTTGAAATAGTGAAAAAATACTATGTGATTTGAAAAATGTATATTTTTACGCGATTGAAAATAACGTTAAAAAATTAGTACGTGGTTTAAAAGTGCAACAGAAGAGTTACGGTATTTTGAAAACATAACAGAAATGTTACTGTATTATGAAAACGTAACAGAAATATTACGGTATTATGAAAATATAACTAAAACGTTTTGGAATTGTGAAAACATAACGGAAATATTGCGCAATTTTGTGAAAACACGACGAAAGTGTTTTATAACGATGAAAATGTGATAATATGATTTTCGCTGTTGAAAATATAGCATGAATACTATTGAACCAGTGTCCATACACTGTTTGTGAAAATGACAAGTTTTGCCTGTGATTGGCATTTGGTGCATTTTACATGCATTGGAAAGATATGCATGTGATTGACATTGGTGCATTATACATGCATTGGAAAAATATGTGTTAAGGCATATGATTACATTGAACAAATGAAATTAAAAAGAATTTGGCCCTTGTGGTTAGACTTGCACTGATATATTCGTGCATTGTATAAAGTATAGCTAATAAGCTATTTTGACCCTTGTGGTTGAAGAGGGAATGAGAATTGATAGTGAGGTCTATGATGGATCTTGGGAGCGTCAACGCGCGGCGGTCGACCAGTGGATATCTTTCTGTGGGCTAATGCTGGACCATATGCCACTTGGCGATGCAGTCCGTTGCAACGCATTGACGATACCCGACAAGAACACGATTCTTTTCTACGACTGGGAGATTGTCTGTGGGCTAAGGTTGGGCAATTAATCAGAGCATTCTTCTCGAAATTTTGAAAACCTCCATGGAGTTGTTTTTGAAAAACTGAGTCTATGTCGTCATGATGAATCTAAACATTTATATCTCGTATGATATATTAATTGAGGAATATTGGCTATGACAACTGTTTTTTGAATACTTGGATTGATATATGATTGGATAAGATAGTTGATTAATATTGAATATATTATTGGAAGTCTAGTATGATATCCCCGTATGATATTGTCTTTGTTTGTGTTATTTCGTGTCTACGCCATGTTGGTATTGGTGTAGGTGATCTTACCTCTTTGTTATGTTGTTTTGATGTGTCTGTACTGTTAAAATCAAATAATAGAAGGATCGAGTTGTCTTAGACATAACGGGCGATGGATACTCTAAGATTGGTGACAACAATAAGGAGTGAACATTCAGGACTCGAAGGTGTGCAGTGTTGACAAAGGAACATATGTCTGATGTATCAAGATGGACATAAAAAGGAATAAGTATGTTAAAGTTTCTCGTTAGTGTTGTACCGTGATATTAAGTAGGACCCGTCATAGGGTTTGCTACTGTTAAAAAAAAAAGTCTGTTAATTTTATATTTCTCTTTAAATTGTGAAATATTAATTGGTGTCAATATTGCATAATGAGTAGTTGAAATATGATTTTCAATATTACCTAATATTTTCAGTAAATTTACGTTTCAGTAAAGAAGAAATTTTGAAACCCATATTTTCATAACTCAAACCTTTTACGAATTGATTTTTAGATTATGAGTCGAGAGTCAGACATGTGATACCCTAAGGGAGGGTGTTACAGACACCAACTTAGATTGTATTTATGATCACTCTTCTCTAGGATTCGAACAAGCCCCTTTATCTTCTGATGTTAAAAAGATAAAGGTACAAGATCCTTTAGAAGAAATTAATCTAGGTAATGATGTAATATATAGACCTACTTTTATTAGTAGTTTAATAAAACATGATTTCAAGTATGAGTTAATTCACCTGCTCGAAGAATATAAAGACTGTTTTGCATGGGAATACGAGGAACTACCTGGGCTCAGTCGAGATTTGGTAGAACACAGACTACCAATTCGAACAGGACATAGACCAATCAAGCAAGCTCCAAGAAGATTTGCCCCTGAAGTGGTCTCGAAGATCAAGGAGGAAATCGAAAGGTTATTAAAGGCTAAGTTCATTCGAACTGCCAGGTATGTTGACTGGATCTCTAACACCGTTCCTATTATGAAGAAGAATGGTAAGTTAAGAGTATATATTGATTTTTGATATTTAAATTATGCTACTCCTAAAGATGAATATCCAATGCCTATTGCTGACATGTTAATTGATTCAGCCTCAGGTCATGAAATTTTAAGTTTTATGAATAGTTATTTTAGGTATAATCAAATTTATATTGCAGAAGAAGATGTGCCAAAAATAAACTTTCTATGTCCTGGAGCAATTGGCACTTTCGAATGGGCAGTTATGTCATTTGTTTTAAAGAATGTTAGAGCCACGTATCAAAGGGCCATGAATACCATTTTTCATGATATTATTAGTAAATTCATGGAAGTTTACATTGAAGATGTGATGGTTAAATCGAAATCAGAAAAAGAACACCTGGCAAATCTAAGACAGTCATTCGAAAGAATGAGAAAACATGGATTGAAAATGAATCCTATTAAATGTGCTTTTGGTGTTTCTGCAGGGACTTTCCTTGGGTTCTTGGTTCAGAAGAAAGGAGTAGAGGTAGATCAGAATAAAGCTAAAGCTATTCTGAAAACATCACCTCCTTCGAATAAGAAGCAACTCCAATCTCTACTTGGAAAAATCAATTTCATAAGAAGATTTATTTCGAATTTGTCTGGGAAAACCAAAGCTTTCTCTTCACTTTTGAAGCTTAAAGCTGAAGAAGAATTTCGATGGGGAAAAGAACAACAAGAGGCGTTCGAACAAATCAAGCATTGTTTGACAAATCCTCTAGTAATGACACCTCCAGTGACTGGACGCCCCTTGAAGTTGTATATTTCAGCATCAAATGAAACTATTGGGTGCATGCTAGCCCAGGAAGATGAGAATGGAATCGAAAGAGCCATTTATTATCTTAGTAGGGTTTTAATAGATGCTAAAACTAGATATAATGCAATCAAGAAATTATGTTTAGCTTTGTATTTCTCTTGTACTAAGTTAAACTATTATGTAAAGCCATATGATGTACTTATTGTATCGAAAACTGATATAATAAAATACAAGTTATCCAAGCCTATTTTGCATGGTAGAGTGGAAAAATGGGCTCTTGCTTTAACAGAATTTTCTTTAAAGTATGTACCACAAAAGGCTGTGAAAGGTCAAGTGTTGACAGACTTTCTGACTGACCATCCTTATGTTGACATCGAAGAAAAAGACATTATGTACGTGGGTTTAAAATCATGGAAGTTATTTTTCGATGGATCGAAACACAGTGGAGGTGTTGGTCTTGGAGTTCTAATTGGTTCGCCTATTGGAACTACAACTAAATTTTTATTCGAATTAAAACATGAATGTTCGAATAATGAAGCTGAGTATAAAGCTTTGATAGCTGGCTTACAAATTTGAACTTCACTTAAAGCCAAAAGTATTAAAATATTGGGTGATTCTTAGTTAATCATTAAGCAATTAACTCGAGAATATAAATGCATTAACCTGAATTTGTTTAGATACTTTGCTTTTGCAGCAAGGTTGTTGTGTGAGTTCGATGAGGCTATGTTGCAACACATTCCGAGGAAAGAAAACTATGAAGCTAATGAGCTCGCTCAAATAGCTTCAGGCTACAAAATTTCGAGTTCCACTCTGCTTAAACTAATTGAAATCAGAGAAAAGTTATATCCCTTTCAGAATTTAGAAGTATGTCTAATAGAAGATCTGGATGACTTTGACCGGAGAAAGCCAATTGTGGATTATTTATGAAACCCAAATATAACAGTCGAAAGGAAATTAAAATATAAAGCCTTACATTATGTTATATTGGATCAATCACTCTATAAAAAGTCAGTAGATAGAAATTTATTGACATGTCTGAGTGAGAAAGAAGCGTTCACAGCTTTAGCAGAAGTCCATAAAGGCATTTGTGGTGCTCATCAAGCTGGTGAAAAGATGAAATGGGTATTGCATAGGCAAAGAATCTATTGGCTTACGATGGCTAAAGATTGTCATTTATATGCTAAGTCTTGTGAAGAATGTCAAAAGCATGGAAACATTCAGCATGTTTCTGCAAGTGATTTACATTCGATTATAAAGCCTTGGCCTTTTCGAGGATATGCTCTCGATCTGATAGGTCAAATTCATCCACCATCTTCGAAAGGACATAAGTACTAGTGGCTATCAATTATTTTACTAAATAGGTTGAAGCTATTCTTTTAAAGGTTGTTACCCAACATGATATTATTAATTTTGTTGAAGAAAATATTATTTATAGATTTGGTATCCCTCAAACTTTAACTACTGACCAAGGTACTGTATTTACTGGTTGTTATGTTACTGAGTTTGCTAGGACAAGGAATATCAAATTACTGACTTCGACTCCTTATTACGCTCAAGCTAATGGACAAGTTGAAGCAGCCAATAAAATTTTAGTTAGTTTAATAAAGAGACATATTGGTCGAAAACCAAGAAGTTGGCATGAAACTTTAAGCCAAGTTCTATGGGCTTATCGAAATTCTCCTAAGGAAGCTATTGGTACTACACTTTATCATTTAGTCTATGGACACGAAGCGGTGTTACCAATCGAAACTAATCTTTAATCAATTAGATTACAACGTCAAAATAAAATTCCTACCCAACATTATTCGGACTTGATGTTTGATGAATTAAATTAATTAGATGAGGTAAGATTAACTGCTCTTGAGAATTTGATTCGACAAAAAGAAAGAATTACAAAATTCTATGATCATCTAGTCAAGAAGAAAGAGTTTGTTTTAGATGATTTAATCTGGAAAGTTATTTTGCCTATGGAGAAAAAATCAAAATCATTCGGCAAATGGTCTCCAAATTGGGAGGGGCCATATCGAATCGGAAAAGTTTATTCCGGTAATGCTTATTCGATTACGAATGTCAACTCAAACGAAAAGATTACTTCGATAAATGGTAAATATCTAAAAATATACAAACCAACTATTCATGAAATTAAGATTTCATTATAAAAATATTGATGTTGATTCCAAACAAATCAAAAAATTGAATTGTCATTATAAAAAAGGAGATACAAAATTCATTGAAGTCTCGAAAATAAAGAGACCCAAGCATCCAAAATCTTATCTTTTTCTTTGGAAGCTGCCTCTATGGATAAAGCTAATTCTTGAATGGCTTGCTTCACTTGATTTCCCTCAGCCGCCAACTGTAAATACTCTTCATCAAGAGTCTTTTCTCTACTTGCACAATCCTCAATAAGGGCTCGAAGTTCACTTTGTTGATCCTCCAATAGTTATAATTCTTGTCTAAGCTCAGCAATTCTTTCTTCGTTTTGATCAATGTTTTTCTGAGTTGATGAAAGAACAGAGGTAAGCTTCGAACGCTTTCTCTTGACCTTAGCGACAGTTACCATCATTTGCTTCTTCTTTTCGAGCAGTTGCTGATTGTTAGTGATGACTTGATCAAGGTTGGGAAGTTGAGTTGGCAAATCCTTTGTAAGATTGACTAATTCTTGAATTACTGATTGGGCGTTCGAATCCAAGAGCTGTTTATTTTGGTTTAGTTGAACAAGAAGCCCAAACAGTTTTTCTTGTTTATCTTTGGCAGCCATAACTTGTTCTACTCCAAGAACGGAGAGATTAACCAGTTCTTTTAATAGCTAGGGAGCAGAAATACTTTGAATTTCGGCTTCAGAATGGGCTGCAGAAGGATGGGACTTAGAAGATGCAGATCACTTCGATAAAATGTCCTCCAGCCTCTTTTGAGCGTCATCCTCGTCTTCATCATCGTCAAGGCATATGGCTTTTGCTTCTTCTTTGAAAGTAAATTCAGTTTGTCCTTACTGAACTTTAGCCGAAATTGAAGGGATGGCCTTTGAAATTTGGATGACCTCGATCGAGATAGGAACCTCGATCTCAGCAGCAATGGTTTCAGGGTGAGAAATGTTCTCTTGAGAACAAGAAAATTTGATATTAGAAGTAATCGAAGCAATTCATGTACATTCGATCTCGATAAATACAAACTTGAACATTTGTTTCAGTAATGGGGACCTCAGAACTAGGTCCAGTTTCAGAAGCCATGTTTCCCTGAAAAATGTGAAAACAAAATTAGCATTCTTTCGAGATTTATATAAAATGAATATATTGATGAACCTCAACACTAGTTTCGAGAGGAATATCTTGAGCCTCCGTGCTGGATTCTTTTTCGACTTGAGCTTCAGCATCGAACATCCTATCGAAACAGGAACTCAAGGCTGAAGTTGGTTCTGGTCGTGGAGTGAGTTGGGTTGGAATAAAATTTGAATCCCTTGGAGGAGAAAGGATAAGAGAAGGTATCCTGAATCTTCTCATAGAAATCGGGGTAGATTCCCTTTGTTCTTGGGGAGATGATTCCTGTTCAAAATAGAAAACATTAATTGTTTTAAATATTTCAAAAAAATAACTTAAATAATATGTGTGACTTACTTATGATGGTTCAGCTCTTATTGCATTTGATGTTGGTCTTGCATCCTTTGAGGAAACGGGCTCTTCATCTCGTTTCGAAGATTCAGTAGAGCTTTTAGATATAATGATTTACGCCTGTTTTAACGCAACATGCTTTATGCGCCCAGTTTTTCTCGGGTTCTCAGCAATTGTTTTTTCCTATAAAAATGCAAGGAAATCGAAGTCAGAGACAGCAAGGAAATCGAAGGCATTTGAAAACTGGAAATGGATTAGAAAGATATATATTTCCTTGACCTTGGATTATTGGGGAACAACAGTTGTGGTTTTTGCAATCACTTTTTTTCTTTTTTTTCTTCTCAGCAATCTTTGTTTTTGAAGGTATTTGAGGAGGTTTGTTTGAGATGTGAGATGATGAAGTGGCTCCCGAGACCTATGTTTGTGTTTTTTGGACTTTGCTGGGTTTATGAGGCTTATCATCCCAATCTTCTTCAACCTCCATTACTTTAGTTCTTTTCGAAACTACAAATATGCAAGATATATATATGATTTAGCATTAAGAGATTGGATTGAAAACGAATAATTATGAAGTATTCTCTGGTTTTTACCATATGGTGGGTATCTTATTATTCGAGTATATCCATTAATTAGAACTCGGCAGGAGTCCAAATAGCAATTGGCAAAAGTTACTTCTCGTTTCTTCGATTCCTTAAAAACACCCAATGCTCCACCTTTGGGATCTGGGTATTTGTTAGCCATGCCAAAAAGAGCATTAGGGAGTGGAGGAAACTTTAGTGGGGTTTCGAATCGTTTGAACGAAACCAAAGGATTTGAAACCAGCGCACCAATGAAACGAGCGTAACAGAGTTAATAATGTTCTACTTTCTTTTGTTTTAGGACTTGTTCAACCGCTCGACCCACCAATCTTAAATGTTTTGAGTCATATTTAACTTTAAAGAATTTCTCAAATTTAGAGATTTCTTTAAGATGCATACCTTTGGACTTCTTGATTGCTACTCCTGTCTGCACAGATGAATTGGAGTTAGTAAAACGTTGGAAGCATTCTTCAATTGTAGGTTTCTGAGTGAAGTAATATTCTCTCCACCAACTTTCGAACCCTTGGGTAGAGTAAAAGGATGGGGAGCACTCGAAGGGATTAAAACCTTGTCTCCTTTGGATATTTTGCTTCAAAAAGAATTTATATTGTTTGAGATCTCGAGCTTCAGACTCACATATTTAGTACTCATCTTTCAAGGCAATAGGAGATGGAATGCACTAGGAAAACCCAAGTTGTCGTGAGGCACATGAAGGGAGGTAGAGTTGGAGGCTGAAATCATTTGAACCTGGTAGGCCAGGGGATAGTATTTGGGTGGTCAAAGTATGAGCCCAGATATCTAAGTTTTCAGATTGAGCCCCTGGAGTGTTACGAAAAAATGGTTCTCGAAACCACTCAGGACCACAATCACGAAGAGCAAAAGGTGAAAAGTTGAAATTGTCAGATTGACGTTTCATGGTCATGAATAATGAAAAGAAAATTTTGAAGTCTTCAACTTCATTACCTGATTTCGAGGAATATTGAAGTTGAGACAATCAAGGACCTTTGATCTTTGTGTAATTAGTAATCGAATTTGTAATTTGAAGGTGAGGTTCGAAAACAGAATTAAGCCAAAGTTGTAATAGCCAGAAAGGCCCACTAAGGTTATTGAGGGATTTATCATTTGATCGAAGTAGGCCTACCACTTCTGATATTGAAGAATAGAGTTGAGCAAGGATCAATTTGCTCAAACAGAGATGAGTTCCCTCATGAAGAAGAATGGCCAAGGGAATGAAAGACTTTGGAATTTGAAGTGATTTGGTACAAAATACAAAAACACTTAGCAAGAAAATAAGGAATGTCACATGTTCTTCATCAGAAACTATAGTTGTTTCGTGAAGATTATTATGAATGAAAGCATTATAGGTTAACTTTTGAAAATCAGGCTCAATTAAGGTCTTGAAGTTTAAAGTGCATTTGATTATCCGTCCGACTGGTTTAAGACCAGTAATAGCAGCCATGTCGAAAAGAGTTGGAGTTAACATGCCATAAGAGACGTTGAAAGAGTTGGTAGATCTGTTCCAGAAAAAGAAGGAACTTATCAACATAGGAGCATTATAATCGAGACGTTCCCTGCTCAGCTGGATGAAATCGAAAATGCCAGTTGTTTTCCATACGGATCCTTTGGCATTTTTTATATGATTTAGCCAACGAATATAATTAGGTTTCGTTTGGTTACTCATAGGGGGTGAGCTTTGAAACACTCTATTGAAATTAGCAAAGAAATCAGTTTTAAGAGAGGAATGAAAGGCAATTATTTCATCTCCCTTTATACAAGGAAAAAAGGATCGAGACACGACACGACACGTATACGAGACACACCAACTTCAAAAATGTAGGACACGGACATCGCATATATATATATATATATATATATATATATATATATATATATATATATATATATATATATATATATTTCAAAATTTTAGAAAAAAAAATTCATAATTCATTAATATCATTTTTATAAACTTGTAGATTTATAATATTTTAATATATGTCATATATACCAATATTTGCTATCTAGTAAGCTCCTCCTAAAAAATATGGAACATAATTTCTATTGACATAATTTAAAAAATCTCCTAAACTAACTTCTCCTAATAGAACTAATCATGTACAAGTATATGTACATAAAAAAAATAACTAGAGGCAATATTGGTGTGAGGTAAGCTTCGGTGACAATGAAGTGGATGACTTGGTTCGAGCAGAGGTAGAAGGAATAGATGAAAATAGTGTTGTGTGAAAAGATAAAACTTAAAATACTGGTATATGAAAATAGTGGCTTGAGACGTCAGTTATGTGAGCTTGAGTGAGTTACAAGCTTACTAATTGAACGTTAGTCATGGAAACTAAGTTTTTTTTTAAAAAAATATTAATGGGTCGTGTTCAAGTCGTGTCCGAGCGTGTCCGAGAAGTGTCCGAGCATGTCCGAGAAGTGTTCGAGCGTGTCCGAGACGTGTCCAAACTGAAAAAATAATCTTTTTTAATCGGACACATTTGGACACACATGACACGTGTGTCGTACGGGTGTCTCCATGTGTCTGACACGGACACGTGTCTGACACACGGGCGCACCTCATAATCGGCTTGTTCGTGCTTCATAGGATGGACCTAAGAAGGCAAATTTTTCTCTGTCAATAGAAAATGGGATCATTACCTGAGATTTCCAGAGTTCAGAATGGTCCGCAGAAGGGTTAGGGGCATAAAGGACCCCATCTTTTAGCAAAGGGGCAGTCACAGTGGCAGCATCTGGTAAGACCACTGTTTCTTGCATTTCAAAGCTCAAGTGTGAAGCTTGGGCAGAAAGAGCAGTTTGGTTGGAAGAAGAGGCCATTGAATCCCGAAAGTTATGAAGGCTTCTGAAAGAGGAAGAAAATACAAGAAGACTAACAAGGGAGCTTCAGGAGACAACAATGGCAGAAATTGCAGAGAGTGAAGGAAAAGAGAAAGTAAAAAAAAGGAGAAAACCCTTTTTCACGTATATATAGGGGTTTTACAGAGACAGGGAAGAAAGAGAGAAAAAGAGAGAACGTGCGTAGTAAACTCCCATTAAATGCTGACATGATGGAGTACGGCTAAAGTCATTTTTATCTATTAAAAAGCCATCATTGGCTTTGTAATTCCCTAAAAAGTGGGAATTAGTTAATTAATAACGATTGGCCACGTAATAACCGTTCAGATGCGTAAAGATTTGGTTATCAAATTACAGATATTATCATTGGACCTTTCAGTTGCTTGTATTACGATAGACTGAGATAGAAAGATAATATTTTTTAAGTCCAATTATAGTCGAAGAGTAGTATTCAAAAAGTCAAAATATTTATCTCTCATACTTTGAGAATAAATATTGGGCGGCATCTGTTGATATAAAAATAAAATACTTTTCAATTTATACTATTTCGATAGTTTAATTTGGTATGAACATAATTTCTGATGAATTTACCAGTTTTAGGCTGGAATTGAAGTTGATCGAGACATACATTTCGATTGGTCATTTTCATCTCACATTAAGAGTGATAGTTTCAATTTTTAATCGAAACAGTAGGCTTAGAGAGTAACTACACTTAGCAAAATTTCTGGAAAGAAGAGACCTCGAGTAAAAAATCAATAAAGGTTCGAAGCATTTAAGTTTGAGTTCAAATAGAAGAATTTTGAATTTAAAGTAGCAGTTAGCAGCAGTTAGAGGTGAGATCAAGACAACACATGGATTGCTGATGAAAATTGAGCAGTTGTTGATGGCACGAGGATTGCTGACAAAGATTTGATGGTTATTAGACAAAGAATTACCAATCATTTAAGTAGTTATCTTTGTTGTAAACACATGTCAAAATCTTATAAACTAGGATGTTACTTAGAAAGTCTATAAATACCAAGAGGATAGAAACATTTAGGGGTTGGAAATTCTATACTCACAAACACTTGTAAATTCACGCTCTCACGTCCATTGACATCTCGAGCAAACAACGCACAAGTCTAGTCCGGTATGTTTCCATCCAATTTCATTTTCATTTATGTATTATTTACAAATTCAATACAACTTTAAATTCAGTTTATTTTACATTTCCAGTTCTTTACTTTCTTTGCAAAATCTCTTCTACTCCCGATCAAGTGTTTCCTTTAAGGATCATTTGAGTTTTGTTTATTGCTTTCATTACTTTGCTGCCATTTTATTTTCATGTAATTTATACACTTGCACATTTACTTTCCATTGTATTTATTTCAAGGCACATTTACTTTTCTCTTAAGTCTTACATTATTTGTCATTTTCACTTCGAATGCACTTTTATTTTCAGTTCTTTACATGTAACTTATTTTCATTTGTATTAATTTTCTTTTACTTTTCGAAAATAAACCTCTTGGTTGTTTTAAACTGATTTTTATCAAGTCAAACTTACACAGGAAACATTCGATTTTGGATTTGTATAATTTCTTGAAATCGAAACCATCAATTCCATTCCTTTAAGATATTCAGGCTAGGACCCGAAGAGGAAGCAATTCCCTTCCTCGAATTGAGATCGAGAATCAAACTTTGTCCATAGACAAAGGGTTTACCAAATTGTCGAACAATTGACAAAATTTTCAGTAAACAAATTGATTGATTGATAATAAGGTTGTTGACTGCTATCAATTTAAACAAATTTGAATTGATTTCAATTTCTTTCAAATATGGTAAGTTTTTATGTGATTCTCATTTTTAATTATATCGATTATGTTATTTCTAATCATCAATACCATGTTTACATTATAATTTATTTTAGTTTTTTTCGCTATAATCAATATAATTTTTGATAATTGATACCTATGTTGAATATCTTTAAATTAAATAAATTTGAAGTGTTTTCCATTTATTTCCAACATAGAAAGTTAATGTGTGTTTCCTATAACTAATTTTGTTGAATATAAAATTTCTAAATATGAATATCACTTCAAATTTTAAAAAATTATATTATATTATGTACTATACTTGATATTTGATAATGAATACCTATGCTCACTATCTTCAATCTTCAATTTAAATTAATTTGAATTGATTTTCATTAGTTTCAAACATGAAAACTTATTATGTGATTCTTATATCTAACTATATGTTGATAATGTTATTTTCAAATAACAGTAACTCTTATATTTCAGACACATATCATATCATTAATTTATATATGTGCAACCATGTTGCACATTAATATATATGCAAACATTGTTTTACAAAAGGCTTATTATATGATAGGGATGGCAAAAATTCTCGAGACTTGGTGTGGCGTCTCGGGGCCGACGAGGGAGGGGAGTGGTTGTCAGTGCTAAAGTGAAAGTAACAATAAGCGGCTCCTGGCAGGCTTCTAGGCGAAGGGTCCCATGAATGAACTGAATACGCACCGGAATAATAGGGATTCAGAGACTGTGCAGGTATGAGACTGCATAGTTGAGGATAACTTAAAGGAATTGATTAGGCGTAACCATATAAATAAGTTGCAACTTCTTTTCGAGAACCTAGAACATAAGAACTTCACGGTTAAGTGTGCTTGACCTGGAGCAATTGTGGGATGGGTAACCTCCTGGGAAGTTTCCTAGGATGTGTGTGAGTGAGGACAAAGCACGCTAAAAAGACCCGTGTTGATTTGTGGAGACACTCGTCAATCCTGTAGGCAGTCCTGGGATGTTACAGATGGTATCAGAGACGGGACCTCTCCCAGTACGGTGTGGTTCGAGGTCGAACCAAGCGAAAGTTGGTGGGCATGTGGCGTCCCGGGGCCGACGAGGGCGGGGAGTGGTCGCCGGTGCTAAAGTGAAAGCATCAATAAGCGGTTCCTGCCAGGCTTCTAGGCGAAGGGTCCCATGAATGAACTGAATACGCACCGGAATGAGAGGGATTCAGAGACTGTGCAGGTATGGGACTGCATAGTTGAGGATGACTTAAAAGAATTGATTAGGCCTAATTATATCAATAAGTTGTAACTTTTTTTCAGGAGCCTAGAACATAAGAACTTCATGGTTAAGTGTGCTTGACCTGGAGCAATTGTGGGATGGGTGACCTTCTAGGAAGTTTCCTAAGATGCGTATGAGTGAGGACAAAGCACGCTGAAAAGACTCGTGTTGGTTTGTGAAGACACTCGTCAATCCTGCAGGCAGTCCCGGGATGTTACACTTGGGGATCCCTGTGGGGACTGCCCCAAATGATGCCCCAAATGCGAGGTTTTTCTCCTTGTGGGGACTGGTGTTAGGGAAAAAATTCCCCTGTGTTATGTTCGGGGACGGGGACTATACTCTTCGTCCTACGAGTTTGCCGTCCCTGTTAAAATTACTAGAATGACCTTCGTTATATATATATATATATTTGGAAAAAGATAATCATACAACGCTGTTAGTGGTGTATGTACTATTCACACCCTTTTTAAGGGATGTGATTGAGTGAGATAAAGTGATAGAAAAAAGTATATATAATGAATGGTATTAGATGGAGTGTGAAAAAGGGTGTATGTACTTATTTGATGAAAGAATGAAAGAGTTTATATATATATATATATATATATATACATATACACACACATTACTTTTAGTGGTGTATGTACTATTCATACTCTTTTTAAGGGATGTGATTGAGTGAGATAAAGTTATAGAAAAAAGTATGTATAATGAATGATATTAGATGGAGTATAAAAAGAGGTGTATGTATAAAAGCATACCTTAATAAAATCACAATACTATTATTTATCATATTTTTGTATCTAATCAAGTGCTTCATAGAGAGGAAATATGTCTTGTTACATCTCATGATAGCCTTTTGCCAATAACAAGAGAAACTTCATGATAATTGCTGCTTTCGGTGGGAATCTATTTCATTTCGTGAAATCGTGAGAATATGCCATTTTTTTATTATGAAATATGTTTATAGATTCAATCTATTTTAATTATGAGTTTTGTTATATCTTTATAGAATTTTTTTTTAATAATTCTCTTAATATTAAATAAAAAAATATTAAATAAAAAATTTAATATATATAATATCTTAAAAACGTAAAAAATATTTAATAATTTTTTATTTAATAATTAAGAAAATTAATTAATAAAAAGATTTAAAATTACTCTTTTTAACACGATAATAAATGAATGAAAAGAGCTTCTTACTTTATTCATTAACAGAGGTATTTATACAAATAAGCTAAACAACTGAATAACAAAAAACTAAACTAAGCTGTTAACAGCTAAGCAAACTAAACTACTTAACAGACTTAACAAACTAAGCTCCTCATAATACAAGCTCCTCATAATACATTCATTGTATAATAGAATATACAATCAATTAATAATACTCATATGCTCTAATACCCCCTTCAAGCTGGAGAGTAAATATCGTGTACTCCAAGCTTGGAAATGATAGAATGGAATAACTTAGCAAACGGAATAACTTAGCTTGCAATTTTTCACGAACCACATGCAATCGATGTCAATATGTTTGGTACATTCGTGAAAACTGGCATTGGCAGCGATGTGGCGAGCGAACTGGCTGTCACAATAGAGAAGAGCAGGAGAGATATACGGGACATGAAGATCATCGAGTAGATATGTCAACCATTGTAATCCACAGACCGTGGAGGCAAAGGCTGAGTATTCTGCTTCAGAGGAGGAGCGAGACACCGTATTTTGTTCTTGGATCGCCATGAAATCAAAGATTCTCCAAGGAACACGCAGAATCCAGTAACGAATTTTGTGTGTCATTGCAAGTCGCCCAATGTAAGTCACTGAAACCCTTTAATTGCAAGGAGGAAGAGGCAGAGAAGAACAAGGCCTGAGCATGAGATTTCTTAATGTATCGCAGAACACGATGGGTAGCTTGGAGATGGTGTTCGGTTGGTGCTGCCATGTGCTGACTAACTTGTTGTACAACAAAGCTTAGATCAGGGCATGTGGTGGTTAAATATAATAATCTGCCTATGAGGCGTCTATAGCTGCTAGGATCAGTAGGTGGTGACTCATTTGTGAGGTGTAATTTGTGTGTTTTAACTATAGGTGTAGTTGCTGGTTTGGCACCTAACAATTCAGTATCTTGTAATAAATCTATAACATATTTTCGTTGGCAAACTGATATGCCAAGATGGGATCTTGCAACCTCTAAACCAAGAAAGTAGCGAAGATTCCCAAGATCCTTAATTTTAAAAGCTTCATTCAATTGAGTTTTTACCAAAACGATCTCAGTAAGGTCATTCCCAGCAAGTATTAGGTCATCCACGTATATGAGCAAGGCAGTAAAAGATTGATTGTGGTGTTTGATGAATAAGGAGTGATTTGATTGAGATTGTATATATCCAATAGAAGTTAGGAAGGAAGAAAGTTTAGCAAACTATTGTTAACTTGTCTGCTTTAAACCATAAATAGATTTCAGTAGTCTACAAACTTGATTAGGTTGTGAGGGAGATAAACCAGAAGAAAGATCCATATATACTTCTTCATCTAAATCACCATATAGAAAAGCATTATTGACATCAAGTTGGTAGAGATGTCATTCTTATGCAGAAGCAATAGCCAGGACAGTGGTCATTTTGGCAACTGGAGAAAAGGTATCAAGGAAATCTATGCCTTCCGTTTGTGTATAACCTTTAGCTACTAAGCGGGCCTTGTATTGTTCAATGGATCCATCTGCTTTGTACTTAATTTTGTAGACCCATTTAAATCTAATGGGTGTCTTGCCAGGCGAGAGAGGTGTTAGTTCCCAAGTGTGATTAGCCTTAAGGGCTGTAATTTCAGCAGACATGGCCTGAAGCCAGTAATTCAACTTGGAGGCTTGGGCATATGTGGTAGGTTCTATATGGGCTGAGATGGATAAGGTGAAATGTTTGTAGGGTGTTGACAGGCGATCATGTGTTAAAACAGATTGGATGGGATAAGGTGTTGAATATGGGGAAAAGATATCATTGCATAGGTAATCATTGAGATGTGTAGGTGACTTATAGATTCGAGTAGACTTATTGATAAGTTAGTTTGTGTTTGGATGTTGGATATAAGGCAGAACAAAGGTGTGTTGTGATGAAGTAGATTGGTTAGGTGTTTCTGGTGAAGGTTGTGATGAGTGAATAGGAGGTTCAGTTAGGGTATATAAGTAAGAGTAAAAAATGGATAGAGTAGAATCTGTGAGGTGATTAGTAGGGTCAGTTGCAGTTGAGATCTTTTATATGTCGGGAAAAGTGTCTTCATAGAATATAACATTCCTAGAGATAAATATTTATCTAGAAGTCAAATCCATCAGTATGTAGCCTTTCACTCCATTTTTAAAACCAAGAAAAATGGATTTCCTTGCTCGAGGGTCCAACTTGTTTCTGCCTTGCTGTAGTGTAGATGCAAAAGCTAAGCAACCGAAAACTCTCAACTGTTCCAGATTGGGAGCAGAATTATGGAGCAACTCATAAGGAGATTTATTGGCAGTGACAGGTGAAGGAAGTCTGTTGATCAAATGTATGGCATGACTCACTGCATAGCACCAGAAATGCTTTGGTAGTTGACTTCGAAAAATGAGTGCTCTTGTCACATTAAGAATATGCTTATGTTTGCGTTTAGCCACTGCATTCTGCTCTGATGTATGATTCCTTGCTCATCATAAAAGGAAGACATAAGGAATTCTGCCCCATTATCTGACCTTAACATCTTGACTTTGCTGCTGAATTGTGTGGACACTATGTTGACAAAATTGATCACTAATTAACGGGTCTCAACTTTGGACTTCATTAGAAAAATCCAAGTGTGTCTTGTGAAATCATCTATAACAGTAAAAAAATAATGGTGTCCATGGACAGATGGGATTACAAAAGGGCCTTAAATGTCCATGTGTATCAGATCAAAGGGAGCAACAATTTTAATAAAACTAGAAGGAAAAGGCAGTTTATGTTGTTTAGCAAAATGACAACAATCATAGATTTTATTAGATGTTATGTGTACAAAAGAAAATTGGCTAGCGATATGATGTATAACAATCTGTGATGGATGGCCCAACCTATGGTGCCAAAGATCAAAATGAGATGATACTACTTTATTACAAAAAGATTCAGAAAAAGACTTAATGTTTCCAGTGAAAGCAATAATGTGGCTGAAAGCTTAATCCAACACATAGAGTTTGTGTTTGGCTCTAGCATGCCCAATCATATTCGATGGATGTTTTTCCTGAATAACACATGAGTCTTGGTCAAATATCAAACGACATTTTAAAGAACAAGCTAGCTTATGAGCAGAAATTAGATTAAACTGGAAAGTTGGCATGTAAAGAACATCATGTAAAGCAAAATCATCAAAAAACAAGATTGTGCCTAAGTAATTAGCAACTATACAAGAACCATCTGGTAGTTTAACATTAATAGGCTTTATTCTATGATATGAATGAAAAAGAGATAAAGAATGGCATATGTGGTCTATGACACCTGTGTCTATTATCCAGTAAAAGGAAGAAGAGTTTGTGTTTGCTACGCAACAATGAAGATGTATTTTGATGATAACAAACATGAGGATGATGAGAAGACCAAGTCCAAGTGTTTAAAGATTAGCTTTAGGACTTAGGATCTATCATGTATGGAGCTGTCAATTAAATATCTCAAATGATTAAGGATAACCTAAACTGAAGTTTTAAAGTTGCTCTTAAAAGATCAAATGTTTTAAAGGTTAAAAATAAGCATTTCAAAGCAATTTGAAAAGGATTTTGAACTGTTTTTTAACTGAGGTATTCGAATACCTCAATTTGGTATTCGAATAACTTTGATTTGTAATCGATATTTTCTGTCATTTAAAACAGAGGCATTCGAATACCCCATATGGTATTCGAATACCCTAGTTTCAGAATGAACCTTTTTAAATGAGGCATTCGAATACCCCATATGGTATTCGAATACCCTGTTTTCGAAACATGCCTTCTTTTAGTGAGGTATTCGAATACCCTTGATTGGTATTCGAATAACCCCAACTTAATCAGTTTTCTAAAAGAGTTTTTGACAGAGGTATTCGAATACTTCCTTCAGGCATTCGAATACCCCATGAGAATCAGAGTTAAGTTTTCAAATTCCATACGAGAATCAGAAAGTTTTAAACGTAATTAAATGCTCTCAACGGCCATTTTCTTCTACGAGCTCTATAAATAGAGGCCTGGGACTTCTCTGAAAACCCCCTGAACATTGAGATCAATTTTTTTGCTTGCTTGAAAACGTGCTCTGCCTTATTCTCTCTTTTTCTGAACTTATAATTGTTTAACTCTTGAGATATTTGAGAAACAAATTTCTTTAGTACTTCAATTTGTATTTATCTACTCTTAGTGAGAGTTTCATTTCATCTCTTTATCTGTTTCTCGTATATTGAGGGTGAGGTATCCCCAAGGATTGTATAAGGGTGAGGTATCCCTTTTGTTTGATTGAGGCTTGAGCACAAGGGTAGAGTTTCCCCGTGTGAAAAGTGCTTCATATTGTAAAGGTTGCAAGTACTGTTGTTTAAGCTTGTCTTGAATAGTGAAAAATCTCGAACCGTGTTTCTGGGATCGGACGTAGGCCACAAGTGGTTGGTGGTTGAACCAGGATAAATCACTTGCTCTGTTTTCCTTCCCTTATTCTCTTTATTTTATGCACTTTATTTATTGATTCCTGCAATTTAATTATTAATTGTTCTTTCTTTTCTCATCTCTTCCACGTTCTTTAATATTTATATTCAGCAAAGTTTATTTGTTTAAGGTTTTTGCAAAAGTTTTTGTTACTCAATTCACCTCCCCTCTTGAGTACTGGAAGCCACTTGGTAACAAGTGGTATCGTAGCTAGACTCTTGTATAAAGAGCTTAGCCGCTTCAAGAGAACATGGCTTCCTTAAATGGTTTTTCGTAGGATCTTCCATAAACCGACCACCCTTTTCAATGGGGATGGTTACGCATATTGGAAGGAAAGAATGAAAATCTTCATCGAAGCTATTGATCTAGATGTGTGGGATGCTGTCGAAAACGGCGCATTTATACCTACACGCGTTGTTGATGGTGTAAAAACCGAGACACCTAGAAGTGATTGGTCTGATGAGGATAAAAGAAAAGTTCAATATAATTTAAAAGCCAAAAACATCATTACCACTGCTTTGGGGTATGATGAGTTTTTTAGAATTTCTAATTGCAAAACCGCTAAAGAAATGTGGGACACTTTACAAGTTACCTATGAGGGTACTAGTGAAGTTAAGAGGTCGAGAATCAATTCTCTAACTCGCGAATATGAACTGTTTAGAATGAACCAAGGAGAAAGCATTCAAGAAATGCAAAAGAGGTTCACCCACATTGTTAATCATTTTACATCTTTAGGAAAAAGTTTTACTAACAAAGATTTGATTAATAAAGTGTTAAGGTGTTTAAGCAGGATTTGGCAGCCCAAGGTGACAGCAATTTCAGAATCAAGGGACTTGAACACCATGTCATTAGCTACCCTTTTTGGAAAATTTCATGATCATGAACTAGAACTGAGCAGATTAAGTCAAAGCGAAGAAAACGATAAAAAGAAAAAGGGGATAGCGCTCAAAGCCACTTCCTCAACAATTGACAATGATGATGAAGAAAATGAAGAAAGCTCAGAAAACATTGAGGTAAACGAAGAAAATCTTAGTCTGTTAGTTAAAAGATTTGGTAAATTTCTCAGGAAAAAGGGAATGCAAAGAAGACCTCCCTTCCCTCCGAAGAAGACTCATTACAAAGGCGAAGGAGCTTCATCAACTCCTACTTGCTATGAATGTGGCAAGCCTGGTCACATGAAAATGGAATGCCCAGCTTACCAAAAGAAGAAAGAGAGACTTGAGAAGAAGCCCTTCAAAGAAAGAAAAGAAAGAAAAGCCTATATAGCATGGGATGAAAACGACATAGATTCAACTGACAGCTCAAATAGCGAAGAAGCTCAACTTTGTCTCATGGCCAAAGGAGAAGAAGAAGAAAGCGAAAATGAGGTAAGTTCTAACTCTACTTTATCGCTTCTTATGATGAGTTACAAGATGCCTTTGAAGAACTGCATGATGAATCTTTAAAACTCACAAAACAAATTTCTTCTTCTAAGAAAAAAATATCTTCTTTAGAAAATAAAATTCTTATTTTAAATAAAGAGATTGAAGAATTAAAAATTGAAAATGAAACTTTGGGAATTATTGATGCATGCTCATCTCATCCCTCACATGCTTCTACTTCGTATTCTTGTTCTTCATGTCATATACTTGAGAAAGAAATTGAAGACTTAAAGAATACCCTTGCCAAATTCACTTTTGGGAGAGATAATCTAAATATTATATTAGGAAAACAAAGGGTTATTTTTGAAAAAACTGGAATTGGTTATAACCCGAAAAATCAACATAAATCTTATAAAAATTTCTTCGTTTATTCAAGTACTTCCAGCAGTCCATTTATTAAATGTTTTTACTGTGAAAAGAAGGGTCATAGTGCTTCAACATGCAATGCTAGAAAGAATGTTAACACAAAAATTGGGACAAAAATGATTTGGGTTCCAAAGGGTACATTGCCCAAAACTGACACTCAAGGACCCAAGAAAATTTGGGTACCAAAGGTTAAAAATTAAAATTTTGTTGTAGGTGTGCTTGAAAGCCAGGAGCTCAAATTGGTATCTCGACAGCGGCTGTTCCAAGCACATGACTGGAGACGACTCAAAATTCACCATGTTTATTCCCAAGAATCATGGACACGTTACTTATGGAGATAACAACAAGGGAAAAATTCTTGGAATCGGCAAAGTTGGTAAGAACCCCAATTCCTCTATTGAAAATGTGTTGTTTGTTGAAGGCTTAAAACATAACCTTCTTAGTATTAGCCAATTATGTGACAAAGGAAATAAGGTAATTTTTTATTCAAATTGTTGCATAATTGAAGATAAAAATGATAAACATGTTAAATTCATTGGTCATAGAATAAATAACATTTATATGATTAGTCTTGATGATATATCTTCAAATGATGCGAAATGCCTTTTAAGTAAGAATGATTATTCATGGTTATGGCATAGGAGAATTGCACACATTCACATAGATTACCTAAGGAAGTTGGTCTCTAAAGAGCTAGTAATTGGACTACCAAAGCTTAATTTTGTTAAAGATAAATTATGTGATGCATGTCAAAAGGGTAAACAAATAAAGGTCTCTTTTAAATCAAAAAATATAGTTTCAACTACTAGACCTTTACAACTTTTGCACATGGATTTATTTAGACCCTCTAGAACTATGAGCTTTGGTGGGAATTACTATGCTTTAGTGATTGTGGATGATTTTTCTAGGTTTACATAGACTTTATTTCTTGCAAATAAAAATGATGCATTTCTAGCATTTAAAAGACTTGCCAAAGTTATTCAAAACGAAAAAGGTTTTCAAATTTCTTCTATAAGAAGTGATCATGGTGGCGAATTTGAAAACAATGTTTTTGAAAATTATTGTGATGAACATGGCATTAATCATAATTTCTCTCATTTCTAGAACTCCACAACAAAATGGAGTTGTAGAAAGAAAAAATTGTTCTTTAGAAGAAATAATGAGAACTATGCTTAATGAGGCTGCTTCTTCCTAAGTATTTTTGGGCGGATGCTGTAAATACAACTTGTTATGTTATGAACAGGGCCCTTATAAGGCCTATTTTAAAGAAAACCCCATATGAATTATACAAGGGAAGAAAGCCAAATGTCGCACATTTTCATGTTTTTGGATGCAAATGTTTTGTTTTAAATAATGGAAAAGATAACTTAGGCAAGTTTGATGCTAAGTCTGATGAAGGTATATTTCTTGGTTATTCAAATCATAGTAAGGCTTTTCGTATATATAATAAAAGAACTATGACTATTGAAGAATCTATACATGTTGCATTTGATGAAACTGACCCAAATGGATCGAGAAAGGATCTTGTTATTAATGATGTTGCAGAAGCCTTAGCAGAAACACATTTGGATAGCAAGGAAAAAGAAATCAAGGAGCAAGAAGATAAACAAAGACAAGAGGATTCACAAGCTTTGGAACTTCCCAAAGAATGGCGTACCTCAAAATATCATCCGCTTGATCAAGTAATAGGTGATGTATCCAAAGGTGTAAGTACTCGAAACTCCATTAGAAATGCATGTAACCACTTAGCCTTTGTTTCTCCAATCGAACCTAAAGACATCAATGAAGCCTTTAATGATGAACATTGGTTTCTAGCTATGCAAGAAGAATTAAATCAATTTGAACGAAATCAAGTTTGGGAACTAGTTCCTAGGCCTAATAATCATCCTATTATCGGTACTAAATAGGTGTTTAGAAACAAAGTTGATGAAGCTGGGATAATAACAAGAAATAAAGCTAGACTTGTAGCAAAAGGTTATAATCAAGAAGAATGTATAAACTATGAAGAAACCTATGCACCTGTAGCTAGATTAGAAGCTATTAGGATGTTACTTGCTTTTGCTTGCATCATGGATTTTAAATTATATCAAATGGATGTTAAAAGTGCTTTTTTAAATGGCTTTATTCAAGAGGAAGTATATGTTGACCAACCTCCAAGTTTTGAAAATTATGATCTACCTAACCATGTTTTCAAATTGAAAAAGGCTTTGTATGGCTTAAAACAAGCTCCACGAGCTTGGTATGAAAGGTTAAGTAAGTTCCTTTTAGAACACGATTTTACAAGAGGTAAGGTTGACACGACTCTTTTTATTAAAAATAAAAACCATGATATACTCCTTGTACAAGTATATGTAGACGATATCATATTTGGTGCTACTAACGAAAATCAGGCAAGGAATTTGCCAAAATCATGCAAAGCGAATTCGAAATGTCCATGATGGGAGAACTCAATTTCTTCCTTGGACTTCAAATCAAACAAACAAGGAGTGGAACGTTCATTAGCCAAACAAAGTATTGCAAAGAACTTCTCAAGAGGTTTGGAATGGACAACTCAAAGCATATGGCTACACCAATGAGTACTTCGTGTTACTTGGATAAAGACGGCAGGTAACTCTGTAGAAATTACTAAATATCGAGGTATGATTGGATCTCTTCTCTATCTCACTGCTAGTAGGCCTGATATAATGTTTAGCGTATGCATGTGTGCTAGATATCAAGCTAATCCTAAAGAGTCGCATTTAAGTGCTGTAAAACGTATTATGAAATATCTAGGTGGCACTACACAAGTGGGCTTGTGGTACCCCAAAGGTGCCACTTGTAGTCTTATTGGTTATTCTGACTCCGATTTTGCTAGATGCAAATTGGATCGGAAAAGCACTAGTGGAACATGTCACCTGCTTGGCAATTCCTTAGTTTCTTGGCATAGCAAGAAACAAAATAGCATGGCCTTATCCACCGCTGACGGCTGAATATGTGGCAGCCGGAAGTTGTTGTGCTCAAATTCTATGGATGAAGCAACAACTTCTAGACTTTGGTCTTCAGCTTAATCACATCCCTATAAGATGTGATAATACTAGTGCAATCAATCTGACAAAGAATCCCATTATGCACTCTAGGACTAAGCACATTGAGATAAGGCACCATTTTATACGAGATCATGTTCAAAAAGGTGATTGTGTGTTAGAATTTGTTGAAACCAATAATCAACTTGCTGATATTTTCACAAAACCTTTACCTAAAGATTCGTTCTTTCATTTAAGAAGAGAACTTGGCATTTTGGATCAATCGTGTATTTAATCTGTTAAATTTAATACTCATTTATTGTTTTATTGATTTTTAATTATTACTGACTTAAGCGTCGGAGATATCCTCCATTCTGTTTTGCAGGTACTCATTTAATTGGGTTAGTCCTTCTTCTTCAAAATTGTATTCTGGACGTAATTTTTATGTTTTTCTATCTAAGTTATTCGAATACCTTTATCTGGTATTCGAATACCATCATTTCCTCGCATGTTTTCATGGTTTATTAACCAGGTGTATTCGAATACCTTAATGGTTATTCGAATAACCCGAAGCCTCTTGCTATCGTTTTGTTTCGTCTCTCAAGTATTCGAATACCCTAAGCGGATTCGAATACCTCGCTATCCGGGCCAATCCATTTTGGATACCTATTCGAATACCTCAAAGATATTCGAATACCCTCTTTCAAGATAGCCCTGACCTTTGCGTTTCCAAACAGCAGTATTCGAATACCAATTAAGGCATTCGAATACCTTGGGTCTGAGTTTTATCTAAACCCCTTCGTACACCCGTTCACTCATCTCATCTCCCTCATTTCTTCTCTCCCGTTTTTCATCTCCTCTTATTCGAATACCTCTCCTACGTCTGACCCAACCGTTATTCCCTCTCTTTTCAAACCCATTCCTCTCATCTTCAACCTTCATCCATGGCTTCCTTCTCCAAGCGTGCTCGCACAAAAACCGCGCCTTGCAACAACCCATTGGATCTGCGAAGGCTCTCCTCTCACCCAGAAACCCTTGGACGCTTCATTTCTCATTTCAGAGAACGCAACCTTGTGCAGCCCAAGTATCTAGACTTGGCATTCTTTGAAAAAGAAGGTGGCTTTGATTTCCTACACCAGCTGGACATCCAGGGCGTGCTTCATTTTTGCTCCTATAAGGCGGTCCTCTATCCCGTTCTGATCAAAATGTTCTACTGCAACTTGAGGATTGAAGGTCTGGAACTCCATTCTGACGTCAGTGATCAGCACATTGTGATCACTCCTCAGGACTGGGTTCGCTTCTTCGGTTTAGAATCTGCTGGCCGTAACAACGAAGACTGTGAAGAGCTTGTCCAGCGGTTCGACAAGATTCGAGCCATTGAAGATGTTCTTAGACCTGGGTTGGCATTACCTCCGACTCAAAAGGGAGTCAAAGGGGGCATGATGAAGAGCCAGGACAGTGCTCTTACATTATGCTTATGCCCACATCTTAGCTCCTAGAGGTGGGAACTACGCCTACCCGAGTGAAGATGATGTGTTTATGCTTTGTGGATCCCGAAAAGGACACCGATAAACCGGCCCGTCTTCATTATGAAGCACATGATGAGAGCTAAGGGAAAAGAACGCTCGAGTTACCTTATGGGGTGATCATCACCGCCTTTCTAGGCAAGTATCCGCAGATCGTGGAGACCGAGCGAAAAACTCACCGACCCACCATAATGTGTTTGGCTCTTATACGCTAAACCGAATGAAGATGATAAAGACCGATGAAGGCCGGGTATTCCCGCTGAAGTTGACGATGATGAGGACGACCCACCGATCCCGCCGCCCCCCCTCTGCTGCTTGCTGCCGCTCCGCAGCCCCCGCCGCCTCGACACCGCCGGCCCCGCCGCCCCCCGCTCTCCCCGCTGGTTCGGTCCACTCGAATCAAGTCATGGCCACCTTACAGCCAACCGTGCTTACATGGAAGATAACCGAGCTTATTTGGAACACACCTTCTCTCGTTCGTTTGACGACTTGATGGTGTTGAGCGTGAGCAAGTCGCTTTGCGTGCTTTGCTATCTTCACGGGGTTCGATTCCCTCCTCCGCCGCATGCCTATTTCTAGGCTTTGTTCTTGTTTGGATGCCTTTTTGTATTAGCTGTTTACTCTTTCATTATATTATGTATATTGGCTAAATTATTAATACAATCAGTTTCTCTTTATGCTTATTGCCTCTTTTATGCATTATATATTGTTGTATCTTTTTGATTATGCCAAAGGGGGAGAAAAATATAACTATGAGAAAAGACAGGTTTAAAATAACTATTATTGGATTCCAACATTAAGGGGGAGCTACGCCACACACATATTAGATATGAATGTAAGCCTCTTACTTTGTGAATTTCAATTATTTCTGTACTGATGCTTTTCTCTATGATAGTTTGTCATCATCAAAAAGGGGGAGAATGTGTTTGCTACGCAACAATGAAGATGTATTTTGATGATAACAAACGTGAGGATGATGAGAAGACCAAGTCCAAGTGTTTAAAGATTAGCTTTAGGACTTAGGATCTATCATGTATGGAGCTGTCAATTAAATATCTCAAATGATTAATGATAACCTAAACTGAAGTTTTAAAGTTGCTCTTAAAAGATCAAATGTTTTAAAGGTTAAAAATAAGCATTTCAAAGCAATTTGAAAAGGATTTTGAACTGTTTTTTAACTGAGGTATTCGAATACCTCAATTTGGTATTCGAATAACCTGATTCGTAATCGATATTTTCTCATTGCAGGCCAAAATAGAGGCATTCGAATACCCCATATGGTATTCGAATACCCTAGTTTCAGAATGAACCTTTTTAAATGAGGCATTCGAATACCCCATATGGTATTCGAATACCCTAGTTTCAGAATGAACCTTTTTAAATGAGGCATTCGAATACCCCATATGGTATTCGAATACCCTGTTTTCGAAACATGCCTTCTTTTAGTGAGGTATTCGAATACCCTTGACTGGTATTCGAATAACCCCAACTTAATCAGTTTTCTAAAAGAGTTTTTGACAGAGGTATTCGAATACTTCCTTCAGGCATTCAAATACCCCACGAGAATCAGAGTTAAGTTTTCAAATTCTATACGAGAATCAGAAAGTTTTAAACGTAATTAAATGCTCCCAACGGCCATTTTCTTCTACGAGCTCTATAAATAGAGGCCTGGGACTTCTCTGAAAACTCCCTGAACATTGAGATCAATTTTTTTGCTTGCTTGAAAACGTGCTCTGCCTTATTCTCTCTTTTTCTGAACTTATAATTGTTTAACTCTTGAGATATTTGAGAAACAGCTCTTTAGTACTTCAATTTGTATTTATCTACTCTTAGTGAGAGTTTCATTTCATCTCTTTATCTGTTTCTGTATATTGAGGGTGAGGTATCCCCAAGGATTGTATAAGGGTGAGGTATCCCTTTTGTTTGATTAAGGCTTGAGCACAAGGGTAGAGTTTCCCTGTGTGTGAAAAGTGCTCCGTATTGTAATGATTGCAAGCACCTGTTGTTTAAGCTTGTCTTGAATAGTGAAAAATCTCGAACTGTGTTTCGGGGACTGGACGTAGGCCACAAGTGGTTGGTGGTTGAATCAGGATAAATACTGTGCCTGTTTTCCTTCCCTTATTCTCTTTATTTTATGCACTTTATTTATTGATTTATGCAATTTAATTATTAATTGTTCTTTCTTTTCTCATCTCTTCCACGTTCTTTAATATTTATATTCAGCAAAGTTTATTTGTTTAAGGTTTTTGCAAAAGTTTTTGTTACTCAATTCACCCCCCTCTTGAGTACTGGAAGCCACTTGGTAACAGAGTTGATAGGTTTACCCAGTTTATTACCAATGACTTGTTGAGTCACGTTATGATTAATAGTTGATGCATTGACATGATTAGCTTGACCATTACCTCTACTGGAGTCTTCATTTTTTTTTATCAATGCTACCAGTTTCTGATACATTGCTGGAGTAATATTCATTGGTGTGTCAACTTGGTCAAGTGCATTGTCTTGATCATTGTATGTGGATAGATCATAGGCATAAGTGGCAACATTATTTATGTTGGCTTCTTTGTCCTTGAACTTAAAGCCTGGGGGGAATCCATGCTTAAAGTAACAAGTTTCTATTGTATGCCTAGATTTACCACAGAATGTACACACTTTCATAGGTCCATTGTTATTAGAACCTCTGCCTTGGTTGTAGTTTCTGCCACGACCACGATTTTGTTGTGAAGTTCCTCTACCTTGATAGCTATTACTGTTGCTCATCAAAATCTTAGGAGGTTCACCCAAAACACTACCTCTAATTTGTCTTTCTTGTTGTAAAACTAATGAGAACACTTTGCTAATTGTAGGCAAAGGGTCCATCATCAAGATTTGAGTTTTAACAGTGTTAAATTGATCTCCTAAACCTTTTAAGAAACGGATCACATATTTTGTGTCTCTTTGTTTCTTGATATTATCAATTGTACCATAAGTACAATTTGGGATTGGCCTCAAGACCTCAAAATTTTCCCACATAACCTTCAAATCTGTAAAATAGGAATTGACATTATTCTCACCTTGTCGCATAGAATGAAGCTCTTGAACCAAATTTGACATGCGAAAGTGATCACCCTTGGAGTATCGATTCTTCAAGTCATTCCAGAGATCAAGATCACTTTCCATATAAACCATGATTTGTGCAATTTTTAATATCAACGATCCTGCAATCCAAGAAATGACAATACCATTGCATTTTTCCCATGCCTCATAAAGAGGATCATCTTCAGAAGGTGTCAGAATCTTGTCGTTGATGAACTTAAGCTTGTTCTTTATGAGAAGGGCTCGTTTTATGTTTCTGCTCCATTGATCATAATTGTTCCCGTTCATTGGTGGGGAAACCAACACAGCGCCTAGGTTTTCTCCAACATGAAGGTAATAGAGGTTTGTAGGAATGAGAACCAGATCTTAAGAAGATCCTGAGCTCTCTATGTTTTTCACAGACTCAGTTATTTATGATTCCGGCATTGTTGAAGCTCAAGAAAAGAGAAATGTAAGAGGGGAAATTATATTGCAGAAGAGAGGAAGAGATTTAGGCATGCAGAGCAAATTTCTCTGCTCTGATACCATAACACGATAATAGATGAATAAAAAGAGCTTCTTACTTTATTCATTAACAGAGAGGTATTTATGCGAATAAGCTAAACAACTGAATAACAGAAAATTAAACTAAACTGTTCACAACTAAGCAAGTTAAACAACTTAATAGACTTAACAAACTAAGCTCCTCATAATACATTCACTGTATAACATAATATACAATCAATTAATAATACTCATATGCTCTAATACTTTTTAAAATTTAAATTCATACCTTCCTATTAAGGGGTCGATGTTCGACCATTCCTTTGTGGGTATGCATGTCTTTTTGGATTACAGAATATGCATGTCTTTGAAGATAATCGTTTAATAAAATAATCTTTTACATCATTTTAGTGAAAATATAAAATAGTAGTCTAACTGGACCGTCTAGGTGCGACTTATCACCAGCCCACTTACAAGCTCGGCATATCTGTACCAATCACCGAGCCGAGGGGCTGTGGATCGTCTGGGTCCGACTTATCACCGACCCACTTAAGCTCGGATTTAGGCTGTCTGGGCTCGATAAAAGTATTTCCATAACAATTTGGGCCTTACTAGGTTGATTGGGAAGCCCAACTATTATGATATTGGGGACCGACTCAATTACCCGGCAAGTTATTACCCGACTGGTCAATCTTTATCATCATGTGTTCTGCCATCAAGAGGCTTTGGACGCCCAACGGTCGGGAAAATAGCATCGCGCCATTTACACCAAACATAATACAACCGTAACAGTCAGCCTTAAATGGCTTAAACGGTAAGAATTCAGTACGTCGGTCTTGGGACTCCTATATAAGCCGGTTTTGGTACTTCTGGCAAGACATGTTTCATCTTATCCTAAACACTTATACCAATTGTTTAATATTATCATACTGTTGACTTAGCTAGGTATCTATTACCTTACGCTATTACTTGTAGGTCTTTAGCAATTCCTTTTCTTCTGACCAGCCAGTACCAACCTGGGTTCAAGTTAACACTCGGAACATCTGGCGCCCATTGTGGGGCCCAGTAAAACTATCCCGCTCCACAATCCAACGATTCCCCACTAAATTGTTCCTATATTTTCAATATTAATTTTGAGCACGGGGACATGGCAACTAATAATGGCAATGCCGGAATTACTCAGGGAGATCCTTCGCCCTATCCTATGGAAGTTCTCTTGCAGGCCATCAGAGATATGAACAACTGAATTGATCAGATTACGAACAGAGATCAATGTCAACTCAATCTTGGTAGGGTAAATGAGGTAACAGAAGGTGAACAAAGTCAAGAAGAGGAAGGTCCAGGCAGAGAGGAATGTAGACAATACAACAATCCACGGACCGACCGAGATGCTCGGCGTCAGACTAATTACCCTGCAGCTGATCATCTATTTTCAGAATTGATCATGTCGATTCCTTTACTGGACGGTTTTCGATTGCCAACAATAGAGTTGCACGATGGAACAATCGATCCCTAAGAGCATCTTACAATGTTCAACTCAATGATGCTACTGAGTGGAGGAACTGATCTGATCAAATGTCGTGCTTTTCCAACGACACTTAAAAAATTGGCTCTATTATTGAAGCAGGTTCAATTTACGATTTTTTTGAATTGTCAGTTAAATTTCTTAACCATTTTTCTACACGCAGGACTCATCAAAAAATATCAGCTAGCCTCATCAACTTGAGGTAAGGACAGGGTGAATCTCTTAAAGAGATCATGAGGCGATTTAGGGAGGAAGCAATCCAAATCAGAGACCTTAATCTGACTGTGTCCCTACATGCCATCATAACGGGCTTGAGACCTGAGCTATTTGTAGATTCCTTGGCCAGAAAACCACCACTGGACTTGGATGATTTGCGGGCAAGATCAGTCGGCTACATAAATATAGAATAAATTATTGTTGCAAGAAGGCAGATGGAGTATCATGAGTCTGAATACAAGGAAAGGGTTAAACCTTATCTATCTGTTCACCCAACTGCTCATGACCGACCGTATGGAAAGCTGGGGATGGACAGAACGAGAAGACCCTTGGTAAGAGAAGAAAGAACCGATAGATCTAAACAACCTCATCGACTGGCTATTGATAGGGTGCAACCCTGGCTTGATGATTATACGCCGCTGAACACCCGCCGAGGAAAATATTCTAAGAAGTTTACAACACGGGCCTAATTCACCCTCCAAAAAGCGCCGGGCAACAAAGGATTTCGCCTAATATAGACAGAGGTAAGTAGTGAGAGTTCCATAAAACATACGGACATACCACCGAGGGATGTCTATCTTTAAAAAATAGAATTGAGCAACTCATCCGGGAGGGACACCTCGGGAGGTATGTCTATCGTAAGAAGAGTCGAAGCAGAGAAGTGATAATCACATATTTTATTCATTAAGAAACCCTTATGTTTAGTCATTTACACTCTCCATATTCTTAATTGATTGAGTTTGGTATGATTTTGTGAGTTTGAGCTCAAATTGGTCCTAATTGAATATTTCCAGCATTATTGAGATTTGACACTGTTTCTGTATTTTGGCCATAACTTGAGTTCCTAATATCTGATGAACATGAATTTTACCTTGTAGGAAAGCTAAGAGGAAGCTCTACAACTTTGATGAAGAGCTCGAAGTCTGATTCAGATGTCTAAGGGACCTAAGTTGACATGGAAGTCAGAATACGGGTTCTGTCAGTAGAATCCGAACAGTGTGCACTCAAAAATCATATCTCAAGATGTAATAATGGAGATGGGCTGAAATTTGGACAGTGGATAGTCAAGATCCAAATAAACAACTTTCATGAAGAACACATTTTGAGAAAAAGAAGTCTAGTAGGTCATTTTGAGCTTGCAAGTCGGAACAGAGGTGCTGAAGTTGGGTTTGAGCAACCTACGGTATTTGGGACATATCTTGGGCTTAAGGAAGCCAAATTGGACGAACCAGCTATCCATTTTATAGCCAAGACAAGGATCTACAACTTTCATGAAGAACACATTTTGAGAAAAAGAAGTCTAGTAGGTCATTTTGAGCTTGCAAGTCGGAACAGAGGTGCTGAAGTTGGGTTTGAGCAACCTACGGTATTTGGGACATATCTTGGGCTTAAGGAAGCCAAATTGGACGAACCAGCTATCCATTTTATAGCCAAGACAAGGATCTACAACTTTCATGAAGAACACTTTTCGTGGTTCTGAAGTATAGTGGGTCGTTTTTGGCTTCCAAGTCAGACACGAAATTTTCGTCCTCAACCATCCACTCATCCATCCACTAATCCACTCATCCACTCATCCACTAACTCACCCACTCATCCACTCATACACTAATCCAACCACTTAACCACTCCACCCACTCATCCACTAATCCATCCACTCATCCATCCACTCACCCATTCATGTCCATAATTTCCCACTCACCAAAAGTCCTTTGGCATTTTTCACTAATTCAACCACTCAACCATTCCACTCACTCATCCACTAAACCAACCCACTAATCCATCCACTCAAACACTCCACTCACTCACCCACTCATCCACCCACTTCCCTTTGTCATTTTGTTACCTTAGACTTCTATAAAAGGCACCATTTATCATGAACAAGATGTAAAATTCTCCTTCATTTCTCTCTAAGTTTCTTCTTGCTTCTTCATAGTTTCTCATAGTTTTGTATATTTTGATGTTCCCCTTCATGGTAATGGAGGGCTAAGCTACTTTGGGTCAATTTAGAACTCTTGAAGAGATTGTGGTTTGGATTCTTGAGACCTTGGTTATGCATTGTATTTGATTTGTAATTGAATTCCTCTTTCTTCTTCTTTTTCTTCTTCTTGATCTTGAATGCATGAATGGTGATCATATTTATGTTGATCTGATTGATCTTGGTTTAAGATTGAGATTTGTGATGAAACTTAGAACTGATTGATCTAAACTAATCACATAAATGAAGATTGAGATTTGTGATGAAACTTAGAACTGATTGATCTAAATTAATCACGCTAATCAAGAGGTTAGGTTACGATTTGTGCCTAAGTTAATTGAATTCGGTACTTGAAATTAACATAGATTTTCATGAATGATGCGATTGCGGATTTATGTTTATCACTTGTTAATTGAATTCTAGACGATCGTCTAGTATGAATTCTGGATTTGATGCAGAGATCTCGGTTAGATCCAAATTAACAATTCAATTGCGCTTCAAGTGTTCTATGAAGGGTCTATGATTGAATCCACCCAATCTTGATAGGTTTCTAAATTGACTACTCTTTAATTGTCATTTCTTCCGTTAATTTTGTTAAGTACGATCTTAAACTGTCAAACCCCCTTTGCTAACTTTCACTTGATTTGATCAAATTGCATCTACGATCCTTGAGGAGACGATCCTGTTGTCACCGTGTTACAAGCTTAGGTAATAAATTCGGTTATAATTTTGACCGTAGTTCGGCGTCAAAATTTTGGCGCCCGTTGGGGATTAGTAAGTGTAATCTTTTCATTTTAAGTGTTTTTACTAACCTTTGCTTTTTATTAACTTTTCTAACAATGAACCATGCATAATGGAGTCAAAACTTGAGGAATTGACTTCTTTGGTAAGACATATAGTAGTGAGACAACAATTACCTGCAGAAGCTACACTTGTGTGTAACATTTGTTTTTGTTCATCTCACCCCACATATGCATGCCCTACACTTCAAGATGGTAGTTCTGTTTTTCCAAATCAATTTGTTGCAAAGAAATGGTTATTTTCCCGATGAACCACAGCTCCAAAGAAGAAGAAGAGTTATGACCCCTTCTTCAACACATACAACCCTAGCTGGGAATACTATCCTGGATCTGGGATATGGCAATACGGCATCACTACAAAGAACAATCATTTCAATATGAGCAGCCATTCCAAATAGATAACAAGTCCATCAACCACAAAACTTGAGCCTTCATGGGAGGACTTGATGAAAACCCAAATTGAGTTCCAAGAGAGTTTCACTCCACTATTCAGATTTAACAACCCAAATTGAGCAGATGACAACTACTATTAATGAACCGAGAAGTCAAGAGTCGACCAACTCTCTTCCCAAACAATTCCCAACTCCCCGCATTCTAATTGTCATATTGATTTACCCGCAGATTTAGTTGAGGAAACTCATGATGAGTCAGTGTCTTGAATTTCCTGATTTAATTGGTTTTGATGATTCTATCAATTGCAACTCATGTACTGCTGATTGTGACGGTGATATAAAATGTGTTATGTGTCTTTGAGATTTCTGCATATTTGAAAGCCGATGATTCTGTTTACGCAAAGATCTAATGATATTGAAGGGTCTATCAACAATGCGGTTACAGAATCCGAAACACATAGGGAGGTGGAGTTGAAGGCCATTGAGGAATTTTCAAACAAGGAGGAAAGACAAAGATACGACAAGAATTCAACAAGTGGATTTTGTTTTTGGGCCATGGTCCAATATAATCAATGAAAGCAGAATTGCTAAATTACACGTGTTGCATGCCATTGGTGAAGTCAAGGAAATTAAGAAAGACCAATGGGACCCCAATGGGAGTCCTCATGCTTCAAGCTTAACTTAGTCATTACACTTCAACCAATGGGACCCTAGTGAAAGCTATCATGTTGTGTCAACCATAACTTGGTCATCACGTTTCAACCAATGGGATCCTGGTGGAGTCTTTTCACTAACCTCACTTAATAAGACTAATGGACACTATCTCAAGTCGAAAAATGTGGAAGTGAAAGTGATGGACTTTTACCATCCACATTATAAAGATCACTAAGAAGTGTCCCCCAACGTCAAGCTAATAACGTTAAACAAGCGCTTATTGGGAGGCAACCCAACTAGATTTGTTTTCAAGATCCTTGGGGATGGTTTTCGCAATCTGAGAAGATAAAAACATACTTCACTTTAAATGGCTAAGTAAGGAGTCAGTAAGTTATACCTTATTGACTCTTGAGGCAGACGATTCTCCGGCCTGGTACATCATGAACTTCTTAATTGTGGAATCTTTTCAGAGATGAACAAAAGTGTTACAGTCTTGGGAATCTGACTCTAAAAGACCCGCATTTCCTCTTTAATTTTATATTATTCTAGTCATATTATTTTGGTTTTACATTTTACTCATTTGTTTTGTGAGTTTTCAGGTTCTGCTGCAGCTTTGATTCTTGTGCATCTTTTCTACTTGCCATTATCTCGCCCCTCATCAGGTTGTGTTGCTCTTTTCTTTCCGATTTATTTATCACTTTCACATTGAGGACAATGTCTGTATTAAGTGTGGGGGAGAGATTTCAGCATGTTCTTTTTTGTAAAAAAAAAAAAAGAGGGTTCATTGCATGATTGAATAACTTTTCTCCCTTCTTGAACTGATATGCTTGGTGATGGATGATTGAATTGAGTTTGATGGATGCATACCTTGTGAGATTTTGAGCCTAATGAATGGATTCAACATTTATGTCATTCTCTTCTTTGCCGGGCTCGATGAAAACCTTGACGATCCGGTGGTGATATCCGTCATTGTTGGAAATTTTCAAATAAAAAAAGTTCTTGTTGATCAGGGAAGTTCAACTGATGTTTTATATTTGTCTACGCTTCGAAGGCTTCAAATGACGGAAGAAGATTTGACACCGTTCAATGGGACTTTAATCGAGTTTTCAGGGGAACATAAATGTGTTAAAGGTTACATGGAACTCCGAACAACCTTTGGGACAGGTACTCTTCTTAAAACTGTTCTGGTCAAATACCTTGTTATAGATTGTCATACTCCTTATAATGCTATCCTCGGGAGGCCTTCTTTAAAACTCCTCGGGGCCATAGTATCCACTCCTCACCTAACAATGAAGTTTCCAGTCTCTAAGACTGAGGTTGGAGTGATCCATGCAGATCAACGAGAAGCCAGAATTTGTTACAATGAAAGCTTGAAGATAAAGCCTAGAAAGTAGACCGACTCTTTGCATCGTAAATGACCGATACATAATGTCAATATGGCGGAGTTGGACCCAATAAGTGATCAACAAGATCGACTTCAACCAACAGAGGAACTGCAAACTGTACTTTTGGGCCCAAATCCCGACCAATATACAAGTGTCGACGCCAACTTACCGATCGATCTTACGCAAGAGCTAGAAGAGTTGCTGAAGAGAAATTCTGATCTCTTTGCCTGGACAACAGCGGATATGCCAGGAATAAACCCTAATGTGATTTCTCACAAGCTTTCCTTGGACAAAAGGGCGAAATCGGTTGCTCAAAAGAAGAGAAAGCTCAGTGAAGAAAGACAAAGAGCAGCAGTCGAAGAAACAACAAAGTTATTGGAAGCTGGTTTTGTTCGGGAGGTAAATTATACTACATGGTTATCTAATGTTGTTATGGTTAAGAAATCCTCGGGAAAATGGAGAATATGCACGGATTTCACCGACCTCAATAAAGCATGCCCAAAGGATTCATATCCACTTCCTAATATAGACCGGTTAGTTGATGGAGCTTCCGGCTACCAGTTTTTGAGTTTTATGGATGCGTACTCTGGATATAACCAAATAAAGATGCATCCAGTTGATGAGAAGAAGACAACTTTCATTACAGAGTTTGGAAACTTCTGTTACAGAGTAATACTATTTGGTCTAAAAAATGTTGGAGCAACTTATCTAAGATTAATGAATAAAAATTTTTAGGAGCAGATTGGTAGAAATATTGAGGTATATGTCGACGATATGGTAAACAAGACCCCGATCGAAGGAAATCACTGCTCTGATCTTGACGGATGTTTTTCTCAACTAAGAAAATTTAATATGAGATTAAATCTAGAGAACTGTGTGTTCGGCGTACAAGCTGGAAAATTTCTCAGATTTCTCCTTACAAATAGAGGGATTGAAGCTAATCTTGACAAATGCAGAGTCATACTGCATCTGAGAAGCCCTGCAACAATAAAAGAGGTCCAACGATTAACAGGAAGAATCACCGGCTTATCAAGATTCCTTTCAAAATCCGTCGACCAGGCTTTACCATTCTATTGATGTCTCAAGAAACCAGAAAATTTCGAGTGGACAAAAAAATGTGAAAAAGCTTTCGGGGAGCTAAATCATTTTTTGGCTACACCACCAATCTTGACCAAACCAGAACTAGGTGAGAAGTTATTCCTTTATATTTCAGTATCTGATCAAGCATTGAGTTCTGTTTTGGTTAGGGAGGATGGGAAGGACCAATGACCAATTTATTTCGTCAGTCGAGTGTTACAAGGACCAGAAGTTCGATATCAGAAGATAGAAAAAATGGCGCTCGCTTTGGTTGTAACTGCTAGAAAGTTCCGACAATATTTTTAGAGTCACTTAATTATCGTGAGAATCGACCAACCAATTAAGCAAGTGCTTCGGAAGCCTGAACTTGCCGACCGAAAGATTTCATGATCGGTAGAATTATTTGAATTTGATATTCAATACCAGCTGAGAGGTCCAATTAAATCATAGGTATTATCTGACTTTTTAGTTGAATTATCCTCACCTTCTATTCACAATTTGAATAATGATACGTGGTATCTTTTTGTTGATAAAGGTTCCAATATCAAAGGAAGCAGTGTAGGAGTTATACTGGAAAGACCGAATGAAGTACTGACAGAGCAGTCTCTTAGATTCAACTTCAAGGCAAGTAATAATCAGGTGGAATATGAAGCCCTAGTTGCCGGTTTAGCATTGGCCGCAGAAATGGGAGCAACTTGGCTTGTCGCTAAATCATATTCTCAATTGGCAAAATATTTAGCATTGGCCCAAAGGGTTATTGAGAAGTTTGAATGATTTGAAATCTTGCACATTCCAAGATAACAGAATTCTCGTGCTGACCTACTTTCGAAGTTAGCAAGTACAAAGGGACCCGAGAACAACCGATCTGTTATTCAAGAAGTCATTGACCAACCGAGTATTGAGGTTGAAGAATCCTTCGTCATTAATGAAGACTTAAGCTTATGGATGACTCCGATCATCAAATACCTGCGAGATAGTGAGACTCCGACCGATGAAAAGAAGGTAAAAAAAACTTCGAAAGTCGGCAAGCTTTTATACCTTAATTGGTGGTGAGTTATTTAAAAGGGAGTTTTCTTTTCCAATCTTGAAATGTGTCGCACAAGATCAAGCTCAGTAGCAATGCAAGAAGTACATGAAGGTGTTTGTGGAAGTCATATCGAAGGTCGATCTTTAGTTGGAAAGGTTCTTCGTGCGGGGATTTATTGGCCCCATAATGAAGACTGATTGCTTGAAGTATATGCAAAGATGCGATAAATGCCAGAGATTTGCAAGTTTACACAAGGCTCTACCTGAAGAACTCCACAACATTGAAACACCCTGGCCCTTTTGCACATGGGGGATTGATTTGTTAGGACCCTTCCCAGTGGCGACCGGACAGGTAAAATATATCATAGTTGCAATTGATTATTTTACCAAATGGATTGAAGCTGAACCTCTATCTAATATTGCCTCTGAAAGAATTAAAAAGTGTGTATGGAAGAACAATATTTGTCATTTTAGTTTACCATATTCCATTGTATCTGATAATGGGACACAGTTCACGGACAAAAAATTTTGAGATTTTTGTTTGAAACATGGGGTTAAACAGGTTTTTACATCGGTTGAGCATCCTCAGACCAATGGTCTAGCTGAAGCCACAAACAAAGTTATTCTAACCGGGTTAAAGAGAAGACTAGCTTGGGCAAAAGGTCGGTGGCCAGAAGAGTTATCGAGCATTATCTGGGCATATCACACCACTCCTCAATCTTCTTCCTAAGAGACACCTTTTCGACTCACTTTCGGAGCAGACGCCATGATTCCGATTGAGATCGGCGAATTGAGCTTTAGAAGATCAGCCTTTAATGAAGAAATCTACGCAGAGATACGGAAAACTGATCTAGATCTACTAGAAAAAGAAAGAGAGATGACTTTTTTACCTGACCAGGCTACCAAAAATCGGGCAGCCAGAAAATATAACAAGAAGGTCAGGATAAGGAAATTTAAAGAAGGAGATTTGGTTTTGTGAAAAATCAAAGATTCCAAGAAGATATCGAGTGAAGGAAAACTGTCAACTAACTGGGAGGGACCATTACGGATTCTGAAAGACATAGGTGAAGGAGCTTACAAACTTGGAGACCTTGGTAGAAACCCATTTCCTAGAACTTAGAATTCAGCTTCTCTTTGGAAATATTATAGTTAAGTGATATTTTTTTTATTTTTGTTTTTAATGTATAAGGGTTAAGGTTGTGTACCCTTTTTCCTTATAAGGATTTTTTCCCGTTGGGTTTTGCCTGAAAGATTTTAACGAGGCACACCTTTAAACCCCAACATATTATCATAACAAAATCTGAATTTTTGATGATTTTTAAAGTTTTCCAAGGAATAAATGCTACTACTTGAGGACCAAGTACAATTGTTGGATTCCGATGATGGTCGTGTTGAACCAATGCCGACCACAAGAGTTGATGATGGTCGTGTTGAACCGATGCCAACCACAAGAGTCGATGCCGGTCGTGTTGAACCATCGTGTTGAACTGATGCCGACCACAAGAGTCGATGCCGGTCGTGTTGAACCGATGTCGACCGCGTTGAGCCGATGCCGATCGCATAGAGTCCAATCTTGTCCTGTTTACGAATTTGATTACTTTACTAAAGTTTCTGATGATAATTGCTGACTTAATGATATTTGATTTATTGATATTTTCCAAATATGATTGCTTTACTAAAGTCTCTGACAATAATTACCGACTTAATGATATTTGACTTATTGATATTTTTCAAATATGATTACTTTACAAAGCTCCTGACAATAATTATCGACTTACTGATATTATTCCAAGTTTGAGTTTGAAGGCGGAGATCAAATTTTTTCAAATTTGAGTTTGAAGGCGGAGATCAAATTTTTACTTGAGTCATTAAAAGTAATAACTAAAATAAGACAATTCGTGTTTAGTCAAAATAATCAAAGACAATTCTCATTCAAAGTAGAAGACATGGTTATCACAGAAGACAACTTGGTTACATTTTTTATCTCCCACCCCCAATTTCATTATCATCTTCATCTTACTCTTCAACAATTTGACCATTAATAACAACATTAAAGGGTCCCATCTCTCCTAGGCGATTATCGAAGATTCCATTCGGATTTAGAAGTATAGCCTGCTTAAGACAAGTGTCAAAACCTATGACCCTTTGATTTGTAATTTCATCTTTTATATCGTCGAGCTCCTTGAATAACTTATCTTTTTCATCCAGAGCTTCTTTCAGTGAATGGTCAGATGACAATAAATCCTTTTCGATTTTCTTTTTCTCCTTTTCCAACAATTCTATTGTTGCTTCAAGTCCTTCAACTCGGATCGCTTTGGACTTTAAGACTTCTATCTCTTTCTTCAAAGCAGAAGTTTCGGCTTGAAGAGACTTTTGCATTTTCTCTAGTTTTGACCGATAAAGTTGATTTGAAGTTGAAATTTTCTTTTTTGAATCTTCTAAATCTCGTTCAGCAGACCAAAGAACACCTACAACATGAAGAAGTTGTACTTCAGACCATCGTAAAAGGCCGACCCTGCCGACTTTCTCCTTCCGCTCATTATCTTTTGGGAGAACAATGTGAGTATCCATTAAAGACTCAAACGAAAAGCTAGGTGACCATAGTGAAGGAACTCTTGTTCCTATAGAAAAACCACTCAGACCATCAAAAGCATATCGGAGGCCAGTACTTTGTGCAGAAGAACCTTCACCGATCGATCGGCTTTCCACAGGAACAGTATTCAATTTTTTCTTTGGACTTTCTGATCGACGCCTTTTTCTCAACATTGGGTCCGATTTGGTTCCAGATGACTCAGGTTCAAGAATGACTTCAGAAAGGCCCGAACGATTAGCGGTAGCAAGGTTGGAAGCCTCTTCATTTTTTAGCTTTTTTAAGCGCATTTGCATTTCTCGAACGCTTATCTTCGGGGCCATTGTTCCTACAAAAGAATGAACAAGTTAAGATTCATTAGTAACAACAGGTTAAGTTAATAAGGTGACAGAACTTACTCTGGATTTTGGTGAGCTCAGTCGGATTATGGTCGAACTTTATCAAAGAAGCCGTTTCCAGAATGGACACTTCCTCCAAAAGGTCAATAAGAGCTCGGTCTTCCAAAGGAAGGCTTCTGTACTCCATACCCAATATAGTAATCGGAGTGCTCCGCCAGTATAAAGGGAATTTCTCCACCCTGTACCGATCAAGAAAAAATGAAATAGTAGTTAGGGGAGAACTTACACGAAAAAATTTGTTTTTAAAGTTTTATATGAAGAATCAAAGGGAAAAAATAGTCTTTTTCGGGGATGATTATTAAGTGACACTCACCCCCCTTTCCCATGCCTTTACACTAGAAGAGAAAAAAGAATACCCCAATGTTGGGCTCTTGACCCAGGAAGCGAACCAACACTTCGAAAGCCCTAACAAGCGCCTAACTATTTGGGTGAAGTTGGGTCGGTGCAACGTTTAGCTTGGACAGAACGTTACACTGAAAATCTGAAAAAGGTAATCTAAGACTGATCCGAGTAAAAAAAGTATCGTACACATAGATCCAGCCCAGTTCATCGTCCGTTGCAGGTGCCATGAAAATCTTTTGTTCAGCTCGGCAAGGTCGGCAAATGTACTTCATTTCATCTCCGTCAGATGCCAACACGATACACCTCCGATGTATGCCAATACCTTCAATTGAGTTAACTGCGGGATGAACCCAGTCATATGGGTCCTCCGATTGGGGGAGAGTTTTTTGGCCAGACGTTTTCTTTGCAAAATTTTCGCTTCTTTTTACCCTTTTTAAACAAAGGCTCTGCGAATTTAGGGCATTGGGAAACTGATAGGACCTCACCCAAAATCTCCATGGATTCGCTTTCACTACTCTCTTCAATAGATGCGGTATGCTCCATAATTTAAATGACAAATAGAAACGTATTGAAGCGAAGAAGAAAGTGGAGGAAGTACCTGATTTGGGAGCGAGTTTGAGCAAATCTTTTCGAGAATCTGGAATACATAAAGCGTGATGAAGAACTCAAGGAGAAGGAAAAAGAAACTAGAATGTAAGTGGATTTAAAGAAACATAAAAAAGATTTGAATGAACTGGAAGTTGAAGTAGGATTCTTTTAAGGATGTAGTAGGGATATTTTAAGAATAAAATAAAACCGCCAAGATCAATGGTTTAAAATTTTAGGAACTTAAAAGGTCTGCTCTGATCTCGACCATAGGATTAAGCTAGCGGTGGAGATATGTCAAGGTGTAGATCAACGGTGGGAATTCAGCCTTCCTAACTGCTGCTGCATTAATGGCGAAATGATTGAAAATGACGCTCAAACAATGAATATGCGACACGTGTCACAAAAAGCGCTTAGCACATAAAGCGTCTCGAAAATATGACGCTTGGAAGAGATTAGGGTCCTCATAAAGCTCGGCATATCTGTATCGATCACCGAGCTGAGGGGTTGTGGACCGTCTGAGTCCGACATATCACCGGCCCACTTACAAGCTCGGCATATTTGTGCCGATCACCGAGCTGAGGGGCTGTGGACCGTCTAGGTCCGACTTATCACCAACCCACTTAAGTTCAGATTCAAGCTGTCTAGGCTTGGTAACAGTATTACCATAACAATTTGGACCTTACTAGGTTGATTGGGAAGTCCAACTATTATGACATTGGGGACCGACTCAATTACCCGGCCGGTTATTACCCAATTGGTCAATCTTTATCATCACGTGTTCTGCTATCAAGAGGCTTTGGACGCCCAACGGTCAGGAAAACGTCATCGCGCCATTTACACTAAACATAATACGACCATAACAATCAGTCTTAAATGGCTTAAACGGTAAGAATTCAGTACGTCGGTCTTGGGACTCCTATATAAGCCGGTTTTAGTTCTTCTGGCAGGACATGTTCCATCTTATCCTAAACACTTATATCGATTGTTTAATATTATCATACTATTGACTTACGTAGGTATCTATTACCTTACGCTATTACCTATAGGTCTTTAGCGATTCCTTTTCTTCCGATCAGTCAGTACCGACTTGGATTCAAGTTAACACCCGAAACACTAACCAATTAAATAAAAGAATTATTAACAATTTATTCTTTTAAATATTTTTTAATACTTATTTTATTATTAATTTAAAAATAAATATTATTTATATTCTTCTTTTAATCATTTTTTAAATATATAAAATAAATATTAAAAAAATATATTAATAACATTTTTCATTAAATAATCAACCTAAATTAGCATCAGTCACCACCGTCATCTATAATGATAATAGCAATAATTAAACTAAGGAGCGATGTTGCTTACTCATGGGACAACCCGATTCATTCTGCAGGAATGATTGACAGCTTGTGTTCATAAAATAGAAAATAATCATGCCGCATTCTTAAAAAGATATAGGTATTATTTATATTATTTTTAATATATATAATTGAATAAAAAAGTGATAAAAAAAGATATTTTATGAATGATATTAAATGGAGTATAAAAATAAGTATATATATTATTTGATATAAAAATATAAAAATTATTATAAAATTAACTTAATATTTTTATCATAAATAATATATACATTTATTTTTATATTTTATCAAATATAATTTATTATATTTATTTTTTATTATTTTTTCTTTTAATCACCCATTCTTAAAAAAATATATACAATATCTTACCTATCTTTAAAGGTACAAGAACATTTTTTCTCTTATAAAATTAACAAAATGGTTGGATGGTAAGCGAACTTGGTCATACAACTGTGGCCCCGGCCTTTATACGTGCCAATCATGTTTGCAGAAAGAGGAGCACCGCCCGTTTACCATATTCCCGTATATTCTGCTGCTGCTGTTGCTGTTGCTGTTGCTATACATTATTCGATGAGCTGAAGTAATTATTAACACATCAAATTTTCATCATTTTTTTTTATTAAAATTGTGCAAGGGCTTTAAAGCCCAGAAGAAAGAGCATTAAAAATATAATAAAATTATTTATCTTCCTTCACCTAACTTAATTTATGATAAAGAAAATGAAACCTAGACAAAGGAGCCCCAACAACATCATCTATCATAATGATAGTTAAGAAAGCAGGGTGCATGCACTTCAACTTCATGTAAGCATTTTAATTAGCTTCTGAACGCAGTTTAGCAACTAATTTGTACAAACGTTTGCCAACCTATAGCTATGAGTCTCCTCGATGTTTCGATGTAATTTTAACTAGGATTTTGTTATATTATCTTAAAATATTTTTTTAATAATTTTTTAATACTTAATAAAAAATATTAAATAAAAAATAAATATATTATATTTTAAGAATATAAAAATTATTTAATATTTTTTATTTAATAAATAAAAAATTATTAAAATGATTGATTAAGAGAATTTAAAATTATATATTTATTTAAAGTGTGTACACAAACATTTTTAATACAAATTGCACAAATATTCAAATGAGTGATAAAAAATTATAACTATAACTTTACACAAACTTCAAAAATTTTCAGCTACTTATTCATAGTCTTTAAGTATTTTAGAGATTGCAATAATGACATCAAAATTTGAACTTATAATCTCATAAAAATAAGAAATGATTTTATCTTCTTACATAATTTTTTATTAATTTTTTTAATTATTAAATAAAAAATATTAAATATTTTTTCATATTTTAAAATATTAAATATATTTTTATTTAATATTTTTTATTTAATATTAAAAATAATTAAATAAGAGTAAAAAAATATAAGATTACTCCATAAAAATTACTCAAACTCCTTACCTTTTATATCCCAATTCTAGTGGCTTACGTATTTTAAAAGATTAATGAGAAATAAAATTAACAATTCGGAATCACCCTCATAAAAATTTATAGTCACTCTTAATGTCAATGATCAAGTTTTTAGCTCCGTAAATCTATGCTATTTCAAATCCAGAGAGAGCACCCGCACATTTCTCTGCGTAACTATTAGATGCATTACAAATGTTTCAATTATCATTTACTAATAATTTCTTTATCTTCGCCCGTGGCCGTGGGTAAAAAGGGGAAAAAGTTGGGATCCAGATCCTCTCATATTAGCCAAAAATAGGAGGGGATCCTGTCTCTCACAAAAAGAGAAACAAGAACACAAAAAGAGAGATAGAAAAGTAAAAAAACAAAGACAAACAATTTTTTTTTACCACCACTCTCTCTATCTCTCTCTTAACAGGACCCCTCCTGTTTTTTGGTAACAGGAGGGGATCCTCATCCAAAAAGTTGAGGGAAGACGCGAAGTGCTTCTAATCTTCGGGGACTAGTGGTTACAATCTTATTTTTCATGGTCCCAGGGGTTCCGTATAATATGAACGTGAATCTCACGGATCACTAACTTTAATATGAGAAAACGTTCGTGACCACAAACTAGAATGAGAACATTTATCGAATTCATAAAAATTTAAATAACACTGCGCTTTTAATTACCTGCTAATACATGCTCATTCTATTCATTTCTGAAAATAAAAGCTTACATAGACGGACGAAAAAAAAGAGGAAATTAATGATAAACGTTAATGAGGTCATGTTTTACTCATAAGAGGACAGAGAAGAGCTCAACTCAACATCAATATTCCATGCCCATATCTGAATCCCCGAAGGTTTTGTGAACCTCATCAAGAGACACAGGCACCATTCATTCAAATCACCAAGGAGCTGGTTGAAATTAGTGATTGAATTTTTTGCGAATAACAGTATTTCGCAGCTCGGCAACATCAATCTCTTTGATGTTCTCCGGTTTGTAGTAGCCAGTGACGGGGTCTGGGACCCACGACACCTTTTCGGTAGCAGCCACCTTGTCTTCCACTGACTTGGGGGCTATCTTGCCGCTGATGGAGGCAGATCCTCCCCTTGTTGCACTTTGTGCCGTTGCCGCGTACCCACGCCTGTTCCCACACAAATTAAAACCATATTAATTAAATTCCTTATTCTATTCTATTATTATATTATATTATTAACAATCCTGAATTCCTGATTCAATTTTCAAGTATGATTTTTACAAACTATTTTATTACATCATTTTTTTAATAATAAAATAAAAAAAATTACATACTCTAATATAATATTTCTCTATTTAAAAAAAAAGGATGTAAAAAAATATAAAAAAATTGGTATAAATTCATCATTTTTCTTCAACTTTATAACCATCAGAACAAGAATCCTCGGACGAAAATTTAAGAAAACCGCAGAGAACAAAAAGTAAAACAAACTGCTTTCGCTTTGAATTTGAACTGAAGCCCAACAAGTTATTCAAAAAAGATACTTTTTTTTTTCCTTTTCTTTGGCAAGTACTTGTGCTTAGGAAAAACAGGGCTAAAGTCTAATAAGAAAGATGAGAAAACATTGGGGTACCTGGTAAGAGCGTTGGAAAATCCGTCGACGACGAGAGCAGAGAGAACCTTGAGGTTAGTGAAAGAGCGAGCCATTGGTGATTCAAATTTTGAGTGAGGATAATTGGATGAGAGTTGAAATCGATGGAAGGGCGTAGAGCTGCGGAGAGCTTATTTCTTTGAAGTGATTTTGTATGAGAATGAAAAGGAGAAAAGCAAGCTCTCCACAGCAAGGACTAGAGGAACTTCTTTGTCACTCTAACGTTCTCCCTGGCCAGCTGTGTTATTTTGATGAGTAGCAAGGACAGGTGGTCAGGTTTATATATAGGCCAAGGAAAGGAGAGGGGACGCGTAAGGAAATTGCATCATCAGGCAAGATATACGAACCGTGTCTAAACAATTAAATTATTTGAATATTTATAATACGATATATTTTAGTTTACATTTCACTCATATAAAAATATATATAATATATTCAATTTGATATATTATAATATTTCTATACAATACGATATCTTATATCAAATATAATTTCTAGATGTTCAAAAATTTTGCATTACTACCTCTCCATTATTGACATCTATTGACTTATTCGTAGAGCCGTTTGTGTTTGCCCTTTTTTCAAGTGCTTATTTTTTTTTATAAAAAGGTGACAATTACATGGAGAAATACATGCAACCGTCAAATATTTTGTTTTTTTTTTTAAAGTAGAAAACACAAGTTTCGAAAATAATTTGGAGGCCACGACCTTCCTCAAACAACACTAGTCATACAAATAATAATAAAAAAAGAAAACAACACAAACAAATAGGATAAAAAATAGCATTTTTTATTTTTTTGCTACATGAGAAACTCAAACACCTCAGTAAAGAGATAAAATCAAACCGTTATATTAATCTTGCACTCAAATCTTAAAAAGGTTCCTAGGCATAAGATTATAATAATCTCGATGGGTGCTCTAACGGTAGGCTAGCATGAGTGTGGTTAGCACATAATTACACGTTAAAATTTTAATTACATTAATTTCTTAAAGTTAAGTCGTAAAAAATATTTTGTAAATTTTTTAATCTTAACATAAATAATTTATTTTTAATTAGATCAACTAAGTAAATTAATTAAAGTATTCACAAATTAATTTAAATATCACTTACTTGGAATAAAAAAAAAAGATTTTTAATATTACCGGATCTCGAGAGACTTAACTATACTAATCTTTATTCTAGATAGGTTATTTTGAAGACCAAATTTGTTAGGAAGAGTACAAGTTTTTTTTTTTAAAAAAAAAAAACCTTCATAGTTAAAGAGCTAAACATTTTGGAGCGGACTGCTCGACCCAGTCAAGGTATTAGACTCCCCTATCTAATCTTTTGTAACAAAAGAAAACAAAATTCTTATATTCATTTAAAAAAATCTTATACAAATAAAGATATAATAACACGATAAAAATCTAACATTTATATAATATTTAAATTGTATCAACACTATTATTTTTTTGAAAATGTTTATGCTTTATAAATAATTATTAAAAATATAAAACCTTTTATCCCGTCAATTAATTAAGAAAAATGATATTTACCTATTAAAATTATTACATCATCTCTACATTTTGCTTGTTTGAAAAATGAGTGTTTATTACTATTTTTTATGTTTATTACTATTCCTATTTTATTAATTTTTTATTATAAATAATCTTTAATCTTATTTTGATCGCTGACTCAAAATAACTTATATAATAATAAATTAATGAAATATAAGTAGTAATATATAAACACTCATTTAAGAAATAAAATATGAAAAAAGTGTGCATTGAAATGTGTATTTCTTTATTTTATTATCTAAAAATAGTGTAAAAATTATATATATATATATATATATTTATTTATTTATTTATTTCTACTTAATAAGTGAGATATTAATTTTTTAAAATATAATTAAAGACAAAAACATAAATTTTGTTAATAACGTTATTTTTATATATATGAAGAACAAAATAGTTCAAATTGACAAAACTTAAAATGATACTGATGGTTTAAAAAAATGAGTATTAAGAATATATTTTTTATTATATTATTTTTAATACATTTTTTTTATTAAGTTATGTCATATATTAAATTATAAACTTAAATTTAATTATATAATAATCAAATTAATTACATATTAATTAAAATTAAATATATATTTAATGTGTAACATTAGTTAATAAAAAAATAATGAAAAGTATATTCTTAGTGCATGTTTAGTAAAAAAAAATTTAGCTTAGATTAGTTTTTTTTTTTTAAAAAAGTTGTTTTTAACAAATTTAATCACGTTTAGCAGACAATCAGTTTCAAACTTTTACATAAAATTTAATGTAAAATAAAAACTTTTGAAGTTAATTTTTATAATGTTGAAGATTGAAGAACATGATTCTAACTTATAGATTATTCTTTATATTTTGATATATAAATACTATTTTTCTCAATTAAATAATTTTTAATCATTCTATACTTATTTTAATAATTTAATACATAAAAATAATTCTTTTTATATCATCCAAACAAAACAGATTAAATTAAAATCAATTTTCAACTAATATATCTAAACATAAAAATTAATTCAATATAATTAATTATAATCAATTATAACAAAAAAATTTTATATAATAATTAATTATTAAAATAATTAAATTTTTACAATCAACTAAACACACGCTTAATATCCCTCTTTAAAAAGTTATCAAACGGTGATAAAGTGAAGGCGGTAAGGAGGTGGAGTGAGGACCGCCACGAATCATGCGAGTAAAAGTCGGCGCACGCCAAAAACGTATGGACTATAGATTAAGAATCCATAGTTCTCTAGAAAGACCCGATATTTTGCGGGAGAGTGTGACATCAGGACCGTCCATGTGGCAATGCTGGTTTGTAAGTTTCCTAGAGTATAGCGTCTTCGTAAAAAATTCTTGAAGACCCAGCCTTGACATGGACGTCATACTCATCGAGGTTGGAGGAGTCAAATGGTCTTAAAATTAAAAAGTATTCTTGTATATTATTTAATAGGTAACACTATAATTATTGGATTATTACTTTTTTACTTTAATAATATTTTTAATATTATAATTTTGGTGACACATATTAAATAATAAAAAGTATGAATTTTTTCTTCCTCAGAACACATAAAAATTTCTCCGTGGGGCTTGTTTTGACTCTTCTACCATTTGCACTGTAGTTTACAGCTTTGCCAACTTGTTGATTACTGGCATTCGGAATGATTATATGCGAAAGCAATGGTCAATGGACAAGTTCTTAGATGGTTCATGGATGGCTCTGGAAACCTTCATTCCCAACTCTCTACCCCGATTTCGGTACCTAATATGCGTCTTCGCTAATCAATCGCAATCACGCTTTCAAGTATTGGATTCTCCTTAACCTCCTAAATGAGGTTTACATAGAATACAGATGCATGTGAGCTGAGCTAGCTGAGAATGACAACGTCCTAGAAAGTTCCCCGCAAGATGTATGTGTGTGTGTATTAATTTCTATATAGTGTTTATTTTCTAATTTCCTTCTTTACTTCTCTTTTTTTACAAAGAAAATATGTTTTATTCAATTATCTATAAGCTTCAAAATTCATAAACGTATGTTAGCTGTGTTTTTTTCCTATTTATTTATGTTAAAATAAAATAAAGTAAGTAAGACGTTGATTGTGTTAAGAATACAAGTATAAATTAAATATAAAATAATAAGTCTCATATTAAAAAAATAGACAAATTAAAAATTATATAAATAAATTTTTTTATAAATTTAATATCTTAAAATTTTAAATCAATATATAATATCAAGTGTACTTATATAATTTTACGCGTGACAAACTGAATGCAAATTTCCTCGATGTTTTTTGTATGATCATGCATTCACGTTTTTTTTTTTTTAATTCTCCTCTTAAATTTTCTCACGTCACAATCTGAGCAAGTGCACAGTTTTGTCGAAGAAACTGTGGACGCGGCCGCACGAAAGGTAGTATATTCGAACTTCAAAGTTTGTGATATGAAATAATTCAAAGTGTGGGTCGCTAAGGTGGATCCTTAGTCAATAAACTACTAAAATTACATAATTTTTTACAAATAAATAGTGTAAAATTTAATTAAATTTTTTATCATATAAATAAGAAATATAAATATTTTGTACAACGCACCGTTAAAAATATTAATTTATAATATTTAAGAGAAAGTCCTACAAACAAAAGATGACCTAAATCACTCATGAGGTATTTTTCTTTCTTTTCTCTTCCATTGAAGCATACAAAACAAATTCGAAGGAGTCCATTGTCTCTATGGGTCTGTTTAGTATCGTGGAAAAAATAAAAAATAAAAATGAACATGACAAAAAAGAAAGAAAAGAAAATGAAGAGAAGTGAAAGAGTTACCTTTGTTTGATATTATTTAATGAAAAAGAAAGAAAACTATTATGTATACTTCATGGTTTGATTGTTTGTACACTCCTAGAGAGTGTAATAGAGTAGATAATGTTTTAGTAAATTATGTTAGGGAGAATAATCTAGATACTTGGGTAGACTCCCTACCAAATTTTATTTCTCATGTACTGAATTTGAACTTTTTTGGTGATTTGTAAAATGTCTTTCAGTTCAAAAAAAAAAAAAGAAAGAAAGGAGGTTCTTCATTTCATTTGTTTGGTTTTATGAAAAATAAATTAAAAATATATATAAATGAATAGAAATATATATAAATATATGACGAGACTCTCAAAATTCTTTCTCTCATCTTCTTTTTCCTTTTTTTCCATCTTAGATAGAGATAAAGTAAAACGATAATACTCACAAAATATTATTTCTATAATTTTTTTTCCTTTTATTCTAAGATGAGATATCAAATAAAAGATAATACTTTCTTTTTATCTTCTTCCTTTCCTTTTTCTTTGAAAATGTCATACCAAACAACGCGTATATTATCAGTGTATCAAGGTAGGTGTGGGCCAATGCTTCGTAAAATCTAATTTGTTGTTTTCTTACAATACAATGAATTCCATCTGTTGGTTTGTAGTCATACATGCATATACAATTGCGCAAAAGACAGATATATTTATTGTCATCTATTAATTATTAATAAGACGAAGAAGTTTTATCATTTTGACGTGATTGTCATTTTTCCCCTATGTTTTTTACCTGGGAATATATTTAGGCTGTATTTGATATATTTGATAATATAAAATATATAATATAAAATAATAAGATAAGGTTTAATAATATAAATAAATTGATAAATTTTTATACTTATTAAATATTTAATACACATAATATAAATAATTGATAGTATATATAATTATCTATTATGACTATATTATTATTTATCTTCCTCACCATGTCTTTTACCTTCTCACCCAATTCCACCGTACACTGATTGTTGTGCCAAATCCCATCCATTCTCACCTTCAAAGCTAAGTGGTCCCTCATCCAATCAAAACTCACCCATCTCCAATCCCAAGTTACCCACTTCCCCAACGCCAGCCCTCTCTCCCTCTCCCTCGACGGGTTATTGAGATTGTTGATAACCGTGACCAAAGATTGAGCCCCATTAGGCCAACTCCCGAACCTCCATCTCTGCACAATCAACTTAGCTTCCTGCAGCTCCAAATTAGTTCCAATCACCGATCCATCAACAATGCTAACTCCCCACCAACCTCCTTACTGATCCTGGCATTGCTTTGAGTGAAACCCTTCCACCTGTTGTCATCCAACAATATCTCATACAAATCTCTAGCCCTGCAATTGAACTTATTGTTGTTTTAGCTTTTTATGATATTTCAAAAGTCTAAAGTCCCACATTACTTGGTCTTCAAAGAGTTAAAGAGTTTATAAGGTAACTTATGTTTTGGACTTGTTAGATAAGCTTGTGAGAGGAATGAAATTTCGCGCGCACAAGACAAGTTGAGCCTTGTTTGGGCCAAGTCAAGTGCAAATCATCCGATTTGCCCCCTCCCGAGCATTACGATAATGAGGCCTCATAGCTTTTGCTCCTATTTTTAATTACCATAATTATTTTGTGCTTATAATTAAGTTTTTAGAAACCTTATCCCGAAACTAGCATTTTCTTATTCTCGTTTTTTTGACTTGGCTCCACGCCCTAACCTCTCAACCTCCCACGTTCCAACGTGAGGTGGACACATTTCGACGTGAGGCGGCCACGTTCCTACGTGAGGCGGACACGAGGTGGACACGTTCAAACGTTCACATGCTTTATAATCTGTTATACTTAACACATTTTCATACGTTTTTAAAATTAAAAACGCTTTAACCAAAACCGACACTGCTTCTTCTTCTTCTTCTTCTTCTTCTTCTTCTTTCTTCTTCTTCTTCTTCTTCCTAGGTTACACCGAGTCTTCACAAGCGCCGTTTCTTTACATTCTCGGCTTCCACCGAGACGAGCCTGTTGAATCTTGGGGGATTCGCACACCCGTACGATAAAATCCTTGAGGACAGTATCTACTAACACGCCTCAGGCTATTCATTTCATTGTGTTGTCACCTCGTTCCATTTAACAATCTCAAGGATTTTAGTATACCATGGCTGACAACAATGCTGACAACCAGGCTCCCGCTCCCACCAACGGCGAGGTCGTTCTTCCACCGTCTCCACCTCCGGTCACCTACGCAAAGCCATTTCCGGATATCTCAAAAATTGAGCTTTTCGGTGGCCAAAACTTCAGAAGGTGGCAGGAACGTGTTCACACAATCCTCGACATGCACGGAGTCGCATCCGCACTTACCGAACCCAGGCCGACATTGACAGCCAATCTGAAACTGATTCAGGATTGGACACATGCAAATAAGGTATGTCGTCACACAATTATTAGCACACTTTCTAATGACTTGTTCGATGTGTACTGTTCTTACAAGGATGCGAAAGAGATATGGGACTCCATGACCATCAAGTACACCACTGAAGATGCCGAGAAACAGAAATTCGTCATCGAAAATTACTACCACTGGGAGATGACCGACGACAAAGATATCAAAGTTCAGATTAATGAATATCATAAACTGTTGGAGGATCTCAAGGCCGAAAACATCACCCTCCCAGACGAATTTGTTGCTGGACTCCTTATCGAGAAGTTGCCTCCATCGTGGAAGGGCTACAAGCAACAGATGAAGCACAAGCACAAGCAACTGTCACCCTCGGAACTGATAACGCACATTATCATTGAAGACACCAACCGAAGAGAGTGTCAGGCTGCAAGGGCGAAGACTTTGGCTTCTCGAACAAATCTGGTTCAGAATAAACCATCGAAAAAAAGGTATGTCAATAACAAAAAGTCTTTTGATCACTTTCCTAAAATTACTAATCTCACTTTCAAAAGGAAAGGTGCTTGCTATGTTTGTGGAAAGCCAGGTCATCATGCTCCTCAATGCAGGCATAGAGTGAGAAACGACAATCCTCCTAAGCCAAAGGCAAATTTGGCGGAATAAGATGATATTGTGGTTGCGGTCGTTTTTCAAATTAACATTGTGACCAATGTGAACAAATGGGTGGTAGACTCTGGTGCTACCAGGCATATTTGTGCAAACAAAGATACTTTTACCTCCTACACTTCACAGGGGATGATGAAGAACTTGTGTATCTTGGAGATTCTCGAATCTCATATGCGGTTTCGGAAAATGGAAAGTTCTTCTAAAGCTCACATCTGGGAAGACCTTGGTTTTGAATGATGTACTCCATGTGCCTAATATTAGGGCCAATTTGATTTCTGTATCATTGTTGGGAAAAGCTGGGATTAAAGTGTCATTTGAATTTGACAAGATAGTAATGACAAAAAATAATGTATTTGTGGGAAGGGCTATAGTGATTAAGGACTTTTTGTATGCAGTATTTCTGAAATTATTAATAAAATTGCATCTTTTTCTGCTTACTTGATTGATTCTGTTGATATGTGGTATGCTAGATTAGGACATGTTAATATTTCTTATATTAAGAAAATGCGATGTCTTGGTTTAATTTCTGCGACTAGTGATGTATGCTTAAATAAATGTGATATTTGTATTGAATCTAAGTTAACTAAAAAATCTTGTCCTTCTGTACAACAACGTGAATCTGAATTACTTAGTTTAATTCATACCGATTTAGGAGATTTAAAAAATACAATAACTAGAGGTGGTAAAAAAATATTATGTGATCTTTATAGATGATTTTTCTAGATACACTAAGGTTTATTGAATTAGAAATAAAGATAAAGCTTTAGAAATGTTTGTTTCCTATAAGGCAGAAGTAGAAAATCAATTAAATAGAAAAATTAAAAGGGTTAGATCCGATAAGAGTGGTGAATATATCTTATTTAATAATTTTTGTGAAAAAGAAGGCATAATACATGAGGTAACTCCCCCTTATTCACCTGAATCTAATGGTGTAGCTGAAAGAAAAATAAAACATTAAAAGAAATGATGAATGCAATGCTAGTTAGTTCCTCAGCACCCGATAACCTTTGGAGAGAAAACCTTTTAACTGCATGTTTTTTACAAAATAGGATACCTCATAAGAAAATTGGTAAAACACCTTATGAATTATGGAAAGGTTATATGCCAAACTTAAAATATTTGAAAGTGTGGAGGTGTCTAGTTAAGGTAATGCTTCCTGATCTTAAGAAAAGAAAAATAGGAACCAAAACTTCTGATTGTATGTTTATTGGTTATGCTGAACGTAGTGCTGCTTATAGGTTCCTTGTCTTGTGTAGCGATGTGTTTGATCATAATATAATAATGGAGACTAAAAATGCTGAATTTTTAGAGCATATATTTCCTTTGAAATCTGGAAATAAGCAATCTTTAAAAAATATTTCTTTAGAAAATATTTCTTCTGGAAATAATTGTGAAAACTCATATGAGGATTTGAGAATGAGTAAAAGACAAAGAAAAGAAACATCTTATGGAAATGACTTTTATACTTATCTCGTTGAAAATGACCCTTTGTCTTTTTCTGAAGCTATTTCATCTTCTGATGCTCAATTTTGGAAAGAAGCTATTAAAACCGAAATTGATTCTATTTCAAAATGCAATACTTGGATTTTAGTTGATTTACTTCCTGGAACAAAACCTATTGGTTGCAAATGGATTTTTAAAAGGAAATATAATCCTAATGGTTTGATTGAAAAATATAAAGCAAGATTAGTAACAAAAGGCTTTACCCAAAAACAAAATATTGATTATTTTGATACCTTTGCTCCTGTGACCAGAATTTCTTCAATTCGGATTTTGATAGCATTGGCTTCAATTTACAAACTTGTTATTCACCAAATGGATGTAAAAACTACTTTCTTAAATGGTGATTTATATGACACAACCTAAAGGATGTGTAATTCCTGGTCAAGAAAATAAAGTATGTAAACTTATCAAATCCTTATATGGTTTGAAACAAGCACCAAAACAATGGCATGAAAAATTTAATCAAATATTGATTGATGATGGTTTTGCTTCTATTGAAGTTGATAAATGTGTTTACACTAAATTAATGAATGGTGAGTGTGTAATCATATGTTTATATGTAGATGACATGCTTATTTTTGGTACTTGTAATGATATTGTGATAAGAACAAAATCTTTTCTTACATCTAAGTTTGATATGAAAGATATGGGTGAAGCAAGTATAATACTAGGAGTCAAGATCATAAGGAAGGGTGAAAGTATAACATTATCCCAAGAACATTATATAGAGAAACTTCTTAGAAAGTTTGGTCATTATGACTCGAAACCAATGAGTACCCCTTATGATTCTAACTCACAATTAAAAAAGAATAGAGGTGATCCTATTACTCAATCTGAGTATGCCCAAATTATTGGAAGTTTATTACATTTAATGAACTTTTCGAGACCAGACATAGCATATGTTGTGGGGAGATTGAGTCGATATACTCAAAGTCCAAATCAGGATCACTGGGCTGCACTTGTTAGACTCATGAGATATTTGAGAGGTACCATGAACTATGGTATAGTGTATAGTGAATTTTTCGCTGTATTAGAAGGATATAGTGATGCTAACTGGATCTCAGATTCAGATGAGACAAAATCCACTAGTGGTTATGTATTCACACTTGGTGGTGGAGCGGTTACTTGGAGATCAGCCAAACAAACTATAATTGCAAGATCCACTATGGAGTCAGAGTTTGTAGCTCTGGAGTTGGCTGGTAGTGAGGCTGAGTGGTTAAAAAACTTCTTAGCAAATATTCTGTTAGGAATAAAACCCACACCATCAGTGTCAATGCATTGTGATTGTCAAGCGGCAATAGCCATTGCAAAGAATAAGACCTTTAATGGTAAAAACAGACATATACAATTGAGGCATAATGTGGTAAAGCAGCTGCTAAAAGATGGAACAATATCAATTGATTATGTGAAGTCAGAAGTGAACTTGGCTGATCCTCTGACAAAGCCTCTTGGGAGGAAACCAATATATGAAACATCGAGGGGAATGAGACTTAAGCCAATTTGAAATTAACAGTGATGGTAACCCAACCTTTGTGATTGGAGATCCCATAAAGAAGGTTAATATGAGTAAAAACAAGTCACTTGTTAGTTTTGCTAGCACAAATAATATTGTCCCTTCCTATGGTGTGAGATGTGCTAGACTGCATTATTGAGAGGATAAGCTTAAAAGCTTTTAATAATTTTCATATCCCTTATGGGTGGTGTATGATTTGCAACATACATTTGATGAAATCACCTATATGAGTGTCAAGTAAGGCCGCTTGTATGAGATTATGGTATATCTCTAGAGCACTCATGAATTACCAGGCGCGCGCATGGCCTATTAGCGCAACACAAATGACAACAACGAGAATTGTGGGGTGTAGTGTGGTGGTGACTGCAGACCTCTAATGTACACAAAGTGTTTCTAGTTCATAGAAGTTTACTTCACCAACTCATTGTATGTTATGTCTCATCCGTCTAGGTCTGGTTCATAGTCCAAAAGACACCAGATTCGATGCATTTACACTCATTGTGTTAACCTAGGAAAAATCTTATTTTTAAAATTTTCTTAAAAATTCTTTAAACTTTTTGAAATATGTGGGGGATTATTGTTGTTTTAGCTTTTTATGATATTTCAAAAGTCTAAAGTCCCACTTTGCTTGGTCTTCAAAGTGTTAAAGAGTTTATAAGTTAACTTATGTTTTGGGCTTGTTAGATAAGATAGAGGAATGGGCTCGCCGCACAGAGAGAATAGGCTGCCCCCCGCGCAAGCACAATGAGTCGGGCCTCGTTTGGATTACCATAATTATTTTGTCGGTAATTAAGTTTTTAGAATCATCCGGAAATGATTTTCTTATTCTCGTTTTTGACTTGGTCTTCACGTCCTTAACCTCCACGTTCCATAATGAGGCCGACGTAGCTTTTGCTTTACGTGAGATTTTAATTACCATAATTATTTTCACATGCTTTATAATTAAGTTTTTTTTTAAAAAAAACCTTATCCCGAAACGCTTCTTTTCTTATTCTATTTTTTGACTTCTTCTTCTTCTTCTTCTTCTTCTTCTTCTTCTTCTTCTTCTTCTCCACGTCTTCCTAACCTCTCACGTTCCAACGTGAGGTGGACACGGAGTGTCTACTAATACGCCTCAAGCTTTCGACGTGATTTAACATAACCTTTCCGTCGCTAATACTTTTACACGTTCTTACTTTTTTCTTCGCGCCGTGGCACCGCAGGCGGACGTCGCACGATTTTGCTTTGCAACGGCGTGGCTTTCTTGGTCACGTTCAAATAACTTTTTCACAATGCTTTATAATCACATATTTTATACTTAACACATTTTTAGTCATTTACGTTTTTAAAATTAAAAACACTTTATTGAACCAAATAACTTGAGTTCCTAATATCTGATGAACATGAATTTTACCTTGTAGGAAAGCTCTCTTCTTCTTCTTTCTTCTTCCTAAGTTGACCAGGGTTACACCGAAAAAAATCATATCTCAAGATGTAATAATGGAGATGGGCTGAAATTTGGACATTGATTCAAAATCCAAATAAACAACTTTCATGAAGAACCATTTTGAGAAAAAGAAGTCTAGTAGGTCATTTTGAGCTTCAAGTCGAACAGAGGTGTTGATTCGCAACCTACGGTATTTGGGACATATCTTGGGCTTAAGGAAGCCAAATAAAATCCATTTTATAGCCAAGACAAGGATCTACACTTTCATGAAGAACACTTTTCGTGGTTCTGAAGTATAGTGGGTCGTTTTTGGCTTCCAAGTCAGACACGAAATTTTCGTCCTCAACACGCCTCCACTAATCCACTCATTTATTTCATAACTCACCCACTCATCCACTCATACACTAATCCAACCACTTAACCACTCCACCCACTCATGCCATTTAACATAACCTTTCCGTCAAGCTAATACTTTTACACCCCTTCTTACTTTTTTTCTTCGCCGGCCACCATCCACCCACTTTCCTTTAAGGCTGGCGACAATAAAAGCGCACATTTAAACGCCACAGGAGGTGGCATTTGCAAAGGATCTTGAATGCATGAATGGTGATGGAGATGCTTTAAGACGTCGAAGATTGAGATTTGTGATGAAACTTAGGATTCTTTGATTTTTCGCATGCAACGACGTGGCTTTCTTGGTCTCCAATTTGTCCTTGACAGGGCCACTTTTGGCCATCCTCTGCACCCAAACCCTAACTTTTTCCAAGATCAATGGCTTCCCCTTGGAGACCATGGCGTCCTTGAGCGTCTTCCAGATGGGTCCCTCGTCCTTGACGATGACTCGGAGTTTCGGGTCCTCGGGGGCAGCATTCTCATCGGAGCTGTAGGGGATTTCGACGATACCATTGACCTTAAGAAGAGAATTTTCCTGAGTCCTTGGCTTCTCCTTCCCATGCGAGGGTGAGGGAAATCTCGTAGCCGGGGATGATCTTGCCCTTGCAGATGTTGATGTAGGCCTTGCCGTCGAGTTTGTTAATCTTGGTGGTCCTGATGAAGAAGTTGGACTTACCGTCGAGGACAGTCAAGTTGTCGAGAAGGTTATTGAAGAAGCCAAGAAGGTTATTGATGGGTTGCTGCAGGATGGAGATTATATGGTGATGGCAGAGAAAGAGGGGCATGGAGTGAGAGAGATGAAGTTAAGGGGTGGAGTAGGAACACATATTCTATCAAGTCTAATTATAAGGTATGAGAGAAAATAAAATAATTAAATTAAAATATAATAAAAATATTTAATTTAATTTAATTATATTATCAAATTAAAATATCAAATATATAATAAAATTTGATAATATTAATTAATATTATCAAATCTTTATTATCTGTACTCAAACACAGCCTTAATTTACAAAAGGACAAATGCAAAAAAAAAATTATCAAAAAGAATCAGCGCGCGCCTACTGCCTGACGCATTTGGGCGCATCTATTTTGTCCCACACTTCCATTGAGTTAAATATCCTTTGGAGAATGACAAAGGGCCATATACTTTACTTTCTTTGTCGTTATAATTGGCTCCAATCAAGGTCCCCCAAATGAGCCACTCAGACCTTTTTCTCTATTTGCGTTTCTTACGGTCAATTAATGCATTTTAATTACTCTAGTTGGAGTATGGGATATTGCTAAAAAATATTTGGTCAGGCATTTGGATGCCCGAAGCAAAGGGCCAAGAAATTAGTTTCTGAAACTAGAGAGATTTTTATTTAAATATAATATATTATAGTTAAATATATTAATTTAATTAAAATTTAATAATTTTATAAATTTTTATGTCTCATAATTAATTTTATAATATTCTATAAAAATATTAAATTTGATTAATTTAATATACTTAATTAAATATATTATATTTAAATAAAAAATTTCTTAAACTTAAGCACAGATAGATAATGGAAGGGAAGACATGGACATCTGGAGGGCACTAGTTTAGATTGACTTCTTATGGTTTACCATTTACCAATGAGAGTGAACCATTACTTTTACTCTTTCTTCTTCTTCTTCTTCATTTTTTTTTTACATCATAACTTGTAGTCTACATCCACCATTTTATGCATCCTTATCCGTCGGAGCGTGCAACATGGTCACATGATAGTTTTAAATTTGCCAACTAGATTGAACCCAAAAAAAAAAAAAATTGTCGGCTAGTCATTTTCTGAGTATACGAAAGTAACTACTATGAAGGACGCCCGCGGAGAAATGAATGAGAATTATTGGAAAATTATTATATTATATTATTTTTTTCATCACATTATTATTTACATTATTTTTTAATAATTATAATTAAGTAAAAAAATAATAAAAAATAATATAATTAATAATATAAAAAATAATGTAAAATATAATATAAAAAAAAATAATGTCTAAAAATCATAATTATTTGTTATTATAACCGCCTTCCACATCAATTATATTAACTTTGTCTCTGTTGTGTACTGTGTAATGCAAAATATTTATACAATTTAGTAATTTTGTCCAGCTTCCTCATTCCGTAAGTCATGTTAGTTTTTTTTATATTGACATTTTGTGTAATAAGATTATTGAGATCATTTTTAATTTGTAATAAATGCATTCGTCAAATGTAATTATAATATATATATTAAAAGAGAGGATTCATTTAATGTATAAATAAAAAAGATTTATATCTAATCTTATACTTTTATTTTATTATAATTCTATGACAATCATTTATCTTTTATTATAATTATAAAATCACAATAAAATAAAAAATATAAAATTAAATATAAGTCTTTTTATTTACATTAAATATAAATAGATCTATTCCCATATTAAAAAATTTCATATATCTTTCAAGCATGTAAATATCTTTTTAACCTATCAAATCATATTAATATATACATAGACATCACTTATAAAAATGGTATAATATTTATTTTCTTAAAGTAATAAATTATTATCACATTATTTAAAATATTTATTTTTTAATTTTTTTAATAATTTCATGCACCACACTAGTGTTAACCTAGTATTATTTTCACAAGAGTAATGCTACACTATCAAAATAAATTAAATAAAATTTTAATAGAATTCAACTAAACTCAATGATAGTTGTTTTGATTAAATAAAGTGATAGGAATCATTACTATACTCAAGGTCAAAAGGGATAGCAACGGATTATGTCAGAAATTATAACTAGCTGTTTAGCATTTTTATATTCTCAATGGAGGCTACTCTTTTTTGTTTTTTTTTTGGCGCTTTTTATTTGCCCCATATTGGGCCAGCCAAGTTTAATGGATGGCACCTCATCCCACAGATAGAGCGCCAGTCTAGCTAGCTTAGAAAATTATAAGGCCCACATGTCGAAGACGGTCCAAAACAAAAATGGAACGAAGAAGGTGAGAAAGGCCCAATGGTTTTAAAAATCAATTCTGTTTTTGGTTTCCAGGCACCGTGTCCGGTGGTGGAGAAACATCACACTCACAGAAAAGTAAAAACTCATACCTCCATTTCGAAGCGAAGTAAAACATGTCTGAACTCAAAGAGAGCTCCGAAATCCCTTCAAATATGACCATATACATCAGCAATCTCGACGAAAATATTAAGCTTCATGGTACGGTACCTATTTCATGTTTCTTCGATTTCATTGGTCTTTTTTTTAAAAAAAAATGGATGCAGAGTTGAAGAAGTTGTTGCACCCCGTTTTCTCCCAGTTAAGGAAGATACTGAAGGTGTTGGCTTTCAACACCCTCAAGCACAAAGGTCAAGTGAAGTTTGGGTGGTGTTTGAGGATGACTCTTCTGCTTCCAATGCCCTTTAGGCAAATGCAAGGTTTCCCCTTTTATGATAAGTCCCATTGTACTATAACTATATGCTCCATTTCTTCATACATCTCACCAAATAATTTTATGTGTCACAACTTACTAGGTAGAAAGGAAAAACCTTGCAGAGCCTTCATAATGCTCAATGAGTAGCAATTATTTTATTCTCAATAAATATTACATTGTTCATGGAAATAGGAATACTAAAGAAAGCAAACAATGTCACTTGCATAACTCTTACTTCATGCGCTTAGCTTCTGCTGCTGTAGTTTACTCTCAGTTTTTGCCAGTGCCCCAGAACTCTTGCTTTCTCAAGATATTGAATTTGATATTGAAAGTTATGCAGAGAATACAGTTTGCGAAGAGTAAAGCATATATAATAGCAAAAGCTGATGGTACTTTTGTTCCTAGAGAAAGACGTAAGAGGTCTCTATTCTCTTTTTAAGTATATTACACAGTCAAGTTTACCCCGATGTACACCAAAAAAATTGAATTCTTTTGGTTTTATATAATTAGAGTACATTTGGTACGCTGGAATGGTGGTTCTATTCCTTCCTCTATTCCATGGGGATCTCCATTACTTTGTTTGGTACCAAAAAAGTAATGGAATGACCATTCCATTCGAAGCCTTGATTCCACAAATTAAGTGATGGTCATTCCTTCCCAGGGAAGCGGGAAAGATCATTCCTTGCAGAATAAAATGAATTCATGCTTATTGTGTTTCATTATCTATTTTCATTATTAGTTATAATTTCATTCCATATCAATTCCATGTACCAAGCACAGAATCAGAATGGAATGGAATATTTCATTCCAGAGTGAACAAAATGCTGAAATAAGAACTACTATTCCATTCCCATTCGAATTCCATAAAATTGGTCCCATGTACTTATAACATACCCTAGTATTGGAAATTGGCTATTGGACTTGTGCTATGTCATAGCTTTTTAGATTAGATAAGTACATGTAGGGCACGTCTTGCGAATATTTTTCTCAAACTGGAAGGTTTTCTTTCAAGTTCATTGGTGTGCCTTCAGGAAAAAAAAAAGTGTTTTTATTTTTTAGCTAAAAGCCTCCAGAAAGAGAATAAAGCATTCTTCTAGAGGAAAGTGAGAGAGGGAGAGAGATTATTGTCATCACTAGAAATTAGGATGACACATTATCTCTTTCAAGGCAAATGATTCAAATGCACGGAAGGGGTGCCCAGTTTTGTTTCAAATTCTTTCTAGCAACCATGTTTATTTAGTTACTTCAACATTTATTTCCATACTCTTTCTAATATTACAGCTATCACAGATACCTTATCCGCGTGGTGCACAATCTATGGTACCTGAGGCTCCTGCACCACCAAATAATATTCTCTTTATTCAGAATCTTCCCAATGAGACAACTCCCATGATGCTGCAAATGCTTTTTCTTCAATATCCTGGTTTCAAGGAAGTTAGAATGGTGGAAACAAAGCCTGGAATTGCGTTTGTGGAGTATGGAGATGAAAATGCAATCCACGGTGGCAACGCTGTCACTACAAGGTTTCAAGATAACCCCACATAACCCTATGTTGATAACTTATGCCAAGAAATAGATAGTGATTTCTTCAACTTCTGGTATGAGAAGGGATGTTGTCATGTAACTTCAATTTTGAGGTGGTAATCATCTGATGCAATGGTGTATTCCCTTAGCAGCCTTGGTTCCTGTATGATTGTAGTTAGGGTGATAACCGTTACCCTTTTTTTAAAAAATATGTATTTATGTAATTATGTGTAAGTTAACTAACTTGAATCGAGGTTATCCATTCACAAAATTACCTTATTGCATGCACCTGTCTAATTTGATGAAGACTTCCTCATAATCATCTTCTGTGTGAAGAATAAACTAGTACAGGACCTCGTGCTCTGCACGGGAGATGATGCAGCTGCATTTGTGACAACTAAGTGTGTATTTAGTTCAGTTGTAAAAACTTTAATTATTTTAATAATCGATTATAATTGATTATTGAATAAAAGCTTTTTGTTATAATCGATTTATTTTTATGTTTAGATATGTTAGCTGAAAAGTGATTTTAAATTAATCTATTTTGTTTGGTTGATATAAAAAAATCACTTTTATGCATTAAATTACCAAAATAGGTATAAAATGATTAAAAAAATTATTTGATTGAGGACAAAATAGTATTTACATATTAAAATGTAAAGAATAATCTATGAATCATAAGTTTCAATCTTCAGTATTATAAAAATTAGTTTAAAATTTTTTTTATTTTACATTGAATTTCATACAAAAACTGAAGCTGATTTTGTTAAACATGATTAAATACTGTTGAAACAATTTTTTTCTAAAAAAAAAATTAATCTAAGTTAATTTAATCTGAAACAAACATGCACTAATACTGTCACTTTATCTTATATTATACACAAATGCCAATTTGTTTTGTTTCTATTCATTGTAACTGCTAGATGAAATAGAATTAGAATATTAAATAATAAAAAAAAGTCCATGAAGTGATACACTATGCTATTCACTAAAAGACAGTCTCCTTTAGCATTTTAAAAGGTCATCCATTTCAAATGCTCTGATAAGTAATAATACTTTGAGTACTTGCTAGAGTTGAACTGATGAATCACATTCATTTTGTTCCATATTTAGTGAATTGACTTATTTATGACATTTGTTTCACAAACCAAAAAGTAGTTTAAATGGGAAAAAAAATTGAAGAATCAATAATTTATAACACCATCAAGAATGAATAACAAAAAATAGTTTAAAGGGGAACATAAGATCATTACTTGAGGATATACCGATAGAAACCCCGAAAGGCTTGGCAATTATACTAACTGATTCAAAGAGTCATGGGCTCTGAAATGTTTGGCATAATCCACTCTTCAAATGAAGAAAATGAATAGCCAAGAAATGTGAAAGCAAGAAAGGCAAGGAAGCAAGTAAAGCTACAAACAAAATGAAGAAAAAAAAACGAAAAACAAAAAACAAAAAATCGCATATCCCCCACGCAAAAGCTGTCAAGAAACATGTAATGAAATTAAGTAAAAACTGTCAACACTGATAGGAATTTATAGACTACCCTTATATATTGTTGTCGCTTTGAACAATAAAAACTACAAAATGCACATTTGATTATTCAATGGTCAAATTAGAAATAATGTATAGTTGGTTCTGTGAATGAACCCCAATCCTGCATGTGCTTTTGCCAAGGAAAACTGCCAGTGAAGTGGTTTTGCCAAAGAAAACCAGTTCTGCCAAAGAGCACAGACACCAGTTCAGTAACAAAGAATGAAAGAACAGAACCGGTTATCAAAAGGACCAATTCTTTAACAAAATACTTATCTAACAATTATCAAAATACTTATTTAACACCAATTGTTGAATTAAAATAATTATTAACGAACATATAATAATAGTAAACAGGATTCTCGAAGACACCCTCCACTAATACTTATTTAACAAAATAACAGCAAACCAAATAGAAAGTTAGTTTTTGCACTAAAGGTATGCAAAGGAAATCAGCATCACCAAAGCTAGTGTTTACATCATTACTCAAGCAAAGCAGTTAGCAGGGCATGTAACAGATGCTATGGGAAATAAAACATCACCTTCTATGAACCACCCCCCCCCCCAAAAAAAAAAAAAAAAACCTTCTATAGATTGGACACTGGCAGCAGCTTGTAGGCGTTCCCATGTTATTCTTCGCTTCTCAACTGCAACACTTGATCAACCCAACAGGAAAATTCAAAACACTTCAACCACCTATCTTGCATCTAAATTGCATCACATATACTTAGACAAGTGTAAAAATAGCCACATAAACCAATGAACTGCTGGTTTGTAAAGAAGCCTCTAAGCCACCAAATAAAACTTCAAAGTCAAGTATGGAAAATAACTTAAGAGGGGGCATTGCAAAGGAATGTATTTACCTTCAAAATGATCTCAAGGGGAATACAATGAATTAGCAGCTCATACAGCTTCCCTCGAACTCGAAACAACCTAAGGAATGTGTGTTAACTTGGTAGGTGATCCATAAACCTGATCATTTTCAGGGTTCAACAGAAATAAAATAAATATGCAGAAAGAAATGGAATCCATTTTCATTTTCCAGAGACTCAACTTTGCTCACTGGCACTTTAGAGTAATTAATCAGCTTTTAGCCATTTTGTAGTAGATAACCCTTTAGTGAATGATTCCAGCTGAGAGAGAATGGAGAATGCTTCCAGTTGAGAGTTGAAGAAAATAATTTCTTCAATAAAGTAACATGAGAGTTCAAAATACAACAACATACCGTTAAAGTGGTCTGATTATTGTCAAAGCTGAAGCAAAATAGAGATTTACTTAGAGATGAGAGAAATGAATAACTTCAAAGCACTCCTATGTTTCCAAAATCTGAGTCTCACACTTGCCCCTTGTGAATCAGTTCAAATTTAACTATTATTTATAGAGATGGCTCAACCGAAAATTAGTGGCAGATTGTAATTAAATCATTGCAAAATCTTAACTTGTTAAAAAATCATTGATCAAAATACATGATACCACAATCTCAGTCTCTTCTCCGTTACAACAAAAGAAAAGGAAGAAGATGTTAAATCGATAAATAAAACAAACATCTGACAAAGCAAGAATCTCTGCTACAATATTTCCAATAAGCTCCAAAATTTTAGCACAAATTATCTAGTTTGAAGACCCAATGAAAATCAACAACAACAACAACAACAACAACCAAGCCTTTTCCCACTTTTGAGGTGGGGGTAATTACTCATGGATCGAAACGTCATCAAGTTATGTCTATCACGAACCAAGTCTTCAAAAAGCCATTCAAATCTAGATCTTTTTAATTGTTTCACCTATAAATTTCTTGCCTTCCTCACCTCTAAAAATATCGGTTATTCTCCATCCGATCTAAAAAGGAGCTTCAAGATCTTCTCCTTACATGTCCAAACCACCTAAGCTCCAAAATTTTTCCACAATAGTTTCCCTACTTTCTCTGTCTAACGATTCAAATCCTATCTCTAATGGTACACACATCCAACGCAACATCCTCATCTCCGCGACACTGATCTTGTATTCTTGTTGACTTTTTACCAATTCAGTATACAACATTCATTTATAATAGTTGAAAATCAGAAGTAGAAAAAAAAGAGGGAAAAAAACAAAATTCACCATACTGAACATTTGTGTTCAAAGATTCAAATTATCAAACATTTATGTCTTTCTTGCCCAATAGTACAACCATTTTAGTTATCCTCTGGTGACAAGCTATCCCTTGAACTAGATTTCTCAGCTTAAAATTTGAAAATCTAATGATTTTGTTTTATCACATTGCCAAAAGAGGAAAATAAAAGTGATTCCCATACATATCAAACAATATCTGATCTCAAAGTCTGGCATGATGTTCTAAGTCACATATTAGTTATTTGAATGATTGAATGATGTTTTTGCGGAGGATTCGTCACGCCGCAAATGGAGGCATTTTAATAGTTAATTGTTAAATTTTTTCCGATATTCACCGTAAAAGTTTTTTTTTTACTAACTTTTAAGAGATTTCCACAAATGGAAATTTATTTTTAAATTTTAAAAATAAAAAAATAAAAAAAATTTGCACGTAGCGTGGAGATTTTGAACACAAAAAAAAAAAATAATATTACACATTGACCATTAAAAAAAAATGTGCTATAAGTAAATAAAAATGGTTTGTCATGGAAAAAATTCGCATTTCTTCAACAAAGTATCGGGAAATACATTTCCCACCATTTTTTTCTTCTCCCACCATTTCTTTCCTCTCCACTATTTCTTCCCTCTCCTACCACCGTTATGAGATTGATGTCCGCTCATTTGTGTGAGTAGAAATTGGCTGTTGCACCGCATTGGCTACAGAACCCATGCTCCCTCTCAACATGAAGCTCGTCAAAAAACCTCCACTCGCTTTCTTATTCCTTTCAATGTTCTTGAATAGTGACATGGCATAATTTTTTTGCTAGTTTTGTTTGAATCTGTTAGAAAACTTGAGAATATCATGATTTAGTTTGCTACGAAACAGCTTTTTCATTACTTGTATACATTGATTTTTCATTTGAAATAGCCCAATTTGGAGTTTTCAGGTTTTGCATAACAAGATGAGATTTGTAGTGTTTTGATATATTTTTGAGTGAAATCTTTTGGATCCAACATTTTTGTTAAACTCACCTAGAAACTCATTTTGCGAAAATTCGAATGAACTCTAATACTTTCGTTATTATCCTCTCACAAATGTCGGTTGAAATATAGAAACGGAAAGAAAAAGGCTAATAAAACAACACGTAAACTATAATGAGAATTAGCTGATTCATAAAGTTGTAACTTTTACTTACACAAGGACACCTAATTTACACATCTGATTACAATTATGTTCATTTTTGCAAAGGTCGTTAAAATTGAAAAAAATCGTTGTTTTGGAAAAAATTATATAGATTGTATGCGCTTTATAAGTGATGTAAATTTATATGATGTGTTTAATAAAATGTAATCGTTAAATCAATTATTATCCTAATAGATAAGTGTATTAAACTTTGTAAAACAACTTTATTATTTGAATTTGAACAATGAGTTATATTATATTAATTATCTTTATTTTATAAATCGTGATTGTGAGGTAAATTAATTGAGCAATTTTGTATATTGTGAATTTTAAATATTTAATTTAATTTTTTTTATATTAAAAAAAAAAGAAAATCGAAGCAGAAATAGATTTTTTGCGGCGGATAATCCATAGTTATCTGTCTCAAAATCTACCATCTTTTTGTCTCAAATTTGATCAAAAATCACTTTTTTATAACTAGAAAAATTAGCTATTTCCTAGTTTTAGCATTTTATGAGAACTTAAAAATGTTAAAATTTGCAATTATATTAGATTTTATGGCGGTCAAAAATTTACTCAATTATTAATTTGAGGTGAATTTTGAGTGATTTGTGATAAATTTATGCTTCGTAAATCTCATTTTTTTTTTGTAGTGTGAATGATGTTATGTAAGCATTTTAATAGTTAATTGTTGAGATACTGTAGACTAACTTTTAAGACCACATGGCTTAACTTGTCCCACGTAGCCTGGACATTGAACATAAGACACATTGAATGATGGCATACAAGTAATATGAGCATTTCTAAACATGGGAAAACATTTGCAATCACTAAACCGTGAGATTGATGTCATCTGTGTGAGTAGGAATTGGCTGTGGACAGAACCATGCATGTTATAGCATTTCAAGAATAGTGACATGGCATAATTTGACTGGTTGTTTGTTGCTTGTTACGTCTGCGAGAGGAGAGATAGCCCGCACACAAGTGCACGCTCAGCTTGCATCACAAGACTGCTCGACTGAGTGGTCTGGGTCCAACATTTTTTTTATCTTTTTGCGAACGAATGGACTCCAATACTTTCGTTATTATTGATGATTGAAGGAAAGAAAAAGGCTAATAAGTAAACTACTAATGCTGAATAAAATTTTACACACATCACATCATTTTATATCTACACTATTTATATAGTCTGATTACAATTATAACATCTCATTTTTTGTAAATTTACATAGATATAAAGTAATGTACATTTATATGATGTATATGAATAATTATCTTAAATAATGAGACTCTTTTGGGGAGTGAAAAAGACTTTGTTTAATATTAATTAATTATCTCCTTTTCTTAGTTGTGACACTATTTGAGCATTGTGTATAGGAATACTCTAGTGTAAGACAAAAGAAAAAAATAATAGTAGTTATCTCTTTTATAATAATCTTTTAAAAAATCAAAATACTTTTTTAACTAGAAAAATATTAATAGATATTTGAGAACTTAAAATGTCCAACAATGCTAAATTACAAATATACTCATGTGCCTGCTCTACCCATACTTTATCAAAATCAAAAAGAGCTAACTTGGCCAACTCATGTGTCACCTAGTTACTTGTACGTCTAACATGTATATGAAAAAAATTAAAACCAAGGTTGAGTTGCCTACAATCTTTTGATATTGATGCCAAATAGTTCGCATAACACTTTCGATTTTTAATACAGTTAACCAAATGTAAGCAGTTATTTTCTAATACTAAGTCTTGAAAGAGTAAGTCATTGTGACTGTACGAATAATGCCTTGTGATATTGATCCCAAATAACTTGCATAACGGTTTTGATTTTTAATACAGCCAACCACATACAGGCAATCACTTTTTAATACTAAGTCTTGAAAGCATAAGTCATTGTTACATTATGAATAATGCATTTTGATATTTATCTCAAATAGGGATGGAAATGGATTAGGAGGTTCCTCGATGACCACTAGTTGTGGGCATACATGTTAGTGAACAAGAGGAGGAATAAAGTTTGTGAACTGCCACTACGGTGTGAGCCCAATGGTAATGTTGCCTCACTTTACTGAAGCTGCGTGGGTTTGAACCCAAGGCGATGCTTAACCCCCCGCCCCGCCTAAGAGATAGAGATAAGTAAGAGAAGGCAATGAATAATCAAACATGTTAGTGAACAATTTCTCTTTTTTGTTATAAGAAAATAACAATGTTGTCTGTAATTTACGAAACATGAAATCTGATTATCGAATCTCAGTTGATTGTAATTCAGTGGAAAAAAGAACATATATAAGCTCTAACTTGTCTGAACAAAAGCAGTACATTTATAGGATACCTCAATTTGCTAAACCCTGTTGAACAGCTGTGATAATAATCTAACCACTTTTTAGATCAAAAAATCTCTTGCGTAGCATAAAATTAGGGTTGGCAAAAAAATTCATTAATTTTTAATCCATCCAATCCATCCATATTAAAACCAATTCAGTCCATCCAATTAGAATAATGTATTTTATTGGATTGAATCTAATAAATTAAATTTAATTATGGATAGTTATTTATCCATTTAATATATCCGTTGGATATCCATAAAAATCAAAATGGATATTCAATTTTTTATTTTTAATTATTTTAACACTTTCACTTTCACTAAATATTTTTTGAAAGATAAATTTTAGAGATAATTTTTTTAAAAATGAGTGGATTGGATATCCATCCATCCAATCCATTAAAATTGATTAATAAATGGATTGAATATCCATCCATTAAATTAAGTCATGGATGGATTGGATAATATAAAGTATTTTGTAATGGATCTTAAATGGATTAAAGGTTTATTTTGGATCCATCCATAATGATCCAATCCAAAATCAAACAAATCCATCCATTTGACACCCCTAAAACCACTGCCTTATAAAAACATTTTAGTATTACATGTTGTCACCAATAAATAATGCCTACTGTTACACTCTTTTATGAGTTCTATTATGTTTAGATTTATTATGAGTAGGATTGGTCATTGAAATTGTGAACATGAAAGATATGGTTTAGTTTTAATAAATATTCAAAACTTTTGTCCATCCCTCTTTATTAACTATTAATTTGAATGTTTTATTTGATTGAGACTTAATATTATGTAATTGAATATGTCGGCTTTTGTAATATGAATGAGAAGCAATTAGTATATATATATATATAGTTTAAGCATGACAAACTTTTTTTATGAATATAATTAACCACGATTTAATCGTAATTAAACATTAACTTAGTCACGGTTTAATTGTAACAAAGTAATTTATAGAATATATTTTAATTAAAATTGACCTATGATTACTTAATTAACACCTAACCTTATTTAATACCACGGTCCCTAAAACTATGTCAATAAATTAATATTTTTTATTTTTAAAACTGTGATTTTAGTTAAACATGATTTTTAAGATATTAACAACAGTTCAACCAAAAAAATTTTTTTTTTTTTAAGTCTAACCAATCAATCTATTTAAAAGGTTATATAATATATTTTTTAAAATTTATTTATTAATATTTTTTATTTTAGAAAAGTCTTTTAGTACTAACGAATAATTAATTATATATATTATCATATTTTAATATTTATATAATATAATTAATTTATAAATAATATAATATTTTTTAATAAGCTCATTATCTATTTCGTTAATTTATTTAAAAATAAATTTGTTAACTAATTTAAAAGTCTTATTATAAAATATATATTTAAATAAATTTTTAGATTAAGTTAAATTTTAAAAAATAATTTATATTAAATAAATAAATAAGATTCAAATTTTATATTTAAAAACAGACCATACTTTTTTAAAACAAGGTGTAACATGACTTAATCCATTTTATCTCTAATTCCAAATAATTTGCATAACGCTTTTGATTTTTAATACAACCAACCACTTTCTAACACTAAGTCTTAAAAACATAAGTCATTGTAAATTTGTAACTATATTATTTTTTATATATTATTTTATATTTACAATTTTTACTATTTAATTTATAATACATCTTATCTTATATTTTACACATCTAAATTCTAACGCACCACGTCACACAAATGTAAAATGATTTGCTTGGTGTTGATGTGAAGCATGCATTATTCTTTCTTTATAAAGAGGCATTTGTTATTTACAATATATTAATCCAGCGCTGTTGTGCGGAGCACACCTCAGAAATTGACTACCGAGCCCTTGTTCTGAGTTGTAGAAAATGGAAACGTCGTCGTATATAAAGGCGACCTGACATCGTTGGCCTTAGGAAGTGAAGACCACAGAGTCCACTAGACCACTACTCTCGGAGGTGCTTTCAAACTTTGAAAGTTGAGAGTAACGCTACCAAATCCATTTTTTCCCTCTTTGAAATGGCAAGTAAAATGAGGGTGGAGGAGCTGCGAACGGAGCTCCACCAACGTGGACTCGCCACCACCGGAATCAAGCCTACTCTGGTATCCTCAAACCAAACCAAACCAAACCACCATCGTTTTCTTTTTTTCTGGTACCATAAGCATATATATTTATATATATTTGGTATCCTTCCCTTCCTACAGGTCCGTAGGCTTAAAGCCGCTCTTCGCAAAGAAACTCAGCAAGTGACAGGTGATGGTGATACTTGTTCATCTCATAGAAAGAGAGCAAGGGATTCCGACAATGTTGACCACCGTATGTTCTTCCTCATTTTGCTTTTTGCAACTTGCCTTTTCATAATTTATTGCTCTCCAAATGACAACAAAATTGAGAATTCTAGGATGCTCAGAATCGAATCTGTTCTGTTATTTTCCATGTAACTTTGGAGCATATACATTGCATATTATTATGTCTTCCTTTTTCACAATTAAACTAGTGGCTATTATGGCTGACTGCAGAGGAGGAGGCACCATCTTGCCCAGATGGAGAGGAGGAAAAGATAGTCACTGCAACCAAAAAGGGTGCTGCTGTTCTTGACCAATGGCTTCCAGATTACGTAAAAACACAATATCATGTTCTCCAACTGGCAAGTCTAATACCAGTAGTTGCATATTGTTGTTGTATGTCACTGAGATATTGTTCAGATTCGTAGCTTTTGTGAGGATAACGGGTTTCAGACTGACATTGTATATTTTTTACAATGCAGGGTGGTGAAATCTATGATGCCATGTTAAACCAGACAAATGTTGGGGACAACAATAACAAGTTCTATGTGATTCAAGTTCTTGGTTTAGCTCTCAATTCCATCTGCATATTGATGATCTCGTGATAGCTTTTTGATACATTGATTTATTGAATGCGAGTGCTTACAGAAATTTGTGTCGCTTGACTTGTAGAAAGCATGCTCTGCCTTGTGTTTCTCCAGTAATTTTTCATTCATTCCACTGGTTTTTCTGACTGCCTATATCAAAATTTATCGCAGAATCTGATGATGGTGGTAAATTCCTTGTTTACAATAGATGGGGAAGGGTAGGCGTAAAGGGACAAGACAAGATACATGGCCCTTACACATCACGTGAAAGTGCCATCCAGGAGTTTGAACAAAAGTTTTTAGCCAAGACCAAGAATGCTTGGTCTAATAGGAATAATTTTGTTTGCTACCCAAAAAGTTATGCATGGTTGGAAATGGACTACAGTGGCAAGGAAAAAGAATCTACAGTGAGTTATATTGACTCTATTCCCCTTGTTGCATTATCCTCTTTTCATGTAACTTGATGTGCCTTTTGCAACTAATTCTGGTCCACTCTCTCTTGATCATGAAATTATTTCACTGTCTCTTTTATAAAGAAGCATTTGTTTTTGTATTTATAGAGTAGACTTCACTCATTTCTTGTCAATGGCAATTGATGTTATCTTCACTTGGGGTTGCGCTGGGGGAGAGGGAGCGAAAGGAAGAAACTATTTAAATTGGTCATTGACTCATTCTAAACATTTGGCAATTGGCTTTTAGGTCACAGAAAATCCTGGCTACGCTTTAGGAAAGCAACCTCTGGAATCAAAACTTGATCCCCGTGTTGCAAAATTTATATCTCTTGTTTGCAACGTGAGCATGATGTATCAGCAAATGATGGAAATAGGTTAGTTGGTTAGTTATGGTTTCTTTCTAGTTTCTATGGGATGAGTCCCAGATCATATGATCCAAAAGCATGCTAGACATTCATTTGTGTCATTTAAATCAATAAGATGGTTTCCTTAGATACAACAAAAACACAGTTGATACTCATTGTCATGCATTTGAAATCCCTTTCTCTTGAATTGTGTTATAGCCTCATTCAATATTCTTTATCTTCTTTAACTGTGGGATCTTTCTTTTAGGGTACAATGCAAACAAGTTACCCCTTGGAAAACTTAGCAAATCAACAATTTTGAAGGTAAGCCTTTGGGCATGTAAATTTTTTCTCCTTTGGCATTTGTTTGATTTTATTTATTGTTCCTTTCAGAAGTCTATCATATATACTAATTTCTTCTTGTGCTGCTATCATGTTGTTGATGAAATCAACATTGTTTAATACCATTGAACTTCTAAAGTAAATTATAGTTTATGTCTTACAAATTCTTTTTCTTTTTAAATTTGAGTAATTCAAGAATATATCCTTGTACTTATGGGTGAGAATAACAAAATTAACACTTTTCCACCAAGAGATAAGTTTACATATTGTTATTCAGAAGCCTTTTGGTTTCAACCTGCTTCTCTTTTTGCTTTAAAAAAAAAAATAATAACAATAATATAAGTTAAAACCTGAGGTCTTTACATCTTGATCATGGTGCACAAGTTCCCTTGTGTGATGACTTTTTTGTTTTCATCTTCTTGGTCACTGCAGTTTCAACTTGCATGTTTTGCATATCTTGTTTCATTGAAAAATTAACCATTTATATTTCTTAAATTATTTAGGGCTACATTGTTCTCAAAAGACTTGCCGATGTGATTGATAAATCTGATAGGAAAGCTCTGGAGCAATTAAGTGGGTAAGAAATTCCGTTGTCTTTTTATTGTCCTCAATGTGCAATGCTCTATCTTTATCAATTGAAGTACTTGCCTTTTTTTAGTTGCTTTTGAAAGAGCTGTGTGCTGCTTTACCTATATTATAACCCATTTTCGGTCATTTGAGGTTGAGAATTTTGGCTTTAAAGAAATTGGATTACCATATTTTATAACTGGTTGATTGGCTTGCTGCAGAGAATTCTACACTGTAATTCCTCATGATTTTGGATTTAAAAAAATGCGTAAGTTGTTTCTCTCTGACTTATTTATCTCGCACACACATAGACATTTATTTTATATTAGTTCTAAATCATAAACGTAAATTTCTCATTGTGGTTGTTGTGCATTCTTTTCTGGGAGGCACACTAATTGACATGGAAATATAAATAATGGCAGGTGAGTTTGTAATTGACACCCCTCAGAAGTTAAAACGCAAGTTGGAAATGGTAATCCTTTTCTTTCCAGTTATAAGTATTGATCTGGTTATTCTGGTTGCTCTTAGAATATACTTTTCCTTTTCTCTTCTTCTGGGTGGTGGATACTCTTCTTGATGAGGGTTGTTATATTATATACTTTCATTTATGGCTTTTTTGGCTCTCCTGTTAGCCTAAGTAGCTTCCTATTGTCCCCTTGTGATCAACTTCCTCCAATTTTTTTGCAATTTTTCTAGAAAAGAAAATTAGTTTTACCTTTGTTTATTTAACCAGTGACATTGTTTGACTCCTTCTACTCAATTAAAGGTTGAAGCTCTTGGTGAAATTGAGGTTGCAACAAAGCTCTTGAAAAATGACGCAGAAATGCAGGTACCCCTTGTTTTCTTTCTTGTAGTTGATTGGCACTATCTGGGATTTTTTCGAGTCTTGTTTTCAAATTTTACTGGTATACTCCTATGGGTGTTGAAAGTTTGATGGAAATTTAAATATTTAGCATTAAACCACAAGTTTTGATGAATTACTCATGAATGTATTTGATTTGTCCCTGGTATCCCACATTTAAATGAGTAAATATTTTATGGTTTAATGTTTAGTTCTTTTGGTGAAATGAATGGACAGCTACGGAATATTTAGTATGTTAGACTTCCCAATTTGATTTGTTTACTTTGAAAAGTAATTATTTGCACCAATTTAGTATTGGAATTTATATGTGTAATGTTTTATTTATCACAATTCTGTATAAACAGGAAGTGCCCATTTGCCAATGATATCCACTTGTCTTTTGAATGAAATGCATTCCTATTTTGTTTGTGCTAATTGTTTCCTTCCAGTTGAAAATTCACTGTTTTTCTAACTAATATTTAGACAACTCGGTTCTTAAAATGTTAAAATAAAATGGCACCCATATGACATTCTGTTTTCTATACATTTTTTAGTAATAATTTCTGCATTACTTTTCTGGTTAGGCTCATTCTAATTTATGATTATGATTCTGGAATTGCTGTAGGGAGATCCCCTGTATACTCATTATCAACGCCTTCATTGTGAACTGGTACCAGTTGAATTTGGTTGTGAGGAATTCTCTATGGTAAACAATTGTGCTGTCTTTGTAATTTTGTTGTATAAGTTTAAGGTAATTGAATACCATGAGAAAAAAAATTAAGAAAGGAAAAGTGAGATCTAAATGGTTTTAATGTTTCTTCTCATTTGATTTGAAATATCATTTTGTTCCTGAGCTTAAAAGACATTCTGCAAAATTGCATACTGTAGTCTCATTAAATTTGACCTGTTGCTGGAGCTTCAATTGCTAATCCTGACACCTGCCACCCCCTTTTGATATCATTTTGCTCCTTTTGATGTCATCAGATTGAAAAGTATATGAAGAACACTCATGCAGAAACACATTCAAACTATACTGTGGAAATTGTTCAAATATTCAGGGTATCAAGAGAAGGCGAGGCTGAACGCTTCAGAAAGGTGTGACTAATGCATTATTGAATAAGGATCTTTCTCCCTTAATTTTTCTTCTATTGGGAATATTATTTGTAATTCAAAGTTTGTTTCGGTTTGTTACATAATGTTTATATGTAGACATTTTGTATTGAGCCAACTGCTTTTCACTCTGTATGACAGTTTTGTAGCACAAAAAATAGGATGCTTTTGTGGCATGGTTCTCGGCTCACTAACTGGACTGGAATTTTATCTCAAGGTCATTCCTTTTCTTATTTGTTCAGTAGTTTCTTTGTATGCATGCATGTGCATATGGAGTGTAGACATTATATTCTTTGATGCAATAATATGTGAGATTGATGCACCATCATCAGGTTTGCGCATAGCTCCTCCTGAGGCACCTGTAACTGGCTACATGTTTGGGAAGGGGGTGTACTTTGCTGACATGTTCTCCAAAAGTGCGAATTATTGCTATGCTACTCATACTGCTACAGATGGGGTGCTCCTTTTATGTGAGGTTGTTTCTTGTCTCAGAGTAAACATTGTTGCATTACTAATAGATCTGCTCTCAGGAATCAGGCTTGAAACTCCAATCATCAATTTCACCAATTGATGCTGCATTCAATTATTATTAGATAAAGATAATTACAACAGCGCAAGTTGGAGATTATTTTGCATTGTTTTGTTATCCTGTGTTGCTGAAATATAATGTGAACATTGTCTGCAAGATTCCATTTAGAAGATTAGGCTTGCAATATGTTCATTATTGATCCACGTCTTTAGGAAGTTTGATTTATATTAAGTTGTTTGCTGTACAATATGTCATATGATTGATTCACTTCTTCAGGAAGTATGATTTATTTGCTGTACTTTTAGGTTGCACTGGGTGAGATGGCTGAGCTTCTAACTGCTAAATATGATGCTGATAAGTTGCCAGAAGGAAAACTGAGGTTTTTGTTTCTCCAATTTCTTAATTGTCACTATTTTGTTTAGTTAACTGACATTGGCAAGTGGAATCATCTAATTCAATGTCTAAATCTAAATTGATCAATTGATTTATATATCTCTATGTAATGTCAGTCAATATAACAAGTTTTCGTGGAGCCTGGCTGGCTTGGTGCCTGCCACTGAATGTTTCTATAACTTCAAATATTGTGTATAACTCATTGTATGCTTTACTAGTTGAGTTTATATTATATGCAATCTCATACTGCAGCACAAAAGGAGTAGGAGGAACCGCACCGAATTTTTCAGAAGCTCAGGCACTTGAGGATGGGCTCATAGTTCCCCTAGGAAAGCCAAAAATAAATTTAGGCATAAAGGTATTACATTAGAAGTTAAATTTTCATCAGCAGAGAAGTTTATTGGTGATTGCCATGACCTGATACTTCACATCTAATCACTTTGTGTTGCAGGGATCTCTATTGTACAATGAGTACATTGTTTATAATGTGGAGCAGATTAGGATGCGCTATGTTGTTCACGTAAATTTCAACTTTAAGTCAAGTTAGTGGCCAGACATGATTACTATGTTATTATATGTATCTTTCATCATTTTCTGGTTCGCCAAGCCAATCAACAATGAGGATCTGTGTAAAGTATTTTTACTGAGAAAAGTGAAAAGATGCACTGTGTTTTACCCATTGTGATTAAGAAAAATGAAGTTAAAAGGCTTAGTGCTTTCGTCTTTTTGTGATAACTGATAATATTGTAAGCCAAAAGAAATAAATGGAAACTAGGATTAGGGATAATTAACGGAGGTAAGAAATGTCAACAAAAACAGTTGGTAGTACTCCAGTAGTGCAGTAGTGACAAACAAGTAAAATAGAAGTCATTTTCCGTTTTTAGGAAGGGTTGGGGGGGGGTTGCGTGATTTTTCGTAAACTCTAAATTATACCAGAAAAGGAACCACCATTTGTTTGTCCGCGAAGTACTGTGTGAAATAAGACCCATATAAAACACAATTTGTGTACCCAAAAAAAACCACATAAATTCAGCGTGTTCACTTGAAATTTCAGTGCTTGAATTTGCTTAATTTTTTTTAAAAAATCACCTTTTTATTTATTTATCAAAACTCTGTCAATATTGGCTAAACCTAATTCAATGCCCTTGCATTTCGGCCGAAGGAATGACTTTGCTTACTGTTTGGGCTTTGGCATTCAAAAGACATTGGGAGGAATTTGCTGTTTCGAAATGGTAGGTATTGGTAGCTTAGTTTTCTGTTCTTGCTTTGGCCCTTTGGCCCTCCAACGTATCAAAGAAAAATGAGAAACTGACATTAATGGGTTTCATATTAAAGGGAGGGTAAGTTCCAAGTGTAATATTGGTAAACGAAGGAGAAAACTGAAGGGAGGAGGTAATGATGTGTCAAAATTGGCTGAGCCGGTATTAGTAGGGGTATTGAGCCGGTATTAGTAAGGGTATCGAATAATTCGATAAAATAGACAAGTTGAATTAAAAAATTTAATGTAAAAATGAATTTTAACTAGACTATGTCAACTTGATTTTGGTTTGACTTGACGCAGGCCAACTCTCAATTCAATTTGGACTAAATTTTACAAGCCTGATGTTTAATTTTTAATTAAGTTATTATTATATAATTATATGATATATAAAAATTTTGTTCTTATATTTTTTATGTAAATTAATATTTTTATCAAAAAAATATTTTTATTTATTGTTTGATGAGATTTAAATTATGCAAAAAAAATGTTTAAACATAAGAATAAAACTTTTTAAGTGTTGAAAACTAAAGAAACAAAAAACAAAAAATATATGAAGCGAGTTAGCTAAGCCTAACCCGTAACTTGCATAGGGCTGGGTTAGGCCAGTAATTTACCAACCTATAATGTTTTTGGCTCGACTCGAAATGTAGTTGGCCAGATGTGGACCTACTCATTTTGACATTTCTATGTATTAAATGAACATACGTTTCAGGGTTTGTTTAACAAATTCTTTGTTATGAAATAAAAAAAATATTAAGTATTAAATGAAAAGTAAAACATTCAATACATTATAAACTTAAATGGTTTCACTTTTCATTTAAAACTTGCCATTTTTTATTCCTCAACAACTACCTTAAGGGCACTTGTTAGCAAAATCATTTTAGTGTATTTAGAATATAAAAAATAGAAAATAATTTTATTTGTAAATTAAATCTTGTGTTTGAAATGTTAAAAAATAATAAATAATTTCATTTCTAAAATTTCATATATTTCATTTCTTTTTATTTATAAATTTTATCAAATTTAATAGGATTTGATTTATTTAAAATAAAAAGATTATTTTATCCTTAATAACTACTTCTAATTACCTCTCATAAAAATAAAAATATAAAATAATAAAATAAAATAAAATAAAATCAATTCCTATTTTAGTGAGCTACAAACACAAAATTAAATTTCTAAATCATTTCAAATTTTATTTTTTTAATAAATTCTAAACACAAAATTTGATTACCAAATTAATTCAAATCAAATTATTTCTAATTTTAATTAATTCCAAACACTACCTATGTATTTTTAATTTGAGAAATACTAACACCACACTTTTTTGACACTTCTTTTAATATTTATTTTACTATTAATTTAAAAGTATTAGTATTTTTCTCCTAATAATCTTTTTTAAATATATAAGGTAAATTAATAATAAAGTAAGTATTGAAAGGAGTGTCCAAAAGAGTATGTTGTTAACAATTTTTTTTTTGGTAAAAAAACACTACCTATGTTATGTTTTTTTCACATGTGATTGGGTTTGGATTCGAGCAAATGTTGAAAGAATTTATCATTGCGTAAATTTAAGGGGCAAAGAAGTAAGTGCATTTTTGTTGTGTTGCTGTTCCTTTTTCTGAAGCATAGTCAAACACATACATCAAGTGCTGTAGCATTTTAGCTGCTTGGGAGCATGATTGAGTTTCAAAAGCTTTTGAATAGTAGGAGTGCCTGACCAAATAAAGCATTTACTGCATACCAAGTGCAGGGTGCACACGCCAATATTAAAGTCCTTAGATTTGATAATGACCTCATCCTGAATCTATGTTCTTCTTCCACAAGATAGAGAGCATGGCCAATTTTTTTAAAAACCATTATTGTTCCAATCCATCTTCAAATGACATTAAAACATCACCATTCCCTACATGGACCTTATCGGTTCTTTAATGCATGATACATGAGTGCTTGTCAAAATTTAGGAATCCACTGTGACATACAAGCACTGTTACATTTTGCCTTTGAACCTTTGTGCATAATTCAATTGGCATGGCAGTGAAGGGGATGATACAGCAAAGAGTAATGATGGGCTGCGAAAGTGTGACCTATGTAGAAACTGAACTAGGATTTGAACCATTGCTGCACGGCAAAGGTTCTCGCATGCTATTCACTAGACTTCGCAATGTTTCATTACTCCTCCCCGGAGGGGAAAAAAACCCCTCTCAAAACAGGGCTTGTAGGGGATACGTCATGAAAGTGAAATAGTTTTTGTCTTAGCTTTAGATCCTTTATCAAGTGGTAAAGGTTGGAACTGGTTGTGGGAGAGACTAAAAGTCCAAATCTGCTCTGAACAGAGGATGATGGCCTTAATATGCATAAAACAAAAGACGAGTTATCCACACGTTAGAACATTTGAATGTTCATTGGTATTAGCCCACAAAATATATATATCATCAAATTGAACAGATTTATCATTTATGTTTAAGAAAATAATTCTTCCACACTATCTTTTACATTTTTTGGTTACATCTTCTGTATTAAAAAAGAAAGAAAGACATAGAATGTGTTTTAAAAGTGTGTTTATCTTATTTTATTTATTTAAAAAAATAATATAAAATTAATATACAAATAACGTCATCGTTATGTTTATGTGGTTATTGGTTTCCTGTTAAATTTGACGTAACGACAACTTATTGTGTGTTTAGAAATCCGTTTACAATTACAAATGTGACTTTCTCGTTCTCAAACGGTGTGTATTTTTGTTTGGTTATTTTGCTTTTTATTTGCTTCAATAAAATGTCACTCTCTAAGTGACATTAGGAGTAAAGTAAGAAAATTTTATTTTTAGATTGAAATTTTTCTCGGTTGAAGAAATTGAATGACAAAATTTAAATCTTAACTTTTTTTTTTTGAAGTTTTTATTTTCTCAACTATTTATTAAATTTAATTTTAAAATAAAAAATTTTAAATATAAATCACATTACTATAAATTTATTAATTTTAATCTAAACACACGTTTAATGCTTGGTGGATACCAACTTGAGAGGTGTGGAAGTTTGGTGTTCTTCACAAGAAATTGAAATTTTTGGCTAGGCACTGTCCTGAAGATAATGGGCACACTCACATGGGTTGGGACTGGGGTGGGGCTCATATTAGCTACTGTAGCTAAGCAAGAAAAATCCGTCTCTCACTGGCAGTGTTTAGGTATTAATGTTACTCTTTGAAATTCTTGTAGTCTACCCTCTCTTAAACAACCAAAAACTTTGAGTAGAAAAGGTATGGGCCTATTACATATAGGGAATCATATCAACCTAGGGAGCCTCCCAACTTTCTCTAAAACTCACACAGGCACTTACATGCCTTGGTGCCATACTCAAAAACTTGCGCCCAACACGCAAAGCCTACGTGCACTCATACATTATTCTTCTCCCCCTGCTTGGCGCTTGCTCCATCCAATTCTTTCTTTGCAAATGAAAAAAAAAAAAGGAAACCCAATGTAGAGGAGTCCCGTGTGCATGTGGGACCCAACATTCCTGATGCAAAGGCTGGCATTAGTACACTACAGGGGCAAAGGGCCTTCAGAGGGCTTGTGCTAGTCTCTCTACTGCAGTGATCCTCAAATGAACAAAGGGGTTGGTGACTTTTTTTTTTTTTAATTGAAATTAAGGCAGACAACACTCAATTTGGGTTTTCTTCGATATCCCTTGTTTGAATTTCTGTGTGTACTGGCATGATGGCATGGTTTGCCAGAGTTTTTCTTTTTTTCTCCACAGAAAGACCTTCACTTCACTTCACTCATTGCTCCTGCCACGTTACTTACTACTTAGATAAACCTGTTTTGCTTTACCTATTTCTCTCCCTGTCTGTCTCTAGAGTTGCGACCTATAAATACTGAGCCTTTTCCTCTGTCTAGTTCAACTTCCACTATCTTCCTCGTCAAACTCAAATTAAGGTGTGCAGTGCTGTCTTCAATGGGTGAGAAGCTCCTTGTTGGAGAAGCAGGGCACGTGCAAATCTCTTGGCTCTCTCAGATGCCACTGAACCCTTTGCACGTGCTCCCCTTCTCCAACACGGCTTCCTCACCCTTGCCTCCCTTGCTCATTCTCCTCAAGTGATAGTCTTGCACTTCATGAGGTAATTCTGTCCTTGTTGCTACGTAAACTTCCTAATTTGCAACATGCCTCTTCTTCTTCTTCTTCTTTTTCTTCTTGAAACAGTGTGAAGCATATCACTTTTAAATTGTGGTCTCCAATAACTGTACGCATAAAGAGAGAAAGAGGGGGAAAGAAAGAATTACCATTCGATCTGACTACCCCATAAACAGTGAAGTTATTTCAGTTCATGACTGAGATAGCTTGTGTACTGTACTGTGTGTACCATGGATGTTTATGTATGAACTATGACCACATTCACTTTTTTTTTTTTTTTACTGCTGTAGACCGTGTTTGTAGTTTGAAACTGGACCAAAGGACACTGTTCTCTGTGTATAAGCAGTTTCTGAACTTGAACACCGTTCGGTTCTTTCGAGTCTTCAACTGAAAGTTAACATGGTAATGTAACTCAGGCACCAGACACACACAGCAGAGCTGCTGAGGACGAGTTACTTTGGAGTGTAATACAAGAATGTTTGAATGAGCAAGGCTTGTAGTGTAATAAAAAAATGATGGAACATACTTAAAACTCAGTCTCAGTACGACAGTTCAGCTGTCCAAATGCTACCTATTAACTGTTTCAACTCTTTTTTTATATATAATTAGAGGAGATATTCTATGTATATAAATGTACCAAATTATTTTTACACATATTTATAAAAAGTTAAAGAGAAAAAAAATGAGTCTTACTAAATTTATTCATTATAAAAAATTATTTTTTAAATTTTTATAAATATATATAAAGATAATGTGTTATATTTGCATGTATACAAAAATAAGAGGAGGTCCAAGACTTAGTATGGAGAAGGGGAAAGTTGGCTAGAGTTGAGGTTAAGCAACCGTTATGAAATTTATACTTGAGAGTTGAGACCTAAGTGTATAACTTATTTGCAGGAAAAATCCTCTGAAGAGACAACAATGTTAAGGGGTTAGAAAAGCACAGTTCTTCATGGAATTAGACGATTTCTTAGTTAAAACTTGCTTTTATTTTGAAAAGTTAAAAAAATTGCTAAAGGAGTTCAAGCCGCTTGGTACTGAATACTGATTTTAGACCACGAGAGGGAAATTATCGCAATCGGCGTCATGTTTGATGCATAATTAAGCTAAGTTTAGACTAGAGCTTACGGCAAACAGAATAGGAGGAGTGTCAAGCACGTGGAAGTTCACGAATAAGACAGAATATGCACGCAGCAGGTTACATTTTAAGAGTTACTATACTTTAAAGCGAAAACCAACTGCATGATAAAGCGCAACTTACTTTTCACATGATTTGACTTTAGTGTGTCGGTTTACGAAAAGAATTTCGTAAGATTTAGCTTTTTCCTATACGACGAGATTTAATTACTGCAAATTCGTTATCAAAGCACTGAGCAGCTTTATTACTTATTAACAAGGACGACATAATGAATTGGTGAAGCTTCCTTCCAGTTCATACCCATTGTTCGTATATAAAAATATTTAGAAAATATAGTGTAAATTATTGTTTATCCCCTATAGTTTCATTGTTTATTACCTTATCCTCATGAACTTTTGTTATGTTGTTACTAAAACCCCTTAAATTTTTGTAGGAAATGTTAAATTCCGTTAACTTTAACGTTTCTGAGTCTTACAAAAAAAATTGAATTGTCATGGCTTTGACTGTGATTAATTAATCTTTTGTCATTAAATTATAAATTATACTTTAATACCATCTCTATATTTTATCTGTGTGATAAATGTGATACATATATTTTTAATTTAATTAGAGTTTTAGGCTAATTAACATTGATTTTTTTTGTTTTTTTATGTTAAAGTTAATATTTTCACTTTAACTCAAAAGTTTAAAAATTTAGTAATATATATATAAAAAAAAAGAGTTCAGACTGGTCAAGTGATAACCAATAAAATTACAAGGGATAAACTATAATTTATCCTAAAAGAAAAAAAAAATGATTTTATTGCTTCAAATAATAATCGGTTAATTTAACCGGATAATTGGTCCATTTATTCAAATTTTGACTAGTTTTGACTAATATAACGTAATCTAATTATCAATTTTGTTATGAGATAAATAAAAACCATAACCAATTAAGTGTTAAATTCACAATTAAATCAGCTGAATGGTGGTCGGATTTTAACAACTCTCCAACAAAGTTATGCCACTGTTACACCTATTCATTAAACTCCCATTGCTTGTTATGACAATTGTCAACTTGTCGCCATGTTGAAAATATATTTTATCATACCATCAAATAATAATTTTGTACATGCAAGTAAAAAAAAAAAATTGAACATGGATAATAGTTATTGCAAACTTATATAATAGTGTGTATAATTAAATTTTATCAAAAAAATTGAAACTCATTTATTTAATCAATTATTAAAAAGTATATAAAAATCATGTTAACTCTAACGATTTAATTGAGTGATGAATGAGTATGTAATATATAGATAAATATATAATCACAAGTTTAAATTCTAATTACATCAATTATTTATGACTATACTATAAGAATTTTTTTATAAATCCTCTAATTTTAACGTGATTGATTTGTCTTTTATCGAACAAAGAAAATAAATTAGTTAAAATGTACACGAATTATTCAAACACCACTTAACTATAATACTTAAATAATATAAAAATATTAAAATTTATATTTGAGTAAATTTATTAATTTTAAACGTTTTTTATAACTATACATTAGTTGATAGAGTTGAAAATTATGATAACAAATTAGTCAATGCTTAATACTTTATAACCTCATTTGGTTTCGCTCAACTAGTCGCGGTGTTTCATTGATAAGTTCTGGAATAAGTCATTTTGTGGTATATCTTAACTTTAAAATGAGAAAACATCCCCTCTTTGTAATTTTTTAATAATAAGATTATATTTTATTTTAACTATGTCTATGTTGAGCTTTGTTACAAATCCCTACATAGTTAGTCTCAAGTCCGGATAAAATATGAAGATTGTGTTAGGTAATCGACAATCAACGTAAAATGTTTTCGAATCTTTATGACATAGATAAACGATGTGATTGTGTTAATGCTAGGTCATTTTTCCTAAGCAATGCGTTGTATGACTCGAGTACAATATCAAATGAGCAAAAACCGCTACATCATCGCCTGAGTGTACTAAAAAATAAATAAAGGTTCTCATATTTTCGTGAATGAGTGTGGGTAAAAAAAGTAATTCATAAGAGTATGATGCATTTTTTGAACTTGGAATATAGACACAAAAATAGTTGACACCATGATTAGGAAGAGGATTAATTTTATGTGCCTACAAGAAACTAAGTGGGTTGCAAAAAAGATAAAGGAACTTAACACTTCAAGTTTTAAGCTTTGGTACACTGACAATGTCAAATTTAGAAATAGATAGACATAATAATAGATAAGAATAGAAAGAATAATGTTGTGGATGTGAGAAGACTCATAGATAGGATCATAACGTTGAAGTTTGTTGTGGAATAGGAGACTTTTAATGTTATTCGTGCATATGCACCCCAAGTAAGGTTAGACGAGCACTATAAGATAAAATTTTGAGAGTATTTAAAATGTTTAATTCAGAAAATACCATTAGGAAAGAAGATTTTTCTATAAGATGACCTAAATGGTCATGTGGGGAGCGAATTAAGGGGGTATGAGGGTTTGCATATGGAGTATAGTATAGGATTAGCTAATGCAGAGGGTAAAACGATTCTAAATTTTTTGTTAGCTTTTGATTTTACAATAACTAACACTTGTTTTAGGAAGTAAAAAGATTATCTTATCACATACAGAAGCGGGGGTTCTTGATCTCAAATTGATTTTTTTCTAATAAGAAAATATGATAGAAAGATGGCTCACAAAGTTATTTAACGAAATAATGAAGTCTAAGAAAATACCAAATGAAAGGAATAGAAGCATTTTAATCTCTATTTATAGGAACAATGAAGATATATAAAATTGTGCAAATTACAGATGGATTAAACTCATGAGTCATATCATGAAGTTATGAGAAAGAGTAATTGAACGAAGATTAAGACAAGAGACTCATATTTCATAGAATCAATTTAGTTTTTTGCCTGGGAGGTCAACTATAAAAGTAATCTATCTTCTACGAAGATTGATGGAGAGGTATCAGAAGAAGCAAAAAGATATACACATGATTTTTATTGATATAGAAAAAGCCTACGATAGGGTATCGAGAGAAGTCTTGTAGAAGGCTCTAAAGAAGAAAGAAATTTGTATCGCTTATATTCAAGCAATCTAAAATATGTATGATGAAGCTAAAACTAGTGTGAGAACACATGGTGGAGTCACAGAAGATTTTTCTATAACTATAGGATTGCACTAATAATCAACTTTGATTTTATATCTTTTTACATTAGTTTTAGATGTGCTTACTACGCATATCCAAGAGTCAGTGACACAATACATGTTTTTTGTAAATGATATAGTCTTAGTTAGAAAGTTGAAAGAGAAAACAAATGAGAAACTAGAGCGATTAAGACGAGCTTTGGAAAAATATGACTTATGTCTAAGTAGAAGTAAGACAGAGTAAATGAAATGTAAGTTTAGTAAGAAATGTGTTAATACTAGCTTGTCAGTGAAAATTAGAAATCATATCATACCACAAGTCACACGTAGGGGTGTCAAATTAGCCACCCATTCGAATCGGCATTTTTAAGTTTCGCAATAAATTTAAATTCAGATTTTGTAACCCAAATTTCATTTTTAGCTTTACTTAAAAGATAAAAAGAATGGCCATACCACCATTCAAGCATATGTAAGGTTCATCTTAGATTTTAAATTTATCATATCCATTTTGTTTAAATGACGAAGATAGATTTTGACATAAACACGGTTTAAGATATTAAATTTATCATACAAAATGACGAAGATAGAGGGAGATGTAAACTATAAGATTTAAGATAAGATAAGATTATGTATGAATGCATTAGAGAAAAAGTATGAGTAACACCTGTTGTGGAAAAGATGAGAAAATCTCGCCTTAGGTGTTTTAGACATGTAAGGAGAAAATCTTCAGAAGCTCCAGTAAGAAGAGTAGATCAGGTGAAGGATAATCTAATAATTAGAGGTAGATGGAGACTAAGAAAGATTATTAGTGAAATGATTAAAAAAGATTTAAATTTGAATGACATTTATGAATATTTAGTTTATAACAGGGTACAATGATATCGTTTGATCCATGTAGTCGACTCCATTTAGTAAGAAAAATGCTTGATTGTTGTTGTTATTGATTATATTTTGTTTTAAAACATATTTAAAATAAAATTATTTTAAATAAGTATAATTATTAATTTTTGTATAATAATTAGATAAAAGTCATCTTAAAAATTTAAAAAATTATATTATATATTATTTAGAAAATTATACTTTATTAATGCCAAAATTATAGTATTTAATTTCCTTGCATCATAATTTGTTATTTTTTAATATATACTAAATAACAATTATAAAGATCATAAAATAGAAACCTTTTGTATGTGGTTCCAAAAATCAACGGATTTTACATATTATGATCCCGTAAAAGATATTTTCACAATAATTTTTGTATGAATGTAAATAATTAGTGATTAGTATATATTATATAATAATTAAAGATAAAAATTTATTATTATTATATAATAATTGGTATATTATACGATATATTATTTGGTGATAAATGTGTATTATTTGGTGATAAATGTGTATTATGTAATGTAATAACGGCTAAACAATGTAAAAGTGATTCTGCAAAATAGTGTGTGAATAGGAAAAATGTATAATCCCACTATAAGCACCAGTTCTTAAAGAAAAAAACGAAGTAAAGCAATGAATTTTCCGAGCGGTTTGCAAGAAAATAGTGCGGCTCAACGCTCTTCAACTTTCACTTGGGAGTTTGGACTCTCTTCGGGTTCGGAGCCACGACCAAAATTTAAATAATTCGGTTTCTCTGATCTAACATTTGTTCACCGAGAATCCCCATTTTCCCATCCTTCAACATATCATCATGTGCATCTTCACCACAAGCGATAGCTAGGTTACACCAACCAGCTTCTCCAGAGACCACAATGTTGCACGAGCTTTTGCTAGCGTTACTGGGCTACACCGGCGACTTAATCATCGACACCAGGGAGAGTGACCACCTCTCCGCCCAAACCCCCATTTCCGACGAATGCACTTTCAAGCTCGCTCCTGACATCTCTTTTATCGACCCAAGCGACAGGTTCTCACCAAAGTCTCAATCTTTTCCAAAACCCCAAAAATTCTAGCCAACAATTCCTTCACTTTGTAGGGTTTTTCTAACCAACAATTCATTCACTTTGTAGGGTTTTTTATGTTTTTTTTTTCTGGGCATTTTGGAAATTGCAACATTTTTTTATGCACTATGTTGGTTGCAGGGAACTTATTGAGAGGATCATAGCATTGGGGTTTTATTATAGGGAGCTGGATAGGTTTTCAGCCAAGTCTAGGAATTTAAGCTGGATAAGGTCTGCAAATGCAATTGCAAACCCTTTAGGAAACGTTTCTGAGATGTCAAAGGGGAAAAGGGAGAAGCCCAGTGTTTATCGTAGGGCTCTAGCCAATGGCATTGTTGAGATAGTCTCAGTTTATAGGTCTGCGGTTTTGCATATTGAGCAGTTGTTGTTGTCTGAAACCATGCCCATCTTAGCAACAGTTACTCAAGGCCTTAACAAGGTGAATTTTTCTGTCCCCTTTTTGTGCAACCGTTTATGTTCATTTTGATATTGAATTTGTTTTTCATGTGCTTTCCAGTTTTTTTCCCTTTTGCCACCTTTATATGAGCTGATCCTAGAGATTGAGCGTGATGATGTTCGTGGTGGTCAACTTCTTAATCTTCTACATAAAAGATGCCACTGTGGAGTGCCTGAATTACAGACTTGCATCCAAAGGTATGCAGTACTTTTCACGCATAACATTCTTGGTATTGTTAAGATGCATGTTATGTCATTTCCAATTATGTGATCTGTATAAATTTTGGGGTTGTATTAGTCAATAAACATGTACCGTTTTAACTTGTGATTTTTTTAATGCTATTAGTTACTTATACAGTCTTTAATATAGTCGAAGAATTATAGGAGTGAAGAAAAAATGTTAAACACTATCATGTTGGGTTGCAGGTTAATGAAGGATTTCTTTTGGGGACCAATATGTTTATTATGGTCTCTAAAATACTAAGCTCTTTGTATCGACCTTCTGATCACACTTCCTGCTAATTATTATTCTGTTTTTGGGTAATTCTTGTCCAAAGCTTAGGCTTCTTTGGCACGGGCATCAGGTCATGTATAACCAGCTTGCATCATGGATGGTTTATGGGATTCTTCAAGACCAGCACGGAGAGTTTTTCATTAGGAGGTAACTCAATATTAATTTTTAGTGTGTATAATGTTGATATGCATGTATGTATGTCTCTGTGTGTATGCATATCTTGTATCTCGTGTCATAATTATAGGGGTATACTGATGCAATGGTGTTGTATAACTTGTATTGCAAGTATGGTGACTACCATAAGAAATACATTTTCCATTTATTATCTGAGAGTTCAAAACTTTGTGAAGACCTCTCTGAAAATAATTCCATAATTGATGAATCATACTTCTAAATTGGATATAAAGAATTATTAGTATCAATTGCAGTTATAAGTTATCAAAACAAACATAGCCCCCATTAAATTTTAATATTGTCACCATGATTTGCCGACAACTAAACAATGCTTATTTGTTTTATTCATTGTATTGTACACTTAAGAGAGAACCTATTAGAGAAGAGATAGAAAGGAGAAAGGTAGGTGATGATGACAAATAAAAAGTATGAAATTATGCTGTTAAATCTAAGTAGTCTTTTATCACCCCCACCCCTCCCCTCAAAACAAGAAAAAAGAACTATGAGGGAAAAATATATGGCATGTGTTTGGAAAATGAAAACTAATTTATAGTTTTTCAACTTCTTTAAAACTTTGTGACTGTTTGGATAACATTGGTGATTTCTGATTTCTTAGGTCTTGAAGTATGATATTTGCAATTGATTTATAAATTATCTACATGATCTGATTCATTTACTTTTCAGGCAAGAAGATAGAGATGTAGAGAATAGCTCATCTCATCCAGACATCTCTGAAAAGTTGGCACGCTTGTCAACTGATGATGCATCTTTAACTGATTGGCACTTGGGCTTTCATATTTCTTTGGTAATTGTTCTCATTATTAGCTAATTCTTGACATGCAATGACATGAAGCTCATTTGTTTTCCGATGATGATTGTTTTGTCTCTTATTGTTTGTAGCTTATTTGTCTGTACCGATAGAACTCCAAGTCTCATTCTTTTATGAATTGGAATTTTTCCAGTTTAACAAGTGCAGTTCTTATTGTCCTTTACTTTAAATTGACAGGCTACCGAGGGTTTGTACAAATATTTTTTGTTATTTTTCCCATGCATGAACTTTATCTAAGAGAAACAAGAGTTCCTGAACTTCGGCAATTTATTTCTGTTTTGAGTTATTTGCACATTTTGTTCTGCAGGATATGCTGCCAGAATATATACCTATGCGTGTTGCAGAATCAATTCTTTTTGCTGGTAAAGCTGTCAGGGTTCTACGGAATCCAAGTCCTTCCTTCCATTCTGGGGATGCTGTGTATCCTCAAATGCCTAAACGCTTTCAGAAAATACATGGATTAGCAGGGCGTTTTCATTTTCAGAGGGAGTCTGTAACTAATGCAGGAATGGGACGAGAAGATTTGCTTCCACAATCTGAGGCAGATAAGATTGAAGCTATGCTTCTGGACCTAAAGGTTTTTGTGTCTTACCACTTCACTGTTTCATATAGATGCTGATTTTTCATAGCCATTTTTTTAGTAAGTAGTTGGGTTGTTGGTATACTTTTTATTTGGTTTACTTCTATTGTTCTAACTGACCAATGAATTATATGTCGTGATTCAGATTTTCTTTCCCACTGACATTTCCAAGTTGCCTTAAAAGGAAAACTCATTGTTAACTTTCCACAGGAATCATCTGAATTTCATAAAAGATCATTTGAATGTGCTGTGGACTCTATTCAGGCTATTGCGGCCAGTCATCTCTGGCAGGTGCTAACATAAATATTTTGGTTTATATGTTCATTTTTTTTGGTGCATTTATGTTCAGAGCCTTTAATTTCTATTCCCTTCATGTCTGCAGCTTGTGGTTGTACGTGCTGACTTGAATGGCCACCTGAAGGCCCTGAAAGACTATTTTCTTTTGGCAAAAGGAGATTTCTTCCAGGTAAAGCATGAAATATTATCTATATTAATGTTTTTGATCGCATGAGTGCTTATCAATTTGCATTTTTGTTTTATTTGTATTAAAGAAAATACTATTTATTATATTTTTAAGTTTGAGATAAGTTTGAATGGAATTGACCAAAAAAGAACGCGGGGGGGGGGGGGGGGATAGAGTTTTGGACTTCTGAATTCTGATAACTATCCATAAGATAGTGATTTCAATGATGTGTTTTCTCTTTTTCTGTATGAGTTTGTTTTAACCCTTGAAAGTGATCATGGGTTTCAACATAGTCCTTTTATGCGTGTTTGTGTCAGTTACCATATCATATGGCATTACTTTTAATCAATCATGCTGTACCCATAAAGTACTATGTTGCAATAACTTAGACATACTATGCATTTGAATTACTAATTATTATTACTTAAAAAGGATAACTTTTGGAGGATTTAGTCTATGTGAGGTTATGATCATAAGCACTATACCAATTATGAAACATCTGGTTTTCTAAACATAGTTGCAGTATTTAGTATGTGTAAGTTGTTGCAATTTACTAGTTATTTTCATAGTAGTTTGAGTAATTTGTAATTTGATCATAAGTTATGGTAGATATGTGTTTCTGCCCCTTCATCCCTAAATCTGTGACATCTACATTTTTCTTTGTTTTGGAATTATCGCACTTGGGTTGAATTTTAAAGAATATTCTTTGGAATCAGTAAATTGATTTGATTTCTGAACTAGTAAATGATTCAGTTACAAGGTAGGAGATGTTGCAATTAGTTTAAACATTAAACTACAAAATCAACATTGGGTAGTTCTTCCTCTATATTCTGTGCCTTGGATATGCATCAATTACTCACCGAGGTTCAAACTTAAGCATATCTTGTAATTTTGATGAAGCTATACTGACATCTTTGTTTTACTCATGGTTTTCTGTGTTAGTGTTTCCTTGAGGAAAGTCGTCAGTTAATGCGTTTGCCACCTCGCCAGTCAACTGCTGAAGCTGATCTTATGGTCCCATTTCAGCTGGTTTGTTTAGCTTATGTTTTTATGGCTTTATGCGGTTCACATATTAGTTACTTAAGCTTGTTCATGTTTTAGATGCATTAACAAAGGTTAATTGCATTTTGTTTGCAATGCAGGCTGCATTAAAAACTATTGGTGAAGAAGACAAATATTTCTCTAAAGTGTCCTTGCAGTTAGGGTCCATATTCATTATTGTTCCTTCCACTTGTGTTAGCTTCGAATTAAGCTGTTATGAATTATATGCGCTAAAATTTACTTTCCCTCTTCTAGGATGCCATCTTTTGGAATCACAGTGAAATCTTCCCAATTAGATCTACCAAAGGCAACCTCTTCCGCAGATGTTAGCTCTGGTGCTTCACTTTCAAGTGCTTCTTCAGAAATGTCACTTGATGGTTGGGATGGTATTGCTCTTGAGTATTCTGTTGATTGGCCTTTGCATTTGTTCTTTACTCAAGAAGTCCTCTCTAAGTAAGGTTCTACTCCTATTATCCTGCCGCTAAGGGTGGATTCTTTTCTCTTCCTATTTGTTTTAGATATACTAGATCTAACTGGAAACCCTTTTGATGTGATAAAACTTTACTTAGAAAGTGTCATGGCCTCATAGATGCAAACCAAGTGTGCAAGATGTCTAGGAGATGTTAGACTGCCATTTGCTTTTATTATGAACAAATCATGACCATTGGATCCTATTTGGCATAATGGTGAACATTAAAAGAGCTCTTAAGAAAGTCACATGACTTCTGAGTTTTAATCCTAACCATTCATACAGGATTCAATTATCAGGATATGTCTCCTCACTCTCATAATAAAACAATACTCGGACATGATATGTCCTAATAAACTTGATATATTACTATGTCACTAGCTTTTTTGCACAATTAACACTTTTAACAGGTACCTTAGAGTCTTCCAATACTTACTGCGGCTCAAACGAACACAAATGGAGTTGGAGAAACTATGGGCATCTGTGATGCACCAGTATCACAGTGATTTTTCCAAACACCAAAATGATCGAGACAAGTGCTCAATAACACAGCAGAGATGTCAGCAGTTTCGACCAATGTGGCGTGTTAGAGAACATATGGCATTCTTGATCAGAAATCTCCAATTTTATATTCAGGTTGTCATTCATATATTGTCATTTATGTTAAATTTATTAGATTACTGCTATAAATATTGTTTAAAGTAGATGTGTGATCTATAAACTAGTTCAGTGTTGATATGTTTGTTTGGAATACACATGCACTCTCACACTATACAAGGTGCTTCATATGAGTGGTGATCAACTGACCATGTTCATGTTCCTTTCCCCTCTGCTGATAACATTTTCACTCATATGATGCGAAATAGTTACAAGAGTTTATGTCATTTGACATTTCTATTGTTTTTCTATTACTGTGATATAGTCTGGGTGGTTTAAATATAAATGCAAATTGTTATTATAATATTATTAGCAATATACTTCAATTTGTGTTGAATTGAGCAAAAGAAGCACATTGATGGTGTCCTAATGACAATTTTTTGGCATATACTGTGTCTTTTAATAACAAATAAAATGTCTATTTCACATTCAAAATTTTGTGCTTTCCTTTGCAGGTGGATGTGATAGAGTCTCAATGGAATATTTTACAAACTCATATTCAAGATTCTCATGACTTTACAGAACTTGTGGGCTTTCATCAAGAGTAATAATTTCTCGATTGCGTGTTTTTTAATTTTTTACATTTTGTAGAGGGACATAAATATTGTATTGTTTGATTAACTATTTAACATGTGTTGAAATAGAGAAAGGAAGAGAGACATATGATGAAACCGTGTGTTTCAACTACACAACGGAGGCTGAATATATATACAATAAGTAATGACTAATTACACAATTTACATGATGTGGGACTAACAGTTGTACTACTAATTACACCTAATTACATATGTTGCCAACGAGTTTCCAACACTCCCCTCAAGTTGGAGCATATAAGTCATATGTACCAAGCTTGTTACAAATATAGTTTATTCGAGGTCCTCTCAAAGACTTAGTGAAAACATCCGCCAGTTGATCATTTGAATTGACGAAACTAGTGGTGATGTCTCCAGACAAGATCTTTTCTCTGATAAAGTGATCTATTTCAATGTGTTTTGTCCTCTCATGAAAAAGCCCGGATTGGAAGCGATATGCAAAGCAACTTGATTATCACAAATAAGAGTCATTTGCATAACGTTTCCAAACTGAAGCTCTTTAAGAAGCTGTTTTAACCAAATGAGCTCGCAAGTAACTGAGGCCATGGCTCGATATTCTGCCTTGGCACTTGATCTTGCAACCACATTTTGTTTCTTACTTTTCCAGGAAATCAAATTACCCCCATGGATACACATAACAGTAAGTAGATCTCCTATCAATAGGAGAACACCGCCCAATCAATCGAGTATCCTACAATCTGAGTGTGTCCTTTGTCTTCATAGACAAGTTTCCCGGAGCTCCCTTAATATATCCGAGAATACGAATCACCGCATCCCAATGCCCTTCACAAGGTGAGTTTAGAAATTGGCTCACTACACTCACCGCAAAGGAGATATCGGACGGATGTAACGATAAGATAGTTAAGTTTTCCAACCAAACGTCTATATCTTCCTTGATCCGAAAGTGGCTCCCCACGATCCCAAAAGTCTAACATTAGGATCCATAGGAGTGTCAACCATCTTTGCATTCAATAGTCTGTTTCCTCAAGAATGTCCATAGCATACTTCCTTTGTGAGATTACTTATGCCATCCTTGGATTGTGCCACTTCATTCCCAAGAAATAACGAAGTTTGCCAAGATCTTTGGTCCGAAAGTGATGACCGAGATCTTTGTTTTATCGAGTTATGCCTTGGTGATCACTTGCCGGTGATAACAATGTCGTCTACATATACAATCAAATAGATACAACCTTGGGTGTATGGCGATAGAAGACAGAGTGGTCAGCCTCACTACGAGTCATACCAAACTGCTGCACAACGGTACTGAATCGACCAAACCAAGCCCGGGGAGATTGTTTGAGACCATACAATGACTTGTGTAGACGACACACAAGGCCAGAAGACTCCCCCTGAGCAACAAAACCTGGTGGTTGCTCCATGTAGACTTCTTCTTCCAGATCACCATGAAGAAAAGCATTCTTGATATCCAGCTGATGAAGGGACCAATGGCGAATAGCGGCCATAGACATAAAAAGGCGAACGAAGCCATCTTCGCCACTGGGAGAAAGTATCGCCATAATCCAAACCAAATATCTCGGGTATACCCCTTTGCCACCAAACGAGCCTTTAGGCGATCAAGAGTGCCATCGGGGCCAACCTTGACCGTATAAATCCACCGAATTTCCCGGGAGGAAGAGTAACAAGTTCCCAAGTACCACTTTGCTCTGAAGTGCACACATTTCATCAACCATTGCTTGTCGCCACCCGGATGAGATAAAGCTTCACCTAGAGATTTAGGAATAGACACGAGAAGACAAGGTGGAAAGACAAGCATAATGCAATAAAGAAAGGCGATGGTAGCGAGATTAACATAGTGAGGAGAAGGGTTACGGGTAGATCTAATACCTTTTCGAAGAGCAATGGGAAGGTCGAAGCTAGGCAAAAAGGAGGTGGTGCTTGGGATGAGAGTCCAAAGGAGCTTCGGGAAGTTCTACAACCTCGATGATGGTGGTGGTAGTGGTGGTGGTTGTGGCCGACGACGATAAACCCGGAGAGGCCGGTGGGAGGGACCGGGGCACCAATAGGAGAAGGTGGTGAGGGATCGGGGTAACGGGGACAAGAGGAGGAATGGTAGGGAGGTCCTCAATGATGGGTGGAAGAGGCGGTCGGGGAGACTCAAAGAAAGGAACAGACTCGAAGAATGTGACATCGGCGAGACTAGATAACGCTTAAGAGTGGGTGAAAAACACCGATAACCCTTTTGAGACCGATGGTAACCAAGAAAAACACATTTGATAGAGCGAGCAGACAGTTTGTCAAGACCGGGAGTGATATCATGGACAAAACATGTCGACCCAAAGACACGAGGTGGAAGAGAGTGGAGGAGTTGGTGAGGGAATAAAACGAGAATGGGGAACCCGGTTATCAAAACATAAGAGGGCATACGATTAATCAAATAACAAGCAGTGAGAACCGCATCGCCCCAAAAACGAAAGGGAACATGACCATGATATAAAAGGGTCCGAGTTGTTTCAATAAGATGTCTATTTTTGCGCTCAGCAACCCCATTTTGTTGAGGGGTATAGGGACAAGATGTTTGGTGAAGAATGCCATTAGATGCCATAAAAGTTTGAAAATTGTGAGACAAAAATTCACGGGCATTGTCACTACGCAATATACGAATCGGAACACCAAACTGAGTTTTGATTTCATTATAAAAGGTTTGAAAAATTGAAAACAACTCTGATCTGTGTTTCATTAAAAATAACCAAGTACACCTAGAATAATCATCAATGAAAGTAACAAAGTATTTTGACCCAAAAGTAGACTCAATACGACTAGGACCCCAAATATCAGAATGTACTAAAGCAAAAGGAGACGCGACTCGACGACACACTCTATCGGAAACGAACTACGGGTGTGTTTCCCAGTTGACACGACTCACAAGGTAAAGTAGATAACTTAGAAAAGGTAGGCACCATTTTTGTAGCTTGGCAAGACTAGGGTGACCCAACCGAGCATGGATGGTGAGAGGGAATCGGTAACAGAGCACACACGAGAGGTGGCAGAGAGGCGATAAAGGCCATTAGACTCACATCCGGCGCCAATCATCCGTCCCGAACTCCTGGTCTGCAAAATGACAGAGTCTTTAGTGAAACTAATGCGACAATCTAAAGAACGGGTCAAACGACTAATAGAAAGTAAATTAAAAGGACAACTAGGAACATAAAGAAAGAATCAGAAGGGAGGGGATGGACGGTACCAATCCCTTCGGGTTGTGTTTGGGAACCATTTGCTAAAGTAATTAGAGGTAAATAGCCGAGTTAGAAAATTTAGAGAAAAGACGTTTATTACCGGAGATATGGTCGGATGCACCGAGTCAAGAACCCAAGGACCTAAAGGTGGAGATTGAGAGAGACAAGCAAATGCATTACCAAAGGTGTGCTCAACGGATGCGAGAGGTAGAAGCCTGTTGTTGCTCAAACCATTTCGAAAAAATCTGCATAGGCTGCCGGAGATGGGGTCGGTGGAGCGAGAGGACTCGGGTAAATCAGTACGGTGGCACAGGGCAATATTGGCGGCCGTGGAGGACGGCCATTTTTGGTCCAACAACGATCTTCGATGATGACCCGACATTACGGAATGTACACTTCGGACGAGGCCTACCCGAGGTGCCGGGCGAGAACGACCTCGATTGGCACTTTGGGAGACGAGGGCGTAAGTATCAACTGGAGCCGAGGCTAGGATAGAACCCGGAGGGTTGCTTCGCGGGGACCGAAGCAAAGAAGACCAGGGCGAGGAGAGAGTGGGAACGTAGGCGAACCCAAAATCGATCACGATTAGCGAGAATATTCTCGGAGGTAACCCATACAAGGCCATGAGCATGAAAAAGGTGCTTCGTTGCTCGAGTTCTTGGGCGGGGGGTAGCGGCGGGGGTAGCAACTCATTGAAATCATGCGAGCACCATGAACCTTACCCAAGTAAGCAGACATAGGTCCATCAAACTGACGAGGAGCAATAATACTCATGAGGTTGTGACAGACCCCATATAATCGTTGAGTGTCATTAGTGTAAAGAACCTTGGCTTGTTCCCAAATAGAAGCACAAGTGGTCTGCGCACGGAAGATCTGCTTGAGAGAAGAGTGAATGGTGGACTTGATTACAACACACAGCTGTTTATCAATTTTCTTCCACCGGGGTTGTTCCTCCGCAGGCATAGAGTTAAGAGCGGTGGTGAGGTGGTCTTCATAGCCTTGACTTTCAAGCCACAACTTGATGTCTGAAGCCCAAGTATCATAATTGCTGCCATCTAATTTATCAGCAGAGAGCGGGGTATGGAGGTAACTTGTGAAAATAGGGGGCTCAACCTTGGGATGATCTTTAGAGCCATCTGGAGAGGTAGAACTTGCCATAGGTCAGAATATTAGGGGCAAAAATGGAAAACACAAGATACCTGAAAAATCCCACTCAAGGAAACAAGGATCTGAGGGCAGATCGGCGTAGAGGAGGCCGAGACGAGTCAGACGAAGTGAACGGCGGCCGGAGAGGTGGCCGGACGCGCCGTCACGCGCCGGAAAACAGGCCGGACGGTGGCTGGGCGGCTGTGGAGACGGGCGGCGCGTGGGGGCGCGTGACAGCGGCGCTGGGGCTGAGCTTCGGGGGTCTGGCCGGTCGGAGGGAGGCGGTTCCAGCGGTGAGGTCGGCGGCCGGAAAGGAGGCGGCGGCCGGCGGCCGGCAGGTGGTGGCGGCAAGGCAAACGGGGAGAAAACGGTGCCTAAGGACGTCACGGCAAGGGAAAAGGTCGGCAAACCGGAAGGAAACACGGTTGGCGGAAAAATTTTCACCGGAGGGCAGTGGACCCAACGGGTATGCGCGGTTCTAGGGTTGCCTCTCTTTAGGCTCTAGATACCATGTTGAAATAGAGAAAGGAAGAGAGACATATGATGAAACCGTGTGTTTCAACTACACAACTGGAGGCTGAATATATATACAATAAGTAATGACTAATTACACAATTTACATGATGTGGGACTAACAGTTGTACTACTAATTACACCTAATTACATATGTTGCCAACAGTTTCCAACAACATGCATAAAATTATTACCAACATGATCATATTTATCCAAATTAAATATAACTTGTTGGTGACCATCAAATCAGTAGACCAACTTCTATCCTATTGCTGTCACCTGTCAGGACTAAGGATCATGTTCTACTTTTACCCTGTGTTTGGATGTTTTTTCATTAACGGAACGGAATGGAATAGGTAGGGATGGATTGGAAAAGAATAGAATGGAATGGAACATAGTTCTCCCCTCTTTGTTTGGAAGATTCATTAACGGAATGGAACGGAACATGTGTTCCCCTCATTCCACCTCAATTTTGGGGGGAACAAAAATTACACATTTGAGGAGAAGAGGGGGGGAATGATTCCCCATGTGTTCCGTTCCGCTCCTATGCATTTTAAAACTCCCAAACACAAAAACTTATTTCCGTTCCCCTCATTTCCTTTCCGTTCCCTCCATTACCTGTCATCCAAACATAGTGTTATGGTCAAAGATAACTTAGTTTTTCAGTTGGCTGTTATTGAGCATAGATAGTAACAGAAACAGTAGCTAAGAAAAATCTCCCTTACTATGAACAAGCAGTTTAATGAGGAGAAATAGGAACATAGTTAACATGCACTTCATTCTCTCTGGATGCAATTCTCAGGTGGCCAGTGTGCCAGAGTGTCTAAATTGTTATGGCTTTATTAGCTTGCTAAGGTGGTTACTTTTATTCCTTGTGGTGGCTGTTTTACCTAAATATTGCTCATTACAGCATCCTTGCTATATGATTTTCATGTCTCCTACAGGTATCTGTCCGCCTTAATTTCACAAACTTTCTTGGACATTGGTTCTGTGTCAAGGATACTGGATAGTATCATGAAGCTTTGCCTGCAATTCTGCTGGAATATTGAGAACCAAGATAACAGTTCAAATACTTCCGAACTGGAACATATAGCTGAGGTAATGGTGCATTGCTGGCCAAATAACCATACAGGAATAACTATCTCACATAGAGCCATTATTTTCCTCATACAGCTTCATCTACTAATCTCAGTAGGCTTAATTATCTGAAAATTTTTAATTAAGGGAGAAATTTTAATATAGTGATTTTAAGTTCATATTCATTCCATTTCATGTATTAGTGTTCACGCTGATATATTATGAATAGCTGAATACTACTCTGCATTCTCCATATAATTTATTATGACTTTAATCAATGATGAGAGCATGCTGATAAATCTGAGTATTCTGTAGATATACCTCTTCCAAATCTACCATAAGACAGACTGAATTGGCTTTGAGGAACTGCTGAATTGACTGCTAAACAACATTACTTATCAACTCTTGAATTTATAGGTGGTAGTCAAGGAAAGTACTATACAGTTGCTTCTTTGTAGCTCTGTTTCCACAAGCCGCCTTTTTTAAATGAACAGCAGATGGAAATAGATATGGAATTTACACGCTTGAGTCCTTCTATTTCCCTTGAAATACCTATAGTTTCACCTCACTTAACTGAATGAACAAGAAAATAAAAATGACTATTTATGTCATTCTGTTGTCAAATGTGTACCGTCAATTGAACTTTCTTCATTTTAGATGCATTCCTTCATTTATTTATTTTTTTTATCTTTTTCTTCAATGACATAAATACAATTTAAGTTTCTTAATATGATTGTTCCCTTAAGACAAACCGGAGTTAAATTGCAGAAGCAGGTCTGTACTTCAATGTAATATATTTTTGTTTTATCTTTTTATTTTTATTTTTTTCGGATGAAGTCACATTTCCTTCTTCTTTTTTGTTTCTTTCCACTTGATTGGACCCTTTTCAAATTACCAGTTACATTTCTATATTTTAAAATTGGATCTCCACCCCTTACTTGAATTTATCTTTTTGACTGTTTATTTATCATATTTATTTTATGTTTTCTCTAACTTCTGTAGGAATTCAACAAGAAATCAAACTCCTTGTACACTATACTGCGCAGCAGCAGGCTTGCTGGGAGTCAGCGGGCTCCATTTTTAAGACGCTTTCTCTTGCGGTTAAATCTGAATTCCTTCTTCGAGGTAAATCAATCAGATAGATACTTAGTCTTACTGTTTAGATTATTTCTTTCTCTCATTGTTCTTTTGTCCCTTAACAGGCAACTGCAAGGGGAGTGCTGAATGTTGTCAGACCACGGCCTACACTTCCTGTTTTAAATCAACAGTAGTATCATTCCACCACAAGTTCAAAGTTCTCTTACCAGTAGCGTTCTCTAGGGGTATTGGCATGACCTTCGGTTGAGTACCCCCCCATCTTGTTTATAATTTGTTGGATGAGTTCACTGTTGACAGTCAAGTTGTTATCTATTCGCTATTGCTGTTTGACCATCCTGCAACTGTCCTTTGAAAGTCAACTGCACGTTCCACTAGCTATTTTGAGAATCTAGTATCATTCCACCACAAAGTTCAAAGTTTTCTTACCGGTGGCGTTCTCTAGGGGTATTGGCATGTGACCTTCGGTTGAGTACCCCTCCCCCATCTTGTTTATAATTTGTTGGATGAGTTCACTGTTGACAATCAAGTTGCTATCTATTCGCTATTGTTGTTTGACCATCCAGCAACTGTCCGTTGAAAGTCAACTGCACGTTCCACTAGCTATTTTGAGAATGTGGTTCTTGATCCTACCTGATTGATTTTAAACACTGGTCAGTTTGGTGGTATTTTTGGAAGGTGGTTCATGCTTGTGCATCTTAGGTGTCTGGTGGATGGCTGATGCTTTCTTTCCCACTTTGTTGTCTTTGTAGATGTGAGCAGTGATCGGTGTGTATAGTGTAATTGGTTTTTAATGTTACGATAGTTAATGTGTGTGGATTAATTTATTTTGTATTTAAAACAGTTTATAATCTAAAGCTTATTGTGAGAGATTTTTTCGCTAAATATAAACAAAACCAACCATGCTATTAAGCAGTGTTTTTCCCACATGGTTCGATTGTTTATGGAAAGCCCCTCTCCTACTTATATACGGACAAACGTTTTTCTTTTTCCTATTTAAGACAATGGTTCTCTCTGGATTTCTTATGTCTGAGGTAACAACCTGTCAAGTTGTCAATGTATTACTATTGCCGTTTTCAAATCAATGTTTTAAAAATTGTATTGAAGATTGAACCCGCAAAACTTCTAGGTCACAGTATAATTAGTTCAATTAGTTAAATTTATAGTTAAATTATAATTGAATTGAATAATGTTTGAATAAAAACATAATTAATTTACAGTCTGATTGGTTCAACCGATTAGTTCAGTCTAATTTTTAGAATATTGTTTCAAATGTTGGGTTCCTCGAGCACATGACACAAATGGCAAGAAATACCCACTGGAATGTCAAGAAAAAAAACTGTTTTGTAATAAGAAAGGTGGATAATTCAGAATAATAATAGAAACAATTCTTGCCTAGCACAAGGAGACACTAAATTAAATTAATTAATTTTACAACCATGAATGATGAAGCTCATTTGACTTCGCAAACACAACCATTTGATCATCAATAATTTGAATCTGTTCAGCTAAATTATATTGCACTTTAATTCAGAACTTGAAGACATTCCTTCAGCGGTGCACCACGTGCACACCATCAATTGTACAGACGGCAAAACAATATTAAAGGCATCAACGCTGTGCATTAACTTATCTTTTTAGGAAAGGGGGTTATTATGAATATACACAATGGCATGACACAGAAGAAATAATTCCAAATGATTTGAAGTTTAGGTCCTTGAAGCAGCAGAAAGTTCCCTTTTAAGGTTAATCAGCCAGTAGTGAAGCTTATATACTATAACTCCTCAAAACCTTCTTCATCCCCTTCATCCTCTACCCTCTGAAATTCTCTTCTCCATGTTTCCATCTGCCAGAATATCAATGCCTTGAATCACTTGAGCTATAAACAAATGTAACTAGCATACCAGATGAAAATTGATGCCATATAGCAAAACCAGATTTTCATAGGAAACGTTTACGACATATTTTCTTGCCAAAATAACAAAAAAATTAAAATATATTAATCTAAAAACAATAAGAGAAGCATAGGGAGGAAAAATTGTAGTGATTGTCAACGAGGTATAGTAAAGAAGCATGGTTTTAGTTCTTTTTTTTTTTGGAGATTCGGGGAGGGGGGGGGGCTCTGTTATTGAATTTTGCATATTCCTGTTTTTAAATTTTAAGCCAAACAAAGATCTCATAAAGAACATGAGAAAGAAGAAAAGAGATTAAAAATAAGAAAAGATATGAGACTGAACAAAGATAGTTCGTATACGTCTGAACCTAGAGTCAAATAGGGCAACTGCCATGTAAATCTGAATACAAGATGTCTCACCTGATCATCAGAAAGCCGCAGTTGTTCTGCAACAAACAATATATTATTGTAATGTCCTGAAGCAAATTCATCCTCTGAACTCTCAGCAACCCCTTCGTAATCAATCATTTCCACCCGAAAGCCATTGATCATGAATAGTTTATCCATCCATTGCCTTGTATTGGACTATGCAAGGGACAAAAGATTTATTTTCTCTTGAGGAAGAAAATTAATTATATTCAAACTCGGTGTTACTTGATAATTAATTGCAAACTGACCTTGATTTCAATTTCTGCCTCAGATAACCAGGCAGGCAACTCTCCCACAAAAAAGCTTCCCTTCATGGCCAAACCGCTTATCATTGACAAAACCTCTTCAAAATTTGCCAATGTCATCATAGGAAACCCCTGCAGGAATAAACTCATATGACTTCCTCAACTGCTCAAGCAATGCACCCCCTCTTCCTCTCATATTCACCAACTTTGCTAGTGAATTCAAGTGTTTACTTATGGGAAAGAATTTATAAACTTAATCACCTGTATGACCCATACACTTGGCCTATTGCCATTATATCCTCTAAATTGCAAACTTTCCTTTATATCAGATGATTCCAATGGAATATGATAGAATAAGCAACTTTTGGGAATCTTAGCCCCGACACCTGAAGCTTGAAAGAATGAAATACAATTAGATATCTACCTTCACCTTTTTACGCCCCCAAAAACACACACGCACGTACACAGAAAGAAACTAAGAGAATAATAATATTGAAAAATCAGTATGAAAAGAAGCTACAAGCCTTATTTACAGATTTTTGAGGTATCTGGTGAGGTGAGTCTTTTAACAATGTACGTAGAGTTCATAAAAATGTAACTCATTTAGCTATAAGCCATAACGTTGGTTGAGAATTAATTTTATTCTGTCCTTTGTTTTCTAACTTTACACTTTTCACATATTCAACCGAGCAGACACCTAGTATGCGTGTGCAATCACCAAGTTTCATAGACACCATTGTCTCTATGATCAACTTTGTCCAGAGGATATTTAATTTTGGCAATAATACGCTTAAAATATCACAATCTATTTAATTTGGTCAACTAATGTCACCTTCAAGCTTCTCAGCTGCTGTATTAAATATCCTTTCCGGGGATATGTCAAATATTATGGTTGAAGTTGGCCAATGAAGTCTGTATGGCCGTGTATCCATGCCATCAGTCAACAAAACTATCTGCAATTAGAGGAAGAACCCTATCAAACTACAGAATAAAGGAAAAACAGCACGAATTTCTCACAGATATATATACACGTGCAATGCAATCAACAAGTACCTGCTTAAGTCCATCAATATGGCTCACTGTACGAAGCAACTTATCATCAATGAACTTAGTTGCAAGACAATAGGGGTGCAAATTTTGCATCATATCCTTGGGAAAATTGGGAGGGACAAGACAAGCAGCATATGGGTCAACAAATAGAGGCACTGCAGTTGTGGAGAAGTGATACCATGAGTGTTGCCCTTATTTATAATTACAACACGACACAAAGAAATGCAGAACATTAAACGGTATAACTATATTTTCAAAATTTAAGACAAGCTAAAACCTTCTTATGTATAGTGCGGAAAAATCTATATCATCAATGAGACAATGCATGCAGTATATAGGAGGCAGCGACAGGTAGCTCATAAGTCATAAGTAACCAATGAACTATGCTATGCCACCCAATCCAACATGTCTTTGAATCATTCTGAGATAAGATAACTTAGAAGCAAGGAAACTCAAAGCACACAATATGCATAAGTGGCAGCATCCTTGAGATGCTCGATAAAATGTGTGACAGAGGGAAAGGGAGATATGATACGATATGATATGGGTTTACCTGGTCGATGAGTTTGCTGAAAACGAAGGAAAGCAGAAGTAGTGGCAGCAAGGAGTAAAGGATCATTATTGATGTTGTCGTTGCTAAGTTTCGCACAGAATGTTCTCTTGGAGGTGCATCTCAGTGGCGGAGGCTGCATACTGATATTGATATAAGCAATGGTGGGTGCATGAGCAAAACCCATTGAGCATATCAAATGTGGAACAGGGAACTTCGTCTTTCACTTCCACTTTCACCAGTTCACCTTAAAGCTATGTGGTGTAAGTGTTGTCCTTTCTTCTCATGGAGTGTAGTCGTATAGGAGAAACCCTTGCCGTGCGTTTATAACAGTAACATTACATAATCCCCACACACACCTAATTCTTTTGGATTTGGTTATATTATATCTCGTTTTGGCCCACAGTTTCCACCGTTCAGGAGATTATCCCACCTAATAACCCTGCTCATGCCTTCTGTTGCCCATCCAATCTGCACATTGATTGGCTTCTCTATAGGTGTTGATGACAACAATCTCCCACTCCCCATCAATCCACGTTTGTTGGTGATGGTGAAATATAATGAATTTCTTTTTTGGTAGAAAATATAATGAATTTCAAACGGATTAAGATACTCTGCTTTTTCTACATTACATGACAGGTGAGGGTCACCTTATAAAAAATTAAAATATAAAGGAAAATACCCTTTAAAATGAATTTATTTTTAAAGAGAATAACTAATAGTGTACCTATTTTTAGATCTTTTAATATATTAAGATTTTGATGTATTTTATTAAATTAATAATAAATATACTCTTATTTTATTTATTTTAAATAAAAATTTACTTTTAAAAAATATTATCCAAATATAAATTGTTTTGTACAAAATTGATAAATCCCTACAAAAAAGAATGATTAAATACCATAAAATTTGTATTTTTATCTCTCAAAATAAAATTTCTTCTAAACAAATGGAAAATATTCAAATTCTGAAATTCATTTGAATTTAGTGTGAATAGAGGATGATAGACTAAAATAAAGGCAAAATAATTTATGTACAAACCAATCCCAAAAACAGATAATTCATAAAAAAAAAGAGTTTAGTGTTCTTCAAAAATATTAGAGAATGGAAATGAAATTGCGCGAGTGAAAAGAAAAAGACATGTGTATTAGACTGATGGTCATTTTAATATGAACTTTACAGTCAAATGTCTATAGATGATCTTTATTCAATTCTCTTACACAATTTTTTAATTAATTATTTTAATTATTAAATAAAAAAAAATATTAAATATTTTTTATATTTCTAAAATATTAAATGTATTTACTTTTTTAAATGTATTTACTTTTTTATTAAATATTTTTTATGTAGTATTAAGATGATTATTAAAAAAAACTTTTAAGAAGATATAACAAAACTCATTAAAAAATAGATGAACGACTATGAATTATTACTGGTTACTTGGTAATCAGTAAAAAGTATAAGTTTTATAATTTTATAATAAGACTCTATATTAATTTTATTTTCATTCTCACCTACACTGCCTGACCAACTCAGCTCTGAACCACCATCACCACCGATCCACCATCGGCAACTCACCTATACCACCATCTTCTCTGACGCGTCGTCATCTAAAACAATCCTAGACCCACTCAAACCACTGCCCTGTCTCCTCACAGAATTCAATCTCCATCAAAGCACCTAAAACAGCCAAGCGTCACCACCCAAAAATCTACCGTACCAACCACCACTGACCCACCATGGCAACCCACTTGCACCACTAAAGCCAATACAACAACCAGAGATTTCTTTCACCAACTCAGAGCCCAAATAACCCACAACCACCTTCAACTAGGTGCAGCCCGCAACCTAACCCATCACCCCTCTCGCTAGTGACTCCTAACGAGAACAACCAGATTCGCGATCCTAGCTACTAAAGCCACCGTCGTGCGCCAGCCCCTATGCCACCGTCGTAAGCCAACGTCGACAGATCGTGCCTCAAACTAGATCCGTGCATCTTCCGCCACCAAAATGCTCAGCACCACCAAGCCACCACACCCTCTCCCCTTTCAAATCCCAGATCTGCACTGCTCGCCACCCACTGTAGTCGTATGCCACCGTCGTCAATGTCCACCATATCCGAAAAAGACCCACCAAGTCGCGTCTCAGTCATAGTCGCTTGTACTTGTAGATTTGCGACCACCTCATCACGTCACACCATGAGGTCGTTGTAGACCACCACGAGCAGCACCACCTCCGTTATCCTTGCGTGTGTATGCCCAAGTTGTAGCAGACTCAAATTCGCACCTAGTCGCACTACACCTCTATTCCACCACAACGTCCAAGTCAAGTTGTCACATGCCACCACTCACTTACTGTGCACCACTAGATTGTGTCGAGACATGGTCAGGTAGAGAGTTATGGCACTTGAAAGTTTTGGTTATCAATCATAGAGAAGGGTTGATGTTGAAATAACCTTAATTGTAAACATTTAAAAAAATAATATAAAATTACAAATTTTTAAAACTTAATGTAATGAATAAAGTCAAAAGAATTATCCGAAGACTTTTGATTATAGGATAAATGTTAAAATGACGCTTAGACCGAACGCTAAGAAAGTTGAGAAGTTAGTAGCAAAGGGTAGGTGGAACCGTCGGTGTATGACCTCCAAAGCCTAAAAAATTACAGAGCACAGTGAATAGATACAGATACAAAACGCTTTTAAAAAGCCCTTGAGATTGCATTTCTCATTTGCTAGATAACAATAGAATCCTACTAGTACTATCTCAACATCACATCCCAACCACTCAATCAGAATCAGAGGTAAAGATAACCCAGAACAGCTTATTCTTCATTCTTCACCAAAACCTCTGCCAAAATGGATTCCAATAATCACGAAATGGCAGAGAACGAAGACCAAAACCCCCTTCTTTCCACACTACCCTCCGAGGAACCCATCCCTCCACCCCCATTCGCAGTAGCCTCCCTCTCTCTTTCTCTCTCCACCATTCTCCCCTCTCACTTCTTCCTCCAACCCAAAACCCCTGCTTTCTTCTCCCCCAACAACCCAACAAGGTCAAGGTCCCAACACAAGCCTCATCCCTCACGCACCTCTCTCTCTGCACCGCCACTTCACCCTCTCCTTCCAAAATCTCCTTCAAATCCACCATCTCATCCAACCCTCTCCAAAACCCCCTCACCTTAGGCCCTCTCCGCCCTTTAGACCCTTCTAACGGCGCCGCCCTTCGCCGAGCCTCCATCGTCTGGTTCCGCAACGACCTCCGGGTCCACGATAACGAGTGCCTCAACGCCGCCAACAACGAATCCGTTTCCGTCTTACCCGTCTACTGCTTTGACCCCGCAGATTACGGAAAATCCTCATCCGGTTTCGATAAAACCGGTCCCTACCGTGCCACCTTCCTGATCGAATCGGTTTCGGACCTGCGGAAGAACCTTCAGGCAAGAGGGTCGGATCTCGTGGTCAGGGTTGGGAAACCTGAGACTGTGTTGGTTGAATTGGCGAAAGCCATTGGTGCTGACGCTGTTTATGCTCACAGAGAGGTTTCCCACGATGAGGTGAAGACGGAGGAGAGGATCGAGGGGGCGATGAAGGAGGAGAATGTGGAGGTGAAGTACTTTTGGGGGAGTACTTTGTACCATGTTGATGATTTGCCCTTCAATTTGGAGGATATGCCATCAAATTATGGAGGGTTTAGGGATAGAGTTCAGAAATTGGAGATAAGGAAGAGCATTGAGGCGTTGGATCAGCTCAAGGGACTGCCATCAAGAGGGGATGTTGAGCCTGGGGATATTCCTTCCTTAATGGACCTTGGCCTTAATCCTTCCGCCACAATGCCGCAGGTTAGCTTCTTTGTTTATTCGGTTTTTGTAAAATTTAGTTAATTTTTTAATTAACTGCTTTGATGTTAACGATGTTGTGGTTTTTCTCTATGTTGTTCTAACTTAAGGACTACTATATTATGCAGTCAAATTTTTATGACATTGACAATATTATTGTAAATCAAGATGAGTGACTGATAGAATGTTTGATTCAATCATTAGGTCTGGATGGTTGGAACTGATTTATCCAAATCATGCAGAGTAGAGTCAATTAACTAATATAATGTTGGCTCAGAAATGAATGAGTATTATAGAATTCAGTTTAATACAGGCATGAAGTAGTTCTGGATCTTCAAAAAAGTTTTAGTTTTTAGGTGCTGTAAAAAGTTTTGCATTCAAAATGGCTGATACTAGGCTGCTTATTAGCCTGGTTGAGAGATAATACACTACTTTAAGGTTTGAACATGTCTAAATGAATCTGTTCATGAAACTTAGGATAGCTACTACACAACTGCCAACATTACATCTTGCTTGTTTCTGCTGCACGCTATTGCTATCCGAGTTTGAGTTGTACTGGTCATTTACAACTTTTTTCCCCTTATTTTTGCCAAACTATGTCTCCTTTGACGTTTAGCATTCTTGTGTACCCTGGAGAAGGCACATGGATTCTTGATGATCAATTCAGTGCAATCATTATTTATTATGAAGAAAAACTTGATTCTATCTTTCCTGGACAGTGACTATATTGGTTGTGTCATCATCATGCAGGATGGGAAGCCAGCTGCTAATACTTCTTTGGTAGGAGGGGAGACTGAAGCACTTAAGAGGCTCAAAAGATTTGCAGCTGAGTGTGAAGCTCAACCCCACAAAGGGTTTAAGGATGGAACACAAGATAGTATATATGGTGCCAACTTCTCCTGCAAAATTTCTCCATGGTTGGCAATGGGATGCCTCTCCCCTCGTACAATGTTTGATGAGCTGAAGAAGACTGCCCACAGGTGTGCTCCCTGATGTTCTTCCATTTAATGATATTATCATTTTTGTCATGAATAGGATATACACTCACTGATGAATTATGTCACTGATAGAACCGTTTCTGCTTCATCAAACCGAAACGATGGTGGCAGTGGCTCATCCAAAACTGGAACAAATTGGTTGATGTTTGAGTTGCTATGGAGGGACTTCTTTAGGTAACTTTTTTGTTGTGCAGATCTATTGACCTTGAAAGTTTAGTTTCACAATTTTTTTTAAAAAAATGAGATATATGGGAATGACTACAGTGCATCATTAGGGTATTCTTTTTTCCTAAACAGAAAATAACAAATTTGTGATGATAGTGGTATTTTTATGTAACTTTTTTATGTAACTTTCTTTCATGAAATGTGAAACTTTTTTATTTTCCTATTGCAGAAATATGCAACTTCTCTGTTTAAAAGTTTTTACGTTGCTCTCTTTTTTTGTACAAAAAGACAAAGTTACATAGTATACACAGGAAAGTTACAAAAAATTCATTATCGAATACATAAAAGTTGTAACTGTTTCTCCCGTATGAATGCACATATTTTACATATGTTCTCTGTAGAACACCCGTCGATACATATATAAAAAATTCGCCTTTCAAGTAAAGTTTTTTAATGATTTACTTACCTTTTAAGTTTTAAATTGTAATTAAGTATATCATTCCCTTTCCCTACAAATTTAGGGGCCTTATGGTTCTCAAAATCATGGAAAACACGATAATTCTGATGCAAGTTTCCTATTTTATAGATAACGAGCATGGTTTGATATTACATCATAATGATTTCTCTTCCTTTTTGTCTGTTATCGTTTTTGTTTTCATAGAAAGAGATAATATTGTATATCATGTATTGCTGTGTTATTTGTTGCAAAAGATTATTTATGGATACTGTTTCTGACAATAAATGTGGGGGTTTGCTCAGAATGATTTATGAATTATTCATCTCGTTGATTTGTGCCAGATTTATTACCAAAAAATACAGTTCTGCAAAGAAACAAGTGGAAGCTGCTCCAGCCACTGCTTGTACGGGTGCACTTGCTTAAGCTAGAAGTTGTTGTGGACATATGAAAGTTTGTTTCAGGATGTGGATTGCTTCCCTGCGCAGCAGATGTGTCTGTTGGTTGGGTTCCCCTTCTGAACTTACGTTGTAACTGGCAAATACATTATTTCAACGTGGAAGCTTTACATTGGGAGAAATTCGACATTTAAAAATGTTATCTATATATCTATATATATATTTCCTAGAATAATACCACGATGATTTGTCAAAGATTTATTTAATTTAATTTAATTATGAAGAATAAAAGACGTAACTAGGTAAGAATTACACTCTCACTATTTGATCAAACCTTATAGAGATTTTAACACTACTTATTTCATTGTAGATCTTAATGCTATATTAATCATATTAAAGTTTTTCCATCCTAAAATTGTAAACTGTTAGATAGAATTTCAGGAATAGTTTCTCTCCAATAACTATGAATTTACTGTCAAAGCTCTCCTTGTCATTTGTGGCAATAAGAAACAAATGGCATAAGATTTCCCCTTTTTTTTGGGGTACTATAAGATTTCTATTATTGCCACCAAAGTGGTATGCCTCGGACGTATTGTATGGATTTGGTTTTTTCCCAATTCAAGATCGTTAGAATCAAAACATGACTATAGAGTACAACCATATAAAGTTCTGTTAAACTCGGATCTACTTATCTGTAGTGTTAACCATGTCTCTCTACCAAACTCTATAATCAATTTTATTTCCTCTCAGTAAGCCATTAGCGCCCCCCCCCCCCCCTAAATACAATTAAATGGAAATAGTGGGGGTGAAAAAAGACCTCTATCAGCCGTTGGCAGGTACATAGCTAACTAGGATGGTCAAATGTCATTTTCAATTTTTTAAGCGTGATTATGACTTTTTTTTTTCGCTTTTTGGTACATGTGATTATGACTTCCAAAACGTGTTTCATTTGTCCATGATTCGATTATTAGTATAAACTTTTATCTTGTCGCATATGAAGCCACTAATTTGTAATCTAATTTTTGTGCCCACATGGTTAAATAACCTTCCAACCTCCATCATTGTTTGTTAGCTGTGTAATTTAGCTGGCAATAATGAAAATGAAAAAAAATAAATCGATTATTCGATAGTGCAAATATGAGGTGCACCTTTTTCATTTTCTCTCTCCCAAGAATACTTTGTCGATGGTCAGTGCCACTCTTACTTTGAGGAGGGACTCAAACATCGGACCAAGTATAGAACAAACAGCATTTTGGTTGTAATTGACTTTTAAACATGTTCCCCATATTATGACTGTGATTATGAACAGAAAGGAATGATGAACTTTTATCTCCGATGGTAAACCAATGCTTCATATACCACCATTTGAATGAAAACAGGGAAATATCTTTCATGAATGTTTGTCAGGTCTGTAACCGGCGAGCAACAATGAAATAAAGACTGAACCCAGCCGAAACCACCCATAAAACAATTTTCTGTAATGCTCCTCTCGAGGGAGAAGTTTGAAGGGTTCAATTCTTACAACATCATTTAAGTGGATAAATCATAAAAAGGGAAAATTCCGACCTAAAATATATGGGTATGTAATACATGAAAAGAAAGACAAGAAAAAAAAAGAGCAAAAGCTAAGGATAAGGAATGACGGTATGAGAGGAGGAGTAAGGATGATCGGAGAGGACACCGGGGAAACATAATGCTCCAAAGGATATCACTAAGGGTCTATCTATACAATGAACTAATGTGACTAAAAATGTTTTCTAAATGAATCCGGAAACTTTGACTGAAGATAGTACAACAAAAATAATCCACAACAACATGAAGTACACACATGTAATCCATGCCCAGAGCCTTGGCCCTCCTAGCTCTGCACCAAAAATTAGACGCCTCAAAACCAAAACTGTGATACACCCAGCAGAAGTAGAGAAGAAAACAAGCAGCGAAAAGCTTAGTCCGGCCGCATTTTGGATCCGGAGAGGTTCTCTATATGCTATGAAGTTGTATAAAGTATCAATAAGCCATGGAACACCAATGCCAACATATATATTCACTGAATTACTGCCAAAAGAATAAATAACTAATTTGAGTTCAACCAACTCTATAAAGCTCCTTCATAAAAACAACAATGATTAGTTTGGCAAGCCATTAAAATAACTTAAAAGTTTCATCCATGCTTCAAAAATATAGGACTCAGATGGGTATCAAATTAAAGAGCAAAAGCATCTTACAAAATAATGAAATTTGATTCAGAAATCCTAGCAAATAATTTTTCAGTTATTTAGAAGGCATTACTGTCATTTTCATATTGGTATATAAGATACCCTGTATCTGGAATGCTTTGCCAGGATCAAGTGAATAAAGAATAACTTGGGACCTAAGATCTCTGCATTTTGGGTATCCCATGTACATATTGAATGATTTCTAATTGTCATGAACATAGGTATTTTAATTTTTTGAATTCCTAAGTTTGACATGATGGAAAAATGTATTCCTCTTACATTCAAAAAGATGTACTCACTGATCACAATACTTTAGATATTAATTACAAAATTCAGGTCCAAGAAGTTGTTGTGGCCCTTCAATTAAATTTCCTTGACCTATGTTCATAATTTTTAAGAATCAAAGGACATATTTTTCTGTGAAATTAACATATCAATCTTCATTTTGATGACATTATAACATAAAATGATAGATAGTTTGCTGACTTACTTCAATGAACTTCCAGAAGCCAGCTCCATAATAATTATATTTAGGACTATAGACTTCGAAAATATCAGCCAAATTTTATTTTAAATTAGATGAGATGCTAGAAACAGGTAATCAAGCCAATAAAGGGTTGAATCACTTGAGAGTATAACTTCCTTTCAGAAGCTTCAGGGTAAACTACTAAAATACCAAATATCTAAAGCTGCATTACAGGAATATTACTAACTACTAATATCATTCTTCCAGAAAAGCTTTAATGCAAACCATGATGTAATGATAACATGTGACCATGTCCTAAAGCTAGAACGAGATGCATGTTGAGATGAAGACCTGCAAGTGATGTTTGCAATTGCAGAGTCTGCAGTTATTTGACGTTCAGCAGCAATCTTGCTTGCCACTAAATCAGGCCATGAGGTTCCACTGGCTAGTGCTGTAAATGCTATGACATAAGCATTTATTCCTGTCAGAATAAAAGCAGAAGAAATTAAAAGATGCAGAACTGACAGTCGTAAAGGCAACTTTGGATCTATAATGAATTGTAAAGAAGTGAACTGGAATATCATTACGAGGGAGAAAGAAAACCTGTGACACAACTTATAAGATCTGTGAGCTTGGTCACAATGTAAGCTATCCCACTGATGAAAAGTAGAGAGCAAATGAAAGAGATCCATCCATGAGCAATATGGCATGGAGGAACAAAAGCAAACAGAATTCTCCATGGTAAAAGCAGCAATTGCCAGAAAATTCTAGCCATGCGGAGATAGATATTGTTCAATTTTTTTGATTCTGGGCTCTCCAACTGTTGAAGAAATTACAGACTGGTCATCATAAATTGACGATATATATTGGAATTCAACCTGAGTATTATTTATTAGTAAATTACCGTTCATAATCTCAAACTAATGTACTCTTTACAAAAAAGTGCCTAATTATTAAAGGATGTAAGGTTAGTAGAATGCACAATCATCCAAACCTGGCTCCAAAAACTTTGCAATTTTTTTACAATGAATAACTCTTACTTTTCTGTAATTCATGAAGCATCATTCTATCCAAGTCCTAACTTCAACAATAAGGGCAAGGTTCAAATCAATGTCTCTAATTTATGACTGCATAAAGTAACAATAGGGATTTGACTTAAGAAATTTAACTTGACTACTTAGAAATTTCCATTTTACAATTTTCCATTTATAATTTCTTAGTGTGGGAGATCACAAAGTGACTCAGTAAACTTGGAAAAATTGGACGCAATGAGCTAACTTTCTAAGGAAATTTGGCCTATCTGGAATTTAACTGGGAGTAAACAGAGATACTGCCAATCCTTTGTGAAGGTAAGAGACAGAAGAAGTGGAGGATTAAAATCGAGAGAGAAAATGATATCGAACTTAGAAAACCAAATTGGGTGAGAAAGGAGGACCCATAATTACAGGAATTACTGGATGGAAAAAGACAACAACGAGTGAGATCAAGACAGGAGTAGAGGGACAGGCATGACCTTCAAATTGCAGTGTTCCTTTAAAATCCATGAAGCTATTCATCATCTTTTCTCCTGCTTATTTGTTTTCTTTGTGTTTCTTGGATTTGCAATAATTTTCAATTGGTTTCCAACAATATTATTAAAAAGAGTGAATTTATTGACAGTAAATAATCATATTCAACAACACATTATAATATAATAACATATTGACATTACTATAATATAACGTATGAAATATAAATATATAAAATTTTGTAAAAGTAAATCTTATACTAAACAATGGCATACAAAGTGTGTTTGTGACATTTATGCGGGTAAATATAAGAAGATCAACTGCACTATCAAGAGATAATACATTTTTTTATCAGAAGTGGCCCATATCCAAGTCTTCATATCCATAAAACCACAGAAATTACAGGATTAACTGAATCATAGTAAGTTAGTAACAGTATTACTAACAATGTTCATGAATCTATTATAAGACCTTGCTCTAAATGGTTTTATTAAAAAATTAGATTTTATAAAAGCCCTACAACATCAATTGATCCATGTAGCTGACCCTAACTAATGGGATAAGGCTTGGTTGTGGTTGTTGTTGTTATTCTTGAATCTATGATATTAGCCATTTAATCTTAAAAGACACATTTGCAACATAAAATGAAGTACCCTCAGTACATCGACAAATTGCTGTCTCCAAATTGTAAGCAAATGGGTATCCTCCAACATCATTTCCTTAGCTTTGTCAGAAATTTCAGAAACATCATCTATTTGAGGTACTCTTACATACATTGGATCTGCAAATTACAAAAATTTTGACCCAAGATGGTTCTGACATTTCAGAATGTTTCAAATGCTAAGCAAATTATTTCAGGAGAAGAAAACATTGTGCTAATTAAAGCCAAATTTCGCGACATTAAGGCGGGACAACTACCTGTGGGGTTCTCTTTTGGCACCCAATCCTCTGGCCTCTCATCTCTTGCACTTCAAATATAAAATGAGACATCAGACAAAAAAGGTCAAGATAGTTTGACCAGAATAAATTCTTTGATTATAACTGAAAGATTCGAGAGAATCATGAAATCTTAATCTTTTTAGTGAATTCTGATAAAAAGAAACAGATGCACATACACAGGTAGAGAAATATAGGGCCAACGTTTGTCTTGAGCATAAGCATGGGTCAATAGCAATCCATACTGCATTACTGTCAACAAGGCCTCCCACAGAGTCACCACGTTTGGAGTCCATACCTACATTCAGCTTCTTGATGAATATTCCACAAAAAAAGGACAATCAAGAAATTAACAAGAAGCAAAGTGATGATACAGTTAAACAAGATCATCTGCTATGCATTGACCTTTAAATACATTTAATTGTTTTTAAACTTATCAAACCCTAAGTATGAGTTATAATTGTCCTGACTTGCTGATTGAGGCACAAGCTAGTGTAGCATATTCAGTGCTGACTTAGGAGATGCAAACGTACTTATAGACCTTGACCATGAAAACATAAGAGCCACATCTACTGTTCTTGAAAGTGAGAGGCAGTCTCAGAAGTTTTCTCACTCTATCTTTCCTTAAGTTTTTCGTAGGTTAAAGACATTTTCTGAGAAGAGCAGGCTTCTTGCGAAGACTGAAGGCTCAGATTAGATTTCTTACAAATCCAGAAATGAGTTAATAAGATGAAGAAGAAGGAAGCAAACAGTATGAATTTAAGATGTTTTAAACAGAAGAATGTAGGAATATTACCTCCAAATTATGTATAACCAAATGTAAGCCCAAAAATGACCAGAACAGCTCCACTAGCCATACTCCTATATCAGCAATCTTTTTCAGCTCTCCTGCTTTGGGAACTACTACGCAAACAGCATGGATGGGGAAAAGGTCAAATGCTGCAGAACCAACAAGCGTTCCAGGTCCCAAACCTGAATATTCAGCACAGTTATAGACAGTTATAATTGTGCTAAACAGTCTAAAGCCCCTCAGGAAATCCAGAAAGAATTGAAGATCAGAATAAAAGAAATGCTGATACAGCAGCATCAAATATTATCCAAAAAGGAAGAAAGTCACTGCATGCACTCAAGTCACTCATTACAACAACTGTTCGCACTTCCCAGTATAAAGAAACCAAATTTGGAGAATCACATTAATCAGCAAAAACTATGTCGTAGCAAAACATGTTTTCATGCAAATCAGAGATAGAAAAGCATGTTGAACAAAATAGCGATCCGTTCAACTTTCTTTAGCCTTATTATACATGTGAAGACAATATGTCAACTTGTGTTTCTAGGGACAAGTAGGCTTGGGATAATTTTTCCATGCAAATAAGTCACAGTGTTGAAAGAACATCTCACTTTTTTCATTGCATTTGAAATTTTTTAAAATAAACTAAAATCTTCCTTTTCAAACCTTTGTACCTTTGATACCTCATTTTTATATTCCACTTGATACATAGAGGATAGAGCACAATGCTGTCCAATATAAGCTAAAAAGATCATGTAATGTAAAGTGTATAGATGAATTTACACATGCATGCATGTATGTATTCTCTCCAAATTGGGAGCTAGCAAGATTCAATAATTTTAGACAGTTTAAGGCTCTTAGCAACTAACCAATCAAGAAATTCTCTAGGTACTACTGGTACAGAATAAACAGTAATCAGAGGTGGAGGCAGAAAGTTTTTAGAGAGGTTATAATAAGTTAATAACCATAAGTGAACATGTAAAATAATGATAAATCAATCACTTAGTCTATTAACACTTGGGTAGCAATTTGAGAGAACTACAGGGCAAAGAAGAGAATACTTCAAAATAAACCGAAACAGTCTGGTTTGTTCCAATCATTATTCTATATGTAGCCTACCTAAACTGACCAAATAAATATAATTTTAGCAGTAAAAGGGAAGTGTCAAAGTAGAAAGACAAAGGAGAAAAGTGGCAAAAATTTCTACTTATTGACATATATTCTCTAAATTTCAAATCCACCAATACTTATCTCTAACTAAGAAAGTCAAGAAACAAATCAAACTTGATTATAAAATTCTATCATAAGAAAGGAAGAGGGCAAAAGCTTTGAAACAAAAACCTCCAGCATAGAGGTTCCCCATATTTTGTATAGCATCAATGGTGGCTAATGATATCTGAGGAAAGCTAGTTCCAAAGGCCAGCAGGCTAATATCTGCAATTGTGTAATTCCAAACCTTTTCATGTCATATAATTTCAGTTCGAGTAACTGGATCTATCTCCACTACCTCCCTTGAATGCTTGACCACATTTTCCATAGATCGGAAAAATCGAGCCGTTATAGCTGATAGTCCAATGAAACAATAAGCAAGGCCAAGAAAATACAAAAATGCTCGAAAGTTTTTCCCAAGAGCAGTTTCTCCACTAAAAATTAAGTAGCTTTCCCATTTCTGATGCCCCAGTATACTGGAAAACCCAACCATTCTTTCTGGCTAAGTGCCAACACCATCTCAATCAGTCCAAATTGCAGTTCATATATGTAAGCTCAAGCAACAAAAAAACATTCATACGACCTGATAAAATAAATCAATTATTAGAAAGACGAACTGAAAATTGATCAAAACAGTCCATGCTTATAGAACACAAGATCACTTATGAATTGGAGGAACAAGAAATGCATTAAAAAAAAAAACACAATTTTAAACACGCTAAAGTAGAGTCAGTAGTAGATTCAGAAGAATTAGTCTCTATTTTTTTTTCTTTTTTCTGAATAAATTGCGATATTAATCACAAACTGGTATTTGAGCACTCAATGAATGAGTAGAACAAGGAAGATATAATCTAAAATAATTCTGCAAACGCAAGCTATGCATTTTGATGTGAGAATTAGTAATTAGTACTGCAAATTGAGAAAGAAAAGGAATGGAATTGAAGCGCAGAGATGTACCGGCGACCTGACAGGCGAAGGCAAAATTCGCCGGAGCGGATCACTGGGATATTTTCCGGCAAAAAGGTGTTTGTTAATGTTGCTGCAAAAGAAATGGAGCAGAATTTAGATTTGAGACTGGCTTTACAGAACTTGCCGTTGCATGGTTGCTCAGCTTCTGTTCCGTGTGTGAAATATAATTTTCTAAATTTTTAAATGAAAAATCAATTCTCCTTTATCCCCCTTTCCTTTCAAATTTGCTATCCAAACATACATCCGGAGTGTGTGATTGTGATCATATATATATGTCAGAAATTTGCTGCTTAAACTACACAAGACACATAGTATAATATTAAGTAAATCATTTTTATGGGTTTGCTAGCAATAAAATAATAACTCATGAAGTACCTTAAATTAAGGTGAGTCTTTTATAAATTTAGTTTCAAGTAAATAGTCATTAAAAATAAATTGTAGTATAGTCCTTTTGGGTTTCAGATTTTACATCACTGGGTTAAAATTGAAGGAAGAGGAACTTAAAAAAAAAAAAAATACTCAAAGAAAAGAGAAGAATTTGATGTGTTCTTCACCGTTAGAGAGTTGTCATGGCATACCATCGTTGTCTCTAGCAAAACAAAGCTGCAAGTTTAACCCAATTCTGTACTAAATCTATGAAGAAAAAACAAAATCTTCAAGACTGCCACCGTGCACAACCTTACCACCAACAATCGATAAATAGCAGCACCACATCAAACCCGACTCTAAACAAAATCAACCTTCTTATCCAGTTGTGTAATCCTGCACCATTCATTGAAGTAAACTAATAGAATGACTATTTTCCTAACCCAGCCATGTGCCTTTAAATTTGACAAGCTCGTCTCACTTTGCATTTTGTTTCAGCTATTGAAGATTTAAGCACAATATCAATAATGGAATAGTCTCTCACCTTTGACAAAAAACGATACTTCAAATTTATTATCGATTTGAGCATGATCAATGACAGAGTCATTTCAAAACGGGCTGGCTTTGTACGAATTGGATAAACGATTCCTAAAATTCATTTTTTTTTTATAAGAAATAAGGGTTCATCGCTGATAAAATTTTATTTCTTTAAAGATTATTTTGTAAAAATAATTATTGAAAAAAAGATTTTACATGTCAATATTACTATATCACATATTTATTTTTATTAATCTAAGTAATCACGGGTTGTAAAATTTAAACCTGTTAGAATTTCCCTCAGATAAAAAAAAAAAAAAATCATTGATTCAATGTAATGTTTCGTGTTATGTTCCATTTCGCAATGTTGCGTGTTATGATCCTGTCATTTGATACAGAGGGTGCATTATATTTTTGTACAAAACTTAGTATTATTTTTTAATATTTATTATATTTATTTTATTAATTAAATTATAATTTATGTGTATCTTTTTAAAATAAAAAAAAAATATTAATAAATATATATTATAATTTAATTAATAAAATAAATGTAATAAAAATAAATAAATAAAATTAAGTTTTATCCTATATTTTATTATTTTTCACAGTTGGAAACAAGAATCACGTGATGCTGAATGAATCTTAACTACGCATAGTCACGTAAGAACCGTTAATCAATTGACCAACATTTCCCATGTGGGAAACGGCGTTTGCAACCATGTTCAACATATTTGAATAACTTCTTCATGTTATAAAATGATTTATTTTCTTTAAACACAAAAAATTAGGTAAAAAAAAGCCAAATTATGCTATTTTAAAGTGTTTTGTTTTTTGTTTTCCAAAAAGCTAAAGAGACTATTTTGTCCAGTGTTTATATTTATATATCTATATTTTTATTTTGTAATATATTATTTTCTATATTCTAAAAACAAAAGATGATGTTAAAACTTAAAACTTTTACAAACACAAATCTTTATATTATTGTGAGTTTGGTTTGTAATTGGTAATTTTGAACGGACGTTGCTTTCTTTTTCGAATGACTCAAGATTTGTTTGGCAATTGACAACTACATTTGATTTAACAGAACTTTCTCCTCTAACCCACGTTCGGCGAAAGGCAAGGTTTTCTTACTTTTATGTTGATTTTTTTCCGTTGGAATAATTGAATGCAAAATTGAATGGTTCCCAACTATCTTATCTCATTTTTAACCTTCCCTCTTTTATTCTTCAGAATGTTCAATTCATCACAGTCGATGTCTCTTGTTCGTATTGCGTCGTTGGCTACTCCAAGTTCGACCTCGACAATCACCGGCTCACTGTCGTTGCTTGTCAGTCATCGGCTCACCGCTGCTATGCGTCAATGTCGCTCGTCAATCCAGGTGTGAACTTGTAATTTAGCATTCATAGTTGCATCCTATTTTATTTTTTATTTCTCCCTTTTTTGTTGCCAGATCTATGATCTGTTAGCTTTTTTTTATACGTTTTCCTACTCTGATCTATTAGGTTTATGTTCTTGTTAATAGCTCTGTTTTTTACTTTTTTTGCACATTATTTTTATGTGTATTTGTCCTCCAAATCCGTTGTCTTTTTCATTTTTGACTCCCGCTATGTATTCGTCCAGTATTATTGTAGTTTTTTTTCTTGTAGCCATCTAGATCCCTTGCCTTTTTCATTTCATTTGATTATGCCAACATGGGTATAGTAGAGTGATCAGTCACTTATTGGAACTTTCTACTGGGGGGCTATTTCTGCACAATTTCTAATACAATGTGGAACCTGTTCAATGAAACTTTCCATGTGTGGCCAAAAAAATTGTATATAGAGTCAGAAACCTCCGAATTCTGATAATAAGCATACTAACAAATTTACCTCATGGAATCTTGAGGTTGTCCACGCAGTGATGAAAACGAAATTTAGGGAATTCACTGCTGACTTCCCAATAATGATGTATCATTATCACTTGCTTCTCTTTTTGGCTTCACTGTAAAGTACAACTCCAAGGACTGTGAGCGAATAACCCATCATTCCAGTGACTGACATTGGGTTTCTAAATATTAGAATTGAAACTACTACTGCTACAACCCTTTTAACATTCCCAAGTACCTGTATGAGCCAATTCTTAGATTTGTTGTTAAAGCATCAACTCAAATCACTTTAAGCAATCAAATAAAGGACTACAGGAAAAATTTACATCTTGCAACTGATCTATCTTCCTATCCTCATTTGAATCACACTCCTTTCACTAATCTAAAAGCATATGGTGAATATACAAACCCTTTAAAGAGAAAAGACCTAGAAACTAATTTTTAAATGTATTTCCTTGGCCCAAACACTAACTCCTACAATTTTCTAAAATTACATGTCTATATCTTGACACAAGAAAAGAAGCAGTTGGCTAAAGAAAATCTAATGAACTAAATCAGTAAAATCTCAAATGTCACCGATTTCGAATAATTGAACTTTACTGAGATAGTGTAACGCCCCATTTTTAGAAAATATTTCGAATGTCTTGTTTCTTTGCTTTTTCAAGTTATTATGTAAATGACCGTTGTGTCCCTATCTTCTTGTTTCTCGATTTACGTGTGAAATACAAATACGTTTATACAGCTCAAATTTTATTTGGTCTTTTTACGTAATTTGTTCCGAGACGGTAGAAATAAAAAAGTTTTTCCGAACTCTCATTTTTAATTTTTCTCGAAGATATACAAACAATTAATACTTGTCGTAATTTTATTTGAACTTTTTGGACGATTAGCTACGTTGTGGGAAAAAATGAGAAAATGACCATTACGTCCCGAACGTCTTTTTTTTGTTTTTAATTATTTTCTACTTGATTTAATGTCCGATATTACTTGTCATGATTTTATATGGACTTTTTGTGTGATTTGCTCCGAAAGCGGAAAATAATATTTTTCGGGCGGGAAAATCTTATTTTATTATTTAGAATTGGGGGATCTTACTCAACCCGATTCTAAATGAGAACAATAAATAATCTTTTAATTTTTAGGATTTTCTTGTCACAATAAAATAATTTTATAATATTATAATATTATTTTATTAGTCGATATAATAAAATGACAAATGGACCCGAAATATTTTGCGGGACCCACGTTTAGCTAATACTGATTAACTTAGTAGCTTAATTAAATATCATTAGCATAGAACTTTCCGAAACAATTCGACTCAATTAGTTGACTAGTGATAATTAATGAGCAGTGTGACTAGGCTTGGGGAGTCATCAATAACCAACCAATAGGAGACAAGCTTGTTAAGCAAGCTTTAATCCTAACCTTTGATGCATCCAAGGGCTTGGATGAAGCCAAGCAAATGCACACCTTGCATGCTTGATGAGCTACGGCCAAGGGAGTTAGGAGACCAAAGATCACTTTGCTTGCATGCAAAATTCTCTCTTCTCTCTCATCAAAAACCCTAGCCATCATTCTTGTCTTTTCTCTTCACCATTTTCGGCCAAGCTTGTTCTTTGATCATCCAACCACCCAAAATTCAATCAAGCCAACTTTTCTAAACCTAAACATAAACCTAAGAACATCTCTAGTTGAGAGTTCTTGCAAATTCTTGCATTTGGAGCTTGGAAACCAATCTTGAAGATTTTACCTAGAAGGTGAAATCTCATGCTTTTCTTTTCTCTCTTCTTTTTCAAAGTTCTAAGTCATGATCTATCCATGGTTTAGGTTCTTTTTCATGGTTAGTAACTTGTAGAATTTCGTTTGAGTTGCTAGGTACTTTGGTGGAGGAAAACCGAACCCTAGGAGGAGTGAAAGCAAATCATTAGTCTTCCTTTAAGGTAAGAGGAAGACTAATCTTATCATCCCTTGGTGGTGGTAAGAAGATGGATTAATTTGTGGTGTTTGTAGAATCCATAAGGATTCGGTGGTGATGTGGTTGTTATGTGTTTATTTGTTAATTTTTGGTGTTTGTTAGTAGTTATGTGGTATTTGTTAGTAGCTTTCTTTATTTGGTGATTGTAATAACCTTGCATGTCTACAAGCTTTAAGTTGCATGTCTATAAGCTTTGATAATATTGCATGTGTTAGAATTGTATGATAAAGTATAGAATTGCATGACAATATATAGGATGTGAACAACATGTCAAGGAAATGCATATGTGTTCCAAAGAACACTTCATGATGGCTCACGGCCACTAACAAAATGGAGAACCAAAATGTTCTCTAAATTTTCTTAAAAGGTGATTTAATTAACCTAGGAGAATTAAGAAGGTTTCAAGTTGTTTAGATTAAGAAAAATGAATTTGGAAATCAAATGGCATAACCTTACATTTTCGGCCAACAAGCCTAACTTCAACATTTTGATTTCTAAAATTATTCTCTAAGGTAAGGATTTAATTAATGTAAACAATATAAGAGATTTAACATGTTTTTAGAAGATGAAAAAAAAAATTTAGAAATCAAATGCAAAGTTTTTATCAAATTCGGCCAACATGCCAGATTAGGTATTCATGATTTCTAAAATTAATTCCAAGCTATTTTCAATCAAAGAGAAGCAATACAAGTTAAAGTAAATTTTCTACAATGAGTTTTAATGAAATAAAATGGTTAGAATTAAGTTTAAGAGGTTAATACTAATGATTTTTACTGTAAGGAGAAATACAGTAACTTTCGAAAATTTCTAACATATAGCTAAATCTTTGTATTTTGAAGCATGTTAGTAGTTTTCAAAAGGATTAATTACATAGTTTAAAAATTTAATAAACAAAATTTTTATGGTAAAATTAGGAAATCATTAATATAATTTTCTAAACAAAATACTGTCAATTTTTAGTAAAAACGGACAAATAAGATAGAAAAGATGTCCAAAAGACAGTATACGGTATGAAAAATATTATACGTAGTTTAAAAGTATTATTTATTATTTTTGTTTATTTAAACAGTGATTTTTAAGGAATTCAGTCAAGAAAATGATTTAAAAATCTTACGCGATTAAGAAAATGTATTAAAAATCCTACGCGATTTTGAAAACAGAAAAATATATTTACGCAATTTCAAAACGATTATAAAAATGACGAGATTTTGAAAACGCGATAAAATTTCTACGCGATTGACCGTTACTGTATTTATTTTTCGCTGTCGGGAAAATGTGAACCCGTCTGATGTGCTTTTGAGGATTTTTTTTGTCGGAAAAATGAGAACCCGTATGTGCTTTCTATTTTTCGCCATTGAGGGCATATTGTTATCTTGAGGGCATTTTCGTAATTTCATATTTTTGGAATTATGTATTGTCTTTATGCCAATTTTTGGTGTTTTGGTTGACGAGGCAATCACATCGTGTTGTCGATGCGATAAACGTAGTGTGGTTCATTGTTCTAATGAACTTGGAGACTTTAGTGTACGGGATCCCATATATGACAATTGGTAGCTCCATTTGGCCGTAGAAACCGATAAGCACACTAATGGACTCGACACGCACTATATTTAATCGAGGTTTGTAAAGTCTAGTAGTACATTGCCTATATAGTCCACAACGGGAGCAGACCGTGAACTATACTACGCTGGATGGTGGATTCCCGTGTCGTAAGCTATTGACGCAACGCATCAAATAGTGATAGTTGGTTGGGCGCGTGGTACTAATAGATTTTGCAAGTCATTCTCTCTCGATATCTGTTTGTGTTTAACTCCATGGAGTAGGATTGTGTCTTAGTGTATATGATTATATCTTGGATGTTATTCTATTTTCTCTATTTATCTTTATCCGGTTATTATTATGATGGTGGTCTATTTCTTATTTTATTCTATCGTGATATTGTTTTATCTGTGTTTTTTTTATCTGTGTTATATTTGTGATGTTATGTAACATTATGATATCTCAGCTTTACTCTATTTCATTATTATTATTGTTATAGCTTTTCGTATTGTATGAACTGTATAATTGTTATTTGTCGTCTTCTTATTGGCCATGTTTGTGGTGATTTTAGATTGTCTTACCTCTTTATTGTATGTGTTTCCTGTCTATTTATTTTATGCGGTAAAGAGTTTGAGGAAGAAGAAGAGGAACAACCTCTTGAGATCCTGTACCCCGAGGAGGAGGAAGATCAGCAAACCGACGACCAATTTTACGATCAAGAACCATCTGATCATCCATATCCATTGGATTGATTAGTTTTGGTATGGCGGTGCCCGGATTTTTGGGGTTCGTGACTTTGGAGTTTCACGGTGGATCTCTATCGTGGAACATGAGAGGAGACAGAGACTCGGTGACATATGCAGGACGGATGACTGTGACCTTACGTCATAGGTTTGATGGAGAGCCGATCATGACTACGACAGTGTTTCTACACTTAGAGTTACCCTTATCTATTAGGCGTCATTTTGGTGGTATGACCACTGAGCCTAGTGAGATAAGTATCGTGTCGACTGCGCGATCACGTTATCGCCGAGAGTCGAGGCATCCAGGATATTTGTCCCCTGATGATCATTTTCATGATGAGAGTGATCTTTCAGAGGAGTAAATATGTTTGATGTTTTTTTTGGACGCGTCTGCATATGGATGTATATATTGACACTTTTACTGTTTTTATTTACTATTTCTGTTTAAATATTTGTAATTGTAGTTGTAAATTATTTGTATAACTTATAACTCAGAACATATGTATATTATGAGAAATGTTACTCTGTCTATTTTATGTTTTTCGCAATATTCTATTTTTAATAATCTGTCTATCAGGAACTACCTTATGACCCATACTATTATTTAACGAATGTTTTACAACTTGGGTAGATTTTATTTATGTATTTTTAATTTTCTTTATATGTGTGGCATCCCCAAAAGGGGTGTTACAGATAGAATTTCACTAAATAATTAATTGACTGCTTCTAATTTCACTAAACTTCACTATACACATATAAAATCATCTCTTAGGGAACCCACTGCTCCTAATCCCATCCCCTGTAGCTAAATAAACCCTTTGCATTTGATTCTATTGTGTTATTTGTTTATTAAAGACATGAAACTTTTTTCTGGGCAATTAATTGACTGTGAGTGTGAGGGTGATGACTGTGAGGTCTTTATCTCATAACAAATGACATGTCAGTAAATAGTAAAACATGTATGAATATCTTGCAATTATAGTAATTGATGTTAGGAAGGTTTTCATTTCCTCAAAAAGAAAAAGTCTTCAGAATGATGAAGCTAACAACAACCTATTAAACCAATTTTGAAATGAGTGCTATGGTGTGATATATATCTATTAAACCATTTTTATTTTAATGATGAAGTATTCAATAGTTTCTCAATGATCAGCATATAAATATAAAATGTGGATGTTTGATTAGTTGTAAAGTATTTATTATTTGTGCTATGGCTTGTAAAGTATTTATTATTTGTTCGATTGGTAATTCATTAATAATTAATAATAGGAAATATTTTAGTCAACTTTGTGTAAGCTTTGGCAATTCATACTCGCTCAGCTTGTGCCCTACACAACCCACTACGTAGGGGTTGTGTCCGGTTAAAGTTGTTATATCTATAGTTTTAGAGCAACTTATCTTGTCTTGCCCTTGCATCTGTTTTTAATTTATGATGTGTGGATGAAATAGTGCATTTTATTAGCAGTTGCTCTTTAAAAATTAGTACTCTTGCTTCTCATCTAAGTGCTATTACTTGCCCTACAAGGTGGGTTGGGGCAGTTAGAAGTGTGAGGCAGGATTGGGGTGAGCAAAAACTTGCCTCACTTGAAAGAAAATTTTGTTTAAGGGAATAAACCAGTTTCAAAGGAATAACACATAAAATTGGTAACTACTAATGAATAATTAATTACATTATCATTATGCACTTAGATGATTGGCATGGATTGTTTATTCACCTACAAGATTGATTGTATATGTCATATGCAATGAAGCCTTCAATAGAAAAAATAACACATTTGATCTTTATTTTGTATTTAATTAGCAGAATGTATAAGTGATGTATTTAAGTGAAGCATGTAGGTTAGATGTATTTAAGTGACTCATGTATGACTTTGTACTACTTATGTTTTTACCTATATGTACAATGTGCTGCTTACATTTATGCATTATATTCATATCCAAGACCCATGTGCATTTATGTCATGCTCAATTTCATTTTGTATTGTACATGTTTAAAAATCAATGGAGGATTGGAATGCAAAGGATTAGGATAAAGAATCTAAAATACTTTCTATTATAGATGATGATATGAAAGAAAATGAAGATGTGAGTGCATTAATTAGTGAGTATGTGATAAAATATTTATTTAAAGAGCCGTGTAGAACTAGTGAGCAAATAGGTCATTCATGGGTGCAAGAAGTTTTGCGAGGGCATCCTATTCGTTGTTATGAGATGTTTCAGATGAAAAAACATGTCTTCTTTCAATTTTGCACTGAATTGGTTGAACATTGTTTAACATGCACTAAACGAATGAGGATTCAAGAGATGGTTGCATTGTTCTTAAACATAGTTGGCTATGGGGTAGGAAATATGATGATACAAGAAATGTTTCAACACTTAGGAGAGACTGTAAGTAAACATTTTCATAGAATATTAGTTGTCTGTCTTAGGCTGTCCTTCAAATATATTAAACCACAAGATCGTACGTTTCGGGATATTTAAACCAAAATTCAAAATGATAGATGATACTTGTCATTTTTCAAGAATGTTATAGGAGCAATTGATGGTACTCATATCTCATGTGTGGTTAGTCCCAGTGAACAACTAAAATTCATTGGAAGAAAGGGACATCCAACACAAAATGTAATAGTTGTATGTGATTGAAACACGTGCTTCATTTTTGCATTTCCTGAATGGGAAGACACCGCTCGTGATGCTCGTGTTTTTGACAATGCCATTACCACTCCTAGCATGAATTTCCCACATCCATCTACAAGTTTGTTCTTTCTCACATCTACAATTAATTTACATTTGTATTAAAATTATAATATACATGATACTCGTTTCATTGTTTATTAGGTAAATATTATTTGGTGGATGCTGACTATCTAACACCAATTAGATATATTGGTCCTTATAAATGTGAACGCTATCACCTTCCTAATTTTAAGTGTTCATCTGAATTTGCAAACTACAATGAGGTGTTCAATTATTATCACTCAAGTCTAAAGTGCACAATAGAAACGAGTTTTGTAGTATGGAAGAATAGGTTTGCTATTTTGCACCACATGCCTAAGTTCAAAATTGAAACACAAGTTCAGATAGTTAGTGCAACAATGACTATACATAACTTTATTAGAAAAAATTTTAAAACAAATTATGAAGATGAAAATATAGTCAAACATGAAGATGAAGATGATAATGTTGTTAGTGATGGTCCATCCTCAAATTTAACCACAGTCTCTTCATCAGAGATGAATATTGTTTGAGACTCAATTCAAAATCAAATTATTGAACACATGCAGCTTAATTAGTAGTGTATATACAAATTTGCATTACATTTTCCTCTATCATTTACTGTTATTTTGTATTTTAAATTGGATTAATCCATTTGCCTTAATGTATTAAAGCTTTAGTTAATTTCATTTATGCGTATAATTTATTTCCTTTGTTGCAAATTTTTTTTTATTTATAATTTAACTCTATCACTAAAGTAAAAAAAAATAACGTTTATATAATTTATTCAACTATGCATATAATTTAACATTTTGTTATAAATTTTTATTTATAATTTAACTATACCATTAAAAGTAAAAAAATGACAACGTTTATATAATTTGTTCATGCACACTTAAAAATAATGAAATGAAATAAAATGTAATATTAATATTGTAATATAAATTTATATCTCTTTTTAGTAATTACACATTTAAAAATGATTTTGATTATTTATATCAAAACAACATTTATTTTGTCTAACTTACTTTTAAGACAAAAATTTCTAAACATAAATCATATTACTGTAAAATTATTTTTAACCAAACTAAAGTTTACAAACGCATTTTCAATCAAATTTAAGTTTACAACTACAAGCCAAACACACACTAAGAATGTTTGCAACTAGATTATTTTAAATTTTCTAAAAATCATTTTACACACTTTTATTTTTATTGTAAATTATTTTTTTTATATGTACAGAACTATATTAGCACTTGCACATCTAGATACAATTTAATAACTTTATAAACATATAAAAATGTATATTTTTATGTGAATTGACATCCTCAAAGTATAATTTCTTGTACATTAATTTTATATCATCCGTATACAAAAGCTCAAAATTAACCCTCACCAAAATAATAAAAAATTCAAAATTAACACACAAGAACCAATTTTGGCGTAACACTTAACTTATGTTATATGTAGAAATATAATTTTCAATTAATAAAAGGTTTTCCACAATATAGTAGAGTAGAGTGAACTTTTCAAGAAAGGCTACTTCGTTAGGAAAATATTTAAATTTAAAATATGTGATTTTTTATTTAATTTATTAAATTGTTTATGATTGTGTGTAAATTTTTTACTATAATTTTATATAAACTTAATATTAAAATTACGATAAAAATCTTTTATAATTCAATGCGGTGATTTAAAAGACTCCAATTATTTGTAAAAACAAAAAAAAAAGACTCCAATTATTAGTCCCTTAGCTGCTGGCCATTAAGTGTGTGTTTGGTTTGTAGTTAAGATTTTCAAAAGTGAGTTAGGATGCCTCGAACGTAATGCAATGATGTTTGGGTTATTTTTTTTTTCAATTAACATACTTTTTCCTTTCAAAAGTAATTGGGGCCAAAAATAATTTTTGCTTTTGTGTTGATTGGCCAATCTTTCAAACTCACTAAACAAAAGTAAACATAAATTAGTTCCTTAAGTTTCTAAACACACTTTCAACTAAACTTAAGTTCACAATTAATATATCCTGTCCGTGTCACAATTTTTTATAATTACGTAAAACTTTTTTGTTTTTAAGTTACAGAGCAAGATATTTATTTAAAAAGTATATATTTAACGGCAAACATCACATCAATCAGTGTAGCACGACATTTTGCCACTATTTTGGAAAATTCTGTTCTTGATATTTTTGGCAATGTCAATATTTTGCTATTTTTCATTTGGTACGCAGTTGTGGTAGTAGAATCGGACAGTTAAGAATCAATCAAACAAAATAAAATATATTACTCGATTCCATCATTATTGAAAAAATAATTTCTTTTTTAACTGATTAGAAAAAAATAATAATTTAGTAAAGCTCAATCAAGTTTATCTGGATTCAATAACTCAACTAATTTCTACCTTTCACACAAATTTTGTCATCAAATTTCATAATTTTTAAATTAACTAATCAACTAGAGTTACACTGAAAAAAAAAAAGTTACCAGATTCCTTCACAATGAATTCAGAATGAGAACACAATTCTCATTTATCAAGAGCTTCTTTGAAGAGACTGCCAAAAGGAGGTTTCATAAATCTCACTTCTTGTAGTGCTCATTAAAGTGGAGACGCTACCAAAAGAAGGAAGTTCACTTTGTGCACAATTGAATTTTTAGCACATGATAGTAGGTCAGAAAGGAAGGAGGAAAATAAAATAGACCTCACTTGTATAAATCTCAGTTCTTGTAATACTCTTAACTACTCTTCCCACAAACATAAATAATCATTATCATATTTTCGTTCTTTTTTTTTGGAAAAGTTTACTTACACATATTTTTTACATACCATTTACATATTTAGTAATTTATGTATAAATAAATAGTGATCGACATATATTATGTAATGATTAAAATAAATAACTTGTGATTGAATTATTACATAATTTGCTAATCACCATTTAATTATATGTTAATTATTAATTATTTACACATCAATTAATATTCCTAATCACTTCATACTATACATTAATTACCACTTATTACACATAAAACACCATGTGTGCAAGTATTGTGCAAAAAAAGTGTGCAAACAACACTATTATTTTTATTATTTTTTCCAATATAGCTGCTGTCTTCAACCTTCCCCGGCGAGTCAACAGTTAGTGCATCTATTCTATATCAATAATATTACTTCCATGAGAATCAAGCCAAGGTTACTACAGCAGCTAATTTTAATCTCTCCTGAGCCTTAACCTGAACATGTAGCAGCATTATTATTTTTACATCTATCCCCAGGTCTCTACTTCTGGTTTCAATGGTGTAACCTATATATTCATCCCAAATCCCAATTCACAGAACTTCACATGTAGCTAATCATCTCATACTTTGATTTTGATTGAATTATCTCACATCGTTGATAAGAAGGGTGTTTAGAGAGTCTCAATTTCCTCCAAGAATTAGAGAACCCCTTTGAGGGAGGCACTTTGACTAAGGGCATTAGTCACTGCTATTCTCTTTCCAATCAATAACAAACGAGGAGACTGTTAAAACGACAGCCTTTAAGCAACAGCTAATCTTAAATTGCCAGCTCAAGGCAGAATTTGCTAGTTCTACTGTCAGCCTCACTTTTACCAGCATCACTTTGTAGATATTTGAGGAGATAAAATCCCAAATCTCAACAAAATCTATACTAGAATTTTCCATTCTATTTACCAGTAGTCTTTGCAGGAGCACATCCCATTTTTAAAATGGTGAAATCGATTGCAATCTCTAACAATAATATCCCTATTAAATTCCCTTGATATCATCTTGATTGCAACATGACAATCGCTGCATATCCTCAAGTTCTTTACAATCCGTATTGTGGTACCTGGGGTTGTCTTGAGGAAGCAATACGCAATTGCCAGTTTTTCACTATGAAGAGATAATGCAAACTCCTTTCCTTCCTCATCCAAATCAAGCAATACCTCACTTGTGTTACCTATATAACCATGCTTTTTCAACCTCTTCATAATCTCATCAAGCATTCTATATATATCTTGGGTTTCTGGATGAGAATCATCTCCCACAAAAAACTCATGAAGCACACCATCTATCTCAACCAAACTACAGCCTGGAACTTTCTTGATGCCCCTAACCTCCATAAGATCTCTCAAATGCCTCACTTCCCCCCACCGTCCCAGCTTTGCATACACGTTAGAAAGAAGCACGTAGGCACCACTATTCGAGGGATCCAACTCAAGAAGTTTCTTTATTGAGATCTCACAAGTTTCAATGTCCCCATGCATCCTAGCACCACTAAGCAGAGCTCCCCATATCAGCACATCAGGTTCCATTGGCATAGATTTCACTACATTCCAAGCATCCTCGATACGACCTGCTCTGCTGTACAGGTCTACCAAGCAACCATAATGTTGGATCAGAGGACTAATACCATACTCGTTCATCATCTTCTTGAAATATTCATTTCCTTCACTAACCAAACCTGCATGTACACAAGCACAAAGAACTGCCACAAATGTCACAGCATTGGGACTCACCCCATTACTTATCATCTTCGCAAATAGTTCAAGGCAATCCTCCGAACGTCCATGAATGGCCAGGGCAGCGATCATGGCACTCCAAGCCATTACATCCTTTTCATGACCCATATGATCAAACACGCATTTCGCCCTTTCAATGTTTCCACATTTGGCATACATGTCTATCAATGCCGTTCCTAAAACAACATCGATTTTCATGCCGGACTTGTCAATATAAGCATGAACCCATTTCCCATGCTGAAGGGCACCTAACCGTGCACAAGCTGAAAGCACAGCTGACATGGTGAATTCATTGGGTCTAAGTTCATGACCTTCCAACATCTGCAAATTACGAAACAAAGAAAGTGCCGCTTTGTGCTCACCACACCTTACATAACCATGAATCATACAGCTCCACGATATTACATTCCTTTGAGGCATCTGATCAAACAATTTCCTCGCAACATGGATCATACCCACCTTAGCATTTGCGTGGATGATGGCGTTCCAGGAAGGTAAGTCTGGTTGAGCAATTTCATCGAACAGTTGGCGGGCAAAAGTGACGCTGCCACAGGAAGAGTACATGTTGATAAGCGCAGTTTGGACAAAGGGGTCGTTGGCGAGACCGAGGAGGAAGATTTGAGCATGGAGGAGGCGTCCGCGAGGTAGATGAGGAGGGGTATTGAAGGATGGGAGGAGGAAAGGGAAGGTGTGAAGATCAGGGAGCACAGCATGGAAGCGCATGCGAAGGTAGAGGGAAAGTGGGGAATGTTGAACTCTGGCTCGAATTAGGTTGTTCCAGACGAAGGATTCAACGTTGGAATGGGAAAGATGAAGGCTTGGGTGAGTAGATGATATCACCTTCGTGGAAGCTCGCATTGCACTGGTGATGACTGCTGCCACCGGTAAAGCTAAAAGCGTTGAAACTCTTCACCAACAAGGCAACAACTCCAGCACAGTTAGTAGTATTACAAAAGCTATTAGTTCTGTTTGAGTTTACATTTATAAACAGTTTATAATGGTTCCGTGAGTTTCGAACCATCAATGGTCTCCTAATATATACGGTTGAATTGCTTTGAATTTCGTGCAAATGAGATAGGGGTTTATATCTATAACCGGCAACTTGATGAAAAGGTAAAAACCTTAAAAAAAAAATTATCTTCCCCTTCTCCCAACACCCATTTCTCTCCATTCCTCAACCCCACCCCGACCCCCGTCCTTTCCTCCGATGATCTCACTCAACCTGCAACAAATCAAGAATCCCAACACAAACCACTCGGTGCCATAGATGATGAAGTTCTGGGGGTAGTAGAAGACAGGTGTTGCTGGGTTGGTCGTTTTCTATGCATGACTGGATCAAAGGAAATGTGGATGGCTCTTGTAAAAAAAGTGGGCTAAGTGCAGCTTGTGGTGGATGCTTTAGAGATGGTTCTAGAGATTGGATCATGGGTTTTGGAAGGAATATAGGAGCCTAAAACAATTTAGTAGCAGAATTATGAGGTATTTTATCTACTTTATAGATTGCTTGGCAATTTGGTCTCAACTTCATTATTCTGGAATCGGAATCAAGCTAAGCAAGTGGAGTTTGCTAATAGGGGTTGTAATGCCTACTCATCCTTGTGCTCAACTAGTGAAGGGCATCCCAGTGATTTGGTTGAAGATTGAGTGTTGCAGAATCAAATATCGTGTTCAAAAGAGAAGACTGATTGATCCTGTAGTACTTTAAAAAAAAAAAAAATGCTGCTAAAGGTAATTTTGGGAGACCATCTGATGGTCCCTTTCTGGAGAGGACCATAATAAACGCCACCCATCACTTAATACAGGTACAGTTTGATTTCCATTCGAATGATGTGAGACGAGTGATATGTAAAATAAGCATTTCTCATTGTTTTTCCCTTTGAATATGCCCAACTAATTTTGTTTCAAAATTGCCACTTTTCATGGCTCCTGCCTTCAAGTTGCCAATTTTAATAGAGTAATGTATTACTTCAATAGTACAGAGGATCTTCTCCCATAAAAAAGACTTAGACAAGGGTGAATGTTGGCGTGTTGGTTAGGCCTAAATTTTCTTTGAAAAAATATGAACGTAATTCCCACTTTTGGATATTAATTTAAAAATTCATTGTAATGGCAATAGTTAGAATTGACACAAAGCTTAATGACAAAATGATTGGATAGTTTGCAAGTTTAAACCTTGATGCTATTATATAACTTTGAGAATTATAATTCTGGTAAATGTAATACTATCATATTTTTTAATCAAAGTATATAAGAGATTTTCATGGTATCTATTTTTTTTTCAAGGTTTAGTACCTAAAATTAATTATCAAATATTTCATTAACTATTGATTATTTTTAGACATTAATTATGTTTCGCAAGTTCTCTTTTATTGATTAATTCTTTTTATTGGGTTTTGCCTTGGATTGCGACTTTTTATTTGGGCCCACTTAAAGTTTGAAAAAAAAAAGAGAAAATGTGTAAGTGTGTGCAACATGACATCAACATAAAGGTAGGGGTTTAAAAAAACGAAAGTTTTGGTTTTTTCCTTTGTGTGGCGTGCGGTGCTAAGGAGAAAGAAAAGGTGTGCGCAGCCATAAACATGAGAGTAGCAACGCCGAACTTGTAAGAAAAAAAAGTGTTGAGAGATTTTATTCATCTTGAGTGTTATGTGAGGTGGAGAAAATTTGTGAAAGATGATTTTCTTTGATTGAAAGTGTTGTTTGAGTGAAAAATGTTGCTTTGTGAGATTGGAGTATTAGAGTTTTGGGTTTGTGAGAGAGATTTTTAAGATTAGTGTTTGTACTTATTGATTGAAAATGATAGATTGATTTGTGAAGTGATAGACGTAGGTAAGAGAGGCTAAATTACGTCAAATTCCTTGTGTTCTTGTACTTGCTTACTTGGTTGTTTTTATGTGGCTGGAGATTTTGTTTTTTCCCAACAACTGGTATCAGAGCGGGTTATGATCCCGCTTCTAGTTTTTCTGATGGCAAAGATGCAAAGTTTGAAAAGTAACAAATTTGAGGTGGAACTGTTTGATGGCAAGAGAAATTTTAGCTTGTAGTAGAGTACTGTTAAGGATATTTTAATACAATATAGACCAATTAAAGCTCTAAATGGGAAAGAAAAGAAACCTAACAAGCTGACATATGAAGAATAGGAAGAGTTGGAGTTGAAGGTAGTTAGTATAATTCGGTGGTGTCTAGCACTTGAGTTAAAATACAATGTTTTGAATGAAACATCTGTTATTGATTTTTGAAAGAAATTAAAAAAATATGTATATGTCTAAGTCTCTCACAAATCATTTGTTTCTAAAAAAAGAATTATATCAATTGAAGATGAATGATGGTGTAGACATTAGAGATTACTTGAATTATTTGACAAAGTTGATTACACAATTATCTAGCATTGGTGTAGAAGTTGATGATGAGGATAAAACATTGTTGTTGTCATCTCTTCCAAACCCTTATTAGAGTTTATTCACTACATTATTGGTTGGAAAAGAGACACTTAAGGTAAATGATGTGATTATTATATTATTGGAGAGTGAAAAATTTAAAAAGCCTGACATTCAGTCTGAGGGAGTTATTTTTGTTCCTAGATCTGATTGTGGTAGGAGTGTGTCTCGTGGAAATAATTCTATTAGGGACAACTCAAGATCATCTTCTATGTCAAGGCCAGATTATAAAGAAAATGAGTACTATTATTGTAATGAGACGAGTTATATTAAATTTTATTGTAAGAAGCTAAAAGCATATATAGAAGAATTTGATAAGAGCAAAGAAAAAAGAAAAGTTTGAGGATGTTGCAGTCATTGTACAAAAACCTTGAATTATGAAAGTGAGTTAATGATGGTTGAAGAAGACAAGAGTACCTCTAGTGATTGTTGGCTTTTAGACTCTATGTGTTCTAACCATGTTTGTTCCAAGAAGGAATGGTTTGGCATGTTGTTTCAAGAAGTAGGGAAATTGACTAATGTTGATTGCTTGAATGTTGTTGGAAAGGATACTGTGAAAATTAAGATGTACAATGGTTGTGTGAAGACACTTGGTGATGTGAGACATGTGTCTACTCTTGGGAGGAATTTGGATATTCTGCAAAAGGTGAAGTTATGCAAGTTTGTAGAAATTTTTTTAATGATGGTGAAAGGTAAGAAAACTAATGGTAATTTGTTCAAGTTAATGGAAAATACTTCAATAAGAAAAGGCAATGGTGGAATATGTAATAATATGAAGAAGGTGAAACATGTGTATATAACAAAGAAGAAAGTGACATTTGTTGATGCTTTGATGAAGCCGATTAACATCTACAATTGATGCATGTAACTTGTTACAATCACAAGATAAGGTAGAGTTTGGTTGAATTTTGCCCTAGATTGAGCCTTTTTATTTGAGCCCACTTGAAGTTGAAAATAAAAATAAAAATAAAAAAGAATGTGTAACTGCGTGCAACGTGACAGCAGCCTAAGGTCGGAGTTTGAAAATACAAAGGTTTTGGTTTTCTCCTTTGTAGTGCATCGCTGAAGAGAAAGAAAAGGTGTGGACAACCACAGACATATAAGAGGAGTGCTGAGCATGTTGGAAAATAGCGTGTTTGAGTTTGAGAGATTTTGTTCATCTTGAGTGTTATGTGAGGTGGAGAAAGATTGTGACAGATGATCTTCTTTAATTGTGTTATTTGAATGAAAAAATATTATTTTGTGAGATTTGATGTATTAAAATTTTGATTTTATGAAATAATTTTTTAAGATTGGTGTTTGTAACTATTAATTCAAACTAATAAATTTTCTATGCTATTGTGCTTGCTTGTTTGATTATTTTTCTGTGGGTGAATTTGTCCCCATCGCTTCTTTGGGCTACGGCCCCTTTTTGTACCAAACAAAATTAATCATCGAATCAAAAGATGTCTTAGAACAGATTTTGAGCTATTTTAAAATGTATCAATTCTGGTAAACCTTAGTTTAACTGGTCTTGAATGGCCCCATTGTACTACTGCGTGCAAGTATACAGGGGGCAAATAGATAGAGAAGTGAAGAATGCGAATCTGGAGACTGGAGCTTTCGGAAGAAAACACTGCCCTGCTTCTAAATAAAACTGAATCTAGCATTAAATCAATCTGACTGTGATCATCATCCACACGAACAGCAATTTTATGCCCCATTGGAAGAGGAAAAACCAATCAACACATCTCCCATTGCAATAGTAAATGGTGACCAAATTAAAGATCGCCACACACCAACATATAAGTTGCATGAACTGCATTTGAATTTTTATGACTACCTCTCCAATAATCACTATAAAACTTCATAACGGCATAAAATTGGTTCCAAAAGAAAGACAGAAATATCAAAACAACCAGTAACAAGTTGAAAAACAACATAGATAAAAGAGACTCCACAATAATAACGCCTAACGGATAATGCCTCGTGACAGAGATCTTCAGTCTTCCTCTTCAGCCTCATTCTCAGCAATGTTGAAGTATCTCAACTCATAGACATTCCTGTCCTTGTTGGAAGCAATCACTCGAAGCCAATCCCTCACATTGTGCTTTTTCAAGTACTTCTTGGTCAAGTATTTCAGATACCTGAGAAAGGTGATGAATACGGGGGGAAAAGAAAATAAGTGAAGGAAATTGAAATACTAGAAACGAAAAGACTTGTACCCACAGAAAATTGGGCCTCCAAGAAACAAATTTAATGTCAATGGAAAGCATAGGTTTCAACAAATAAGTCACATAAAACCAACTCAACTATCATCACAATGAGCAATGGGCAATCGGGCAGAAAATAAGCAGGGATTACCCTCCAGTTCAGAAGAATGAGCTGGGCCATAGCTTCTATCCCATTGTTCTCAGGTACCTTATTTTCTAACTAACAATTCACCATCATGCAAAACATTAACTCTTTGCTTGATTCTAAACTAACAAGTAACAGATCCTGAATTTTCATGATAAAAGCATAGGAAAGCCATACAGCAACTAATCTTCTCAGTTGAGAAGATAACTAAACCTGCTGCCTGCACCCGGATATATAACTTTTTTTTCTTTCACTTTGAAACAAACTTGACAACTTAGCTATGAAGTAATACAAGTGTACAACTAAATGAAGCATATTCCACTATGACCACCGCAATTAATCTTATACTCCATTTCCTAACATTATTTTACATCATGCTGATCTCAGCGAAAAATCCAGTAACAGGGAACTAGATCTATTCCCTTTGAACATCTGAGCTAACAGAAAGACTCGCTTTGTGAAATGCTGAAGGATTTAAAAATCCATGACCCATTGAAAAACATCAATACAGGAGCAGCACAAATCAAAAGCAGCATCGTGAAATAAACATATCAGTCCAAAGATTCAAAGGTTACCGTTTAGAGAAGTTGGAGTCGGAGGTGACGGTGATCTTGCTCTTGTCCCGGGTGACGGTAACGGAATCACCGAGTGCACCGGCCTTGCCGCCGACTTTGATCCTCTCCTGAAGGAACTTCTCGAGCGAAGCGATGTCCATGATCTTATCCTCCACCGGCTTCGCACAATCGATCACAAAGCTCGCCCCCTTCTTCTTCCCCTTCGCTCCTCCTCCTGCTGCTCCACGGCTCATTTTCGCGCCTCTCTGTCTCTCTATACCACCTCAATCACTGTGATAGCAGACACACAGAAACACAGCACTCCCAATATAAACTAGGGTTTCTTTCATCTAGGGTTTCCATCCCTAAAACGTCAACAACTGCTGCCGTTTTACCCGCTCATCAAAGATTTTGGGCCATAAGTATTTTAGTTTGGGCCGAAGCCCAACCAAAGAGGCCCATGTTGTTTACGTAGTCCTATGCTGACGTGGAAGACTCCTTCAGTTTCAGACTTCAGTCCTATATACATTTGTTCCTACGCTGCGACAGAGGATTGGGAAAGTAGAAGATGGAAGAAGACCTGTACGGCGTGGTTCCATGCTCTTCCCTCGCCGTTGAATCTAGCATCCGCGTCGGAACGGTAAAATCGTCTATTCTAGCTTTTTTCTTCTTCTTCAATTGCGATATCAGAGACCGTAAAGATGAAATGAAACTATAAAATATTGTTCAGGCCGGTGCGATCTGGGGCTTGTGTGTTGGTCCCTATGACGCTCGTCAACAGGGTAAATTTCTATCATACATCGAAACTGGTAATATATATATGTGTAACTATATTTCGATTCTGATTGTGAATTCCTAACTCGTAAGGATCCTTTTTTTTTTTCTGTATGTAGGTCTGAAAGGCATTGCCCAAGCTTCTTTTGTGGTAATGGGAATTTTATTTTTGTTGCAGTATATCAAATTCGAAACAGGTGATATGGTTTTCTTTGGGCTGATGGTTTAATTTGGTGGGGTACCGAGTACAGGCAAACTCAGTTTGCAAATTTGGGATTCGATGCGGTAATTAAACTAAAAGATAAGGTGATGTTTGAGTTGTGCAATCATGTTTCCTACCATTAACGTTACTTGATTTGGGGTTTTACTTTTTAGGACTTGTAGCTGGAGTTTTCAGCATTACTCGATGTGGGGTTCAGAGATACAGGAGGCAGAATGATTGGGTTAGTTAGTTTGTTCCTTCTCTCTTATTTATCCTTTACCTTAAAATTGAGTAAAAATAATTTAATATAATAATATCAAAATAATTAAAGTTTTATCATCTTCTTAATACAGAAAATTTAACCAGACGATAATGCTGCTTGCGTCACGTCTTTTTCTTTTTTTTCTCTATTTGGCTTTCTCATGCAGCGTGTACTTTCTTTCTTTTCTAATTCTCAATTCTTTGCTGCAGCGTGACTTCCTCGTACAGTGCACCTTTGTTTCTTTTCTCTCTCTTATTTTCTTTTGCACGACGCAGCACTCGTTCTGCCTCTTTTTTTGTTGTTTTTTTTCTCTCACCCGTGCGGCGCTCCACGGCACTATGCGTTCCCTGCCAATTCTCTCTTGCGGCGCAGCACACTTCTCAATTGTTGTTTCTCTATTTATAAGATGCTCTCAATTGTTGTTTCTCTGTAAGGAAAAATGGTGTTCTTACGTTATTTTTATTGATCGATCACTTTTCACATTATTTTTGAATGATTATGTTTAAGTGAAAAAAATAAAAAAAAAGTAATATAATTAATAATATGAAAAATAGTATAAAAAGTGACATGAGAAAAAAGTGATGTAAAAAAATTATATTGATTTATAAGATGCTGTCTGCAGCTTTTAGTATTAGGTTTTTTTAATTTATTTTTTTGTATTGTTTCTTTTATTATTTGGGCTTCAATTAAATTGTTATTAAATCTCATCATAATTTTTTTTATATTTGATTGAATTTTGACTTGTTCTTTATAAATTTTGAATTAAATATAAAAATCTATTTAAGAGTAATTCAAAATAAATAGAAATTTAATTTAAAAATACATATTAATTGTAATAATTTTGTATTCGCATTTTAATACTTTAGTCTAAAAATAGAATATTTAAAAAACACTTTCGTACACTCATCTTTATTTTTATACATTAAAATGATGGATAACTTAATCATATTAAAGAGTGTGAGATTAGATCTGATTGAATTTTGATGTATAAGTTGTTATAAAGACTTTTTCATTACAATATTAAACATTTCGATATTCTTAACCATTACATATTAAACTTTGTACTATCAAGTTTTATACTATCAGGCATAATATTATCAGATCTTATCTTATCATTCATACTAAATGTGTCTTTAGACTTTGTACTTCAAAGATAATTCAAAAAATATAATTTGTGCTTCTTGTTAGGCCAATAGAATAATGTAAAAGTTGCTAATGTTCTTTTAGTTATGTTAAATGTTTAGATATCTATTTCAAGAGAAATTCTTACTTAAACATGGTGTATTACAGATGAGTGCACTAGGCCAATCAGGATTTAATATTTTCATAGATTTATGTGTCTCACAATTAATTTCACGGTACTTTATGAAAATATTAAGTTCTGATTGACTTAGTGCACCCAACTGAGTGTATCATGTTTTAGTAAGAATCTCTCCTATTTCAATATATTGGCAATAACTACACCATTGTATGCCCATTTTGTGAAAATATATCAATTTTTTATTTGCATGCCTGTCTGCCCATCTAGATTTGTAATTTCACTTCTATGGATTGTTGCAATGCCTCCCCTGTAGATTGAATATAAATGCTTGTGATCATTTTCTATTAACAGCTCCATCAACGTGGTGAGCCTGGTGACTCAGTTATATATTTCTATGAGGAACTTTGGAATCTAGTTCTTTGGCTATATTCTTTTCACCAGACCACGTAATGCATATGTGATCAGTGCTTTTGGCCAAATGATTGTCTTTAATGCAAGAGAATATTACATATTTGTATGACTGTGCTGGAACCTTATCTATATATCGTAGTTTAGGGCCAACTTTAACGTTATTCCAGATACTGCCATTTTGATTTTGACTGGAAGAATCATTGTGGACTAGAGTTAACGTTGGTTGCGTATGTAGGCACTTAACAACTGAACAATACAACATGAACATAGCACAGTGAAGTGCTGAAAATTACTTCTAAATTTTCCCTTTTTCTTCTTTACTAAAAATTTCCCAACAGGTCAATGGTTTGATTGCGGGTGCTGTAGCAGGTGCAACTGTTGCTGCTGGGACACGAAGTTGGACACAGGTCATCGGGATGGCCGGTTTGGTTTCTGCTTTCTGTGCTGCAGCTGACTATTCTAGAACATCTTGAAGTACATTTGTTAGAAGCGGTGAAAGAAAGGGATATTTGAGACTCATAATTTTCCCAGCAAACATCGACAAGCAAATTTGTTTGTTATTTGGCAGTTTTCTGTATTGAATATTTAGTTATTTACAGCATATATGTGTTTAGAGTAATCTTAGTTTTGGTTCTTTTTGTAGTCCTCCACAAGAAATTCTCTTTGTACAATTGTACTCAAAGTAATAGAAGCGTAACACAGTTGGAACGACTTAGGGGTGTTTAGGAAACATTATTCCCACCCCCCACAGCTTTTTTAAAAAAAAAAATTGTTGTAATAGTATTTAAGGATGTTTGGTAAAATCAGTTTTAACTTTTATACGAAATTCAATGTATTTTAATAAATTTTTTTATAATGTTAAAATTTTAATTTATGATTTTAGATTATAAATTATTTTTTATATTTTGAAATATAAATATTATTTTGTCTTTAATCAAATAATTTTTTTAATTATTTTATATTTATTTTAATAATTTAATGTATAAAAATAATTTTTTATATTATTTAAATAAAATAAATTAATTTAAAATTATTTTTTAACTAATATATTTAAATATAAATTATTATTAAAATAATTAAATTTTTACAATTTAATTATTAAAATAATTAATTATTAAAATAATTAAATTTTCACAATTATTTCAAACAAATACTTAATGAATTTGATATTTAGATCAAAGTTGGTATGTATTTTTTTTTTGGGCACAGAAGTTAATATGTATTTACATCGCAGGGTTAGCACTTAGCACTATTGTTTCACAGCCGAAAATAGAAAAAAAAAATGAAAGAAAGAAAAGATTTAGAACTATTTTCTTTATCTTGTAAAAAGGAAAAGTTGAAATAACATTCAATTTTGTGAAACTTACTGACGTACCTTTGGCAGAGAGCTGTATTGTTGTATGCGAAATGTTTCTCGCACAAAGTTCTTTTTCTCGCATATTCACAAAATAAATGTAGGCTATTGATGTGAGGAAAAAAGTGAGAGAGAAAAAAAATTAAAAAGAAAAATAAATGGCTGTAGCGAGATAAAGATTTTTTTTTTTTCTATATACGTAACATAACTCCTGGTATACAGAGTCTATAAACAACGAGATTAGCTTTCATTTCGGGATAATCTAACTTATGTACCCTAATTTCAAGTTCTGTTTGGTGTGTCTTTCTACTTCTAAATTCCAACTGCAGATGCTTTGATCATGTAATGATTTTAGCCAAAGAAAAAAATAATAAATAGTAATGAACGATCAGCATATTCCCTTTAAAATACCGTAGTTTAGTATTGAACACCGGAATCCGTCGAATGCTCGTCAAGAGTATTGGCCAAGGAAGACAAGTAGGTGGAGACTGGAGAAGGGTGCAGGTTAAAATCTGGTAGTGGTACAACCGTATAAGTATGATTTTACAACTGCAGTTTTATGATGATTTGATTAAGTATTCAAGTACCATTTGCATAACTTTATAATTTATGTCTCTTCACACGGATATTATTTTATTATTTTATATTTATATATTTTTTATTATCTAATTATTATTTATATCATTGTTTTTTATACACACTTATACTCTATCAGGGACTTGCGATGCGAGATAAAATAAATCTTGATATTGTGTACCAAGCATTTTACCTTACAAGTCTGTTAGATTAACTAAATTGTAATGTAAATTGTAGAATGTATGCAAGGATCTCTTTTGGAAGTAGGAACTAACCACCTAGACCTACATCTTGTGTTCGTGCCCCCAAAATGATTATGAATTTAGGCTTAGAGTAAACTATATTAGTTTCCCTTTTTAAATTACATTAACTTATCATTTTGTTCATTTATCATTATTTTTTTCAAATGTAAGGAAAGCAGGCATAGGCTTGTGGGTGAAATTTTGAAATACGGGAATGTATACCTATAAAGAAAGCGAGAAATTCTTACCTAAATCATGAGTATGATAGTTGGGTGCACTAAGTCAATCAAGATTTAATATTTTCATAAAGCACCGTAAAATTAATTGTGAAACACAAAAATCTATGAAAATATTAAGTCTTGATTAACTTAGTACACCCAACTAGATGCCCATAGTTTAGGTAAGAATCTCTCAAGAAAAGTTGGCATATCACTTTATTTTGAAATTTCAACCTAAACAACTTAGCAATAGCATCCCTTTTACCTGGCTCTAGTCTTTTCCTCACTAGAGCACAAATATTTTTATGTATTTTGAGTATACTATACTTAACACTTTTTATATTATTTTTAAATTCAATTTAATAATTTGTTTTTAATTGTATAATTGTATAATGTAGTGTCATGTTTTAATGTTTTAAATTCATTGTTCTAAGAGTACATCAAGTTTTCTCCTAAACCACGGTTTCATTATTCAATTCCATAATACCAACATAAACTTTGCATAATGAAAATAATTCCTAAGAAAAGTCACACCTCATGGGCTCAGTAATTAAATTCCGTACGTTAAATTTATGTTCGAAAAGACGAAAACTTTGAATAACTGAATTACGAAAGTTCAACGTGTCTATATCATTATTGCCCAAAAAAAACAAAACAAAACGTGTCTATGCCATTCACATATAACATTTTAGTTGCTTCAAAGAAGACGATATCGGTGGTGTGCGTGTGCGTAATATCCACAAATGATGTTGGAATTGGGAATCGGAATGGGCTATTTCAAAGAAACGCCCACCTCATTCATTTGTGGATGTTCTTAGTCTAAGGAATAGATAAACACAATGATATATGCAAATTCCTAAATAAGAAGCACCATCACCGTCTCTTTCTCTTTGGCACAGGACTCACCCTCCTCTGCCCCGTCCCATTCTCTCTGCCCCCACCCCATCTCTCCTTTGATTTTGATCACATAAGGGAAAAAAAAAAGCCTATGCCCATATCTATGGAGAACTTCATTGCTACTTCCAACTTATCAACTTTCATCACCACCGCCACGTACTTATAGTCTTCTCTTCATGGTCTTTGACTTTGAGCAAGGTGCCATTGAAGATATATGATCACTTGGGGAATGTAAAAACATTAACCTGTTGTTGTATTTTATACATCCACCAAACTGTGTCATCGGATTATTATCTGGCTGCCCTTTCATGGATTCCAAGTTTGAATATCAAGAAGTAAATCCTCAGCATCCCCGGCTCTTTCTTTCGCATGGTCATAGTTGTTTGTGTAATTTTTATATTAATTGTGGCCTTGTGGGGATTGTGTTATGCGTAACATCAGGAATACAGGAGAAACTCAAGGGGAGTGCAACTCTTCACCTGCAAATGGTTGCCTGTTTCTTCTCCAAAGGCCCTTGTTTTCCTTTGCCATGGTTCACTTCTGTTTTCCCTCCTTCGCTTTCTCTCTGACTCTCTCTTACTGAGTGCAAGTATCTAACTTGGTATTCGTTAATTTATTGCAGGTTATGGCATGGAATGCAGTAACTTCATGAGAGGTAATAGTTCTTTGACTACTTGCATTCTTTCCCTTTTCCTTTTTTTCCCTTCTCTTTCTGTTACTGTTAATTGTTGCTTTCCAGTAATTATTACATGGTTCCAATAAGTTCCCTTAAATGGATGATGGACTAAATCATGCCTAAAATGATTTTAAGGGAGGATAAAACTTGGATAAAATTCCTTAAATACTAACGTGTATTGCCTATTATCTTTTTGGAAGTTTTCATTATTGAATTATAAAAAATAATACATATATTATATTTTTTTAGAGAATAATTTATATATGTAGTGTTTTTCACTCTAATCATAGAAAATCACAATATTCTTTATACGAATAGAAGACAGTCAACTCATAATGTCAAATTTGCCCCCATCCATTAGGTGAGTAATCTAATTTTCAGTTATGTTTGAGATAATTGTAAAAATTTAATTATTTTAATAATTAATTATTTAATAATTAAATTATGAAATTTTAATTATTTTATAATTAATTATGTTTAGAAATTAACTAAAAAATAATTTTAAATTAATATATTTCGTTTAATGATATAAAAAAATTCATTTTTATTTATTAAATTTCTAAATTAAGTATAAAATAACTAAAAAATTATTTAATTGATTTAAAAAATTATTTAATTAGAGATAAAATAATATTTATATATCATTATTAAAAATAATCTTAATAACTTTTTTACCTAATGTCTAAATTTTAACGTCATATCTAACAGTTTTTTTCTCTTGAAAAAAATTGTTGCTTTTTTTTTTTGTGTTTGCCAAACATGCTGACTTGATGTCCAACCGTTTTTTTGTTGAAAAAAAAGTCGTTAAAGTGTTGCTTTAATCTTAAACAAACACACGCATTCGCCAAAAATTGTATATGTCAAAATCGCTTTAGTTTTGTTACCGCTAGGTCAACCTTTTCAAAACGAAACCTGTGAAGAAATGTCTTGTAGTTTGGTTGGTTTTCTTCCAATTGTTTTTCCGTGTAATAATGCCATTCCCTTATGCTAGGAAGGGTTACCGTTGAACCAAACAAAATAATGGTATTGATATAGTTATTTGTACAACTGTACGGAGCACTTATAAGACGTGATAATTAAGAAGAGATAAGTAGTTATTCAAATTATTTATATGGTGATATTTTTTTATTATATATAAAGAGTTAAAATTAAAATTTATTATATTTTATATAAAAATTATTATTTATTTTAGATATATTTATTATTTATTGAGATATATTTTTTAACACAAATTAAAGATGTGATGATCAATAAAGACCAAAATTAATAATCCTTATTATTTGTGTGGTTATCTTCTTTTATTCTTCTTAATTTGACTTAGTTAAAGTTTATCGTATTCTATGTAAAAATCATTATTTATCTTTAAAACATTCACCGGTGAATAAGGTGTTGCATTTAAATTTGGTTATCCACTTCAATTGTAAAAAAAAAAACATTTTTGATATTTATACATATAATTCAATTTTTTAACATCATTTTTATATTATTTTTTATATTAATTAATGAAATATAAATTTATGATTAATTATATATATAAGTTGATTAATATGTATTCTATTAACTAATCAATACATATAATTTTTGTTAATTAACTAATATACGTAATTAATTATAAATTTATATTTTATTAACTAATGTAAAAAATTGTGTAAAAAAAATGATAGATTATTATTTTTGTTATACATAAGTACATGTCATAGATATAGTACTAGCGTGATCGATCCAACTAAATTTTACAGCACTCCAACAATTAGAATGTGTAGCTCAGCTCAATTAACCTTTGAAAAGAAAAGTTTGATAAGTATTCTTATATGCTCCTATCTTCCTAGATCCTGTCTCTCCACCATTGTATTTACGAGGGTCTCTACCATTGTCAGCGAGTCCCAGATATATCAAATGATTGAAATAATCTTTGAGGAAGAAAAATAGCATATAACAACTTATCTTTAGGTTTTTAGCAACGAGCAGACAACTCCATAGAAGATAAATTAAGCTAGCCTAGCTATAAGATTGGTGAGTCTGCTATGCGGCAGCCCATATATATCTTATCTGCCACTCTTGTCAGCCAAAGATGACCTCATTGAAAAGCTTATTTTAATTTATCATATCGCTGGTGGTGCTGGGGTGGCCACTCTCTTCTATAGTTCTATCTTATCTCTTTGCTAATGCTCGTGTTTATTCTCATTCAGCCTACCTATCTTTTTCTTCTTGATTACATTGCAGAATCCAGATTATAATATGCCCTTGGCTTTTCTTTCTTTTTCCCCTTTTACCCTGTAAGGATATGGATAACGCTCATGATCCATTTCGAAATCATCAAGAGTTCTTTCGCATACTCATTTTTCTTTCTCTTTCTGGGTACAAATGCAATACCCCATTTTCTCTCTATACTTCCTGCTCCCAACACTAGGAAAAAATGAAGACTGGGACCAAAACAGTATCTAATTACATAGTTTTGTGGTAACAAGTCTGTCTCATTTAGACGGCAACAAAGTGCTTTTAAGCGATAAGAAAATCTTTTCACACTTTCTGCACACATCTAGTCGGTGACCGAGCTAGGACTAGGATGGTAAAATTGATGGCATAAGAGGGGTCATCTTTAAGAAGATTAAAAAAAAAAAATTACAAGCAGGTCTTTGAAAAAGCTGGGGTGGAGGGGGAGGTTTTGCACTTTTGCCTCCCTAAGGACACTCGAGGCACCGCCACTACATCTAATTTATTAGGGAAAAAAAGAGATAAAATATATTTTAAAAATTATGTTTATTTTATTTTATTATTTAAAAATATAATAATAAAAAAATAATGTATAAATAGCATAACCGTAAACTATAATATCATTTTAGTCATCCTAACTAGAAGGTGGATCTGGTCGAATGGTTTAGTGTTCCCTCATTTACATGTTATTAGAATATTAGGAGTATTTATGATTTTCTTAAATTTAATAAGAATTAAAATAACAAAATTAAAAAATAATTTTTAAAACAAAAAAATTATTTTTTGAATTTAAAAAATTAAATATTAAAAAATAAAATGTTTAATAAAAAATAAATATGCATAATTAAATAAAAAATAATTTAAATTTAATTTAAAAAAATAAAAATATCATGTGTTATTCTTTTAAGAGAAAATAACTTAAGTAAATTAAGTCACTTTTAAGTAAAAGTATTCTAATTTAATCATAGAGTTGATTGGTTAAACTTGCAAATATACAAGTTTCAATTGAACCCATTTATTTGAGTTTGCAATTTGCATTGGGTTTAAAAATACTCAACTTGTAGATAATAGATGAAGTTGTGGTTTGAGATTTTCCCAACTTGCACAATAGTACCTAACTCACATATTAATTTAAAAAAATAAAATAATAATGATAATGGTGTGGTTTTTCTTATCTCATTTCATTTTGTAATCCATATCTTATCTCTAAAGTCACTAACTTCAATTGACTTATGTGACTTATAATTTATGACCTTTAGGGCTTGTTATATTACTTTAATTCATGTAAGACTTATGTTTATTGAAAACTTATTATGTTGCTCTAATCTTTAGTTTGTTTGATAATTATGTATGTTTATTTAGACTTGTTATATTACTTTTTAGTTAATTTGAAACTTGAGTTGATTTTAGTTAAAACTTGTTGTAATAAATTTCTGATATTGTATTTCAACATTTATTTTAACAGATAAATTTTTCTTTTATATATTAGACCCACAAATTCAACCTCTCATGAGCGAGTTAGGTTGTAAAAAAATTTCTCCAAACCAACTCAATATAATTAACGAACACCCCTATCTGCTATGCTTAAGGATGCGAGTTATTATTAAGAATTTTTTTAAAATAAATCTAATGCACCCAAGTTTAGTACACTATGTAGAGCTATCAAAATTGACTGAATCAGATAGGCTGACCTGAATAATTTGATGAAATATAGAGGTTGGACGAGTAAAATATGAGCTAAAGTTAATTTAGCTCGACTTGACCAAGCCTGATATTTAATTTATTTTTTATTCTAACAACTCATCACCTAAGAGCATATTATTATTTTTTGTTTGAAAAATTCAAATCCAATTGTCAATTGAGTTATTTTTCTAATTTATTTTCTAGTGGCCCAAAACTAAGTTGCTCAAATTTATTATTTTCCATTGATTCAAATTTTTTAAAGATTAAATTTATTATATTTTAAAAAAAATTTGGTGGGCTAGCCCACCCGTAGCCCGTAATAGATTGGGCTAGGTCCGAAATATACTTGGCCCGAAGTTGGTCGGCTCGAATGGGTTGACCCAACCTATTTTGACAGCTATAATAACACTAAACTAATCACAATATTAATTAATTAATAATTATCACAATTAATTAATTAATTAATAATCATAATTAACTATCTTAATTAATATCATAATTAGCCTAATGAACTTAACTTAAGTACTGTTCTAAATGAGTTTTAAAAAATTACTTGAATAAGGTTAAAGAAGGTGATTTTCTCTTATGCATGGTGGTTGCAATAATAGTGCGAGAGGTGGGTACTTGTAAAAGACATTTTGACATTTCAGTTAAATCGTAAACAATGTGGATAGTATTTAGAATTATATGTATATTTTTGTGATCTTATGTGATATTTTTAAAAATGTCATTATCGATATAAGAATCGTATTTAAATTTATATTAAATACTTGTTAATTATAATAAAAATTTAATAAAATTATTATATATTATAACTTATTCTTCTATTTATAAAAAAATATTAAAAATTTATTTTTTATAAATAAATATATATATATTTATTTATTTATAATAATACTCATATATATCTAATATCTAATTCAAACGTGTGGTGGATTGCTCTGCACAAGAAATTCTATACCATCAGGCCTTTGCAATTTTATTTCCTACCCAATCGTTTTGTATAACTTCAGTTTTGTTTTCTCACTTGGACTGGACAAATCTTGGGCCTATTAAGGCCCATCTTTGTTTGGCAGCAGCTAACATAGAACTTCATAATAGCTAAAACTCGTAAGACCAAAAAAGATCGGCCTAAGCTTCCCGAGTCTGCTACCTGCATGTTAGAATTGGCCAACCAGAGAAGAAAACTCAATTTAAGACCATTGCCCAATGCCCATACCAAAAAGTCGTAAAATCAGAGAAACCGACGTTTTTACTCGTGGGGTGTTGCTAGAAACAAGTTTGGTGGGATTCTATATAGTTTTGCTCTTAATCTTGGAACCATATCTATAACTATAGTAGAGTTGTATGAATTTTTGAATGATTTGTCCGTAGCCTGTGTTATGAAGATTTCAAGATTGATGATTGAGATAGATTCTATAAATATCCTTAATATTATTAATTGTGATTTAGATTCTTGACATCCATGTGCATACATTGTTACTCGGATCAAAAGATTGTTGCTAAAAGATTAACAGGTTAATATTCTCCATATTTATAGAGAAAGAAATTTTTATATTGATCTCATGACTAAACATGAACATTTATTTCACCCTAGTTTGCATAATTTTGCTCCTGCTCTATTTTTATCTCTTGCATTCCTTGCAGATACTAATAATATTTCATTTGTTCATAGTGTAGCTGTGTAGTTCTTTTCTATTTTTGAGCTTTTGCTCTATTATTCATTCATAAAAAAAAAAAAAACCAGATTTCAAAGACAGAGCACTCTTTCAACCTAATTACCATCATAACCCCCAAGCAATAATAACAATAATAATTAGGATAATGCTAGGTGAATACAATAACAAAAAAATAAAAAACTATTGTGAGAGTCATTTTTTATTTTGTGAATTTATATTAAACTAGTTAGTGATCCACGCATTACATAAGAATTTTTTAAAATTTTTATGTGTATTTAAAATATATTTTATTAGAATGTTATACAGTAGGGTATAATTTTCCATTACACTTTTTAATAGGGTATATATGCATGGCTCTCACTCATAACAAGCACATGCTTAGTGATTTTAGTACTTGTCCATACAGTTACTAGTCTAGTGTTGTCAAAATTGAATACATGAGTAGAGCCTTGGTGTGATTTATTGCTTGGTTCATGCCTCTAGAGTGTGGAGAGAAGCTAGCGTGTGCCAGATATGCGGTGTTCGGGGTCGATTATGAAGGACATGGACGCTCTGCAGGAGTTCGTTGTTACATAAATAAGTTTGACAACATTGTTAACGACTGTTACGACTTTTTCAAGTCAATTTGCGGTAGAAATTTCAATTTCTTGCCTTTATAATTTAAAGAATTACTCTCAATCTCAGTGTTGAACATTAATCTTGTAACTTCTTTATATTGGTTGACTCATTTGGGTATTTCAGAGGTCCAAGAGTACAAGGGAAAGGCCAAGTTCTTGTATGGAGAGTCAATGGGAGGGGCAGTGTCCTTACTATTGCATAAAAAGGACCCTTCATTGTGGGACGGTGCCGTTCTTGTTGCACCCATGTGTAAGGTATGAATGCCTTTTTTGCGCGGACATTCATTCAAAACTTCATTTTTCTCTCCTTGTTGAGTTTAACATGGTCTATTCTGTTACTGACCCAAAAATGGTGTAACATGTTTTGTTCAAATAAATGCCAGATATCACAGAAGGTGAAGCCACATCCCGTGGTCGTAAACATATTGACGAGAGTGGAAGATATTATACCAAAGTGGAAAATAGTTCCCTCCAAGGATGTCATCAATTCAGCCTTCAAAGACCGTGCCAAACGAGAAAGGGTGAGGTTTAATGTCCATCTTTGTCTATATTAATTAATGAGATTTTCAAACTTTAAACACTATAATTGAGGCTTAATGACTTAAAATCTTGTTTTTACAGTGCCACAGTTAATTAATGTGCCTCTTCCCTTAATGATGATTGCAGATAAGGAAAAACAATTTGATATACCAGGACAAGCCCAGGTTAAAAACAGGATTGGAAATGCTGAGAACCAGCATGAGTCTTGAAGCCAGCTTACATGAGGTGATCTGCATGGTTGCTTTTTGAATCTAATTTGTAATCAAATTACCCCAGCCCCAAACCCTCTTCTTTTTTTTTTTTTGGCTGAAAAATAAAATTACCCTTTTTAGGTCTCATTCTCTAAGTTTTGAACAGGTGACACTGCCGTTCTTTGTATTGCATGGAGAGGCAGATACAGTGACAGACCCTGAAGTAAGCAAGGCATTATATGAGCAAGCCAGTAGCATAGACAAGACCATAAAATTGTACCCCGGGATGTGGCATGGCTTAACATCTGGGGAGACTGATGAAAACATCGAACTTGTCTTTGCAGACATCATAACTTGGCTGGACAAGCGCGCTAGCAAGGCAGGTTTTGAGTCTTTTCAACCTAATCAAACTTATAACCATGGCATTGAGAAATTGACAACAGCTGCATCACCAGCTAAGGTTAACAAACAGGATGTACAGCAAACACAAGCGCAAGGTAGCTTTCTTCGTGAGGTTCAAGGACGCCGCTTGCTACGCCTCTCATCAATGTAGAGTTATAAACCTACTCTACTGGGTACTGTCAATCGCGGCCTTGTAGCTACAAATTGTCTGAAAATTGTTTTACCCTGGCCAAATTCATTTTCCCCTTGGTACATAATCAATAGTGGTCCAAATTGTTTCCAAAACTAAAGCAAAATATTTAAGGCTTAATCAAATAGCAATTTATTAACACAATTTTTCATGGCAATAGTAATATTCAGGGACGGATAAAAAAAAATCTTATGGAAGGGTAAAAATTCATGATTTGTATTATTAAATATATATCATAGTATATATTAATAAATGAATTTGATATAGTGACATTTATATTTCTTGTTCTAACCTTAACTATCTTATTTTTTTTTATGTATCAAATTATTATTTTTCTTTTAATGAGATATTCTTAATCTTAACAAATGTATTATACTTAATACTTAATAAGTAAAATTTTATTTTAAAATTAACCTAATTATATAAATCTAATTTATTCAGTTAACATTATATTTGCATTTTACATTTATTAAAATAATTACGACGTGAAATTGTTATTTTTTAATTTTATTAAAGAAATCTTTATGAAAAGAGTAATGAAAAAATAAATAAATATTAAATTTTAAATACATCACACTAATGTTATTCTCTACTTAATAACTAGTTTATTGGTAAAAAAAAATACGTATAAATTTTAAAAAGAAGAAAGAGTGAAACTAAAAATATGAAGAGTTAATTGATGTATTATATAAAAATTAAAAAATAATTAAAAAAACTAAAATTATGACTTCAATATGTATATCAAATCATTAATTATCAAATATATATTAAGTATAATTCTTTTAATTTTATTAATTTTATCTTTTAATAAATTAAAAAATTGATAAAAGGGGGCATGCCTTTAAATCCGTTCCTGGTAATATTGGGATTGAGATTCTTTGTGTAGGCATTGTCCCTAAAACACGGACAGCCATATGAGATTCACGTGGTAGGCCATTTGGTTCCTTTATTCTCACAGATTATATTACCATTAGGCTAGAAAAAATTCTTAAATAAATCCAGTAATCTTAAACCATGGCCCGGACAAATGGCAAATACTAGAAAGTTGAGATAAATAGGAAGATTTAGTGGTCCTACTATGGGATTTAGGTTTGAGAGCTACATTTATAGGAAAAATAATAATAGAAATTAATTATTATTATTATTATTGTTGTCGTCGTCATACATGAGGGTAGTGAACTCCACAATATCAAAGATCAAATTGCAAACGGGGAACGGGGTGAAGTTCAAATAAAATAATAGAATCAGTGAAGGTAAAACGTTGAAATAACTATAACTGTAGCCTCTTGCACATACCAATTACATCCCAAAAAAATAGAGAAAAAGAATATAGATGGCAGGAATATGAGAAACGTAATCATGGCTAGCTACCAATCTTGAAAGAGGCTAATAACAACCCGCATATAAAGATTGACGGAGAACAAACGCCAAAAGGGGCATTTAAGTGGAGCTCATGTGCTGTTGAAACTAATGGACCTCGGTGGGATGGGAAACACCCTTATTGTTATCTATCTTTTCCCTTTCTCACTCTAAGGTACACATGACAATGACATACTCCAAGCAAGAATTAGGCGATAGTTGCACCTTCCTTGTGGTCACCAAAAATGCGTTGCCGGAAGTCAGAAACCATTAGAGGAAGGCCCTTGCGCAGGTCCACCTTGGGTTCCCAGCCAAGTAGCTCCTTAGCCCTACTAATATCAGGCTTTCTCTTGTGCGGGTCATCCTCTGTGTTGGGCCTGTACTCTATCTTAGCATCTGGGTCGATTGTTTCTTGGACCACCTACATCACAATCACCAACATAGCTGATTTTAACGTGTATATATATTGATGCATTCAATTAATGAATGGGGTCTATCATCTGTGAGATTGAAGATATCTAGTCCACCGACAACAACCGAAAAAAAAAAGACCTTTCTTCCAAACTGGCATTCTTCATTGGCATTTACCCAAAACTATTTTCATACTCCCTAATTCTTTAGGGATAAGTAAGCAGAGCCATTTGTTTGGCAGAGCTCTTCATCCACATGATAATAAATGAATAAAAATCTTTTTATGAGCTTTTGGAATTATTAGTGTAATCCACATGATTATGAGCAATTTTCTTTTCCTTCCTATCCCTTGCACTTTGTTATGGCCAGTTTCTCTCAGTAAGACATAATATTAGCCTAGTTTCTTATTCAACCTTTTCCCTCTTATAATTGCACAAAAAACCCAACTTTACCTTGGCAAGTTCAAGCATGGTAAATTCACCCGGATTTCCGAGATTGAAAGGTCCCACATGTTCTCCTTCCATAAGGCGCATTAGACCCTCCACCTATACCAACATAAACATCACATTAATACAGCAAACAGCAGCATCTTGAGCCAGATTCGGAAGGTACAGCAGCAATCTCACTGCGTACTAATCTTGGCCATAATCTAAGTAACATTCAGGATGGTATTTGATTATTTACAATACACGTGTTATTTATCAACATCGAGCATTCATCTTACACGCGAGGTTGATACCTTGATTTATTTATGCTTCATATTCCTTTTTTTTCAGAGTTGAGTTTTAACCTTTTTGTTGTGCAAACTGCAATTATAGGGGCCGGCCCACTTGGGCCTTCAAACTCGCTTCCAGTCACATGCCAAAGCTTCTTCAGTGAAATAAGCCACCGAGAACATCCCACACGAGGCAATCGAGTCATTTAAACACTTTATGACAAAGAGTGTATACATTTTTTTTATACTTTTTTTAATATCATTCATTATATTTATTTTTTTATATTTTTTTTATTTAATCACATTCATTTAAAATAAATATAAAAATAAATATGAAATAAAAAATAATATAACAACATCATTTTCCTTTAAACACGCGGCAGAACCTTTATTATTTATTATTTACTAAAGGAAAAGACCTTTTGCAGAAAGTCAGGAATTGTTTCTGTTAAATTTGCAGGATGCACATGGGGAAAAGTTGCTTTTAAAGTTTCCACCAAAAGAACAAAGCTACTTGTAATCCAAATCCAACCTTCCGAAACAAGTACCTTACACGAACTAAGAAGTTATATATATTGAAGAAAAAAATTCTATTAAGCATTTTCGGCTAAGAACACAGATCCAAAAAAAAAAACACTAAGAACAAAGATATGTTAATTTCATTAGAAACAAAGTGCAAGCAAGTAGAGCATAGAAAAAGTATATTATTCGCTTACCAAATCAGAGACATACTGGAAACTCCTTGTCTGCTTCCCATCCCCATAAACTGTCAAAGGCTCCTTCCTTAGTGCCTGCAATAAGGCCACCAATTAGAGATAATTAACAAATAGAGCCAACAACAACCCACTGCTTTCTAATCTATCTAAACTTTAATTCAAATTCAAATTAACAAAAAAAGGGGGCCCACCTGAGCAACGAAGTTACTAACAACACGGCCATCATCTAAGCACATTCGGGGCCCATAGGTGTTAAAGATTCTAGCAATTCTAACCTGAAAAAAATAATAATAATACAAAAGAGGCGCTGTTTAAATTTTCAGTTCGATTGTAAAGTCCATCAAGTAAGGCTAAATCAAACAATGGAATTAATTAGCAAATGAAAATGAAAATAGAAAACAGTTGGCTAGGTTGAAGGAAAATGACCTCAACACCAGCTCCTCGGTGGTAGTCCATGGTCAACGTCTCGGCCGTACGCTTTCCCTCGTCGTAGCAGCTTCGGACACCTGTCACCCATCCCACACACAGTGACAATCATAAAACCATTCATTATATAACTACAGAGCGTTGCTTGTCTTGTTGTGTTGCCCCTTATAAGTACTAAAAGACCAAAGTGCCCCTAGTGTACTACTCCAAGCAGTTGAGAAGAATCTCTCACTACGAGAGGTGAAGCAGTTAAAAGACCATCACCGTAGAAGTGAAAAAGTAGGGGTGAAAGTGGGGTGGCACCACATGTAATATGTAAGAACCTCTCCTCAACAATGACAGAAATTTTGTTAACATGTGAAAATAAAGATACATATTAAAAAAATAAAATTAATATTTATTATTTTTTTAAAAAAATATTAAATACTTTTATTTTTTATTTAATAATTTCTATTTTAATTGTTTAACAACAAATATCCTCAACTAAACCCTTCATTTTGTGAACCCGCAAACCACGGGTTTCTCGTTGACTAGAGCCAGAGATTCCCTGCGGATCCTAGAACGTGGTCGTATTACTATGTTCCACGTGTCTTACAAGATAACAAAAGAAGGAGCCTCCTAAGAAAAGAGTTTGTTGTTTGAAAAAGAATGCACACAGACCCTGCAAGTACAAGGTAAAGGTTGCAAATGATGCTTCTGCCTGGAGAATTCTAATCTAAAGAACGCCACGGCCCAGAAAGAAAATGAAATCAAAGTCATGTCACTGGAGGAAACTAGAATAACAGACGAGAGAGAGAGAGAGAGAGATGGTACTGACCAATGGGATTGACGTTGCCCCAGTAGGTCTCCTTCTGAGGGTGTTGCAGAGGGTCTCCATAAACCTCACTGGTACTGGTTAGCAAGAACCTCGCCCCCACTCTTTTAGCCAGGCCCAGCATGTTCAAGGTCCCCGCCACATTGGTCTTGTGAACACCACTCAACAATTAAGGACTCCCAAATACAACACGCCAAATCAAATCAAATCAAATTCCTAAACATACATTCAAACGAAATAATAATAAAATCCAAAAATAGTAGCAAATAAAAAAAAAGAAGGATATGATAGTCTTGACAGGGTTGAACTTGTAGTGAACAGGGGAAGCGGGGCAAGCAAGATGATAGATCTGATCCACCTCCAGCAAGAGAGGCTCAACGACGTCGTGGCGGATGAGCTCGAACCTGGGGTTTCCAAAATGGTGCATCACGTTCTCTTTCCTCCCCGTGAAGAAGTTATCCACCACGATCACGCTGTCCCCTCTCGCAATCAACCGATCCACCAGGTGCGACCCGACAAACCCCGCCCCGCCCGTCACCACTATCCGGAGCCCCTTCCTCTTAATCCCCAGCGGCACCTTCCCCACCGAATGCACCGCCGCCACCGACCTCGGCTTATGGAGCCACTGGCTCGAATCGTGCTCGAAGTATGAGATCGGAACTGGCTCGTAGGAACTGCGCGAGGAGGAGGAGGACGATGAGGGCACGAGTGTGAAGAACAAGGTGGCTATGGCGACGCCCACCAGGACGAAGATCAGTCGCTGCTCGCGGAGCAGGTAGCGAATCGGGCGAGTCACGGAGAACCATGGTTTTTGGGGCTTCGGCGAGTATGCGTCGTTCACGGGTTGGGCCTCGTGCCCTCTGAATATCAGTTCCGAACCCATTTCTGGTTGGAATTGTTGGTCAATTTTCGAACTTTGTCAACCTTTTTCCTCCAATCTGAGCTGAGAGAAGGAGGGGATTTGGATTGTGATGTGAATAGGAGCAGAGAGAATGAAAATGGGGGAGGGACTCTGAGTTCCGAGTTTGGAAGAGACCGGAACTCAGTCACCGGCACGGTGGTGGTGGCGGTGATCGGATGCGGACGCGGGTGTGGTCTAAGTGTGGATCCGGGGGGGTGCGTTTTGGTATTTAAAGTAGGAGGGTGAGGTCTGATAAGAAGGGCAAGCGGTTTCACTGGAATGACGGAAGTGCCCTCACTTGGATTCAAAAGTGAACGGCTCTCCTAGTCTCCTTCGGTGCATGATGGTGGGTGAGGTTGGGGTTTGGGAATTTTCAAATAAAAAAGAAATTAAAATGGCAATAAGTCTTGGAATGAAAATGGAAACCACAAACGCGAATAATGCGCAGTGAAATGGGGGTATTAAGATGCTTTAACTGGGTGCAGTGAGTTTTAAAGTGGGAATAGGAATTTCTTTCTTTCTTAAGTAGAGGTAGCTTGACTTTAGAATTTTGAAATGGACAAAATTTAAATTTATTTTTTATATTTATTATATTTATTTTATTAATTAAATTATGATATATATATATATAATTTTTAAAAAATATATATATTAATATATATATCATAATTTAATTAATAAAATAAATATAAAAAATAAACTTAAATTATATCCTTTTCAAATTTCAATTTGCAATGGAACTTCGCACTCGCGTCAAATTGTTAAATGGTCTTTTTTTATCCTCGGTCATACATGTATAGTCTGCCGCCACGGGTGATGTGACAAAAACCATGCCTCACCGACCCAAACCAGCTATTTCTCTATAATTTTATCTTCTAGGCCTAAATATTTATATTTATATTTAACTAAAAAAAAAAGAAGAATGATGGTTTGTACCAATTTTTTTTTTTTAAAAAAAAACAAGGATGATGGGATGGTAGGTAAATAACTTCAATAAATTATTAAAATGTTTTTATTTATAAAAACATAGATAAGAAAAATATGGATAGAACCATATATAAATTAAGACCATATAAAATTTTAAAACAAGCGTAATAATACAACAATATTTGTATCATATATTTTGTGGGTTATATATCGTAATCATTTTAGTTGGAGTTATTTAACAATCATATAAAATACAATTTGTAGTACTGTTTTAGGTGAAGAAACTTCCATCAAGTGACACATTAATTCTTTGATTTTTGTTTTTCTTTTTGTGGCCTCGTTAATGATTAGATTTTCAATTCAGGGGAAGCATTGTATGATACATATTTTAGTTCTGTTATCATAATTTTATTTGGGCACATACACTTGGAAACAAGGCAGCGGGCTGCTGGTGTGTCCCCCTTTTTTAAAGGAAAGGAAGCTGGAGGAATTTGGAATATGGAAAGAATATTCCACATTTATAATTTTCGACAAGTTAGTGATTAATATATAGCTTTCTATTTATACCGTTTAAATTCATGAAAATTAACTCTCCCGATTTCTATAGTCATTGCATGAATGTAATAAAGAATAATTAAAAGTTTCATTGATTTTTAATTATTAAATGTGCCCCCTTTTTTTTCACGCATCTTTAAAATGACTACAACTTAATCAAGCAAACTCGTACGTTACAGTACACACAGTTTGATTTCAAACTAACCAAAAAAAAAAATGTGAAATAATGATGCCCACAATGATTTAGTAGACTTCTTAATGGATTGAAATAATTATTATATAAAACAAATTTGACATATTCTAATAAATTTTTCTCTAACCTAGGAAGTGGTTTTGCCAAATTGGATCCCATTCAATGCTTATTGACATGCAAGCATATGCACATGTTATATTGAAGATTAATAGTTGACCTAATACGTTAATAACCAAGGCATGATGAACCAAGCAAATTAAGTATTAATCAGTGTCGTGTCAAACTAATAGAAAAATATATAGATCTATATATATCCAAATCTTGTGGGCCATTCATGTATTCGTACGTTAACAATGTATATCCGCCACCATACGACATTTTATTTCCCTTTTCCTTATTAAATTAATTCGATAGGATATCACAACAAGGATTTGAATCTTTTTCTGTTAATACAAAATAGGAGAAGATTCTATTAGTTAAAAATATATAATTTTACACATATTATATATGATATGTGTAATTTTTTTTTTTACTTTTCATTGTCATACCACATGCAGTATGTATGTTTTTTACCAACAGATTCTCTCCAGGAGAGGATCCTAATTCCCACGACAAAAAGGAAAAATGAATTCTCTTGATTTTGGATAAAGTATTTTAATAGAGTAATGTATTTTTATAAAGAATTTAAATTGATTTATAATAAAATAACTTGTTTGGATAATAAAATAAAGAATTTTAAAAATTCCTTTTAAACGGAAATTTTATTAACTAAAATGAAAGAATTTCAATTTCCACCAAAACAGGTGGTATTTCTAAAATCCTTGCTCTCTTCGTCACTCTCCCTTTCACCCGTTTTTCTCTTTTCTCTCCCGCACGACGTAGCTCAATCTTCCTTCCGTTCCATCCACCGCGACCACCGCTGCTTCCATCCACGCCGCATGCCACCATCGTCGCGCCCAAATCCACCTCACGCCACCCATCTCAAACCCAACCCACCACCTTGTGCGAACGCTAGGTACACAAATCACACTTTCACCACCTTTGAATCTTTTGATTTTATTGATTTTCGTTTTGAATCTTCTTCTTGGTGAAACTGTTATGCTGTAGTTGTAGTTCTTTGCTTTTGTAATTTTCATATGTTCTTGTTGATTTTGTGGCAATTCATCATTTTTTTCTGTAGAGCTTGTAATGGAATATTGGCATGTATTATTGATTTGATCATTTTGAGAAGTCATGTGACGTAAAATCTGTGGTGTTCTTGAGGGTTGATGTTTTTTTTTTCATTCTTGTATACCACCTGTTTGATAAAAAACCAAAGTGATGAATTATACTGTTGTTGTTGTTTTCTTACTTGGTAATATGATTAAATTCTGATTTTATCCAGATGGAACTTATGGTACGTGTACTCTCCTTTTGTGATATATGAATCCTGGATTTTATGCTTACTTGGTTGTTTGTGTTAGAATGTTGAAATGTCTAAAATCGATGCAAAGCCTCACCCTCAGAGCCAGGGCCAACTTTTGATCCCAAGGCAAGGGTAGCCGTTTACAATCCCAAATCCTATGAAGTTCTGGTCACTGATGCTGTCAATTCATTCGCTTTTGCTCTTCATGACGGAAAACTTCGCCTCAAGATTGATCCAAGGCTAAGGTACAATGCAATGCCTTTTCAATTTTTTATTATCAAATTTGAGTTTACTGATTTTATTTTATGTATCAATATATTTATGCTCAAGGGCATGATTAATTGCTACAAAGGTACGTAATAGGAGGCTAATGTGCAGTGTGCACATCAATGGAATGGAATATATATGTATGCATATGCAAGAAGAGCAAAGCAGTTAAGCGAGAAGTTTATTCGAAAACCAGCATTGTGTGAACACAAATGCTCTATTTTCTGAAGAACTTCACAGTGTTTTTGAAAGGTCTATTTTCAACCCAGCAGAGACACACAAGCAGAGTTTGTTTGTTCTGAGTAGTATCTGGCCTATTTTGGTACCTTATATAGCATAGCATAGCTAGATTTTGTTTTGTTCTGTTTCTCATATATGCTATTGTTGTGCTTGCTACCCGCCCCTCTGCCAATTTGTCTATCAATCATGTTATGAACAACTCTGAGCCCAGAGAAAGCTTTTTGTACATCAATTATCAACTTATTGCATATGTGGACATATATTTATGTGTGATCATCTTTGTGCTACAATTTTCTTTGTCTAACTGTCAGACCAAAAGGTTGCAAAAGGGATACCGTAAAGAGAATAAAATCAACAGCTTGGTGATAATTCGTTTTCATAATAAATAAAATATAATATATAAGGTTGATCAATAGTTTTTGTCCTTTTGCCATAATTTGGAAATTAATTAGTTAGTTTAGTACTTCATAATTTTAAATAAGTTTCCTTTAATTTCATTCCTATATTTAGTGCAAACAGCTGGTGGGATTGTAAATCTGACCATGTTCTGAGAATATAACACAGAAAGAAAATATGGAACAGATTCGTAAATGATGAAGATAGGGCTATAGCACTAGGAAATTAGGCACCTTCACAATTATGATTTTTTGAATATGTTATGGTTGTGAATAATTGAATAATGTTGTTGTTGTTGGAAACCAGGAGCAGATGGTGGCGTGAATGCAATGATAACCCTGGCAGTGGATCCTTTGATGCAACTCTAAACAAGTTTATTTATTTTATGATTTTTTTAATTTTATAGAAATTCATTATATTTAGGTGACAATTTGTAGAAATTATGGTAAAATGTCTCCCAAGGCAACAATATAGAAGTCTGGGCAGAATGCAAGTTTTCTGCTGCAGCAACTATCTATTACTAGGGTAATTGATTCCTTTTTTTTTTCCTTATCTTTTTCTGCTATTAGTTATGTTCTCTTGAGTTGTAACTTTCCATTGACCAAGAGTAAAACAAATGTAGTGAGGTTGGTGATCAATATAGTGAGACTGGAGATGCTGCTAATTTTAGAAATGTTGATTTTCAATTTGCATAGCTCACATTCATGGTTTAATCATTTTATTCTCGTTATAATTTTGGTGGGACATTCTGCTGCATAGGCTCTCCAAGTTATCATTCTTCTTGCAGCAGCAGAATAACCTTTTTGTTCCTTACCAAAAAAGAATAGCCCTTTTGTTTAACTTTTGGCGAGTTTGATTTATGCTATTTTACTTTTGAGTAAAAAAATTGAGCCATACATAAAATATGTAAGATGGTCCCATACCATCCATTTCAAGGTTATGAAGTCGGACAAATTCTAAATGTTGCTATGTGTGCAAGTGTAGAATACGAGTGTCACTTCTAACTACTTTTTAGTTTGATGCCTTTGGGAATCTTGCAGCACTGTGAACTAGCCTCTGATGATAACATGGTTTAATCTTGCTCCATGTTTTGCCATATTCAGATAGATTGGTAAAGACAACAAGTATTCTATCTGGACTTGGTAACTAACATTTGTTAAGGAACCACCTTTATTCTAGTTTTTGGTTAAGAATCAGGATAGCTTCGGTTGCTGTTCACTTGTATTTTTCTGATCTTATTATTCTATATTCAGATTATGTTATGGTTGTGAATAATTGAATATCTGATTTGATATTGGACCTGGTTGTTCAGATAGTAACTTATAATTGAGCCTTATAATTATGTTATGGTTGTGGTCAGGTTGTACATTTTTTGATTTTGTAACTATTATGGAGTCATCCAAAGGAAGAGGCAAGACAAAAGGAAAAAAAAAAGATGACATAAAGTAACATTGAAGACAAGAAAGAGAATACGAGAAGTTACTTTGTATGGAACTTGGAGATAGAACGCATACTGGCTTATGTACTGAGAGATCAAAGGAATTTGGACAACAAGAGTGATGGAGCTTGGAAAACAGTGGCATACGACACTGCAGCTCAAGAATTATCATATGCAACCTCAACCCACCTATTTTATTATAAATCACAACAAATCTAAAAATTCATATGTAACCTCAACCCACTTTAGTGGTACAGATATTGTGACAGAGATACCTCTCAATTACATATGCACATGATGTTGGGTTCATATATTTAAGATGTTTGCTAGGCCTGTACATAATGTTGGGTTCATATGCCCATTGAAAGTTGACTTGTTTTCAATGTAACCTAAATTGTGTTATTTTATTTTTATTGATGAGGTATAAGTTTACACTGTTAATGGTATAAGTTGTACTTATAGATTAAGTATGGTATATTAATCTTTTCATTTTATGCAGATTTTTTAATTTTTTTAAATTTATTTTATTTTATTTTTTCTACGAAAAAAAATGTTATATGATATTTATTTTGTTTTATAAAATTTTGTATTGAAATTTCAATTTTATAAAAATATCTTAAAAAGAGATTTTACAAATGATGGTAATTGAATTACTTTATCCAAACAAGAAATTTGAAATTCAAGGGAATTGAATTACTTTATCCAAACAAAATATTTTACAAATAAAGAGAATTGAATTGATGCAATTAAAATTCTTTGAATTTCAAATACTTTAAAATTTAAAATACTTTATCAAAACACAACCTTAATTGAGTCATTGTCTATTTCTTATAATATTATTACTATTTTTTTTAAATAGATGGAACGTACGTACACAATCCCTTGTGTTTGTGTACAAATAAATTGAGTTAACATTTTCTCCTTCTTAAGCATTTTTCTTTTCGATTCAATCACGACAAGTAGATGAGTTGATAAGAAATGACATTAGTAAAAATGGACAAGAACTTGAGATGCAAAACTCAAAGTTGGCTTTGACTTATCAAAGCTTTGGGAAACTAATTTAATTAGTTTAACCTCAAGAAAACGTTTGGCGTAATATTTTTTGGACCGTCTTGATTCAATTAGCATTCAGTTATAAGTTAAGTTTATTTTTACAAGGTCTGATCGACCTATATCTGAATAGATAATGATTCGATAAATACGTGCTTAATACGACTCACCAACAAACATAATGTCCTTGTGCCATAATGACTATACATAACGTCTTGTACCATAATAATCAGATATAACATTTAGAATCTTAAATGGCCAGAACGAAATGTATCTAGAGAGTCAGTATTTCAAATCTCTATATAAATCGATCTGACAGTTTAGGTTAGATGTGTTCACTTTTCTCTACCTATGTCTTAATTACTGTCTTGACTCCAAGACTGATCAGTCGGAGTGCCTTTGTTGGCATTCTATCCCATCTCCAACTAACGAACTGTCGGATAACCAACTTGAGTCTCTCTAATGACCAACCCCTCAAATAGAGGATGTAACACTTTCATATGCTTCTCAAGAAGGGAAGGAAAGTCCTTAATAAATTACAATGGACTTTATTTATTGTAAAACACCTAACACCCACACTTTAGACTAAAAGATTATAGAATTTTGGTAAGATAGTACTGGTGTTTGTTGGCAATCATGTGCCTATTTCCACTTCAAATCATGTGATTGGGGCATTTACCAAAGTGGTACGAATCCCTAATCAAATTGTTTGTTTGTTGCTTAAGGCAAATAATTAATCTTGACATAAGGACCATTAGGATATTAGGAAATATCCAAATTCCCATAACTGCTTATATAGAGGACGATATCCAATTTTGGAACCCAGGCTTGGATAACTTGCTTTCCCATTTTGGTTTGTCGACTGAGCTTACTCACAAGTTTACCAGGCATTAGCTAAAACGTAATTCAAGTTTGGCATCATGAGGTCCACAAGGTGCCACCCATAAATCAACTTTCCAACTGAAGTGGATCGGTAAAACGACCTTATTATATTAGCCCACATATTATCGTAGAAGTTGATAAGGACACTGATGGGATAAGAAAGGAGATGGAAGTCGATTTATGAGATGGACTGAGTGAGCAATAGCAAAATTCCACAAACATGTAGGAATGTTTGACTGAAAAATGAGTGCTCTAGCAATACTAAGAATATGTTGATGTTTTCTCTCAATAATTATATTTTGTTGTGGTGTCTCTATACAACTAGTTTGATGTAGTATTCCTTTACTAGCATAAAATTGAGATAGATGTAACTCAGGTCCATTATCTGATCTGACTTGCTTGATTTTGATATTAAATTATGTTTCTATCATAACAACAAAAGATTGAATATAATAAATAGAGGCTCCTGACTTTAGTTTCATGAAATATAACCAAGTATATCTAGATTTGTTATCAACAATAGTTAAAAAATATCGATGACCAAATATAGAAGGAAAAGAAATAGGTCCCTAAATATCAATATGAATGAGATCAAACAAATGTGCAGATTTACTAGTACTAATTGAAAATGATAATCTTTTTTGTTTTGTAACATGACAGACATCACAGGGAGAATCAGCTTTTGTACAATCAAGAAATGGGAAAAGTTGCTTTAGGGAAGCTAATTTTGCTATAGAAGGATGTCCTAGTCTAAGATGCCAAAGATTAGCACAAGAATTGTACATAATATTAACAGAACCAGAATGTCTTGAGGTAGATACAGGGGAAATCAATGCATATAGACCAAATCTTGCCTCAGCTGCACCAATCATCTTCAATGTATACAAGTCCTGAATTTTACAGGTAAGGTTAGAAAAAGTGAGTTGGCAGTGTAAAGATGCAGTAAGTTTAGATACTGAAATCAGATTAAACTGAAAGCTAGGGATGTACAATACATTTATTGTAACACCTCAATTTTTGGTTAATTACGTTTTTGTCCTTATTGTACTGTTTTCTATTTTCTGTGTGTTATAAAATTAAATTGACTGTTTCGTAACTGTATTTGATTGTTTCGTGTGATTTGCTCCGAGTCAAGAAAATAATAATTTTCAAAATTTTAAAAATCTTGTTTGATTATTTGAAATGACGATCTTACTAAACCCAATCCGAATAATACATATATCAATCTTTTAATTTTTAGGATTTTTCTGTATAATAAAAATATTTATCATGCAGAAAAATCTGTGGGACCCACGTTTGGCTTGTGGGACCCACATTTGCTTTATGGGACCCACGTTTGGGTTTGTGGACCCCACTTTTAGGAAAAATTTACCAACGTAAAATGCTTGTAAAATTCTAAACCAAAAGGTTAAAAATCTACAAAAATGATTAGACTTAGTAGATTAGTTAGTTTAAAACCTAACTTAATTGAATAATTAGTCTAAAACTTAATTAAGTTAATCTAAAGGGGTTTGAGTGATAATTAAATGGACTAAAACCTAATTAATTTTTTTACCATATTATAGTCTAGTATAATTAAGAAGGAGATTAGTGTTTCTAAATAAATAGATGATTAACTAAATAATAAAGGAACCTAGCTAATTTTTAATTAAACATAACTAGGAGGATTTAAGCATAAATAAGTTATTAAAAATCAATCAAAATTGATTGATTCTCCTATAGCATTTTCGGCCTTATGCATGAATTATGCACTCAAAATTCAACAAGGAAGCAACCAAGAAGTTGCTAAATGCTTAGTCATCCACCATCCAAATAATAATGTTAGCAAATTGTCAACAAAGGAGACAAAGCTCCATAATTTGTGTCCTATGGCTATTATTAAGCCAAATTTGTCAAAAAGATGGTTAGCTTTTGCATGAGTGTCCTACGGCAATGCATAATGGAGGAAGACTAAATTCACTTCATTATTTTCATTTCTATCATTCTAAACCCTCATCCATTTCTCTTTCTATGAAGAACTTAAAGAAAAACTCCTAAGTTCCATTTTCCTACCATTCGGCCAACACCATTTCTTCTACTTTCATCCATCAAAAATTTCATCCAACTTCATTTCCTAAATCTAAACCATATTCTAAGAACATCTCTAGTTGTGAGTTTTTGCTAAATTATCCATTTGGAGCTTGGAAAATCACTTTGAAGTTTCTTTCCTATAAGGTGAAAATTCTTGTTTCTTGTTTCTAATTTGATTTTTGATGTTCTAAGCCATGATTGATCCATGGTTTATCTTTTTCATCCATAGTTTATGACTTTATAATTTGTTTAAGCTTGTTAGGATTTTTGTTGAAGCTACACAAATTTTATAAGGAGGAGTCCAAGGAGATCTTGTCTTCCTTATAGGTAAGAGGAGATTTAATCTCATCAACATGTGTGGTGGTGAGAAAATGGATGTAATTGTGGTGAAGAATCTATAAGGATTCATTCACTTGGTTGTTTGTTGTGTGATTAATTTTGTGTGCATGTTTATTGTCTTTTCTAATTGTGATTAATTTTGTGTGCATGTTTATTGTTTTTTTTCTATTTGTGATTTATTATGTATGCAAAGCATGTTTATAGCTTTGATATTTGGTATGTGTTTTATTATTGCTTTAATATATGGTATGTGTTCATAAATATATGTATATGTTCATGGATCTATGATACTTATTGTTGGATGTGCAAATATGTTGAGATTTGTAAAAGTGTTCCAAAGAACACAAGATGAAGAGCTTATGGTTTTTACTATGAAAAGAGAACCAATATGTTCTCAACTATTTTCTAAAAGGATAACCTAGTTGATCTAATTAAGTTAATGGATTTTTCAATGATTTAATGGATGAAAAATAATTTTAAACATGGTTTGTATAAAAATGGTGATTTTCAGCCAAAAATATATTTTAATATTTAATTGATCCAAAATTTATTTTCTAAGTGTAAACTAGTTTATTGACCTAAAAAGAATTTATTTACAATGGATTTTCAAGAACCAAATAAGTAAACAAATTTTTATTAGAAGTCTAGTGTATGAAAGAAATAAATTTTTGACACTTGAAAATACTTACCTTTGAGTTTTAAAGTACGTTAGCAATTTTTAAAGTGTATTTTATTATTAAATAAAGGAATTTTTAAAAGGAAAACGTAGAAAATATTACTTAGTGGATTTTCTAAATGAAATGTTATCAAAATTGATTAAGAAATGAGTAAGTATTGAAGAACGTTTCAAAATGGCATTTAGAAAGTAAGGAAATATTTTACGTAGTTAAAGAATAAAATTAACTGTAGAAGAATTTATTAAAATTGAATTTTTGGGAAAAACGCTTTAAATTATTACTTAGAGTAATTTTTGTAAGAAAAATGGAATATAATGTTCAAATAATATTTTTAGTTTGGAAAGTTTCAAAAATTTAATTTGGAACGCCAAGAAATATTTTATACAAAATGAAAAATAAGTAGAAATAGCATGCGTATTTTAAAATGATGATTTTTAAACTACGTGATTGAGAAAATGATTTAAAAATATTACGCAATTGAAAAACGTTGAAAAATATTTACGCGACTTATGGAAATAATAAGTTTTTTTTAAAGTGGTGGACCCGGACATCGTTGGGAAATAAGATCGTGTGGAGACATACTTTTTTTGGAATTATTGATACTAAGGATATTTACTAATTATGGTGACAATGAGGATATTTATGTAATTATGACTCATGGTGATATTGAGGTATTTTTGTAATTATGGATCATTACATACATAGAGTGGTATGACAATTTGGTTGAAATTGACAATTGATGACGAGATGAATTACAATGTAAAGTTGCGGGTGTGATGCGTAGTGTTTAATGTTAATTGGAGAACTTGGAGGCGTTAGTGTGCATGTAGATTCCACACGTGTGACAATGATTAGCTTCTTTGGACCGTGATAACCGAAAAACACACACTATGATCTCGACAAATACTATTCTTAATCGAGATCTATTGGGGATTGTTTCTATTACGCCTGACGTGAACGTTGACGTTTTGATCACAACTCATTCACACGACGTATTTGACCCGTGTGTTATTTACATGACGTATTTGACCGTGTAATATATTTGGTCGAAGCACCGATGTACGGACATGTCTCTCCTGATCATTCTCTCTCGATGTTGTGTTTAGCTCCACGAAATAGAAACTCAGTCCGAGTGCATGGCATATTTAAATCGCAGACTTTTACGTGTGAATAGTTATAATTTGATTTATGATATTTTGCATGTGTGATAATATGAATTGTTATATGAATAGTTATATTTGTTTGTATTGTCGCTTTCTTTCCGCAATCTTTGTAAATGATGTAGATTGTCTCACCTCTTTTGTATATATTTTCTCAGTATTATTATTTATGTTCCGTAAAGTAGTTGAGGAAAGAGAGGAGCGGCCATTTGATTGTCAATACAACGAGGAGCAACAACTTAGTGACCGGGGCTCGAGGAAGGCGAGCCTCGAGATCATCCATATCACATGGATTGATTGCAGGTGGTATGGTGTTACCGGAGTATTTCTGTCTTCCGATGATCTTCATGAGGAGGATTCTTCGGAGGATAAGAACTTTTAGTGTTATGCTGCTTAGTTTATGGTTTGTTTAAACCGAATACTTAGAGTTAGGTTTTAATTAAATAGTTTGTCATATGTAAATTATTTGTACCTATTAAAAACAAAATTATATGTATAATTATGGTGTGTATGTAATAGTTTGTTTTATCTTGTGTTCTGTTTATTTTATTTTACAATATAATGTTAAAAAAAATATTTTTACCACCTATATTATTATATATTACGAAATAATTTATAACTTGGGTAGAGGTTATTATTATTGTTCGGAAAATGTGACATCCCCAGTTAGGGTGTTGCATTTATCAAATAGAAAGAATCTGAAAAACAAATAGTTCCTGATATGTCTGTGGTCACTTGACTGCCATCTGGTAATTTGATAGGGAGTGGTTTAATTTTCTTGTAACAATGGAATAATGATAAGGATGAACAAACATGATCTGTTGCTCCTGTATCAAGTATCTATGTAACTGAGTTGGTTTGACAATTAAAAATGTATAATATACCTGCCAAAGCTGACTGATGTTGGTGAGAATTAATGTTATTGGTAGTGATTTAATTAGTAATATGGGATGACTGATTCATACTAGACTGTTGGAACAAAGTTAACAAGGCATTGTGCTGTTCTGGAGTAAAAGAAAGCTTAGAATCTTCAAGATTTTGCTTCTGTTCAGGACCTTCACATACTTCAACATTTCCTTCATTTGTGTCATCTACAGCAAAGTGATTGGCTGTGGCATTCCAAGGTTTATAATTGGGTTGAAACCCATGCTTTTTGTAACACATGTCCATTGTATGACCTGTCCTATCACAGTAGTTACAAATTTTTATATGACCATTTCTACCTCCATAAGTTCTGCCTGCTGAACCAGAATATCCTCCTCTATTTCCTCTACTCATACCTCTTCCTCTAAAGGAATGTGTTAAACCTGAGTGATCTTCCATAGTATTGGCTAGAATCCTAGGTTCTTCAAAAAAATTGGTCAGCTGCCTTTCTTGCTGAACCAGTAATGAGAAAACTTTATTTATGGTAGGTAGAGGATCCATCAACATAATTTGGGATCTAACACTAGCATACTGTTCATTAAGCCCCCTTAGAAATCTAATCACATAATCATATTGTCTATATGATTTAATGAGGGGAACAAGATTACAAACATATGGAATTTGACATGAACAAACGGGAATTGGTCTGAAATTCTCTAGCTCTTCCCAAAGACTTTTCATTTGAGTGAAATAGGTAGTGATAGACATTTCACCTTGTTTAAAAGCATACAATTCTTCTTGATTTTTTGAGATACGAAAAATGTCACCTTGATAATATCTCTCTTTGAGATCATTCCAAACATCTGCAGCTAAATTCATCCATAAGATGCTTTGAGCAATTGTGTCATTCAAAGAATGAATTATCCAGGATAGCACAAGAGTGTTGCATCGATCCCATGCACCTCTCAATGGATCAGTAGCAATTGGTTTCGGTAAAGAACCATCAACAAACTGGAATTTATTTTTGGAAAATAATGCCATTTGCATGGCCCTTAACCAGCTATGGTATTTGTTTCCAGAAAGCACATTTAGAACCAAAACAGCTTCTGAATTTTCATTTGGATGCAAAAAGAAGGGGCTAGTAGGATCTAAAATTGGTTTTGTAGCTAGATTTACATTTGCCATGATATAGAAGCAACAAATACAGAATCGAAAAATAGAAACAGATGGAAAAATTGAAAGAAACAAAGATTTGTTAATGCAAGAATTGAAGAACAAGAAGGATTTGATGAAAAAGAATTGAATTAAGAACAATGAAAGAAATTAAAAAATTGAACGATTGCCAATTGAAAGGATTTGCGCAGCAAAGATCTCAAACTGATACCATGATAAGAAATAGAATCAGAGAGAAATGAAGTAGAGAATAAGTATTCTGAAGGGAAGATTGAAATTGCATTGTTATCTTATTTACTTGTGATCTCAGTATTTATATATACATTGAATTAGTTAATTAAATAACCAACTAACTAACTTTAACATCAACCTAACTAATCACTGTAACTAACTAATTATTAGAAGATGGACAATGGACTGAACTGCAAGTTGGGCTGTTAGTTGAACTGCTATGTGATATTGCTGCTTTTAACTCTAAGTTTGAAGGGAAAATGAATAAGTAAACTTATTTGCAGCTGTTTTTTATTTTTTCTTGACATTTTTTTTTTACTAAAAATATTTACTATATATAACCGATATATTAAGGATCACCTAATATAAAACTCCCTTTGGCTGATCGATAAACTAAAAGGAGAGGCAAAGAGCAATTGGGGGGGGGGGGAACTTGGAGTGATTTCGAAGCTCTTTATTTGACTAAAAGCACTAAACTACAACTTCCACTTGCGAAAATTTATTCATATGGGTAAAGAACACTTAAAAAAAAATCTTAGTCCCTTTCCCGCTGTTGAGTATCTTGGACAATAATTTATTCTTTTCATGCCAAAAAACCCTCTTTACGTGATCAACTAACTTGTCATTACCTCCAATGAACGTGGACCACGTCCTTGGTTTCCACCATTTTATCACAAAGAACAACATAGTTTTATTTACTCGCGCAAGTAATACTACAATAATAGCCACATTAATTGTTGGAATGAAAAATATATGCACGTCCAGAGATACAGAGGACACAAATGTTTCTTATTAATGTGATTAAAGAGAGGACTGTCACGACCATGATCGCGGCTGGAACGGCGAAATAAAATAAATTAGTTAGGAATCGTCACCAATTTTATTTAAATTAAAAAAATTAGAAAACTTTTTTTAGAGAATGGTCTTTGGAACTAAATTGGATTCCGGAGTAGGTTATGCATAGGGAATGGTGGAGACTTAATCCCACAGCACCCCTAATACATCTGTCCTAAAACGGTTACCCTAAATTAGTTATGCAAAAACTTAATAATTTTATAATATATTTGTTTTACTCTTTTTAAAAAAAAAAAAAAAAAACAAAGAATTTGAGAAAATATAAAATTTGGCTTGACAGAATAAAGATTCTGCTCCTACATATCCTCAGGTGCAATGAGGAACTCAAAGTCACGTAGTTCTTTATAAAATACTTGTGAGTTGGTTACTTTTATTTAAAGAAAAGATTTATTTTTTTTTATTTTTATAAAAATTTGAATTAACAGGTCGTCGCGACTCTATTAACCAAATTAAGGTTTGAATAGGTGAAGCTCAACACGCTTAGACGTCACCCCATCGATTATTGATTTATTTGAATCATTAAGTTGTCACAACTCAGATGATTCAAAAAAATTATAGGATTAACAAGCTGTCACAACTCAGTTATCTTATTTTATTCTTAAAAAAAACATTTAACTATTTTGTATTTTTTTTTTTACTTTTTACTTTATAATTTAACCATTCATTATTTTTTTTATTTAGCTTGGCCCATTAGATTTAAGCCCACCTTCCCAAAAAAAAAACTAAAACTAATCAAAAAAAGAAAAAAAAGTACAACAAGTCTTACGAAAATAAGAAAACTAAAGGGGGGTTTTTTTTTCTGATATTTGCAATGGAGAAGATGAAGACCAGTAGACAGCAGCAGATCCGGCGATGGGAGCACCGATCTCCGGCTTAGTCGACGACAAAGATGACAGCGTTAATTCGGCTTGCTTTTCGAGTCCGAGCGGCGACGCTGGTGAGGGTCCTTGCGTAACTCCCGTAGATCGGGGCTGGCGTTTTGGAACCAGTCTTTGGTCTGCAGTTTCGTCGGCGACACTGGTTTGGGCGGTGTGACTCTCGGAGGACTGTGGGGAAACTGTGCGAGAACAGAGGTTCGCGGATCTGGGTCCGCTTTTCGGTTTGGGTCGGGGTTTGATTTCAGGCGACGGAACGGAGCTGCGGGTTGGCTGCTGCGTGGTGCGACGCTGTACGGCGGAGAACAGGGGTTGCTCGTGCGGTTTGATTGCTGGTTGGAACGAGTTGTGCGGGTTGACTGGTGTGGTGCCGTTTGGAATAGTGATTATGGTGACAGAGGAATGAATGTTTTGAAGGTTGGAAAGGGTGAGGAGTAATGGGTGGGCATGTGGTGTGGTTGTAAATGGTGAAGTGATGAAAAAAAAAGCTTACTACAGAGGTGGGTTAGGGGTGAAGAAGATGAAGTTGTAATGGAAGGCTACGTGGTATGAAAATAATAAAATGGCTTAGGTTGAGTCCGTTTTAGCCAAGGTGTTTCGTGAGTGAAAGTTGAAAGGTCTTTTGTGTGTGGGGGTTATGGGTTAATATAGGAAGCGTTTAGGTAGAAGTATTTGAGTTGTAGTGTGATTATGAGTGGTTAATGATAAGTGATGGGGTTTGTTTCGGATGAGTGTTGGGGTTGGTGTAGGATTAGTATTGAGATTTATTTAGGATGAGTTTGTTTTAGGGTGAGTTTGAGTTGGTTTAGGATATGGGTTGTGGGTTAGATAATGTGTCATGGGTTAGATATTGGATCAATGGGTAGAAATGGATTGGTTTGGATATTTAATTTTTTTTAAAAAAATTTATTTTTATTTTATTTACAAAATATCTCGACAAAATTCCGTATTCACAAGGACCATTTCTAATTTCTAATATGAAAAAAACTTGGTTAATATCAATAATTATTAGTTAAATACGACATATTAAAAGAGTAATTTTTAGTTAGATAAAATTTATTATAAATACTTAAATTATTATTTTATTACAAAAGAACATGATAGATCATACTTATTTAAAAATATTTTTTTAAATAAAGTTTTCTAATTATATGTAATACTGATTTCTAACAAAATTATGACATGTACATAATTTTTAACACAACAAGTTTCTTAATATTTTTATCTAAATTTTGTTCTTACCAGACTAATATAGCAAGCAAGTACCTCCTGGTTTTACAATCCTCAATGACCTGACCGAAAGGTAATAAGGAAAAAGAGCAAGAACACTTCTGTACGTACTTGTATTATTATTTTTAAATATAAATATAATACGTGTATTTTTTTTTTATTTATAAAACTTTTGAAAAGATGGATGAAATTACTAAAAGGTAATACATATATTATTTTTAAATTAAAAAATAGTATCACAAATACCTAAAAAAATTATTTAAATTTTGTTTATTGTGAAAATGTCATGAAAGTTATTGTGATTTTAATGTTAATTAAAAAAATATTGGTTTGTTTTTTATGTAAAATTGATGCAAGCGTTAGTAACAACAAAATATATACACTGAAAATTTTGAATAGCAAATATTTAAGCTACGAAAGAATGAAGTTGAGTTTAACACAATAAAAGGGGTATTCAGTAAGTTAAAAAATTGGTTTAAATATTTTCAAGTCAATGGCTTTTTTCTCTCCTCACATTTTTTTCTTTTTTTTTTGGAAATCACAAACTCATTTCGTGTTGTTACGGATAATTTATAATAGACTTTTACAGAAATTATTTTAGTATCTATTATTTTATGGATATATTTCGATGTCTAAGGCAAATTGTTAAATATTCATAAAATTTTAATTATATTTAATAGACTTTTTAATGTTTATCGTAAAATTAATAATTAATTAAAAAATTGACTAACATATATATTCATAGCATTTGGGGTGTCTTACATTTTTACTGAATTAATATACTATTTGACGGTAGTTCATTCGGAAATCTAGGCAGAGCGGGATCACATGAGGGTACTCGGCTCGGTGGTTTCAGAGGCAACGCTGGTATGGCTACGAACTACGAGAGAGTTAGGAGAATTTTTTTAGGGGGGGCCAAATAACAAAAAACATATTGTATGGGGCGATCAACTTAAAGATTTTTGTTTTTTCAAAATAAAGAATACATGCAGAAGTATTACATTTTCAAAAAAGGGGAGGGGGAGGCTTCAAGCTATAATACGCGCTGTCCCTTGCCACGAATCTCTTTGCTGAGCTTTTTACTATCAGGCATGGGCTTCAAATAGCTTGAGAGATAGGTTGGAGAAAGATTCTCCATGAATCTAATTGCATAGATGCAGTTCACTTGGTTTTTGTATACTAACTTCACGTACCATAAACATGACATTTTGATCCAGGAGATTAGTAAGTGTGTGCTTGGTTTCAAGTTAGAAAAACCAAACGTCCGTTGACAGCTCCAAAAACATGTTTAAAGAGATAACTTGTTGTTTGGTAAAATTTCCGTTTGTCCTTTGTTCAACGTGATTTTCCTTCAAACTTGGGTTTGAGTTGAGACAACTATTTCTTGCTTTTACGTTATACCAAAAAGCTGTTAAAATTTTTTGACATTTTTAACCTTGCAGAGACCATCGACACTTTAAAAAATAATGTTTATATAATTTTTTCAATTAAGCATATAATTTAATATTTTATTATAATATTTTATTTATAATTTAACTCTACTATTAAAAGTAAAAAGAATTGATAATATTTATATAATTTGTTTATGTGCTCTTAAAAATAATCAAATAAAATAAAAGAGAATATTAATATCATTGTAATATAAACTCATACCGCTTTTAGTAATTTCATATTTAAAAGTGATTTTGGTTATTTTCATCCAAACAATATTCATTTTCATTAAACTCACTTTTGAAACAAAAGCTCCCAAACATAAATCATATCGCATTATACTACTGGACTTCAACTAAACTTAAGTTTGCAAGAATACATTTTCAACTAAACTTAAGCTTTTACTAACCGCAATCCAAACACACACTAAGTAATTGGAGAAATTTGAGGCATCAATGATTCTTCATGTCTTGCAAGAAGCCAATGAGTGTGCGGTTTACTTGGCTAAATCTGGCGCTCATAATGATGAAGCTATGATGGTTCTCTCTCCTCTGTGCCTATAGCTTTGTTTTCTCTGTTAGGTATCGTGCTCTCTAGGTTAGCCCTTTTTTGTTGGTCTTTGGGTATATATTTTTATTGGTATTATTATGATATTAATATTTAAATATTATTATAATTAAAAATCTTTTAATAATTAATTTTTTAAGATTTAAATTCTGATTTTCTTTTTAAAAATATAATTCACTTATCATGACTCTTTGTCAATTCTTTAGGTAGCTCTCGTTCCATTAATCTTCTCCGATGTAGTAATAATAATAATATCATTATTTTTTTACATGAAATTAGGAAATCTATTAGTGTAATAATAATAATAATAATAATAATAATAATAATAATAATAATAATAATAATAATAATCATATAAATAGAAGGTATATGACTAGAAAAGTTGTCATATGTATTTTTTATCAGCAAGTACATAGTATATTTGATGACGCGTGACAAATAACAAAATTAAATTTTCGTCATATGTCATCTCATCTAGTCTTTTTTTTCATGTATAAAGTGATGTGATCAATATCACATTTACAATATACAAATATATATAATAAATTAATAAAAAAATCAAATATTTTTGTCGTGGTTAAAGCTCTAAAATACGTATCGATCTTTTTCTTTGTCGTGATTGTTTGATCTTTTTTTCATGGGTACAATATTGCGAGTCTTATGAACCGTACCACCAAATGATATAAGAGGCTCATGACCTTTCGAACAAATTAAAGTTATGTAAAAATAGAGACAGATAGGGGAAATGATAAAAAAGAATAAGAACATAGGAGAAGTTATACCTGAGAGTGGCAGCTACTAAAGTGGATAAGCGATGAATAGTGGCGACAGACTTCCAGCAATCTCTAAGTTGGGGATGAGAATAGTTAGGAGGTTATGACATTATTTAACGTAGCTTTGTTTTTTTTTATCAAAGATCACCAATTGTCAATTTTTATAATTGGTAAATTTTTTAATTTATTGTACAATTGTTTTCAATTATTATTTCTAATTTCTTTTCATTATTGTAGAAGACTAATTTATACTTCTTTCTAATTTTTTGGCTAACAAATCAATTGTATGCTAAGTTATCAAATTTGTTGTATAAAAAAAAGTTGCAATTATTGGCTCCACCCAAAAATGAGAGAATTAGGAATTGATTAATATTTTGTGTGACAAATCAAGCCATTTTGATATGATAGAATATATATTTGTAAGTTTTTACAATTTATAATACAATTTGTTCAATTTCCTAATATATATTATGGTCAATATTACATATTAGTTTCAATTTATTTTTAATGAGAATCATGACATACAAAATAATATAATTTATCTTCTTAAATTTCCTCATAATTTGATAAATAAATCAATGTAATTTTCTCTACTAATTTCCTTCTAGATTTTTAGATTCAAACAAAGTAAAAACCTTCTAATCAATTACTATCATTGTCATTATCATCACAAAATGAATTTTTTGACATTAATATACATGTTTCATATCTTCATAATCAACTATATAATGTAAATTCAAATAAAAAATCAATTAACATAAATTAAAAAAAAAAATTAGTGCTATCATAATTTACACATTTCATGCATTCGTAATTAATTTCTTATCAAAGTAATAATTATATTAATTACATTAATATGACTAATTCAAATGTATTTAATAATTAATAATCACTAATATTATAATTAATAATTAATAATATTATAATTTTTAAAATTCATAGTCAACATTTTAAAATTAATAATATATTTTGTCAATCATAATAATTTGCTTAATTATTATTATCTACATAATGGGGGTGGACTCTTTATAAAGAAAATAATAAAATTAATAAAGATATATTTTATATATTATTTATAATTTAATAATATCTTTATGACAAAATTATTGGATGATTGACCATTGTTCAAGACAATTTTTTAAATAAAATATTTCAAAACAAATGACAAATAAGATTATTAACCTAATTAAAATAATATTTCAAAACAAGTAATTATGAACCTAATTATTCATAAGATTTAAATTTGTATATTTTGTCTAAATTTCGAATTAGTCTCATTAAATGGGTCGTGATTTTGTCAAGAACATATAGCTTCTAATTTTGCCATGTGTCATTCTAGTCAATAAGTTTTTATATTTTTTGTTATATATAATCTAATATGACAACATATAGACATGTGATAAAGAAAATGCCACATTTACAAAAATTAAATAATAATTAAAAAAATTTAATAACCAAATAATAAAAATAAAAATGAATAAGAAAAAAATTACAACTTCTCAAATAAGTAAAAATTAATAATCAAAATACTTTATATGAATAAAAAACCTCCTTCCATCCCCTAAAAAGAAGATTATCTTGTCATTTTTTAATATAACATTGATATCAGTATATATCGATGACACATATTCAAATATTAAAAACTCAATAAATTAAAATGTTGATGTAAATTCCTTATAAAAAATAGTAATAATATTAAAATTACATAGGCAAAGAAAGAACAAAAAATATAAATGGGATTAAAAAAAAGAAAGATAAAAATTAAACCAACATAAAATAAAAGTTTATATGAATATTTTCTTTTGGGTTTTATAAGATTTCGTCACACATTTTATAAATATTTTTTAAACATATAAGTTGTTTTATAATATTATATATTTAAATTCTTTAGTATTTTATATTATAATGAAATCCTTTTATGAAAATATTATGTATTTTTAAACTAAACTTATAAATGTTTTTTTCTTTATAAATTATTACATATATTTTATTTAATAAAATTATTTTTAATTAAATTATACTTATTTTTATCATTTAATTCTTAAATTTATCAAATCATCATCACACGAATGTAAAATTTAGTAATAATAATAATAATACCACTATTTTTTTACATGAAAGGAAATCTATTAGTGTTATATAATAATAATAATAATAATAATAATAATAATAATAATAATATTATTAATAATAATAATATAATACCACTTTTTTTTACATGAAAGAAAATCTACTAGTTTCATTATGTCATAGTAATGATGTGTGAAAGCAATTTCTTTTTTTTTTAAATGATACACAATCAGTTGAATTTGTAAAACTTTACAGTTAAAATCCTTTGTGATATTATTATTTAATATTCTTTACAGTTAAAAAATTTAACAAAATTTAAAAAAGATTATTAAATAAATTAAAGTGGTAAAAACTAGTTATATAGTGATATGTTTAAGAATTAAAAATAATGTCAATTCATCCAGTTAATAATTTTAACAAAATAATAGAATATCTAATTTATCAATTTATATTTTTATAATACTGAAGAATTTGCACGAGTGTCATATAAAAAATACAATTTACTCGAGTGAGCGATGATTAAGGACGTCAATGGAACGGGAGGTGAGTAGTGCTTTCTCTATCCCAATCCCCGTATTTGTCAGGAGTAATCGAGTACTCATTTGTGATCTTTATAAGTATATAGATATTTATGAGTATATGTGAGTAGTTAATAATTTAAAATAAAATTTTAAATATTATAAAAAATAAATAAAATAAATTTTAACATGACATACTATAATTTTATTTAATAAATTATCTTACAAAATTAAAATAATATTATAAATAATAAATTAAATTTAATTATATTTTATAATAATTAATTAACATAAATAATTATTACATAAATAATATATATTTTTAATATATTTTATCATTATAAACTTATTTAATAAAAAATTTATTATAAAATAATAAAAATATATATTTTTATTTTATCTCAAAATAAAAAATATATAATATATAATATATATAAGATTAAAAAATATTTCATGAATTTATAAATATCCGAGAAACGAATACTATAATACTCACACCGACTTCAATTTATTAAAGAATTACCTATTCTCTGTCCCATTGCGTAGAACCCCAACAAATTTTGGAGGACAATGGTAATTTTACCACCCCTGGCCGTGATTAATGGTTTTAAGGGGCTTGGTGTGCACTGTCCACGTCGCCTGATTCCTTGATTCGTAAGCGACGTTGACTTGTCTCCGTACAGGTTGCGCTTGAAAAATGCGCACGTTTCTTCGACCATCCTGGTCTCGTTTATGTACACCCGCCACCATGATTGCACAAAATCTCAACCAATAAGCAAAATTGTTAAATTTCTTCGGACAACTTCATTGCTTCGCCTTTAAAAAGAAATTTGTAAACCTCGTAAAAGAAAAAAAAAAGAAATTTATAAATCCTAAACCAATAGTTTAGTTGTGCTCAGTACCTTATATATATACATTGATAGATCAACGACTCATATAATTCATGCCAACAATATATTATGACCAATTAAATCAAGTTTCTTAACAATGTGTCATATTCACCTGGTACTTTTATGAGGAAATAAAATAAAATTCCCTCAAAGGGACCTGCATGGACATGAAGACGAGTAGCATGACCCAAGAAAGACGTTATCTACCACTGCCAAGTTGCACGGACGCATGTTAGAAGCTACCTCATGTCAAACTCATGAGAATCGTCTAATCAATAAATGACTCCTAAAATCTCAAGTCATTTGAAAAACTTTTCAAAACAACGAATTAAGTTGCTCTGATATCTAATAAGTATAGGATTTTTGCTAAAAAATTGTTATTAGGATATTTGTTAATGATTTAAAATAAATATTTTTTATAAAAAATAGAGTATTTAATGTACTAAAAATTAAAAAAAAATTACTTTTTATATAATTTTTTTATTTTGGATTCCTTAATACTTTTTAATAAAAATCATAAGTATATTGTTTAAAATGAATTGTTTAAGTATTTACTAAATGTAGATTTGATATTAAATATTTAAAATTTTATTTGATTATATATGATTAGCAATTATGAAATACTTAAGAACTTGTCTTAAATATTAAGGAAAATTAATCGTAAGGACCATTAAAGAATTATATTTAAGTTAAAGGAAAAAATTTTAAAATTATTAAAAATGATCATTTCAATTTTAAATAAAGAGAATGACAAATTAATTTTACTAAATAGATAATAATAGCCTTAATAAAATTCCTAATCTTCTTGCCCTAAAGAGAGGCTTAGTCACTGAGGTGAAGGGATATAGACAATCTTTGATTGACTTTTTCATGCTATCTTGTACTTGTGACCTGGGTCTTATGTCATAGCTTTTGATATGATAATAATATGTTGGGGTATTCATTAGGTCAAATTGACTCAATGAATCGGAAAAACAAATTCAAACCAAATAAATTGAATTGGTTTGGTTTGAGTTATCGGATTAGATCGAGTCAAATCCAATCAAACCTGATCAACTTTGGTTTGATTCTCGGTTTTGTAAATTTTAAACTAGAGACCTGATGAACCAACCCGTAGACCCAACTATCATGCTATTATGGGTTTTGACATTTTGGGATATTTAGGTTTAGGAGAGAAAAGTTGCGTTCTGTTAGCCTCCATCTTCACTTCTCCTAATCTCCTTATTCAAAGGAAACCAAATCCAAAACCACCAAGCCTTAGCCACAACAATTGCAACCTCACGAGCACCTCTTGAGCCTGTGACTATGTGAACAACGACGTATTGAACTGCTAGCAATATGGTGTCTCGCGAGTCTAGTTGCTGCAGCGGCTACCTTGTGAGTCCAATTTTTGTAATAGCGACCTCGCGAGCACAACAATTTCACAGGCACGACGACAACCTCACCAGCACCACTACGACCTCACTAGTCTGGTGACTCACAAGCACAACTAATGACTATGCATTCGCCATCGAGAGCCTTGATGATGCAGCGACAATTGTCTTCAGAGAGAGTTTTATTGGCAGGTCTTCATCCTTGTTTAAGTTTGGTTTGGTTGCCAACTCATCGTCATTGAGAAAGCTTAGGTCTTGTAGGATAGAGGAGTAAAAGTGAATGGGAATTGCATTGGGTCAGTGATGGGTTTCTTTTTCTTCTTGAATTGATAATATGATCCGATCCAATCCAATTTTGATCAGGTTGGTTTGATTCGAGTTAGCTTAAAAAAATTACAAAACTGAACCAAATCAACCCAAACAAAATTAATTGGTTTGATTTTTTTTTCACTAAACCTGAACCAAACCAACCTTCTACACCCTTAGCAATGTGGAAGGCAAAACTTTTAATTTTTGTGAATTCTGACTCTGAGCAAAAGAAAAAAATATTAGGTGTGGAGGTTGAGGGAAGGGAGGAAAAACAAGTGCAATATGACATTCTATTTGTGACCTTAATTTTGATCCACATACGTTGATGACTTTGGGTCACTAGTGGAAGATACTGGCAATGAAAATGAGGCAAAGTTCAACCATGGTCAAGCTAAATGTCAACTATTATTTTATTGAATGGCTACAAACCCTTGTGTTTTACTAGTTGAAGGAGAAGATTAAGCTTCGAAGACAAATGAATATAGTTGAAATCAACGATGTTGATGAGGATACCATATTAGAGATAGAAGGCTTCTGATCAGGGACTTAGTTAAGATTGGGGGTTCATGATGTTCTTTGTGAGATGGCTGAATAATTCGATTCCTACCATCCAATATTAAAGGTATATTATGTTTATTTGGTAAGATTAATTCGTCTTTCTCTTTAATTAAAATTGAAATGATATTTCTTAATAATTTTATTTTTTTTTGTCCCTTTAACTTAAATATAGTTTCTTAATGGTCCTTAACATTAATTCTCCCAAAATATTATAACCATTGACAGATCTTTATATGGGCAGAGGGGGGCAGTTGTCCCCTCATTTTTTTTAATAAATACTATGATTAACCTATTAAATTGTTCCATGTTAAGAGAAGGTTATTGAAAGTATTGTAATTTTAATTGCTCTTGACTTGCGCTTGTTTAGAGTACTTATTTTATGAGCCTCACTTAATTCCTCATTCATATATAGCAAAATTGAGGATTCTTAATTAGTCAATTATGCTTTTTCTACATTATATTATTGAAATATGGTGATTGTATCTCTCGGTGATATAAGTGTTGATGTAACTCTATGTCTCTTTCACCTAAGCATATTTAGTCTTTGATTTCTTGAAGCTTATTGCTTCACATGTATCACAAATCTCTAGTATTTCTATATAAATCTTGATTTTATTGTTAACTTGATGAATCAATAAAAATAATTTCCCTTAAAGTAAATTTAAATTAAAGGATTATGAAATTGAGCATGCGCCTTAATGAAATTTACAATCAATGAACCTTCCCCCAAATTTTCTAACTCATCACTCGACCCTCCAAACCTTTTGTTCAAGTTCCGCCAAATTTCAGGCATCGTAGATGGCACAAGATGATCCATGATGGTAGGAAGCAACTAACAAGTCCAACGTGGGTTTGACTTTCACAAATCTAACAAAGAAGCATGCAAAATAGAATTTTATCTCGGAAAGATGGAAAGAACAAGTTAAATGTACCAGAATCTTCTTTTACTTTGAAGAGAAAGTTGATGTTTTTGTTTGTGATTCTTTGGTTTCTTATAATATTTTCTTACTCGATAAGTGAGAGATTAATTTTTTAAATATGATCAGATGTATAAGTAAAAATTTCTATTAATAATATTTTTGATATATATATGAATTTCAATATTGAATTTAACATAACATATTTAAGAGACTTGAGCCACTTCTACTCATATTATCATAAGTTATCTTTAATGTATGAAAATAAAAATTAATTTATATATAAAAAATGTTAAATCACTCAATCATTCCAGTATACTACATCTCATACGGAAGACTGCATTTCCTTTTGTTGTCCAATCTCCAGAGTCTACAAGTCTACTGTTGTGGTATGGCATTGAACGTTCGGGCGCCTTATACTGTGTTAATGGAAATTTCTATGACATGTAGATGGGTCATTCATTTAATGATTTTATTATAAATAATTAAAAGTTAATAAAATACTCGTGAACTTACTTAAATATTTTACATTAAAATAAAAAATAGATATTATAATATTTTCCTGTATTATATCCTGGCGCCTCGCGTGACATTGCTCATATGATATGATTGATATTTGATAGTACTCTAAACTCTTATCCTAATTTAAGTATCACCAAATCTTTTCTATACTTGTTTGATTTCGAAATAGAATTTCAACTCAACCAGTACACTTGCACTTTATTTATTATTTTCCTTTTCACATTAAGTCTTAAAAACTTATTTTCTAATAAAAAATGTATGATTATTAGTGTTATTATCAACCTTTCTTTTATTAAAAAGTTTAAGAGATGAAAGCTTGCCCAATTCCAAAATTAAGGTATAAAAACTTTTTTTTGTTAATACGTCCTAATAGATAGTGCATAGCAGGCAGTGGCAGAAAGCTATCTCGGAAATGAATAACTTTTTTACTATTTAGTTATTATTTAACTTGTGTGTAATGTTATGTATTAAACACTGAATTTAATTCTTTTGTTGCCCTCCAATTAAGCACCTCTTCTCATCCTCATCTCTCTCTTCTTTCAAACCTATGGAGAGGAAATGTGTGGAGAAGTTAACCCGAAGCTTGAATTGAAACAAAATGGAGAATGACCTTTGCGGCTGTAGCAGTCTAGCAGAGCTGAATTTACCCCATGCTTCGTGACCTTTGGTGAAATATATAACTAATCATCTTCCCACTATAAATGAGCATATTTTCAAAGCAGAAATTGAAAACAAAATTTGATCCAATTATAAGAATTAGAACCATATTTAAGCAGCTAATATAAGAAGTTGCATATAGTCTACGACACTTACACGGATACAAAATAATTCAATTCAATTCAAATCACATACTATGATATGAATACGATGACACACTAAATTTAAAGATTATAGAACACTTGCAATGACACAAAAACAATTTGTATGTATATATATATATATATATATATATATTTCAAAATTTTTAAAAAAATATTCATAATTCATTAATATTATTTCTATAAACTTTAAGATTTACAATATTTTAATATATGTCATATGTGTCAATATTTATTATCTAATAAGTCCTTCCTAAAAAATATGGAACATAATTTCTATTAGTATATTCTAAAAAATCTCCTAAATCAACTTCTCCTAATAGAACTAATCATGTAAGACATCTATATAAAAAAAAATAAAGAGAAATGTTATTAATTTCTATTACTTAAATTTCATGTACTCATGTTAATACAAGCATAAAAATAAAAATTAATTTATAGAGGAAATATTAGTGTGAGACAAACTTCGGTGACAATGAAGTAGACAACTTGATAAGAGCATAGATAGAATGAGTAGATGAATATAGTGGTGTGTGAAAAGATAAAACTTAAAAGTCTAATAGTGACGTGTGAAAAGATAAAATTTAAAATACTAATATGTGAAAATAGTGGCTTGGAACGTCAATTATGTGATTGAATTTGAGTGAGTTACAAGTTTACTAATTGAATATTAGTCATGGAAACTAATTTTTTTAATAAAATATTAATGAGTCATGTCCTAATCGTGTCAAAACATGTTTAAGAAATGTCCAAGCGTGTCTGAGCGTGTTCAAGAAGTATTCGAAAAGTGTCCAAATTAAAGAAAATAATATTTTTAATCAAACACATTCAAATACATAAAATACTCATGTCATATAAATATCTTTATATATCTGATATGAACACGTGTCCAAATCGAGTTGTCCGTGCTTCACATCATATAGCTTTTGCGATTAAAAATTAATAGCATGCAACTACGCAATGCAAGTGTACACGGACTGCATAGGCCCTATTCGTGTATCAGTCCATAGGGCGTTATTGGAATTGGACTACAGCCTACATTGCACTACAGGAGTAAAATTTATTAAGAATCAAGCCCAACCCAAGAGTTTACCAAGGGCATGGCGACAGATTGCAAAAACAATTGGACGACAAAAAAAGAAAAAGCTTGCAAAGACAACCAGGTCTTTTTCAGGTAAAAAATGTTGGATCAAGATTCTTTTTAGCTATTGAATAATATGTGAGGGGATTATATTAGAGAGATAAAGATATAATTTATTTTTTATATGAAAGGTTTTTAGGTGAAAACTTTTTATTTTAAGCATGTAAATTAAATTTTGACATGTGTCAAGTTGTGTTAATAAATATGTGTATATTTTTAATATGACCAACACTCCTTTACACATGTCAAAAATTAATTTGTTTGCGTAAGATGGGAAGTTCCCCCCAATAATTTCTCTTATCCATATAATTAGTGAACTTTATGACCAATCATGATAGGTCTATGCATGATAAAAATTGTGTTTATTTCTCTCTAACATGATCATCATGTTACATGAGATGATCCTTTATAAAAAATGTTTAAGAGTTCTTTTTTGTTTTCGGTGCTAGTTTTAAAAATTTTGATTATGATTTAAATTGTAAAGCCGAATAACATATTCAATAGCTTTACTCAAATATGAACGTGAGAGTGAAATTTTTTTAATAATTTAACTACATATAATTAAATTACAATATAAAAAAAAATTATGCTACAATACTCAAATGTGTTAGATATAAAAAAGATAAATGCACATAAAAAGTGCACACCGAACCATCAAATAGTCATGAGTAAGCGGCTAAATTTTTTTGTAGTGTCTATAAAGTAGTGGTTTAAATTATTTTAACCACCTATTTTAGCTTTTGTGTGGTTTCTAATTTCTATGTAAAAAAAAATGTGTATCAATCATTTTTTTTTGGGTTACTCAGAAGTTAGAGCTAAAGAAATAAAATTAGAAGACAGCTTTTAGGATTGCATATCATAATTACACAGAGCAAGCACCATCCATAGAACTAAATTGATCCAAACTAAATAATCAGACATATCTCGGCCTAGCTAGGCTATTTTATTTCTTCCCATCACATTTCCTTGTCGATTTTTTTTTTTAAAAAAAATATTTTTGGTACAGCAGAAAAGTATGAGGTTAATCACTAAGTCCTAACAAACAAAACACTCATATATTCTTGCCAAGAGCAAAGAACTCAAACTAGCATGGGGAGTATCACTACACTAGCTACTCCTGTACACAGCTTATTCTAGAGTTTCATGGAGAAACACATCTGTTACAATCTTCAGAACTTCTATGGATCACATATGCTTCCCAGACCTGTAGTGGCAAGCTTGTTGACAAGAGCTAGAGCGTTACTGGTTATATAATAGACTTTCAGAACCCGACTTCGCAGCAATTCGATTTTCCTCTTCTTATAGCTTTGAAACCCGTCAAGGCAAGTATCTTCATCAGTGAGTGCTGCACTTATCCATGTACTGAGGTCCCCCATTTGGGTACCAAATGTGCTTCTGCTCAGCCTTCTGAGGACACCCAGTGACCTGTGAAGCTCATCAAGGGCATCTGCAAAAGACTCAACACAATCTGAAAGTGCAACTCTGTTTATTCCTCTCATACGCCCTTGCCTCTTTAACTTTGCTAGATATGCTTGAACATTCTTAACCTCACTTATTGTCACTGACACTCCTGCCCTTGCCCACTTGCTGGGGCTTCTTCCAGCACTGTTAGAGAATGGTGCTAGTGAGCGGATACAAAGGTCTGGATACCTAGTTACTCTGCAAGCATCTCTAACATTATCTTCCCCTTTTGCAAATACCAATTGTGTGCCAGTGTGTGTGAGGAATGAAAGGAACATAAACGGAAGCAGTAACGTAAGGTGTAATATTTTGATCATTTTATAAAAGGACCAACGGAGAAGTTGAAGTTGAAGTTGAAAGAAGATGAAACAAACTAGTTATGCTGCTAGTTTGATACTAACGGTACAAAAACAGAATGGAAAAGTTCGGAATGACCATATAGAGTTCTTATAGTGGAATTACAGAACTGTTATAGACTAGTTTTGAAAAAGGTCGGCTCTTTAGAGAACTTTATTGTGCCTTTTCTAGGGTAGTTTGTTGCATAGGCAAGAGGCTAGTGAGTTCAATTAAAAAAGGTATACGGGTGGCGAACTGAAATAGATGGGAAAAGTGAGTAATATGTGAATGGAAGGTGAGTTTTTCATTAATCTTGGATAAGAATAAGATGCTCCATTTTTTTTTTCAATATTGTGAAATTTTCTACACTGTTCATTCTCATTTCTCATGAAGATCAAGCAGATATAATTAATATTCACAATAATCAATTTCGCCACCTGCAAACAAAAAGCCATAAGAAAAATTCGATGTACTTCGAGCCATCAATTAATTGAAGAGCTGTATTTTCGTTAGTCCTTGCCACATACAAAAAATTAAAACCCTTTAGTTAACAGGAAGATGTCATATTGCCATTACTTGTATTTAACGTCTAGTTAGTAATTACTATTCCATGCCAATAGCCAAAATGCTAATGAAAATGAAGTGATGACAAGACGAAAAAGAAGACGACGCGTAAGTAACCGAATCCGGCTTTAATCTTATTGGCACACAAAGCTCATGTTGGGTTTAACTACACGAGGTCTCTTTCGTGCTTGCTTACCTGTTTTCTACAAATTTCAAAAAATGGGAATAAGAAATTGATAATTATGTGCCAGACTAAAGAGCCAAAAACTAGACTCTGATTAGGCCAAAGATACATTACACAAGTGGAAACGCGGTTTCATTTATGTCATTGAAAATAGAGTTGCTTATTCGGCTCATCAATAATGTGCTACTTGAATTCCTTCCAAATATACGTCGTTTTACTGAACTTATGAACTCCATTTGGCATGATATTTTTCTGACAGAAATTTCAATGTCTTCATCAGGCGAGGCCAACTTAATCTTGCTAAGTGAAATTTTGTGAAATTGTTAAGGCTTGTGTGAGCACCGACTCTAACCAATGTTTATTCTTTAAAGCAATAACGAGCAGGACATTATCTTTTATACATAATTTAGTGCGGAAGAACAATGAATTACAAACTTTTAACTAACTGAGGAAGCAACATTCTTTCTTTTAAGCAAATTCTCGGCAGCTTTATTATATACCAGCACAAATGGTTAGTCAGATTGGATTGTTCTGCTCCTTGTAATTCCTCGTGAAAAAGAAGGCCTCCGGTTTAAGCACCCAAAATTGTTTATCACCTTAGCTACATCTATAATCATATAGCTTAAAAATAGTTCTAATGCATATTTAACTCCCAAAATTGTATTCTACAACTTACTTTGCCTGAACTCAGCTGTCAGCAATCCCTGAAAGATTCAGCCAAACAAATCTAAGCCTCTACATCTAACAATTGTGTCAATTGAGTAAGCTTGTTATACTTATCACTCTACATGGTTATCAGGTGCATTTTCATTTTTAAAAAAAAAGTCTTGGGGGCACCAGGGAGGTCAGGGTATCTCAGCCAGCCCACGTCCCCACCACAAAGCCTCAAACCACACAGGATGAAAGTGTAAGCTAACCTTAAATTTAAAAGGTTTAAATAAGATTTTAGTCCTAGGGACTCATACCTCCCAAAAAAAAAAATTTAAAATAAAATAATAAATAAATAAATATCGGGACTAATACTCAAATGAATAGAAACTATGTGGACCAAAATCTTATTTAAACCAACTAGAAATTCTGCTGCAGTCGAAAAAACAGGTGAGCTACATTATGCAATCCTACTACAAATAAAGGGTAGAATAAACTCTTACCCATCAGCTTTATATCGTGTCCACTCCGCTACATAAATTTGAAGGGAAACAAAGATATTGAAAAGAAAAAAACTACTACCGTTGAAAGGAATCTATGCAGAAAATTTCAAGCACTCCCATAAAAGCACTATCAACACTGCTTATGGCTCCTAAATAAAAATAGACAATCTAGAAGAGGAAACATTTCGTTGTAACCTCTTCCCTCCTGTCCTTTATCCAGACTTCCGAATAGTTTCTTCTGAAGGAAGTTCAAGCGTTGTTCCTGCATGCTCTTTACCCGGCTTCACTACTGCAGAAGTAAGTTTGTAAAATAGATTAAAAGGGCTTAGTCTAATCAGATACAACTTTTATTGAATAAAGTTCCCTGCCCCTCATAACAAAAAAGAAATAGAAGAATAAAAGAGAAGCCAAAAATATTATAATGTAAAACTATAAGGACGTGCTTGGTAGGCAGGCAGGAAGGCATGTGATGCACTTTCAAACCCTTATATGCTGGTGAATGAATTCAAAGACTTTTTGCAGGCAGTGAAAGGTAATTGTTAATACGTCCTAATAGATAGTGCATAGCAGGCAGTGGCAGAAAGCTATCTCGGAAATGAATGACACAATTGGAAATGTCATTCTCCTAATGATCAGGAAATCTGTAGATTATTGCCCAAATAGCATTCTATTTACCACATTTCATGAAATAATAAGTTTTTAGCTCAACTCAACCTTGGATAACACAACTGACACAAGTAAATTAAACACAAGAGTATATAGGAACAGGATAGGGTTCTAGACGAGTCATAAGCACCATTCTCCCCCACAAAATGGAAAGCCGAAACACACACAAACCCCTCTTAATAATGAAAAGACAAACTACTTTGCCATGGCATTCTACATAAACCTGTTGAAATGTAATATTCATGTTATAAGATCCTAACGCAAGCTCCATGGAAATGCTGAAAGATATATATGTATGAAGATGCAGTATAATAATAATTCAATGCTCATGCAAGTGCAAAGCGCTAATCCTGATCTATGAATGTATTTTAATGGCAATAGAAGAATGAAGAAACAAAAACAAAATTTCAGACGACTAGGATTATTGAGGAAAAGCCTATAACTATAAGCGCAAATTATTTAAAAAAAAAACTCCAAGAAAAACAAACTAACAAACAGGTGGAGTGCACACAGAAAGAAAGAAGCAGAACAATGAGAAAGGGAAGATTGAAAACAGACCGTAACTTCCAGCATCGGAATTAAGGTGAGCTTGGACAATCATGTTGGTGATGAAATGGGAGGCCTCGCCAGCCTCTTCGAGAAGCTTCTGGATCTCCGTCTCGGAGGAGACGTCCCTGTTCTCCTCGAACTTTTTCCGCACCTCAACTGCAGACTCCTTTAGCATCAAAGTGTCGCCGGCAAATGTTTTCCGAGTCGCTTTCAAAAGTGCCCGGTATGCCTTCAGTACTTCCCCTCTCCCCATCTCAGAGACTCAGCCCCTCCCCACCTTCTTCAGTCACATTCATGTCGTGTGTTTCTCGATTACCAACAGTTCCTTGTCAAATGGGCCACTTGATTGGCCCATCGGACCCCATTTTGACAAGTCTGCCTTATTTTTCTACGTTACTGTTTTAGTCCTTAAAGAAAAATATATTAGTATCTAACTATTCGAATGGCTACGACGACGACAACAACAAAAAAAAGTGAAAAACAGAAGGAAAGGTCAATCAGATCTTCAATGTTGTCGTCCAAAAGTAAAAGATTGTTGGTGACTACTCCGGTGCATCTGAAAAGTGAGTGCCACCGGTGGCATCACTTCATCTTTCAATAAAATTTTAACACATAAGTAATAAGTCAAAGTGTTGAATCCATGTCACAGGACCTTTTAAAAAATTTGTATTCTGCAAGGATTGTTTTGCAAAATTGCAAAACTCAACACCTGAAACCTTCAAATTGTGAATCTGTCAACCAAACATCCAAAATCCCCAAATTGAAAAAGAACCCTAAATCCCCATCACTTATATCGTGAGGCACCGAAGGCTTCCTTTCACGGCCAGCCGAAGCCTACATCTCACGGTTGAAGCCTCCATCTCATGGTCGTGGAAGAACAGCAAGGTCACTTTTCCCCTAAAATCCCTATTTTGTCATATTGACTTCGTCGTGGAAGGTCAGTCTTCCTCCAAACTGGTGAGAATCGAATCTGAACCTTAAACCCCAAGTTGAAAGAACCTTTAACCACTGTTTGTTGAATGTTTGCAGTGAGCTTCGAACGGAGATTACCAATCGAAAGCAAGCGGAAGAGCGAGGTTCGAATGGTTAGCTGAGCGGTGGAGCTTCGAACGACAACTTGCAGTGGAGTTTTGAAGAGTTCGCAGCTTCAAATGGTAAGCTGAGCAAATTTTTTTGCGATTGATTAAAGTAGTTTTCCCCTTCTGCATAATGTTTGGAGAAAGCAGCCTTCGTCTTTTACGTTGGTGCTCCGTAAGCTAGGGTTTTCTTACTTTCTCTGCGCTTTAGGTTTCAGTCACCATTTTCGTTTTTCATTTTGTTCCTGTAGTAGTTTGAAAGGAAGAATTACCGATCTTCTTCACTGTCTTATCTCCCAAACCAACCTTCCATAGGTGCGTCACTGCTGAATTCTTTTATTTTATTTTCTGTTTTGTTTTTCATTTTTTTCAAGTATGCGTTTCAGTTAGCTCCTATGTTTTGGCTGGATTTCCGAGTGTGTTTCTGTTTTTGAGTGATAATTATTAGTGGGTCATCCGTTATGTTATGGTTAGAGTCGGAATAGCATAGATCCTTAGCCTAAGAACAGAGGGTGGAATTGGGGTTGCACTCCCAATTTTGGATGTTGCAGTGAATGTCACAACCTAATTTAATTTTTTGAAATCATACTAAAACGGGGTCTATCCATTAATAAGGGTGTGCAAAAAAACCAAATGAACCAAATTGCGCCATAAACTGAACCGAACCGGATTGTAAAATCCATTTTAATAAAATCGGTTCATATAACTGAACCAAATTTTACTTTTACAAACGGTTCGGTTATCTGATAAAACAAAAAAGTTTGGTTCAGTGAAATAACCATCACAATTATCAAATTGGTTCTGAATTAAAACAGTGAAATAACCCGTGAAATACTGAAATCTTCTTTCAGAGAATCAAAATAACAAAATTCATTCCACTTTCGTGACGAACCCTAACCCCTAATTTCTACCACCAGACAAACCCTAGAATCCCAATCAGCCAATTGATTCTGCAGCGTGTCCCATTGACAAACCCAATCGTGATTTGTGAAGTCTGTGCTTCTTATTCGCGTGATTGTGGCTTCTTGTTCACCATTGCGGATTCTCGTTCGCGTGTGGCTTTTTGGTTAGTGTTGTCATTTGCGTTCAGATGTAGACATTCGTCATGTGAATATGGCTTACTTCCTGTGATATTATAATGTTTCTTTTTTTGGTTATTGTGATATTATGATCTTTATTCATAAAGAAAACTACCAAATGGCCAAAATAATCCTCAGAAATAACATGTTGACCTTGGTTTTGGTGCAAGGCACATGTCAAAAACAAGAATAAAAATTTAAACACAAATTGATTAGAAATTAGAGTTCAACGAACCTTGTTGTCAGCATTTGTTGGTGTTGAATGAGGGTGCTATGTTTTCTAGTTTTCTGGTTTTAGTGCAATGGTTGTGTGTCAAGTACATAGAAATCAAGAGCATTAGCTTGAATACATCAACTAGTGACTTTCTTCTTCCACGTGGTTAAAATAATTGGTTATTTGTTCTGTAAAAATTTGAGGTTCAGATATGAATGGCATTTTGTGATATTTGGTGACATAAATTTTTTTAAATAATATTGGTTAGATTTGCATTAATATAAGAAAAGATGGCAAAAATGATGAGGTGTGGATGTCTAATTAAACTCCATTATATTGAAAATAGATATCCCCCTGCCTGTGCATTTGCAGCTTTTGTTTATGTCAAATTTGTGCATCATGGGAATGAAATAATTTGTACTATAACAGCTTGGACAAAACATTGTAATTGGTAGTAAAGGCGATTACGCCTCCCTGACTCAAGTAAAGGCAATTGCGACTCCCTGACTCAAACCATTTGAATTAGGGGCTCCATATAAGAGATTGAATTGTAACTCTATTCTTGACGCTAGAGAGACAAATCAAATCATAAAATTCCTGTCATGTCTTTAATATAAAAATTCCTAAACCACTTAATTACATATGCTCTTTAGATCTGTTTTCATACTTGTATGACACTTGTGAAATCAAATCTCCCTGTCATGTCCAGCTGCTCCCTTGTTCAGGAATTTGAAACATAAGCTACAACTGCTGTTGTTTTCGAGTTTGTCATAAAATTGTCATAAAATTGAATTCTTACATTTTTAGTTGTTATTCTAATTCATTTCCTCAGATGTATTATTTTAGTCTATTCACTTGGCTCTTTTATATGAAATATTGACTCTTACTTTTGCATGTTGAGTATTAAGTCTGTTCTATCTGTCCTTGTCAAGTACTTAATATTGATTGTGCATGTGGTCTTTATTCCACATGCTTGTGCATGTGGTCTCTGTTCCAAATGCTTGACTTAGAAATAATTTAATAATTGGGACTTTTGGACTGAAGAGAATGGGGACCCTTTTTTTTTTCTTGCCCAAAAATAAGAGCTGGCAAAGTCCAAGGTAAAGCCATATCCATGCTGACAAGCAATGGTCACAGCACGAGTTATCAAATTTCTATTCCAATTTTTTTTCCTGTGGCCTTGTCTCATTCATCAATGTTACTTATACACTCTTATACGTACATCATTTCTCATTGTATATTTTTTACTATTTAATTATAACTAGGAATAGATGTGTAGTAAGTATTTTTTGTCTCAGTTAATAGTCTGTACCCCTTAGATGGGTTTTACTTTTTATTGGCTCCTTTCTACTCATGAATTTCTACGTTGCTTTTGCTTATGGAGCAATAGGAACAACACCCCCGGCAGCTGAATCAGCAGCCCTGGGCTTAGCAACAGGAACAACACCACCGCTATCACCACCGGTCCTCAATCCGCCATCACCCTTCACAAATTCAAATTGCTAGCTCTTTTACAACAAATAATAAATATACTAGTACTAGTACAACCTGATAGTGATCACCAATTCACCTTTCACTAACGTGTTCAATGAATGCTGTGTGACTGCTTAAGCTTTTTTAAATAGGGAATTAAAGAATGATTCTTATTTGGCTATGAGGAATGGCAATTGGTTGGGTTCATGTTGGTGCCGTGGGTTATTGGGTTGGTGATGGTGTTGTACGTTGCTGGTGTGGTTTCTTCTCTATCTATGTTGGGGCGTTCTATTCTTTGTTGTGCTATGCCCCGCAAGGATGTTCCTGGTAAGAAACAAAAAAAAAATTGATTTTGGTGTTGCTGCAAAAATTTACCATTTGTTTCTTAATCTTATATTGTTAGAATTGGTTATGTTTGTTGGAAATTGGAATAACTGAATAAGAAGATGGTGTGGTGTGTGACTTTAACTTGTTATTTTTATTATTATTATTATTATTCATGTGAGAGAAATTTATGTTTGTTTTATTTCCAGTGAATTATTAGTATGCGTTTCTCAATTTCAGGATTTTTCTCTTGATTGGTAGAGGGTTTTATTTATTATTTGTTTATTTCCTGTCTGTGTTTTGGCCCCATGAAGGGGTTTGTGGGGAAGGAAAGGGAAGCTGGAATAAGGTCCTCTCTACTAACACAACCATTATGTTTTTGGAGAGAGACAGACACTCAAAATTTGTTATGTACAGACACATTAGGATAGGTTGTAGGGTGTACTAGTTTTATTTTAAAAAAATGTGTCCTTCTCTTTCTTACAGGATCATCTCTTGTTAGTAGAATAACATGAACGAATCTTGATCTTGTCTTTCTTAGTTTGTCCTGTTATTTTAATAGCAGCATGGGATTCAAATGACTTTCTCGTGTTAGTAGATAATCCAAATCTGGGAACATTTTTTTTCTTATCTACAATCTTTTGTTCTAGCTGCGGATATTTCAAATTGATATTGATAAAGATTAGGTTTTTTTGGTGTTTTCTTTCTCACCTCCGGTTTGCTTCTGCTTAATCAGAGTTAGAAGTACCAAATTTATTGGTACTCTTATGGCTTAATCACCTTTGTTTTGTTAAAGATTCAGGATGAAATCATGTTTGGAAGTGAGGTAAGGAAGGGGAAGGGATGGGAAAAGGGACTTGTTCCCTTATTTGAAAGATTTTTAGCGAGGGGTAATGATGGGAAGGCAATATTTAAAATTAAACAAGGGGAATGAGACTTTATTATATTTTTGTACTCAAAAATAGTGCATGCTGTAAAATTTCTTGGCAGCTTCGGAACGTATATGTTGTGACGTGAAGCGAGACTGTATTTGAACTTAGTATCACAACTTCAATTGTGGTTATTTATATTTTTAGGGCTAATGGCAGTTTTTATGTTACAATTTGTCATGGTTTGTATAATATGGGGTGGTTTATTCATATTGAACTACATAAGTTGCTAGAAATTAAAGAATATGTTAACTTTTTGTCAGATGAATAGTAATAGTGAAGAATCAATTGTTAATTTGAAGAAGGATACAGATGTGTTTGTTGGTGACAGTGACGGGGCTGATGGTTTGTCCAGTGATGATTTGAATGACGATATTGGAAGTGATGGTCAGCAATCCGATGGAGGTTCGAGTGATGAGGAATGTGATGATCAGCAATCTGATGGAGGTTCTAGTGATGAGTATTCGGATGGTGGTTTAGGCAATGAGTGTTCGGATGGAGGTTCTGAGAATGACCTTAGGAATATTGGAGAGGAGAATGACATAGATGGTGACAATGTTGATGGACATGAAAACGATGGAGGCATGAGAAAAAAGGTAGACGATACTTATAAAAGAATTACTGAGTTGACAGGGGATGAGATTTGTGAACTAGATTTTGGCAGTGAAATTGAAGCTATTGAATTTTATAGTACATATGCTAAGCTGCATGGATTTATGATTAGGAAGAAAAATGTATGACGCGATTACAAGGGTAATGTCGTTATGCATCAATTAGTCTGCAACAGGGAGGGATTGAGGGATAAGAAGCACTTCACTAGAGTAGATAGAGTAAGAGAGCATAAACCTTTGACCAAAACTGACTGTCGTGCCCAGTTTCAGGTACACTTTGACTACAAGACATGTAGATGGGTAGTGGGAGGCTTTGTTGAGGGTCACAACCATGAACTTACGCCGTCTTCATTTGTTCACTTAATTCCAGGTTATCATCGCATGACAGATGCGGATAAGTCTCAAGTAGGGAGCTTGCATTTGTACGGGGTGAGAGCATATCACATAATGGGCTTAATGGTTGGTCAAAAAGGTGGTTATTCTGATTTGAGTTTCTGCAAGAAGGATGTCTACAACCACCTTGATAAGTCTCAAGTAGGGAGCTTGCATTTGTACGGGGTGAGAGCATGTCACATAATGGGCTTAATGGTTGGTCAAAAAGGTGGTTATTCTGATTTGGGTTTTTGCAAGAAGGATGTCTACAACCACCTTGATAGGAAGCGGCGTGCTAAGATACAAGATGGGGACGCATTTGCTGCTCTAAGTTATTTGCAAGGAAAGGCGGACAGTGATCTCTCATTGTTTGTAAAGTTCACTACAACAAGCGAAGGTAGACTGCAACATATGTTTTGGTGCGACGGTCCTAGCCGTGTTGATTTTGAATGCTTTGGAGATGTCTTAGCATTTGATGCGACTTACAAAAAGAACAAGTACAACAAGCCATTGGTAATTTTTTCTGGGACGAATCACCATGATAAGACAACAATATTTGCTCGTGCATTGGTTGATGATGAGACAGTTGAGACTTATAAATGGGTGTTGGAAACTCTTTTAGAAGCTATGTTAAAAAAACATCCAAGTGCAGTTGTGACTGATGGTGACAATGCAATGAGAAAGGCTATCAAGGCTATTTTTCTGAATGCAAGACATAGACTTTGTTCATGGCATCTCCAGAATAATGCATGTGAGAATGTAAAGAATGCTGAATTTTTGAAGGATTTTAGCAGAGCTATGTATTCTAATTTTACTGTGGCCCAGTTTGAAGATTTTTAAGATAAAGTGATCGAGAAACATAATGTGTCAAGTAGGAAGGCTAAAAGGTGGATCAAGAAGACTTATAAGAGAAAAAGAATGTGGGCAACTGCTTATCTTTGGGAGGAATTTTTTGGTCGCATAAGAACAACCTCTCATTGTGAAGGTATAAACTCTTTCATCAAGCAACATGTTCGTAATAAAAATAGCCTTGTTGACTTTTTCCGCAATTTTGATCGTATTTTAAATGATTACAGAAATAACGAGCATGAGGCAGACTATAAGTCATTGTATGGTGGTGAGCCCGTGATGACAACTTCTCTTAAGAATATTGAGCTTGGAGCTTCAAAAATTTATACAACAAAGATATTTGCAGAAGTTAAAGGAGAGATAAAACAGGCTGGTGCGTTAATTGTTTTAAATAGAACTCAGGATGGAAACACTGTTAAGTATAGAATGAATAAATTTTGTAGCCCAGTGACTGTGTCTGAGGTGACTTATGACTGTGCACAGAGTAAGTTTGTGTGCGATTGTCGAGGTTTTGAATCACGTGGGCTTCCTTGTAGGCATATTTTTTGCGCCATGAAGCATGAACACATGGACTCCATTCTTAGGAGCTTAATATTGAAATGGTGGACAAAGATTGCTAAGAGCGATTACACACCATCCATTCAGATGGATGATATTGATTCAGAAATGGGTTTCAAGATGCGATTTGGTGCATTGTCTGCCATTTGTAATAGGTTGTGTCAGACCGCAGCGCGGAAGTTGGATGATTTTACGGAGATGAAGGATGAAATCAGGAAGCTTATTATGAAGTTAGACACCCGTAATGATCGTAATAGGAATCGAGAGGGTAATCAGAAGGTGGTTGGTGATCCTATGATGGTTAAGACTAAAGGTGCTCCATCAAAGAAAAAGAACTGGAGAAAGAGAAAGTATAAGTGTTCACATTGCCACAAATCTGGTCACAATATTGCCAAGTGCCCACGGATGATTACAAACGAGGCTGAATATAGTAACAAGAAGGATTTCTCAAGCTCAGAATATGATATTGACAGCCGAGAAGTATGTCTTGTTAGGTCAGAAGTTTTAGTTTATATTGAAATACAAATTGACCTATATGACATGCTAAATATTTTTGTTGCAGGATAATGATGAGGAATTGCCTGACAGTATGTACATGAGGCATAGTGGTGCGCTTCAGACATCACAGTGGAAGGACAATGTATGTGTAATATATTTTTGACTTTAGATGTTTATTAAAATGAAGGATTCAGTTGATATATATTTTGTGATGTTTTAATGCAGAGTGGGGAGATGGCTAGTGCGACTGCATTTAGAAGAAATCGTATTAAACTACCGTGTTCAACTCAAAATTTAGTGAAGGAAAATGTTAGAATGAATTAAATTAAATTTATTAATACAAGTGTACTGAAAGTGTAGTTATACGTTTAAGTGTACATTGTCACTTTCATTAATGAAGTAGTCATGTGTTTTTTTTTTAATTTGTGTGGTTTGGTTGTCAGGTGAAACAACAAAAGGTTAGAGTTTCACTTTCTGCCCCTGTGCAAAATGATGCTCCTCTAATTGATCTGTTGCATAATGTTGTTAACGACCATAAGACAACAGAAAATGTAATTGGGTTTTAGATGCATCTGTATAGGTTTGTCAGATAAAATGAGTTGTTAAATTGTTTTTAAAGTAATGTTTTGTTTGATGTAGGACACCATTGTATGCCATAGTCTGAATAGTGTACCAATAGAAGCATGTAGGTCAGCACTAGAAATTGCAACAAGTAAGGGATTACCATATGTTTACAAGTCTTTTCCACAAGGGATGCCAGTCTTCCCACAGTACCCTGAGCCTGGAATTCCAGTTCAAGGGATGGCAGCCTTCACACAATACCCTGGTCAAGGAATGGCAGCCTATCCACAACACAGTGAGCAAGGGATGGCATTCTTCACACAATTCCCCGGGGTACAACTTTATCCACATATTCCTGCTGTTCCCATTTACCCTCAAAACCCAACAATGGGGTTATGGAACCAGGTTTGTTGTTAGTTATTGTTTGTTGATACTTTTTTTAGTGAGTGCATTAATAATGTTATAATTAGTTTGAATCATAACGTTGGGCTGTTTTTACCATATTAGTATTATGGTTGGACTCAAGATGCAGATGGTGCAAATGTTTGGCCTAGTTTGCGGCCGGAATCTTCAGCACCACATAAGTGATAGGTACATCTATTCATTGACTTCAATTGCTTTGTGTCAGTATTGGATTGGATTTGGACTTAAGTTTAGGGTGCTAATCAGATTTGGAGTAACCTTTACCAAAAACTAAACAATCTGTATGGATTTTTGTACTAGGATGCACATTTGTGTAGAATAATTTATCCTGCTGGTGGCGCAATGCAGATGAAGATCATTTCCTATTACTGACTATGTAAATGCAGTGCCCCTCTTTTAAATACAAGAATTAATTGACTCCATTTGATGTGATGATGGATACCTTTTTTTGGAAGCTGGTTACGCATCTATGTAGTGACAATGTGTAATAGTTTTACCTTCTTGTTCTTTTGTACCCATTAATTATGCAGAGTTACTCCATGTAGATGGTTATGTTTGAAAAGTACTAGCGTACCCCTAGTGGTTTTATAGTTGAAGTGTGCATCCACATTAACTCTTTCATATATATGCTTTAACTTTATTTTATTTATTTTATTGGCAGTACATTATATATACCTGCATGTAGTTGCGGTGGCAAGAGCTGAGAGTTTGGATAATTCAAAGTTGAAGTCTTGATATGACATGCTCGAGCATTATATATCAGAGATAACTTTTTTCTATTTGTTTATGTTATTTATCTGTGTTACTAGATTTATGCTATAAAAAATTATGGGTTGAAGTTTACATGTAAATTAACTACGCTACACTCTGCAATGAATTGTAGAGTAATTAGTACTAATAATAATTGTATAGATTGGAATTTTGTGAACCAACTTTAATATTTCAAATAGATGGATCATCTGCTTTTCCTTGGCCCAACAGAAGGTGATTTCGGCCCAAATTATGCCTCTCATGTAAAATATACTTAAAATGTTCAAGGTGGGCATATGCCCTCCTATGTAATAAGTTGGAACCATTCGTGCAGAATGGCCCATTATCCCATATCACAAAAATATGCAACGTGCAGAATGGGCCAGCATGCTGAGGAGCGGGTAGTAGTAACCACAACCATCCATACGTTATATATCCATATATAGAATAGAATATATATGAAAAGCCATGAAAGTTATGTATGAAATAGGTAGTAGAAAACGTGTTATGTTACATACTTATATTACCTATAATAGTACGACACTATGGATGCAGCAGGCATGTGTGTGGTGATCCATGTCTTGTCATGTTGACTTTGTTGAGTTAGGCCCACCTGCTCCAAGAGCAAGAATATCTCAACTTCTATCTCAATTTCCAACGCTGGAATGTATGGAGTATGAAGGAATAAGACAATGTCTACCTTTTACCTTTTCTTGATGTGTGCCTACCTACTCCATGGACATGAACACTCCACTTCACTCCAATTTCCAACGATGAAAAAGTAGGGAGCAGGAAGGGATTTCTGCTTCAAAACCTTTAAGGTCAAATATTGTATGTCATGTATAGTTTGGGAATAGTAAAATATTAAAACGGATCTTAAAAAAAAAATTATATGTAAAGAGTATTGGATGCAAGTTAGTAAGTTATATAGGATTTTATTTATATATCATTATCCACATTTGACCGCTCAAATCTAAAGTCAGTAATGCAATTACCTATTTATCATACTTAATTCATATGATACATGTTATTAATCATACTTAATTCATACCACACATGCACACACACACACACACACACACACACACACACATATATATATATATATATATATATATATATATATATATATATATATATATATATATATATATATATATATAAGGGGATTCACTGATATTTAGTGCAAGTTTTAAGATTTATATCTAATTTTTTACTATTAAATTTATTTTAATCTAGTGCTTCTAAATCATCTAATTAAATGATGAGAGAGAATACTAAACAATGACATTAAGTAAGGAGATAGAATAATGAATTGTGATGATATACCAATAAAGAAAGAAATTTTAGTTGTCAAGTGTATTTATTAATTTAAAAATATTTGTTATTTAAAATATGTGAAAGTTGTACCATTATATCACATTAAAAAAATGATCTTTCCAAATATATTTATATTTCCACGTTAGATACTAATTCTGAAAAATTATTTATATTATTACAATTGCTTATCAAACAACAAAAAATAGAGATGAAAAGTTTTAGAACATACCTGACTTTTTATAATTATTTAATAATATTTATTATTAATTTATTGTTGTCAAATAATTATATAATATTTACTGTTTATTGGTGTCCAACTTTTTAGATTTTTACATCAAAACCTATTTTTAATGAATTTATATGTTAAAATTTAAAGTTAGTTAATTATTTTTTCATGACAAACACGTACATAAGAAATATAATATTTTTGTATATTATTATATGATAATTTTATATGCTATTATTATTCATGGTTAAAATTCATGTGATATTCATATGTCTAATTAATATTTCTAATAATAAAACAGAATCCAATTTTGTCAACAGTTATACTATATACAAAATTTATAACATTTTTGAACTACAATTTATAACAAGTTAACAATGCATAAATGTTCCAGCATTTATACGGTGGAGTATACTTTACAACATCCCAAAAAAAAACAGGTGCAAATTGACGAACGACTAGTTTCTATCCTTATCAATACTATAACCAGAAGTAGAAAAAGGTGTCGTTTTTATAACATATTTGAACTATAATTTATAAACACGTACATATAAATCCATTTCTGAATATTATTTATAACATTTTTTGTTTTTTTATATATTTTAACTACTACAACAATTAGATTCAATATGTACCTGTTTATATATATATATATATATATATATATATATATATATATATATATATAAACTAACATGTATATCAGAATTTAATAGTGTGTGATGTGAGATGATCCATGTGTGTGGTGATCCATGTCTTGTCATATTGACTTTGCTGAGTTATGTCCACATGTTCCATGAGCATGAATATCCCAATTTCTAACCCTTGAAGGTACGGAATAAGAAGGACTATCTTTAATAAAAAAAGTCTAATAGATGAACAATACTTTGCACCATTTAGAAACCTACAACATTTAATTTTCAAGGGCCCAAGCAATACACCAAACAACGTTTTGTCACCCGCGAATATAGAGTTCATACGTTTTATACATATATAGACATATATAAAAGAACATAGATGACCAACACTCAGATTTGGTATGTCTCATATTTATATTCACAAGCCTTACACGAATGTGTAGTTATTCTGGTAGACCATTCCATGCAATGATACTAATGGCAACTTCCAATGGAGGAATTCTGGCATAGGCACAGACTCAACACGGCACTTTTATGCACAACCAATAATAGCATGCCAACACATAAAATCTGGTCCCACTAAAAACATCTCAATACATGAAATCCATCCTAGCAAAACGATGGAAGAGAAAATGAAAATGGCTTGAACCACAGCTGGAACCAACACCGCTTGAACCGACAAGGAAATAGAGGAGGAAGAGGGCAAAGGTACTCATACATCAGTGACTCAGTCCTTCAACAATGGTAGAGGAATTTGTACATCGAACCCAACCCGATCCAAATAGACGCAAGAAACAAGCTTTAAACACAATTTCACATGGAATAAGCAAGAAATGAAGAAACAGTGAGATATACTTCAGGGGACAGGGGTGCTTCTGGTATAGTGAATGAGTTCTCTTTTCTGTGCCTCTAAATCTGAACTAAAATTTAGCACCCCTGAAAATGGGTTCTCTTGTTTATTGAGGTCGATTTTTGTTTTGTTTTGATATATGGATTGTTTATGAATCTTTGAGAGTGAGAACTACAAAAGGTGATTGCTTTTTCCATCAAGACTTATTTATTGCTTCATTTCCATCAAGAGAATAGAGTACAAAACAAATAAATAGAGAAGGAACAGAATCGGATGGTTAACTGAAGATAAATTTGATGAAAATGAATTCCTATTTGCAATGTGTTTTGGATGTGATGGCACCTAAGGAGAAGTTGACAAATAAATTATGGGTAGTAAAAAAATGAGTTCCGTTGCAGGCTTGTTCAAAGTAGATTAATATGTTACTGTTCATGTTTCGTCGAATATATTACCGTATATTCGACTGCAAAGTGTTTTAAATATTTTGAGAATAATGAAAAATGATTTACGTGACTTAAAAGAATGATTTTTAAGTTACGTAATTTTGAAATAGTGGAAAAATACTATGTGATTTGAGAAACGTATGTTTTTACGTGATTGAGAAAAACGTTGAAAAATTTGTACGTGGTTTAAAAGTGCAACAGAAGAGTTGTAGTATTTTGAAAACGTAATAAAAATGTTTTAGAATTTTAAAAACGTAACAAAAGTGTTACGGTATTGTGAAAATGTAAAAAAATGTTATGATATTGTGAAAATATAACATAAACATTTTTGAATTGTGAAAACGTAACAGAAATGTTACGCGATTGTGAAAATATGGTAAAAGTGTTCTATAACTATGAAAACATGATAACATGATTTTGTTATACAGTATGATTACTGTAAAATCAGTGTATGGACACTGTTTGTGAAAACAACGAGTTTTGCCTGTTATTGGCACGTGGTGCATTTTAGATGCATTGGAAAAAAAAAATATGCATTGAGGCATATGATTTAATTGAACAAACGAATTTGAAAAGAATGGCCCTTGTGGTTGAACTTGCACTGATATATTCGTGCATTGTATAAACTATATCTGAGAATTATGAGATATACCTGTGATTGATATTATACCTGTGATTGGTATTTGGTGCATTATATATGCATTGGAATGGTCCGATGAGACCTTTGGATATGGTGATTGCTTGGAGAAACACACCTCTTGAGTGGGTGCGATATGCGTAGTGTAAGTCACTTGTTGACCTTGGGGTCGAAGTGCGGGTTGCTTACACGGGTGGTTGGTCGCGCTTCTTCCTATAGGTTAGACCGATGCAACACACCGATGATCATGACCGAGACACTATTCTTATTCAAGATCTGATAAAGACTGTCGTGTATATGCTAGATATGTAAAATCAAAATGAGGATTATAGCACGTGGTCTGAGGCATGTGGTACCGACAGATCTTTTCGAGCATTTCTCTAACCTGAGTTTAGCTCCATGGAGTAGGAACATTGAGTCTAAATGCACATGCATTATATGAGTACATTTATATCTGTGTGATATATTAATTAAGGAATATTGGCTATGACAATTGTTTTGAATACTTGGATGTTGATGATGATAATGTTGAGGGCATTATCGTAATTGTTGTTTATGATAATTGAACTGATAAATGATTGGATGATGATAGTTGATTAATATTGATGGCATGATCATAATTGTGGTATGATCTATCTGTATGATATCTTTTTGTTTTATCTCTCATCTTCTTAGTGTTGGTATTGGTGTAGGTGATCTCACCTCTTTGTTTTATGTTTTGGTTGGGTTTGTGTTGTGAAATAAATACATAATAGATAGAACGAGTTTTTCAAGAAGAAACTAATGGTATATACTCAGAGATAGATGAAAACATTGAAAAGTGACTGTCTCAAGTTCAAAGATGTGCCGGATAGACAAGGAGTAGAGTTCTGATGCATCAAGTTGGATACAAGAGAAGAAAATGAGTATGTTAAGATTTAACGTTAGTGTTATACCGTGCTATTAAGTAGAACCTGTCATAGGATTACTACTGTTAGTTAAAAAAAAAAGAGTCTATAAGTTTTATATTTCTTAAATTATTGTTAAATATTAAGTGGTATTTGTTATATGAGTTTAAATCAGTTTAAATATATTTTTTAGTATTACTTATAAATATCAGTAAGTTTATTTTTCAGTAAGTAAGAAATTTTAAAACTCATCTTTTATAACTCAAACTTTGTGCGAACTTCTTTTTGATTATAAGTCAGGAGTCAGACATGTGATACCCAAGGGAGGGTGTTACACACATCAAGAAAAGGTAAAAGGTAGACATTGTCTTATTCCTTCATACTCCGTACATTCCAGCATTAGAAATTGAGATAGAAGTTGAGATATTCTTGCTCGTGGAGCAGGTGGGCCTAACTCAACAAAGTCAACATGACAAGACATGAATCACCACACACATGCCTGCTGCATCCATAGTGTCGTACTATTATAGGTAATATAAGTATGCAGCATAACACGTTTTCTACTACCTATTTCATACATAACTTTCATGGCTTTTCATATATATTTTATTCTATATATGGATATATAACGTATGGATGGCTGTGGTTACTACTACCAGCTCCTCAGCATGCTGGGCCATTCTGCACGTTGCATATTTTTGTGATATAGGATAATGGGCCATTCTGCATGAATGGTTCCAGCTTATTACATAGGAGGGCATATGTCCACCTTGAACATTTTAAGTATATTTTACATGAGAGGCATAATTTGGGCCGAAACCACCTTCTGTTGGGCCAAGGAAAAGCAGATGATCCATCTATTTGAATTATTAAAGTTGGTTCACAAAATTCCAATCTATACAATTATTATTAGTACTAATTACTCTACAATTCATTGCAGAGTGTAGCGTAGTTGATTTACATGTAAACTTCAGCCCAGAATTTTTTATAGCATAAATCTAGTAACATAGATAAATAACACAAACAAATAGAAACATCTAAAACAAATAGAAAAAAGTTATCTCTGATATATAATGCTCGAGCATGTCATATCAGGACTTCAACTTTGAATTATCCAAACTCTCAGCTCTTGCCACCGCAACTACATGCAGGTATATATAATGTACTGCTAATAAAAAAAAAAAAAAAGTTAAAGCATATATATGAAAGAGTTAATGTGGATACACACTTCAAATATGATACACAAGGAAGAATCACCATGCAGTTCATCAACTATAAAACCACCAGGGGTACACTAGTACTTTTCAAACATAACCATCTATATGGAGTAACTCTGCATAATTAATGGGTACAAAAGAACAAGAAAGTAAAACTGCTACACATTGTCACTACATAGATGCGCAACCAGCTCAGCTTAATTCCAAAAAAAGGTATCCATCATCACATCAAATAGAGTCAATTAATTCTTGTATTTAAAAGAGAGGCATTGCGTCTACATAGTCAGTAATAGGAAATGATCTTCATCTCCATTGCGCCACCAGCAGGATAAATTATTCTACACAAATGTGCATCCTAGTACAAAAATCCATACAGATTGTTTAGCTTTTGGTAAAGGTTACTCCAAATCTGATTAGCACTCTAAACCTAAGTCCAAATCCAATCCAATACTAACATAAAGCAATTGAAGTCAATGAATAGATGTACCTATCACTTATGTGGTGCTGAAGATTCTGGCTGCAAACCAGGCCAAACATTTGCACCATCTACATCTTGAGTGCAACCATAATACTAATATGGTAAAAACAGCCCAACGTTAATAATAATAATAATAATAATAATAATAATAATAATAATAATAATAATAATAATAATAATAATAATAATAATAATAATAATAATAAAATAGCAAGTTAAAGTCACACACCACACCATCTTCTTATTCAGTTATTCCAATTTCCAACAAACATAACCAATTCTAATAATATAAGATTAAGAAACAAATGGTAAATTTTTGTAGCAACACCAAAATCAATTTTTTTTTGTTTCTTACCAGGAACATCCTTGCGGGGCGTAGCACAACAAAGAGTAGAACGCCCCAACATAGATAGAGAAGAAACCACGCCAGCAACGTACAACACCATCACCAACCCAATAACCCACGGCACCAACATGAACCCAACCAATTGCCATTCCTCAGAGCCAAATAAGAATCATTCTTTAATTCCCTATTTAAAAAAGCTTAAGCAGTCACATAGCATTCATTGAACACGTTGGTGAAAGGTGAATTGGTGATCACTATCAGGTTGTACTAGTACTAGTATATTTATTATTTGTTGTAAAAGAGCTAGCAATTTGAATTTGTGAAGGGTGATGGCGGATTGGGGACCGGTGGTGATAGCGGTGGTGTTGTTCCTGCTGCTAAGCCTAGGGCTGCTGATTCAGCTGCGGAGGGTGTTGTTCCTATTGCTCCATAAGCAAAAGCAACGTAGAAATTCATGAGTAGAAAGGAGCCAATAAAAAGTAAAACCCATCTAAGGGGTACCGACTGTTAAATGAGATAGAAAAATACTTACTACACATCTATTCCTAGTTATAATTAAATAGTAAAAATTATTCAATGAGAAATGATGTACGTATAAGAGTGTATAAGTAACATTGATGAATGAGACAAGGCCACAGGAAAAAAAAAAACTAGAACAGAAATTTGATAACTCGTGCTGTGACCATTGCTTGTCAGCATGGATATGGCTTTACCTTGGACTTTGCCAGCTCTTATTTTGGGGCAAGAAAAAAAAAGGGTCCTCATTCTCTTCGGTCCAAAAGTCCTAATTATTAAATTATTTCTAAGACAAGCATTTGGAACAGAGACCACATGCACAATCAATATTAAGTACTTGACAAGGACAGATAGAACAGACTTAATACTCAATATGCAAAAGTAAGAGTCAATATTTCATATAAGAGAGTCAAGTGAATAGACTAAAATAATACATCTGAGGAAATGAATTAGAATAACAACTAAAAATGTAAGAATTCAATTTTATGACAAACTCGAAAACAACAGCAATTGTAGCTTATGTTTCAAATTCTTGAACAAGGGAGCAGCTAGATATGACAGGGAGATTTGATTTCACAAGTGTCATACAAGTATGAAGACAGATCTAAAGAGCATATCTAATTAAGTGGTTTAGGAATTTTTATATTAAAGACATGACAAGAATTTTATGATTTGATTTGTCTCTCTAGCATCAAGAATAGAGTTACAATTCAATCTCTTATATGGAGCCCCTAATTCAAATGGTTTGAGTCAGGGAGGCGCAATCGCCTTTACTACCAATTACTATGTTCTGTCCAAGCTCTTATAGCACAAATTATTTCATTCCCATGATGCACAAATTTGACATAAACAAAAGCTGCAAATGCACAGGCAGGGGGATATTTGTTTTCAATATAATGGAGTTCAATTAGAAATCCACACCTCATCATTTTTGCCATCTTTTCTTATATTAATGCAAATCTAACCAAAATTATTTCAAAAAATTTATGTCACCAAATATCACAGAGTGCCATTCATATTAGAACCTCAAATTTTTACAGAACAAATAACCAATTATTTTAACCACGTGGAAGAAGAAAGTCACCGGTTGACATATTCAAGCTAATGCTCTTGATTTTTATGCACTTGACACACAACCATTGCACTAAAACCAGAAAACCAGAAAACGTAGCACCCTCATTCAACACTAACAAATGCTGACAACAAGGTTCGTTGAACTCTAATTTCTAATCAATTTGTGTTTAAATTTTTATTGTTGTTTTTGACATGTGCTTGCTGCCTTGCACCAAAACCAAGGTCAACATCTTATTTCTGAGGATTATTTTGGCCATTTGGTAATTTTCTTTATGAATAAAGATTATAATATCACAATAACAAAAAAAAAGTAACATTATAATATCACAGGAAGTAACCCATATTCACATGACGAATGTCTACATCTGAACGCAAATAACAACACTAACCAGAAAGCCACACGCGAACGAGAATCCGCAATGGTGAACAAGAAGCCACAATCGCGCGAATAAGAAGCACAGACTTCACGAATCACGATTGGGTTTGTCAATGGGACACGCTGCAGAATCAATTGGCTGATTGGGATTCTAAGGTTCGTCTGGTGGCAGAAATTAGGGGTCAGGGTTCGTCACGAAAGTGGAATGGATTTTGCTATTTTGATTCTCTGAAAGAAGATTTCAGTATTTCACGGGTTATTTTACTGTTTTAATTCAGAACCAATTTGATAATTGATATGGTTATTTCACTGAACCAAACTTTTTTGTTTTATCAGATAACTGAACCGTTTGTAAAAGTAAAATTTGGTTCATTTATATAAACCGATTTTATTAAAATGGATTTTACAATCCAGTTCGGTTCAGTTTATGGTGCAATTTGGTTCATTTGGTTTTTTTGCACACCCCTATTAATGGATAGACCCCGTTTTAGTATGATTTCAAAAAATTAAATTAGGCTGGGACATTCACTGCAGCATCCAGAATTGGGAGTGCAACCCCAATTCCACCCTTTGTTCTTAGGCTAAGGATCTATGCTATTCCGACTCTAACCATAACATAACGGATGACCCACTAATAATTATCACTCAAAAACAGAAACACACTCGGAAATCCAGCCAAAACATAAGAGCTAACTGAAACGCATACTTGAAAAAAATGAAAAACAAAATAGAAAATAAAATAAAAGAATTCAGCAGTGACGCACCTATGGAAGGTTGGTTTGGGAGATGAGACAGTGAAGAAGAGCGGTAATTCTCCCTTTCAAACTACTGCAGGAACAAAATGAAAAACGAAAATGGTGACTGTAACCTAAAGCACAGAGAAAGTAAGAAATCCCTAGCTTACGAAGCACCAACGTAAAAGACGAAGGCTGCTTTCTCCAAACATTATGCAGAAGGAGAAAACTACTCTAATCAATCGCAAAAAAATTTGCTCAGCTTACCGTTTGAAGCTACGAACTCTTCGAAACTCCACTGCAAGTCGTCGTTCGAAGCTCCACTGCTCAGCTAACCGTTCGAACCTCGCTCTTCCGCTTGCTTTCGATTGGTAATCTCCGTTCGAAGCTCACTGCAAACATTCAACAAATAGCGGTTAAAGGTTCTTTCAATTTGGGGTTTAGGGTTCGGATTCGATTCTCACCAGTTAGGGGGAAGACTGACCTTCCACGACGAAGTCAATATGACAAAAGAGGGATTTTAGGAGAAGAGCGACCATGTTGTTCTTCCACGACCGTGAGATGGAGGCTTCGACTGGCCGTGAAAGGAAGCCTTCGGTGCCTCACGATATGGGTGATAGGGATTTAGGGTTCTTTTTCAATTTGGGGATTTTGGATGTTTGGTTGACAGATTCACGATTTGAGGGTTTCAGGTGTTGAGTTTTGCAATTTTGCAAAACAATCCTTGCAGAATACAAATTTTTTAAAAGGCCCTGTGACATGGATTCAACACTTTGACTTGTTGCTTATATGTTAAAATCTTATTGGAAGATGAAGTGATGCCACTGGTGGCACTCACTTTTCAGATGCACTGGAGCAGTCACCAAGATTGTTTTGATAGTTCACAAAATGATAAGTATAATTCTGTGGTCAAATTTTACTTGCAATGCAAAATTCTGAAATTGAAATAAAATTTCTAAAAACAATTTGTGGCCAAAGCCAAATTAATATCTGGGTAAAGAAATTTTATTTTTTTTTTTTGAGCTGAATAGCTGAGCAAAAATTAATTCTAAAAGTATGAGAATAGCTTGTAGAGATTAGTCTCAACTTGAAGAGTGTGCGAACTTATAGAACAATTGAAAAGAAGAAATGAAAATAATATGCACTTCCATTTTGTAGCTAACTAACTCATAACACATTAATTATGCAAATAAGAGTTGACTCAACTAATAAAATCAAATTGCATCTATAATAAGATTTTAAGTTCAACTCTTGCTAATAAATTTTAATTGATAGGTCATTTATAAATATCATTATAAATCCTAGCTGAAACGTGTAACATGCCTTATAACCTTTAAATGAAACAACAACCCCTCTTTTTAAAAAAATAATTACCCAAAAGACAAATAACGCAATAACAGATGAGAATTGCTTTTTAACACGAAGCATTACACACAAAAGCATCCACAAACTCAACTAGCCAATCACAGTAAGCGAGAGAAATTAACATGAAAAAAATAATAAACAAAATGCAACTGTATTCTGTTACCTTTATCAATTCGTGCGTCGTTCCACCAAAAATCCTTCGTGTGATTTATCATTTTTCATAACAGATTGTAATAAAATAATTAAGACTCATGTTTTCCACCAAATAAGAAAAGAAAGATAAAGACTTTTACGTCCTTTGTTGTACATATTTTCCTTATATCACTACTCACAAATCATTCAGCATATATCGCTTCAATATTAGAATCAAAATTTACAGAATCTGCATGATCCTCTCTATCCTATTTTCATACTTGCTGAAATACTTGGGATATTGATTTGGCAAATGGATCATAACAAGGGTATGAAGAATCACATGGATGCTCTAAAACCTTTGTTTGTGTGTGTGTGTGTGTGTGTGTGTGGCCATTTTAAAACCACTTAGTGGAACCCAAAGATTCATGCACAAAAGAAGCTGATTAGTCCTTAGTTGAAGGAAACATAATTTTGTCGTCTTCACAGTCACAGATTTCCGCGATCGTCACCTCAATGCATCAACCATTCTACAATCATGCTTCCTGCGTCGGCATCGATGATGGGATTTTTGATCCAACAATGTGTTCTCCCCAACCATCTCCATTTTAGAATCTATAGCTGGTGCAGTGAAGGTGAAGTTAGTCTCTGAAACAACTAATTACAGTATTAGTTTTATATGCAACAAATGCCCTAATAAATAATGTTTCAACGGTATTTGTATGAAATCCAAAACTTATAATCAAATTAGAACACAATAAATACAGAACCTTTACTTTCGAGTAATATAAAATGGTTTGTGTGTGTGTGCACAGGCACGTGCAACAGAGGATCACTAACATTTATCTGAGAAACATATAGTTTATGATCCAAACGGCAACAAAGCATATAGAATTAAGTTCAATTTAACTGTGTGGCATGCTATATAGAACAACGACATTCAAAATCTTTAAATAAGGTATTTTGCAAACAAGAAAGCAGTTGTCAGCAGGCATTAGAGAGAGCAAAAACTAAATTTATCATAAATGTGATCCCTAGAAATAAACCTCCCTTAATCTACCATTGTCTTAGTGATTCAATCATCATCTTCATAATATTCCGCTTGCTTCCCTACAAAGTTACTATCAAAACAGTTAAAAGTCATTTCAAAACGACCTCCCATTTTCTTAAAGTTAAAATTGAGTTTTCACCACAAATATAACATGTAACTTCAGGTTAGCACTTCCAGAAACAAGAAAGAATTATCTCTCATCTGCCATCGTCTTGGTGATCGTGTGGCGTATCACCTAGTCTCAACTTCAGCCAAATCACAAGTTTATGATATTACCAAATACCAATGCAATTGTGTTGTTCCATCCATCAACTTGTGTTCACTGAGACCTCAAAACTAGATTTTGCTATTATGTTTCCATGTCAGATTTCTGACTACTTAAGGAATATATCCTGCAAAGAAGACATGAGAAATCTGCAAACAGTTTTCATGGCACACTCTCCAAACATCTTGCCGAGTATCTAGATATTGGGAATCAAAATTGTCTAAAAGTTAAGAAAAATTGAAGGCCTTTTTTTAAAGGGAAAACAGATAACCAAAATATCTTCTAGATTTACCCACTCTGACACCACACAGTTGAAAAGGGGAGGAGAATGGAGGCAGGAAATTGTCATTATTGTCTTCCCAACAAGTTGTAACTTCAAACATAAAGGTCCTTTAATTAGTTGGGAAGCAGATCATATGATCCTTTGTATCCACCAATCCAGAGCTTCATCAAAAGTCCAAAATATATGGCATGATGGAACCGAAGAATTACCCTCTCAACAACAGATATATTATCACTAAGTTAAATGATTAAACCCGCAAGTATTGATGGCTTATAATTATTCCAGCAACCCAGCGTACAGCTTAAAAGTAGGTTGCAAACTAGTAATACAGCATTAGCAAAACCCAGACAACACAATATACCTATATGTAACAAATACATTAATTTTCATTAATTCCTTCAAACAAATCGGAGGCTCAAAGCATATAAAATGTTTGGAAAAATATATGAGGAAAAACAAACTCACTAACCCAATGTTTGGAACACTTCAACTTTAGAATTGAATAGAAACCATTTCAAATAAAATGATTTACAAATCATGAAATATTACACCAAAATGATTTGTCAATGAATTGAATTCTTAAACTAATATAATGCCAAACAAGTTTTATAAAAGAATACGCTTATAAACGAAATCAATTCTTTCATTTCAAACCTACCTACAACAAAAAAATTCACCACACAAGCAAAGCCCTAAGTTCGCGATCACACCAAATACCATCAATGACAGTTTCCCAGGAGAACCAAAACAACCCCAGTAGACCAGTTTGTGCTCATAAAGGAACTAAAACTAAGCACAAAGTTTCAACTTTTAAGCAAACAACAACACAACACAAACGCAAAAAGAAAAACAGACTAAATAACAACAGAGTAAATTAATTCAAGGAACAAAATCTAATATCAAAAACAGAAAATTTACCACCAAGTTGATCGCCCCAAAATAACAATCTGGCATCGTCCTCTTCCTCATCAAACTCATCCCCGTATCCAAACTCAGCATCCCCACGATACCCCGGTTCACTCCCATAACCTGACTCGTTGCCATTAGCATCAGAACACCCAGTTACCCCAAACCCAATACCGACATTCTCCTTCTCTCCACTACCACCATCCCTGTCCTTCTCCCTCCTCGAATTCTTGGCTTCGCTCACATCCGAAGACCAATTCACATCACCGTTCCCGAACAGCTCCCCACTCGAGTCCGTGCCCAAAGCTACCGGAAAATCGGAGCAGGTCCCGTACGCCGCCGAGGCCCCGACAGAGCAGCATCGCCGCGTGCCGCTCCGGTCGCTGCTCCGACCCGACACAGATCTTGAGCCGCGGCGGCGCCTCTTCCGGGCGATCAGGCTGTAATTATTGCCGCTGCGGTTGTTGTTGCGGTGGCCGGCGGGCTTGTCGTCGTCGAGGAGGGTGAGTTTAGACATGTCGATGGTGTCGAGTGAAAACGACGCCGTTGCGCGGTCGGAGAGGCAAGGGCGTTTGTAGTAGTAAGGCCTGGGATTGTTGAGGTGGGAATCAGGGTCTAGGATTTTGGTGGGATTGGTTTGGAGATGAAAGGGTCTCCAGCTGCGGAGCTGAAACATGCAGGAGTCTATGGAGTGGCGTGAATCGAGAGACTTGTGCGACATGGATTGAGTCATCGGATCGGAATCAAAGGAAATGAAAGGAAAGGGCTTTTGTTTTGAGGTTGAGTTTCTGAATTCTAGAGGGAGATGGAGATGGAGATGGAGATGAAGATGGAGTGAAAAGATCTCAAGTTTTCTGCGAGAGAGGATTTCGAGCTCACGGGAAGTGATATTTTCTATTTCACAAGATTCTGGAGACAAACCATGGGCCCCGCTGTCACTGCCTCTAGCTCTAGTATATTATTTGAACTAATTGAAGTTTCGTTTTTTTGTTTTTTAATAAAAAGTTGCGTTTATATGATTAAGCGAGGAATTTTGATGGATATGTGTTAAGCTTAATGGAATTTTAAATTTTAAATTTAGCATTACTAGATTTTTTTAATAATAATAATAATATAAATAAAATATATACATTATAATTATAGTAGAAATATAATAATAGATAATAATTACATTTTGTATTGTATAATTTTATAGATAAGAGATTATATAAGAAAATTAATATATAATGAAATTAGGACAAGAGAATTTATGTGATGAATCAATCATTTTTATATATTATAATAAATAGTAAATAATAGATAAAATTAAAAAAAAACAAATTAAGAAAACAAAAATTACATAAGAAGTCTTAATTAAAACTATTTCCAATCACTTAAATCATATAAAAGATTTTGTCAAAATTATTTGCAGATAGATATATTGAAATATAACATGATTACACATATATTGATGATATGATATGTGTCTAAAATATGAGAATTAATGTGATTTAAAAATAATACTATCAATATAATTAAATATATGAATCACATAATAACTTTCCATATTTAAAACCAATGGAAATCTATTAAAATAAATTTAAATTGAAGATTAAAGATAGTCAGGATCGGTATTAATTATCAAATATCAAGTATAGCATATAATATTTGACAAAAATTATATTTAAAGCTGATATTTATATTTAGAAATTTTATATTTGACAAAAATTAGTTATATGAAACACACATTAACTTTTCATTTTTTTTTTTTGTATAAACTCTCCGATACTCAAAAATTGCATTAGGTTCCAACTAATCTAAACTCAAGTCGGGTCAGACTACAAAAATGTAAAAGTTCTCTCAGCATTAGTTTTTTTCATATTTGAAACATATGGAAAACGCTTCAAATTTATTTAAATTGAAGATATTTAACATAGGAATAAATTATATTGATTATAGAAAAAAATTAAAATAAATTATAATTTAAACATGATATTGAGGATTAGAAATAAAATAATCGATATAATTAAATATGTGAATCACATAAAAACTTCTTATATTTGAAAGAAATTGAAATCAATTCAAATTTGTTTATATTGATAACAATCAATAACTTTATTATCAGTCAATTAATTATTATAAAACAAATCATAAAATATTTCACCTAATACATTTCTATTTTCATATTTGACAATAATTTAAATTTAGACAAAAAAATCGTCAATATGATTAAATTATTATTTTAAATTTTATTATTTGATAATTATTCTTCATCGTTTTATTATTGGAAATGGTTTCATTTTATTATTTCACAATAATTGTCAAATAATAAAATGCATTATTTTTTTTTTGAAATAGATTAAAAATCAATAAAAAAATTAGGGTGTTTGAAAATCAATCAAAACGCTATTGGAACTTGATTGCTAAAACAAAACATTGGGTGGAAAAAAAAACAAGCATGGTCGTTGTAACATTAACAAAGACATTGTCTCAATTTAAGTTAAAATGAAACTTCTGAAGAGCTGAAAGTGAAAGAAATAAAAAATAAACGTTTAACAATGATTATCTAATTAAACTTTTACATGCAAGCAATTCTAATGAATAAAGGTAATGTACAAAATCTTCTTGAACACATCGCTAATCCTTTACACAATAACTTGTTGGATTCACTCAACTTAATGGATATGAAAGAAAGTGCAGACCAATTGAAATTCATAAATATGAACTTGGAAATAGACAAAAATGTTTGTAAATAATTAAAATCATTTAATTTGTTCATTTAATTTAGCTTTATTTTTTATTAATTTATTATTTTTTTATTATATATTTTTGTTGTACATGTGACAATTGTCACATCGTTTTACATGTAAAAAAAAAATACTATATCATGGCATAATTTTAATTATTATATTTATCATATGTTAACAAACTAAAACATTTAATTGTTAACTTGAAAGACAAATGACAATTTTGTAAATCATGTATATTTATTTTATATATTATTATATTATATTATATTAATTAATTGATTCAATTTTTTCCTAATTGATTTATTATTTTTATTAATTTATTATATATATTTTGTAATATATGATAGTTGCCACATCATTTTACGAGTAAAAAAAAAATCACATCAAATAATATGTGATAAAATTTTAGTTATTATACTTGTCACATCTCAACAAATTAAAATATTTAGTTATTTACTTGAAAGATATATGATAACTTTTTAGGTGATATATATATTTTTTTAATATTATATTTATTGATTGATTATTTATTGAAATTTTAGATTTTAAATTAAAATCATATATAATAATATTTGATAAAAAATGTTCCTCAAACGATCATGAAACGTTTTAAATATCTTTTCATGCGTACCGATTCATTTTTTAAAAAAAATTGTATATACTGTATATTTTTATCTTCTTTTTTATTTAATGAATAAAATCATAAATATCAAATATTATTGTTACATAATTTTTATTACAAATAATAATTAAAAATTAATATATTAATAAGTATATTTTTGAAATAATATCATATTCTCTCTCTTTATTAAAACTTAATTCAAATGTTTTTATAAAAATATTCACTCTTCTTTAAAGTACTAATATCTTCCTTCTAAAAAAATAAAAGAAATTGACAAATATATATATATATATATATATATATATATATATATATATATATATATATATATATATAGGGAGTATCAACTTACATAAGTGTAAATTGATTTTCTCTTACACTCATTTTTTCAGTGTTAGTTTCACTTTCATCTAATGGTTACCTTTAATAAAATAATCTCAATCATTAGATGAAAGTGGAACTAACAGTTAAAAATAGATGTAAGAGAAAATCAACTTACATTGGCATAAACAGATCCCTCCTCTCTATATATATATATAACGAGTAAATCTTAACTATACAATTATATATAAATAGTTAAGATTAAAAATTATTTAAAGATCATCTAATCATTTAAAAAAATCACATGTATTTTATGTTTTAATCTTGATCATTCATATAAGATCTAATTATCAAGATTTACTCCTCTCACATAAGGATGGCAACGGAATGAGAGAGAGTAGACTCTCGCCCCCCGTCCCCCACCTTCATATCTGCACGGGTATCCATTTATCATTCTCCTGCATGTAAATAAATACTCGCGGATATCTGCGATACCCAATAAATTTGAAAAAAAAATTCAAAAATTTTTAAAAAATAATATTTTAGTAATATTTGAGTAATAATGAGATTTTTTTTGTTAGTTTATATAAGAATATTTTGATAATTTTATTTGCAGATACCCGCGAATATGGGAAGAACCACTTTCGCCCCGCCCGTTTATTAAACGGAATAACATAAACGAATATTTATATTCGCAAAAAAAATTAGACGAGTATTACCTACGAGAACGGATAAAATTACTCCTCTCATATTTTACAATAAATACTCGTTTCACCGAATACAATCCATATATATATATTTTTGAGTAATCCTCTTCACCATTAAAACCTTTATTATATAATATTATAAGAATTTTAAACAATATATCATAAAATATTATTAAAAAAAAGCAAAATAACATAAAATAAGTGAGATTAAGTCTAATTTACCACAATGATATGGTGGTGCCAGTGGTGGTAGTGATCAGTTGGTAGTGGTGCATCGATGAAAGATGAGAAAGATCTGACGTGCCATGTGATTTGCCACTTAAGATATAAATCCTACATAAATCACACCCGTTGAACACTCTGATTTATCTAATGTTTCATAATCAATAGTGCACCACTGCACCCAAATTCAAAGGATGCACCATAGGTTTTCCTGTCGTTTTAATTTGGCAAAACTAGAAGGAACTAATGGAAGCTTTACAGTAGAATTTGAACATGAAATTACAACTAGATGTCTACAATTGAATTACTAAGCCTCCAGATGAGCTCAATCTTACACATCCTAAGCCCATAACTAATTTTTCTGAATTTTATGCAGATGCATTTTGATAGTTGCAGCGTAGTCAGCGAAAACGAAACGTTTGTCAGTCGGAGGGTGCAGGCCAAAAACATATGAGATGGATCTTGATACCAACATTGGCCTCTTAGTTGTAACTGTGTCATATAATGCCCCAAAACTTGTTTCGTCAAAAGCAAACGACTCTGTAAGGATAAAGAAACAGTCTCTTCCCAACTTCTCTACCTGAAACAAAAACATAGTAGCATTCAGCAAGATAACCTATCACCATTGCCACCGTCATAAGGATTGGTTGCATAAAGAGTTCCGCACATATTCATTGACATCTACTTTCTAAGCACATATATGTATATTAGTTTTCAATACAATCATCAGAGAGCTTTTGTGCTTCTAAATATGCAGCATAGCTCTTCACAGATCAATTAGGAACTTATATCAATTAAGTGGCTACCATAGTCTCCAACGTCATAAATAACACTATTATTTTATTAACATTAGGTAGTAAGAGCACAAGCAATCACCTGAAGTTGGGAAAATCTGATATTATTCATGGTTATGATAACTTGCACCTCATATAAATCATCAGCCAAAACTCGAATGGCTAGATACTCAAAAAAGTTCTGTAAGAGCTGCTTTTGTCCATCCAAATTTTCACCATAGCTATCAAAGCAAGGAAACCACAGTACACATTGAACTTCATTCCAAGGAATAGGGGTTTGCCCTGCTTTGGCAATGATTGTTTGGTCTGGGTGATATAGACCCCATAAAATTCTGACTCCTATAAGTGATGGTTCCGTGATGGTTGTTTCTGACAAACACGTAGTTGAAATTATTTTGGATGGATCATAGTAGCAAGCAAGACATGAGGAGAAATGCAAATCAGTATCATCCAATATAAGAATTGATTTGTTGGTAGATTTGGGAAACAAATTTAGAAGGAATGCAGCATTCACGTCATTATCTTCGGGTAGGCAGACGTTTGGCCTGAATGACAGTGCTGATTGACCCATATCATGTGAAAATAAACAAGACTCTCCATTTCGGCAACCCTGTTACGATGAATGATAATCATAATCATAATAATGGCAGCATCATAATGAAGTCAAACTCAAACAAACCATTTACCTGCAAGGAAAAGAAGAATTTGCACTGGGGTCTCTTAGCTTGTAATGAGTGAGAAAATGAACATTTACTGCCTCTATTGCAGGATCCATGAATGAAAAATACACAAGGAGAAACCTCCCCATTGACATGAAAATTATCAACATCAACACTTTCTGGTTGATGGCTAGAAGCTTCCTCTGTGTATTGAGCTCTTATCTGTTTCATGCAAGAAAGAAAAATCTGTCCTTTTTTAGAAAAGGAAAATCTTTTATAATAAATATTAAATGTACAAGAAATCCAAAGGATACTACCTCTTTTATAATTGCAGCAAACATGTTTGCCACATCGTAACTGTGAAAGTGATTTGAAGTAACATATGGTACAGCAACACACTTTTTTGTTTCACTTGATGGCTCAAGGCCTTCCTCATCTGCAGCAACTACATCTATATGCCCATTTGGCTGACATTTGAACAGGCATGTGTGTTTGAATTCATAAGGATCATAATAGGGTGGTAGGCCATGAAAAGAGCTCAAAAATTTTGGTCGGAACCGATGTACGGTATTTAGTATATCATCATCTGTAAATATTAGAAACAAGGATTATTAGAAGATTAAAAATTTAAGAAGAAACAGGAAAACAAATCCCACTTACAAAAAATGTGATACACTTCCGTTAAAGAAATTCAAGAGTAAATATTATGACATAATTATAATATAGATACTTACAAATTTCTAACACTTGATGCAGAGATGACTGGGAGAGATTATGAAAAGAACACCAATCTTCCTCAAGCTTAGGCATCAGTTGTGTGGGAGGATCTACATTATCAGTATTTAGAACCTGCTTCAAATGTTCAAGCCGGTACTTATCCTGCGTATGAAATAAAATTTTCTTCATCAAATTCATACACCTTTAAAGTTTGAGCACTACCACACAAACATAATACGCAAATCTTATTTCTGGGAAAGTTGCGGCTGCTTCCTCCGACACACTTGTGGGTGTTCCTCGTGTGCAAGTCTCACGGGAAACCCATGTGGAAGCAGCTCACTAATTAAGTGTATTATTCCCCACAAGAAGAAGCATATTGTTTGGTGAGCAATAAATAAAATTCTTTCAATGCAAAAGCATCATTTCACAATTTTTTTGTCTTCCACCTTTCATTAAGAAATCCTCATGAAATTACTGAATAATGCCAACGTATTTGGAAGTACATACAGCAAGGGCAAACAACTTTACCCTGAAAATATGCTGCCAAAACTCAAACGCACAGAAGTTACCCATGAATTCCTTCTCCTTTGGACTAGTTAAGATTGTTTGGTCATCAAAGTAGAAATCAATGTACTTTGCAAACTGATGAAAATAAAAAGATTCAATTAGAAGATGAGTTGAGGCTCGTAGACAAAACCAAAGAACCAGTGCGGTTGGAAATCGTAAAGCTGATTCAACTCATAGACATTACCAATTCTTCCTCTCCAAATGGATGAATAATGGGTAAAGGCTGCGTATCCATCATTATACCCAGCAGGATGCCCTCACGTAGCATTCCACTGTCTCCAAACTTGAGGACTAGCACAGAAGCATCAAGAGACAAAGAAAAACTAGCAAGTAATCGTCCATAAAATGTAGGTTCGTAACGGCCCCTTGGAGGTTTCTTTTCCAGTGCATGCATCTGAACAAGCAAGTTCAATGCATCTTCAACAACTTGAGGATCTGGTGGATCCAGAGCTTTTTGCAACAAAACTGCCATCAAAACCGTCAGTCAGGGCAACATACTCAGAATTGGTATGCATTGGATGACCAAGTATTTTGTCCAGAGTATAGCACAGTGTCGTTAACATGTTAGAGGCAAAGCACCTAAAAGTTCAGTTCACAAACTCAAACAATATTGGACAATTCACATATTATAACAATCCTAAAAGCCAGTCCAACTATGAATACAAATTAATTATCTTTGTTTTTTCTATTTTTTTTAACAAAACAACAAATTGCCTCCCACCCATTAACATCTGATAAAATAGTATAACTATATTCATTAATAGTCAAAGTCAATATGATACTGAGATGTTTCCCATCAGCAAGCTGATAAGTTACTAGGATTGCATCCATAGGACATTAGCAGAGTATTTGGCATTAGATGATAGATTAAATGTGCATAACAGAACAAGGGAATAACCAATAATTAGTTATAATTAAAAAAGTACAATAAGCACTCGAAGTTTACTGGCTACTCCTATGAGGAAATCTTTTAAGATACTACAGAACAAGTGCAGCCTACTTTCTTCTAATGGTTGTAACATTAGTATAAAATATCGACAAAATTTTCATCAGTTAAAGCTCTAAATTTACTCTACGGTATGTTGCATTGATTCACAAAAAATAAATGTAATTATATAAGTGAAAATGACATCTAGAATCAATATTGTTTAAAGAGAAAATATCAAAATATCCTTTTAAATACTTTGGTGCTGCAACATCCAGAAGAAGGTAGTTTACTGACAGTTATAAGTTATAACCCACTCTAATATGCAAACACAATGGAGCAAATAAACTCAAAACACTACTTATAAATGCTATGCCTTACATATTTTCACTCGTTGTGAAGGCACTTAGTAGTGGGGTTCTTAGATGATAAAAATGCAAGTAGGAAAATAAGTTTAAACACTGACAAAAATTCAAGTCAAATTGACAGCCTCTTCACTGTAGTTTATTAATGTCCACAATTATTAAGAGAGATCGTAGTTCATTTATTATGTAAATATTCAAAATGTTATTGGGCATTAATATTTCCTCAAATAAGCATTAAGAGCAACATCATTTTCTGCGAAGAAATCAGGATCATATTAACTTACCTTTGGGATCATTGATAGCTTTAGATCCAGCACAGCACATTGAAAGAACTTGCTGCCTCAAGGATAATTTCAGAATAGCTGGACTCTCATGATCCTCAAGATTGTTGAAAAACGATCCAGTAACCAACCTATAAACTTGGCCATCACAAGTTCGACCAGTTCTTCCTCTACGCTGTTCAGCCTACAAGATCATATCAAACTAAGAAAAATGTAAAAACAAATAAACATGTAGGAATAAGATCATTTGTACCTGAGACTTGGAAACCCAAGCAAGCGTTGTAGATTCCTTTTTCCGAAACTTATCCCAATAGACTTGTAATGATCGGCACGAATCAATGACAAAAGCCACTTTAGGTATTGTCACAGATGATTCAGCAATATTGGTAGCCAATATTACCTGATGGACAGCAAGCACAATCATAGATTGTAAGTAATTGTAGTAGAAATTATACCTTAAATAATTTTAGAAGAAAAAAAATCCACTGAAAGTAAAATTTTTCTACCCTGTCAGAGGTAACTAAAAGAAACATCAAGGAACAAACATGATAGCAAAGTCATCTTATACATATGTATAAGTTAAATTACATAAAAACAATTAAATATTGGATATTTAGAAAGCGAAAATAAATGCTGTGGCATATAATTTACAGTACAATAAAGCTAATAAATTTCTGCAGCATATATAAATGTTCAACAAGCTAACACCCAATTTGCAAAATTATAATTTACCATTAACAGAGATTTTTTTTAAAAAAAAATCAGTTAACTTCAAGTTATGATTCATAAATTAATAACGTATACTCTTAGCAACATTTAAAGTTAATAAAACTAAGCTATACAATTGTCCCTCCATAGTCTAAAAGATCTACTATTAATTGCGCATTGCACAACTGGCTAAATAAACTAACAAGTACCTTTCGATGTGACTTCCAAATCTTCATAGCCATGAGAGCTTGTTCAGTATCAATGCTACGATGTAAGATATGAACTTTAAAAGTTGCTTCAAGTGGCTTCAGAAGGCGCCATTGCTGCTTCAGTGAATAGTAGGTTGGAAGGAATACCAGAATGCTTTTCTCAATATCTGGCTCATTCTCATGGATATGCAACACCAGATCATGAATGAGCTTTTGCAATTCAGACTTAATATTAGCATTGGCTGTGAAAGGATCTAGACCAGGAGAATATTGTGAATGCATCAACTCAGAACTTATCCCAAGAGATTCAGCTACCTGTGCAAAGAACATTAGCACTATCATCACAGTTATCACATCCATGAAATGTGTTTCAGAAACATAATGACGTGAAGTGCATAACTGCATATTGAACAGCATCCACATCATATTTTATCATATATAATAATTTATGACAGAAAAGGCTTCTATTCCTTCACTAATACTGCATTACTCTTAATTGTTTTCTGTATTTTCACTTTTGTCTTACAAAGCCTCCATTAAAATTTACTCCCATCAACTAGCTAATAAGACACAACAAGCCAACTTATAAATGTACATGAATTAAAGCTGCTATTCACCAATCAAAATTTAGTACCTCTCCAAACGACATAGAGATGCTGAAAGTTTTTGGTACTTTAGTTTTGCTTATATAGAGAATATTGTTGATTAAATACTAAGGCATAATACAATCCTATATAGATTCATCAACGGTTTCGTAACTCACACAGAAACTCAATCCTCTGAGTTAGTGAGTAATTTTTGCCAAGACCAGCTGGCTCTTACATGCAGGATATAAGGAAGCATACAGATCATGAATGTTTCAAATGTCATTTGTTTTGAGCCCAAAATAATTTTGAAGGTGAAGCATAAATTTAAAACCATTCACTGTATGTAACATAGACAAGATATACAAAACTAGTATTGAACTGGGATGCAATAAAACAGAAGAAAATTCTCATCAAGTGTATATGCATGCCTGCTCAAGATATGAAACACTTCGCTGAAAAACAATTTTCTGATTGGAGCTAGGAATTGCAAGCACTTCAACTCGTTCGCCTCTACCAAGATCCCTAAAGTAATCCCTGTATCTTGAAATATCAGCAGTTGCAGACATCAAAACCACCCTGCAAAATCATAAAAATATTAGATCCACAGAGCAACTACTTGCCTCTTACATTCAAATGAGCAATGTTTTCAACCAAGTCCATCCTAGCAGTCAGGAGTCAGAAGTAAACAGCGTTCTCCACTTGGATCCTCTTAATACTCAGATAATTGGAAAGATGTAGTGAAGTCTTTTGAAAACTAAAGGAACTGGTGCTAGAAGTGCAATTAAACAAACAATTATATATCCCTCTCCTGATCTTGAAATGTACAATTAATTTCTTTCAAATATCCACATCGAACTCCATTTGATTCACTTTTCCAAGCTTGAAGAGAATGTCAAACAGGATAAACAAACAAATTGAATGAAAATTACTCTAAAAAATAACAGGTTTGCCGCATATCAGTATATAAGAATTCCGCTGAACACATTCATAAAACCAAGATGCTAACCTCAGGTCATTGTTCTTCAACAAAAACTGCTTCACACAAACAAGGACAAGATCAGACTCCACTGATCTTTCATGTACTTCATCAAGAATAATAGCTTTGTACTTCAGCGCAGTCAAGCCCTTATCTCGCAATTCATCCAACAACACTCCAGCAGTTTTAAAAACAATTTTTGACCTGCAGTATGGCATTATAAATGCAAGGAGAAAAAAAGTTAAGCACGAGGATCTAATGCAATCTCAACAAGATAATGATAAGAATAATACAAAGAAAAGATGAGTGCCACATCCCTTCCTTTAAATGACTTCTATATGACAAATGACAACATAGTCAACTTTATTATATCAAGCAAGTGTTAATAATTAATATACTATTGTAATAAGGTGAAAATTGTATGTTAGTATGATATATGGGTAATAACATCCTTACATTCTTCTGAAACAAATATTTCTTTTAATTTTTGTTTTGTTTTTTTTAAAAAAAGGACCAATGTTATGATGACTGACAGAGCCTCTTCTCTTATGGATTCAAGTCAAATTTTACTCTAAATAAAATATTTCAAGCCTTTGCATCCACAAAAGGCAATGGAGAAAGAGGACAAGATGGAAGAAGTGATCAAATAAGCATCACGCTCAACAATTTTGCTAAAGATGTAAACATGAACCAGTTTAAGTGAATATGTGTCTGGAATACCCTTCTGAAAAGTTCCTTGAATGTCCAATATGATATCCCACTTCTCCTCCCAATTCACACTTGCGAGCTTTCGCAACCATGTTGGCAACTGCAACAACAGCAAATCTCCTGGGCTGTGTGCACAGAATGGGTGACATGTTTTCTTCTAGAAGAAATTGTGGAACCTGTGAGCTTTTACCTTGAGAGGAAAGGAAGCAGAAATATCAGCAACATGAAAAGAATAATAATCAATAACTATAAAGTAGACCCTATTCCTTATAAATGGCACTTCTAACAAACCAGAAATGTTAGTCAAAATTAGCAGGCTATTTCCGTTCATATGCATAAATGCGTAGAAGTGCACAAGAGGTACATGTAACAACCCTTACTGTCAGTTATACATAAACCGATTAATTGTAGAAACTACAAATTTTATTCCTCGAGTTCATTGGCTATGAAAAATCATGATCGCACAGGTGAGACTATCAAAAACTAATTAACACCAAAAAGGATAAGATTATATGAACATTGAAAATAAAAAATAAAAATAAAAATACGAAAAATACATGAGAACAGGGAATATTTTTTACTAGAAAAACGAACAGCGTCAAAAGTGAAAAATCACGAAATTAAAATATGTAGAAGGCAAAAGCTCCTGCAATATACTCAATGCAGGTAAAACGGAACATCAAATATAGTCATGCAATGCAATTGAGTTCAGATATCAAACCAAAAAAAAAAAAAAAGAAAAAAAAAAGAAGCAGAAGAAAAGCATGCAGAGTTTTACCGCAGCCGGTCTCGCCAACGATGAGCGTGACGCGATTTTGTTGAATCTTCTCGACGATCTTCTCCTTGAGAGACATCACAGGCAGGGAGGAGAAATTGGAGTGCGATAATGAGGGAGAGTAGGAAGAGCGAGGCGAAGGAGGTGGAGACGACGTCGTTGACGCCATTCTTATAATTCAGTAACCGTCACTCTTACAACGAGGAAACGTTTCTCTGCTGTCTCTCTGCGTCAGCTTAGTGAAGAAGGCGATGGACTCGGGCGTGAGGAAGGAGTAGTAAAGTGCGGCGTCAGAGTAATATCATTTTATAGAGGAGAGGTGTGATACGAGAAGGGCGGGTCTAGGTGAGCTTGATAAGGCTAGATCCACCGGTTGACTGCAAGTCAATGACTTTTCTTTTCTTTTTTTGACTGCAAACTTTGTTTTAACCAATCATGGCGCTGGTTCGAGAGTGGACACACGTTGTGCAGCGTACGTGGAAGCTCTCCGCGATCCTTCTCTCGCACGTTAGTTGAAAAGACAGGGAAAGAAAGGTAATTCTCCTTGCTTGGTAATGGCAAATGCGGAGAAAATATTGGGTCGTGGGATCATAGCAAATTTTTGGGTGAATCAGCATTTTGCTCCGCCAGTAGCTGAAAATTCTAAAGCCATAATCTCATAGTAAATAAATAAATAAATAAATAAATAAATATATATATATATATAGATTTGCTGGATTCTCATAATAAATTAGTAATATATTAAATGGTTAGATTTAATTTACGTTTATTAGACATATGATTATGCTGTCTATGTGTTACATTTTTAATATATTGAATATAATACTTTGAGGCTATATAAAATTTTTCTGTGCATATTTTTTTTTTTTCATTTTAAGGTTATGTTGTATCATGATATTATTGTTACCAGAAGAATAGTAGTTAAAGAATGTGTTTTAAGAGCCCAACTACTTGATCTCTACACATTTGTTTTTTATACAAAAAAAAAAAATAACTGATCTTCTAACATAATTATCCTCATTTCCCTTAATCTATTCTGCTTCTTCTACTTCACCGCTCTCCTTGTCTTTGTTAATTTGTTTTTCAGATTAGTTTTTTCGATTTAGTTTGGTTATAAACAATCGAACTTGAGGCATTTCTTATAAGGCCACCATAGATAGCACTACCTACAAGTTGGCTAACAAAGCCATCTCTGCTCACTTTGAGCCACTCCCGGGGTGGTTTCTAGTTTCTACAACCGCACTGTAGTGCAACTCTTGCACCTTAGGACTGGGTGGAGGGAGGTCTCCAACTCAAAGGCCAAAACCTGTATTTTCTCACCTTTTCCCAGATTATCTCTTAAAAGGATTAAACCTTAAAATAACGAGTAATGTTACTCCTATAAAATTCTATGGATTTTTTTAGCTAATGTACTAAACATATATATATATATATATATATATAGTCATATTTCCTTAAAAATTAACACAAGCCCTAAATATAATTTTTCTTATTAGAATTTAATTTAATAATACATAAATTATATATTTTACAGTCAATTAAGCATGGAATTTATAGCACATAAAGCACAAAAAGAAATTTTAATAAAAGTTGTGTTTCATGAAAAGTAGTTTCTTAGGATGCATTTAGTTTTGAGAATGATTTTTTTTTAACTAATATTTGGTTTGATTATTTTTTTTTTTATGGTAAAGTATCATTAGGTCAATTTTTACGTTAGTTGGGATTAATTCCTTCTTCAAGACATTATTAAGAGCACACGGCCACATTGACCTTGTGCATTTAATAAATTAATTCGACTAAATGCTAACCCAAAGTTTAAACTTAAATAGTTAGACAGACATACACTTAACAACTAGGCAAAACCCTTTAACGTTTAATTAAAGAATATTTAAAAAAAATGTTAGACATCTTTTAACGATGTTCTTAATAGATATAATAGAAAAAAGTTATAATCACACATGTAAGTATCATAGAAAACTCAACAATGGTTGGTCATAGTGAATCACAATGGAAGTGGATTACGATTCTAAGCAAATCTTATCTATAATGTTAGATGTTTGAATTTGAGAATCATTATTTTAAAAAGTGTTTTACTTAATTACCACTTCTGCCTAAAATTAAGCGAGCAATTGCTTAAAAACCAACAAAGGAAAAAAAGTATCATAAAAATACCATAACATAAGTAAAATAATACAAAACTAATAACTTAAATCGTGCAAAGTATATTCATAAAATTATAAGAGCTTAATTTTGATATATTTTCAATTTAAAAGTTTTGCATAGTATCATTTAATTATTTATTTTTAATTATTAAACATTTCATGTAACTGTTATTGTTGTCACAATTTAACTTTATTTTAATCATGTAATAATATATAATTAAATGATAGTATAAATATTACATATTACTTTTTAAACAGTCTCACATTTACTAATCTATTTTATTTCTTACCATTGTAGTGTGATTTAGTGTTTAAAAACTCAAGCTGGATTGGTCAACTATAAACTATTGTGTTTCTAGTTTGATTTCTCCTTATTATGTGTTTGGATCATCAATATAACTTTTTGAATCAATTGAAACCTATGAAGTACGGACATGTCGATTATGAAGCGTGTTCGCGTATTGAACACATGTCGGTGTCAGACATATAAAGACACTTGTACAACACACGTGTCATGCGTGTCTAATTATGTCTAATTAAAAATGATTATTTTTTCAGTCTGGACACATCTCGGACACGCTCGAACACTTCTCGGACACGCTCAAAGACTTCTCGGACATGCTTTCGACACTTTTGAACACGCTTGGACACGACTAGGACACAACTTGAACATAACCCATTAATATTTAAAAAAAAAAACTTAGTTTCCATGACTAACGTTCAATTAGTAAACTTGTAACTCACTCAAACTCACATGACTAACGTCCCAAGCCACTATTTTCACATATCAGTATTTTAAATTTTATCTTTTTACATGCCACTATTAGACTTTTAAGTTTTATTTTTTCACACAAAGATTATTTTCATCTAACTTCTTTCTATCTCTCGCTTTCGTACTGCAAGTTATTTACTTCTTACGTTGTCACAAAGCTTCATTCACACTAATATTCTCTCTAGTTATTTTTTTATGCGCATATGTAACTTGTCATGATTAATTATTGGAGAAGTTAGTTTAGGAGATTTTGTAAATTATGTCAATAGAAATTATGTTACATATTTTTTAAGAGGAGAACTTACAAAATAGCAAATATTGACATATATGAAATATATTAAAATATTATAAATATTCAAATTTATATAAATAATATTAATGAATTATAAATTTTTTCTTAAATTTTGAAATTATATATATATATATATATGCTGTGTCAGTATCCTACAATTTTTGAAGTTAGTGTGTTCGTCGTATCCGTATCATATCGATTAATATGCTTCATAGATTGAAATCTAATCTAGATATCTCACTTATTTGATTTATGATTCAAATTTTAAAATATCATTATGATAGCATCAACTTTATTATATCCACCTCAAAAGATAATAGCGTCGTCAAGCTAGATAAAAATGGCATAAGCAATCATAAAAATTGTTTGCCTCTTAACCCCCTTGCATGGTGATTTGCCTACAACCTAAACTAAATTCTTATTTATAAGTACCTATCTTCAAAAGTATTATACTTCAACTATATATATATCACATTTTTTTTTTATTGCGTTGAGGTAATATGTCAACTTACGTGCACCTTGACTAATACATTCTCATATTGGTTAAGGGCGGAAGGTCATTCATGCTAAGATCAATAGATTCACAAGGTTATTCCTAATACCTTGACCTCAAATAGTTGACATAATTAGAACTTGAATATGTGATTATATGTAGTCACACATATCACATAATTGCCTACAACTAAATTAACCTCTTTAGATTATATAGATTACACTGTATAATTACTTGTACATAAGCACCAAAACATCATTAGTAAATTTCCAATAGTATATTTTGGGATTATTTATATTAAATTGTTTAAATGAAAAGTCATTTTTAGGGATGGCATTGGGGTGGGGTGAGGGCAGGTAGTGCTTCCCCAGCTCCCGCTTCTGCCTCCGTCACGAGTACTCATTTATGATCTTCGCAGGTAAACGAGATATCCACAGATATCCGCATGTAGTTAATAATTTAAAATAAAATTTTAAAAATTACAAAAAAAACATAAATAAAATAAACTTTAATATCCACATATTACAACTTTGTTCAACAATATAATATTCTTACTAAATTAAAAGAACATTATAAATAACAAATCAAATTCAATTATATTTTGTAATAATCGGTTTGCGTAAATAACTATTACATAAATAGTATATATTTTTTTAATAAGTTTTATTATTATAGACTCATTCAATAAAAAATTTATTTTAAAATAATAAAAATATATGTATTTTTTATTTCATCTCAAAGTTAAAAAGAAAACACAATAATAATATATGATATATATTAAATAAAAAAATTACTTAACAGGTTTGCGAATGCTTTCGTATGGCGAGATACTATAATCTCCGCCTCCGCCCCCATTTATTAAACCGGTACTCATCCCCCGCATCATCACGAATAATTTTTGTCGATTCCCGTGAGTACAGGTAATTTTGTCATTCTTAATTATTTTGCCTCTACTTTAAGTTAATATCACGATCCTTATACTCAGATGTGTATTTGCTTTATATAAAAAAAATAGAAAAATGCCATAAATCTAACTAAAATTTGGTATTTTTACAAATTGATACCATAAACTTTTAACTCATCCCAATTAGTATTTAAATTTTAACTAATATTTCAATAGATTTTAGCATCTATTAACTTACTAGCAACGAATTAACCCCATTTAGGAAAAATTAAAAAGTTCTGCCATTTTGGTAATTATACTCGGCATTTGCCTATTTGAACTAGGAATCACTCTGATGATGATCAAATCCTAGTGCTATAGAATCAATGATAAACTTGTTGACATCTCTCCGCTTGATTGCTACATATATAATGTGGGACTGTGGGTTTAATGCATTAGTCCGATGCACACTAGTTCGTGCTAAATTTGGACTTTGAATTGTTTGATACGTAGATATAAAGGAATAAAGAACTCTGCTATTGCTTAAGCTAAGAATATCAATGCTTAAATATGATTTGCTTGCATTTACTCAAAGAAGCATAATATTTTTAACAAAGTTTAATTTATCATTTCATTCCTATCTTGAAAACTCACAATAGCCACACTACTTTGGAAATGAACAACTTTTTGCTCCTTGTTAGTGTTCCGAACGGATTGAAAAGGGTCACCTAAAAGGATTACCAATAAATTAAAGGTGGTGTTTTTTTCCTAATGTAGTGGAAGCAACAACAGAATTGAGGAATCATGTACTTATAAAAAATTCTCTAACGCTTAAGTAAGGCTACGTACTAGGAGAGAGAGTTTAGGGTTTAGAGAGATACCTGAGTGACTTAGCCTTTTTTTTTATATATAGCATTGCTTAGTTATTAAGCAATATATAAGGGAATTCTAATTTGAATTGTTATTAATGGACAATTATAATTATTGATGAGACATATAATCACTCCTATAAATCTGAGATCTGTTAATAGTGATTGTCTCTTAATTACAAAACTGTTAGCGATGAGGTGGCATTGACCCATGTCGTGCTCTGTGATGCGTGTGGTCGGGTGCTCATGTTGACCAGATTGCCTTATGGGTATGGGAGTTGGATCCCAATTCAGAACAGTTACTTTTAACTTAATACTTTGTTGTAAATGGAATGTCAATGTACTTTGGATAGAGGTCAATGGGAGCGTAAATACTATTTACATTATTTTTAATAGATGTGATTGAGTGAAAAAAAATAAAAAAAAATATGTATAATAAATTATATTAAATAAAGTGTAAAAATAAGTGTATATATTATTTAATGTCAAAATATAAAAATTACATTTAAATAAAGAGAAATGTTAATATGTTCCTAAAGTATAATACATATTAGAATTTGTTTCCATTCTGTAGGTTGTTCCGTCTCTTCATTTTTTTTAAAAAAAAAGAAAAATGTAATGCTTATATTTGCCCCTTCATTTTCATTTCTCCATAATATGTTCTAGTTTTTAAATGATTTTCAAAATTCTAATTAAAAAAAAAAGGAGACATCGTAATTAATTCCTGAATCAGACAGATACGCATGACATGACTCATGAGACGAGTGCAAGGCATGACCGCGCGCGGTCCATATCCTAATATATCCAAGGGGTCACAGTACCTGGTCTACCTCTCTAGTTTGGACTCCTCCTCTGAAACCCTAACATTCGAAGGTTTCATTTTACCTCAACGGGAGGGATCCTACAGCTAATAAAAGGTAACCTTTCCTGTTTCCCCCCTCTTGATTCAACCTTGGATGAAGACAGCAAGAAAAATCCATTTTTGAATTCATATGCTGTGTTTTTTTTGTCCTGAATAATTGAAATTGAAATTCCCCGCCGAATGAGTTAAATACGATTTTTAGCTTAACATGACCTTGTATTGGTCGACAAATTTTTCATGCTTTGCTGTTTTCCTGAGTGATCCAGAGCATTCTTAGATTTCTATTTGCATATTTTCGATTATTTTACATGTCGTAGGGAAAATGAGTAGACGTTCGAGCAGAACTGTCTACGTTGGGAATCTACCAGGTGATATTCGTGAAAGAGAAGTGGAAGATTTGTTTCTCAAGGTACTTTGGTTTATCTTTCAGAAAACATTTTCAAATTGTTTTGACAAGTAGCTGAATTTCCCTACACAATTGATGTTAAAATATGGAACAATTGATAATTTTTTAACGGTTAATGCACTTGTTTGAGCAATTAAAAATATATATAGAACTATTTGACTCATAGTGGCTTTATTTCTCCTCCTGATTGATGCATATGAGTATTAGTTGGTTTTGTGGAATTCTTAGTTTTTATATCATCCTCCAATTGTGAGATTGCTTGTTGTTTACTTATCTTATAAATTTCACTTAACAGTATGGACACATAACTCACATTGACCTAAAGGTTCCACCAAGGCCCCCAGGTTATGCATTTGTAGAGGTGAGTTTGGAGTCACACAGTTTGATATAAATTTCCTTTGTTTTTATTATCCTAATTGTGTACTGGTTATTGCAGTTTGAAGATGCTCAAGATGCTGAAGATGCAATTCGTGGGCGTGATGGCTATGATTTTGATGGGCACCGATTACGGGTTGGTTATATCTTATAATTACATGCTCCAATGATATGATAGCTGCAGTGATTTCTATCAAAAGAAAAAAAGAAGCTTCTGTGCACTGCCAATACTGTTTAAACTTGTATCTTTATAGGTAGAGCTTGCACATGGTGGGCGTGGTCATTCATCTTCAACAGACCGATATAGTAGTCGCAGCAATGGCCGGGCTGGACGTGGGGTATCTAAGCGTTCTGAATATCGTGGTGTGTAAATTGTTGAAACACTTGTAAGGTGATTTTGAGGGTGCTTTGATATGCTTCTAAATTTTTCATGGTTCCATATGCAGTTCTAGTCACTGGGTTGCCCTCTTCTGCTTCCTGGCAGGATCTTAAAGTGAGCTATTGTGTTTATTTCAGTTCTATAAAATAATTTTCTGGGGAGTATATGGGTAACGTCTCAAAACAATGGTTTTCTCAAATTCAGGATCACATGCGAAAGGCAGGGGATGTTTGCTTCTCCCAAGTATTTCATGACGGAAGAGGTGCAGTACATTCAAATATAATTTTTGGTTCTAAATTGTACGCAAGGTTTTGGACATATTAGCAATTGAGAAGTTTTAGGTTGTTGGTTTATTTTTTTGTTTTTCTCTCTTCCTTCATCTCTCGTCTTAGTTCTCCTTTTGTGAGGGTAGCATTTGAACCTGTTAAATGAGTCTGAACTTTTTTATTAGTTTCTTACTTTAATACTATTTGTGAGATTCTTTGTTGTATTATTGTTGGTTTGTAGCTACAACTGGTATTGTGCATTACACAAACTATGATGACATGAAATATGCTGTAAGTTGCTTCTTTACTTGTATCTTGTATGGTTTTATTTATTCCAGAGGAACATTATTCATCTCTAATCAATACCTAAATATTCTTGAGACGTTGGTAATTTTTTTCTCTGCAGATCAAGAAGCTTGATGACTCTGAGTTCAAGAATGCATTTTCCAAGGGTTTTGTTCGTGTATGAACTAAATTTGGTATTTAGAAAAATTATATTTGTTCTGGTGCATGCTGCTTATTATTTATCTCACCCCCCCCCCAAAAAAAAACTAGGTGAGAGAATATGACTCGAGGAGGGACGACTCTAGAAGTCCTAGAGGAAGAAGCTATAGTCGCAGTCGTAGCCGTAGTTACAGTCATGGCCAGAGCCAAAGGTTTGTACTTCACATGTTTTAGATTCCAGGTTGTTCTTTCTCTGAGATTTATTATTATTTTTCAAATATTTCAAATTTTAATCTTCATGCAGTAAATCTCCAAAGGGTAAATCTTCACAACGTTCACGAGCTAAATCTCCTTTAGGATCTGCTTCTCGTTCTCACTCGAGATCAAGGTCCCGTTCTTTATCTGGGTATGAAATTTTCTTTTGAATATGTATCAATTGTTTGTCCATTATCATCTCTCCTATGTTTTGCCTTTTCAAGTATTAGTTTTATGATTGATACTGTTATTTGGTATATCCTAATGGCTGGTCAATCATTTACCAATCTCTTTATAGCTTCTTAGGAATGTGCAGGGACCAAAAGAGCCCACTCAGAAAAGGCATATAGAATTGGGGGAACATAGAGAACCATGGTTATCAATAATGAACAGAATATAAGTAATTGGAGTTTTTATTCACGAATCAATTGAATTCTTGTGTATCTTTGTCTTAGCAAACTTAATTTTAACAACTCAAAATTTCACCTAATATGACCTATTAAAGTCAGTCATGTGTACCTTCTGTTACTTGTTTGATAAGCATTAAAGACTGTAACTTGTTTCATTTAACACCCTTCCCCTATCAAAAGTAAAAGACAGAGAGAATCTGGTATGTAAATACAACATTATTAATCTGTTTTTCTCTATGAACTACAGATTTATTCATTTTTTTCCTGACACAAACTAGTACTCTCTTCCCTTTCCCTCCTCAGTCAATTGTTTTTTTTTCCCCTCATGCTTTGTTTGTGGGGTTCCTGACAAAACATGCCTCCTTGTCACAATTTTCACTTTTGCGTTCCTTTTGTTTTTGTGAAGATTCCTTTCTTTGTTTTTTTTTTACCTTAGATATGGATACTTGAAGCAAACTGGGAATTGGAAACTAGAAACTTGGTGGGATTTGGTTCAGTTGCCTGCAACTCAATTTGTTGTGGAGGTATGATATTTTTTAGATGGGCGGCTTTGGATACCTTCAAAGTACATCTGTTCTAATGCTTTTAGCATGTAAATGTCGATGGGTGCTAGATTGGGAACTGAGGAGATCATTGGTTGCTATTTTAGAGCTGCATGTGTTGTGTATAAAGGCAATTGGGATTTGGAAATCACCTCCAATGAGCAATAGAAACAATTTCAGTACAGTGTCAGCTTCAAGATTTACCAAGCCAATAGGGTGCACTATCTGGATTCTCTGGATTTTGTGGTGCAATAGGGAAGATTTCTTCTCTCCAGTCCATTGGTGTCTTAATATATTATTTTGTGATGCTCAATTTTCATCCGCTCTTCATTATATATTATTCATAGAATGTCTACAAATTTCCCCTATTTTTGCCTTCTCTACCTCTTGGGTTGTTATGCTGTTATATACTTTACAATGTTTTTACCTCTTTTGGATATGATAACTGTGACTTGGGAGAGGCATCAAGGCTGTTGGATCCAATTTGATAAGGGAACTTGTGGATTTTTAAATTCTGTTTGTGGAACTTTTGCAGATCACGATCAAGATCAAGGTCTCCTTTGCCTCTGGTGAGTGAATTTTTTAACTGATTAAACATTAGTTTACTGCATATATTTTAGTCTTGGCTGAATTCAATCTTGTGATTTGCAACATACAATGGGGAGCTTGGCCTTTTGGGTCAAACTATGCACTGAGGCAAAGCATGTGGGTGTTGAACTATAAGAATTCTCATTTTTCTTAGTGACTTCTTACGACTTCTAAGAAATTGTTTTTCACTGATGTGTGTTACAAAGCAAATTTTGATATTAGAGCAGGCCTTTTCCCTCCCCAATTAATGATATTTTTTGCCAGCGTAATAAAAGCCCAAAAAGACGCAGTGCTAGCAGAAGCCCAAGTAGGAGCAGAAGCAGAAGCAAGAGTTTGTCCCGGTCTCTCTTTAATTCTGCTATTTCTCTCGATGATTTTGCCTTGCATTGCTTAATTTCCCCAATTCAAAAGGTGTCGGTGTTATACTCAAATCTATTCGAGGTTTTTATTTTGGATCTGATTGGATCTTGGTCTGTCAGGTGAGCTCTGATTATTGTCAATTCATGAAGTTGTGGATGATGGTGACTGGTGAGTGCTACGAAGTTTGCCTAGTAAATTGACATTGGCCTTAAAAGACACCTATTATTTGGCTTGAAGAACTTGTTTATTGGCCTCCTTTGAATTGACCTCTTAGACGTCTACCTTTTATTCAGTGTTAGTCTGTATGAGAATTTAACGGACAGTAGCTTTCTGTGATACTGTTGAGTGTCGAATTTATGCTATTTGGTTCCTTCCGCTGGTTTATTCGGCATTGCCCTATCTAACACTATTGTAATTTTTTTTTTACTCTTATGGTTTATGTATCATTATTGCCGTTCTCTTTTGCGAACACCTTATTACCCACTTGTTATGATATATTTTGGGTTTAATTGGGTCGTCTTTGCATGACATTTGACTGCTAGCCTGCTAGGTGTAACGTACGGCGCTAATTTTTTATAATGATAATTATTTCTGATTTAAGATAATACATCATACATACAACTGATATTAGCATCAGTTTGGTTTATAATATTTTACATCATAAGAGGGTAGGACTCTTCAGTAGATAATACATATATATGCATCATATAAGTATGAGTTGCATTTCTAAGAGTGGGTTAACACCTACAGTCAAAAGTTAGGTTCATCTAAGATTTTATATGGTGTTAAAACAAAAAGAAAAATCTATGAAGTGTTACTTCTTATAGATATATTAATTTATAAACTCTATTATCCATGATGAAAAAAATTAGAATGATCAGGCAAAGGTCTCTTAAAGTGAATGAAAACACATACTTCCCCTGGTTAGGCATATAAATTTGCTGGAAAGTCAATCATGAACTTCAGAGTGAGTATTTTTTGAAATACTACATAATTTTGTGAGATAAAACTAAGTAAGAAGGTGCAAAACTAATTATAAGCTTTGAATTAATAGTTTTTTAGTCGTCACTTATATGAAAAATATTTTTTACTCTATTCAATTCTTTGTTTTTAAAATCATATTTAAGGGTCTAACATAAATTTGTTTTCTTATTATTATATTATTCTTATTTATTTATTTTTGAAATACTATATTACATAAGTTCAAATAATTTCATATTTTTGTTTCAAAGGAATAATCAAGGAAATAAGTATTTCAATATTTTCTTCTCTTCCTGTTTTTACGGCTGAAAATCCTTTTTCAAATAACTCTTACGGCCTTGACTCTCTCATTCTCAACTAAATGTGTAAGTTTAACTTTAATCAAGAGAAATTTTCTTAATAATTTTTAATTATGGCCATTATAAATTTTTTGCACATTGATTTACGTATTTTTATTAAATAACATTACATAAGTGCTTATTTCATAAAAAAAAATATATAACATAAAAGTAACTATTTTCTTATAATAAATCATTTGAAAAGAAAATCATCTACCTATATTATAAATAAGGCAAAAATATGAACTTTTTTTCATTTAAGAACAGTAAATAGCTATTTAATAATATTTATATTAATTCAACTAATGCCATATATATAAGCATCATTTTGAGAGTTATCAAGACGACTTTTAACAAATAAATAAATCTGATTAGAAGAGAATTAAAGAAATTGGTGAACAAAAATCATCATACAACTAATAGTCAATTACAATTATCTAGATCCTATAAATCAAATACTTAAAAATGATAAAAAAAAAAGAGAATTAAAGTAGAGTGATGGAAATTAATGGGTAGTCTCTCTCTTGGAGCACTCCAACCAATTAGAAAAGGAAAATGTTATTCTTATATTTTTTTTTAAGAATGTATTATTATTTACACTCTTTTTAAGAGATGTGATTGAATGAGAGAAAGTGATAAGAAAAAATATGTATAATAAATATTATTAGATAAGATATAAAAAGAAGTGAATGTACTATTTGATGTAAGAATATAAAAATTGATTAAAAAAGTAAATGGAGGCTGCCAAGCTATGGAGGCACGTTAAGAGTGTCCCAAATTGACACCTACAAAGCAGGTGTCATTTGAGTGTTGATTAACAGTACCCAAACACTCTAATTTTTCACCTTACTTAAGCCAACCTTTCTTCTCCCCCCTCATCAGAAACAATAACACAGCAACACCGACACAATGAGAGAGAGAGAGAGACGTGAGTGAGAACATAGAGAAGCAGTCAGAAAAAAAATCCTTTTTTTTTCAACCCTCAAGTAGTAAAAACAAATCAAAGGAAAATAACAATAAATAAAAGTAGTAAATAAAAATGAAATCTTTGAGTTCTTTAACCCTCAAGTCATTTTCAACCATTGTGTATTCTATTTCTTCATCAAAACTCATTTTTTTTTTGTATTATCAACACATGAAAGAGTAAATTAAGGTATAAATGAGATGAGAGTAAGAACAAAAATTCTAAAAGAATAGAAGAGGAAAATGGATTAAGAGGTACAAGTAGAAGAAATAAAGAAGAAAGAGCGAGTTTTTTGTAGTTTCTACATTTCTAGATAAATGTAACTCACAACTAAAAATGAGGAAGTTAGTTTTTGATTGAAAATAGTATGCTGCTGTGAAGAAGTTGAGTTTTTGAATTCTCGGTTGAGTGTAAGAAACAGAAGTATGTTTTCTATTAATTGAGTAGACATTTATGATAAGGAAGGTAGAAACAATTTGCCTTATATAATATAGTGACTTATTCAATAAGCCTCGTGAATTTTGTTAATTTCAAATCTATTGCTGACATTTGATTTTTCATATATCATTGTGCTTATCTTAATAATTTAATTTTTATCTTTAATTATCATTACTTTACTAATCAGATTTGTTAATTTGAGAATTTTTTTGAGACACTTATCGTGCTTATCTCCTCATCAACTAGATTTTTTTTATCTATGTAATTTTTTTTTTAGAATGTTACTCTAGGCGAGGTCTTATGGTTAGGTTACTTGGAAGCTCTGAACTGTCTTCCTTGATTTTTACTAACTTACCAAGAGTCATGAATCTGCATTAGGCTTTGCAATTTTCTTTTAAAATTTTGGAAGGAATTAGAACTTGATGCTTGATATTTTAAGTTGTATTTGGATAATCTAGGTAGGAAGGCACAACATTAATAGGACTGCTCTTATTCCAAACGAATTACCTTAGTAGATTACATATAACATTTAATACGGTTATCGGGTTTTTAATTTGAAAAAGTCAATCTGTACATCGATTCGTTCAATATTTTTGCACTTATGCCTAGTCAGTTTCGTTGAACTAAATTATGCAAAACGTCAGATACGGTTACATTTTGCCAATCAAATGCATGTATTAAATTCAGACTAGGAATAGAGAACCTATTGAAAATAATTTCATTTTTTTTATATATAATTTGTAATTTGTTTGACTTAAGTTTGTGTTTAAATTAATTTATTTTATATTTAAAATAACTTATAACTCAAATCTCACTGCAAGAGCTTTAAAAGAGAAATTCTTAAAAATTAAGCTTTATCAAGCATACACTAAATAACCACATTTGGTACTCTGTCACATTCATTCCATGTAAAGTTGGTCGTGTTCTTAAAGTATTTCACTTCTAGACCCATGGTATTTTTTTTTTTCGGTGAACAGGCCCATTGTATTCTTACCAGAGAGATGATCGTGTATTATCCTTCAAGCTGTGGTGATACCAATCAGGGTTATGAATTTCAGCAAGGCAAGGGTTGGTGTTTTTCCTTTTTAATTTTAAAACTCAGACAAGGCACATAGGTTTAATGTGGAAATTATATTATATTATTCATTCAACTTGGCAAAATTGCGGCTGCTAGTGCCATACAGGGACAAGTTGATTTGATCGTGAAATAGTAGCATTCAAAGTTGCCAACAGCGTTAAACTAGTGATCTGAACTAGACGAGACTGAAAGGGATGGAAAGGCATGGAATAATTTCTCCTTGGTTTTACTTTCCTTCTTTCTTTCATTGGTCCACCTAAGTTACTTTACTTCTCTTTTTTCTCTGTTGTGTCACTAATAATTCCATACCCAAAATAAATAAATTATAAATTATTAGTGGCTTACGTTTTTAGCTGGCCAACCTAACACATCAACAGCCATAAGTTTCATTCTGCCCCGTCTCTTATTTTTCTTAAATTCTTTGCACTAAATTTCAATAATAAAATATTTACATTATATGATTCCTTACAATTCTTTTACGAAAAATCTTACACTTATAGAGATATATCTATAAAAACTTGAATAACAAAAAATAGAAATAACAGCCGGCTGTAGAATACGACTGCACACACCGTCTTGTATTAAAATTAAAATCTGCGGCGGAGAGAAATAAAAAAGGCAAAAGTGAACAAAATAAAATAATAAAAGCAAAACAAATAAAACGGTGCAAATCTATCATCATTTCTCAGTTGAGTTGGGCTGTCACAGAGAAGAGAACAACCAACCTCTGTTACCAGAAATCCCAATCACCAAAGATGGCGGAAACCGTATTCTCAATGCTGACGAACGACATCGTCTTGAACATCTTCGCGAAGCTGGAGGACGATCCACGACATTGGGCTCGCGTGGCCTGCGTGTGCACCCGATTCTCCTCTCTGATTCGCGATTTCTGCTGGAAAAACAAGTGCTCCCAGTCCCTCCCTTCCCTCGTCTCCGATCTCCTTTCCTCCTCCGATTCCTCCGCCGGCTGGGCCTCCCTCCACAAGCTTTCCGTCTGCTGCCCCGGCCTCCTCCACTCTGGCGTCCTCCTCGACACCTCCGACTTCGGCCTCGACCGCGACCTCGGCCCCGACCACACTTACCAGCCCCTCAGATCCTCCCCGCGTGTTGATTCCGATTCAGGTGCTTCCGCATCTGAATCTGATTGCTGTTGGTCCCTTTTCGACGATTTATATTACGACACCGTTTACGACGCTTCTAAATCCAGATGTGTTTCTGATTCCGAACCCCAATTCCGCGAACGGGTCGACAGGGGTGTTTTACGTAATAAAAGGAGGAAGATTTGCAGGTCTTGGAGGTCGCATTTGGCTTCTGGGGTTTGGAACTTGAGCAGGGAGGAGGGGAGCAAGCTCCTCGCGAGGCAGTTTCGCGATGACTGTTTGTACATTTGTGATTGGCCTGGGTGCGTGCACTTGGAGGAGAAGAGAAAGTACAGGCTCTTCAGAGGGGTTTTCAAGAATTTCAAGCGAACACGGGTTTGGAGGACCATCAACGATGGGAACCGGAGGAAGATTGATATGGGTTGCTCGTTTTGTCAGTGTAGAGAGACTTGGGACCTGCACTCTGCCTTCTGTCTGAGGCGGGGTTTTGGGTACCATGATGATGGGGAGCCTGTTGTTCGAGCTTATGTTTGTGAAAATGGCCATGTCTCTGGGGCTTGGACCGATGTGCCCATGTACTCTTGATTCTGAATTTTTTAGACTGATGGGTAAAGTTTGGATTTTTCTTCAACTTTCTCATCGGTTTTTGAATTCATGCTGTTCTGTTTGGTTTAATAACTGAGAAGTCGTAGCATAACTTGTGCCAGCACCTTGCTACAATTTCTACATTCATTCTTTCTTTATGTGTCTGTATCTGACATTGTCCAAAGAAAGATCCTAGAAATGTTGAAACTTTAGTTGAAAGTAAGATGAGAAGGCATCGAGCAGGAAAAGTAAAGTATCATCATGGAATAAGATTTGAAGCTATGGTGTTAACTCGTCCTCCTAGTATAAGGGTGAATTGAATTGTTGTAAAAATCTTTGATTGGGCAATAGCATTTCATGTAAGAGTGGTCTCAGAATGTATTGTAGCATTTAATTCTTGAGAATAGAGTAGGGCATGCTACTGCTCTATAGATTATCTTGCTATGTTTTTATTTCGGTTAACCGTGTTGTGATTTCATAAATTTCTTGTGTATTTATATCTTGAGTCCCATAAATAGCAATTGCTAAAAACAAGTGACCAAAAGTTAATCTGGTTTCTTAGGGAGCGTTTAACATGTTCCCAAAATCTTTTTGAGCATTGATACTCCTTGGAATTTGCCTGTTACTACAGGTAACGTACTGTTGACTTATTGTAAAACCCAGATCCACCATTATTCCAGAACCAACATGAACAGAACCCGTACAACCATTATTCCAGTAATGGTTGGCGGCTCTGGCATCGGCAGCAAATGTTCTCTGTCGACGATGACTGTTCTCGGCTCCAGCATCAGCAGCACTTCGACTTTGTTGCCGGCTCCGGTGCCGTCGACGATGACTGTTCAAACCCTTTCACAGCCCACTTCAACTTTGTTGCCGGCTCTGGTTTGTCAGGTATCTGACGTGGCTGCTGGACAGTGGCTCACAATTTGGGTCTGTGTTGGTGGAAGATGGCTTTGGAGCTTGGTGGTGGAGGTGAAGAAGAAGGATTTTACAGAGAGAAAGAAAGAATTTGGCGAAAGAGTGGTGGTGAGGTGAGGGAAAGGGAAGAAATGATAAGTGTTTACCTGTTATAAAAGTTTTTGGTAATGAAGACCAGCCGTTGATCAATTTTTCCATAGAATCAACAGCTATCATCATGCGGAGCATCAATGCTCAAAAACTTTTTGGGAAAAACTAAACCATATATTTACATGGTAGTACATTGCATGTTTTTCCATGGAAGAGGGTGTTTTAACAATTTCCTTCTAGTGGTCAGTCTAAAGGTTATAAAAAGAAGAAATTTGGGTCCATATCAGATTGCAAATCATGCTTGTGCAATTGGTAACATCCTTCTGTTTGCAGAGTTTATGGCCTTCCATAATCCATATTTCAATTTTATGTTTCGCGAATATGTACTACTAAGTGAGGTGATGATCATCAGGCACTTCTTAGTGCTTGGATTATATTACTGTTTCTAATTTCTCTGTAGTTGTAGGATTGGAGAGGACAAGGATTTAGGTATATTGAGATCTGTTTAGGGTTGGCATTTTGGTTGATTTTATATAAATCTCTTATTGCTTTTGTCTGCGATTTATGTAATTCGTGCTTTCAGCTTATTTTGTACAAGGTTGCCAAGTCGTAACAAATGTTGTGGGACTTTCAACTGTTTCACTTCTATTTATATTCACCAAGAGAAAGAAATTTTAAGAAAGGAAAGGAAAATTGGGGTGAACTTCAGTATTGCTTTCTCTTGATACTAGAAATATGATGAATGTCAGTTTGCAGTTATTAGAATTTTGAATGTCTATATATATGCATTTTGTATGTAACGCTAACTTCAAATCTCTAATCTAGATAGGTCTTTTGAAGGGATATGGGACATCTAATGCTGTGGATCTTCAATCTTTGGCATAAGATGCACGTAGCATTGTTCTTCCTTGGCTTTACAATTTGCAATTGACTTTTTCTTTTGTGAGTTTAAAGATAAATGTTGGTCTATGTCAAAGGCCTGGTTTTGTGAGATATTTGGTTGATTTTGATAGTCTTCAGACCTCGGATTTCTAACTACCATGATGCTTGAGAGTCACAATATCATACTGGTTTTGAATTCTCTTTGAATCTAATTTTTGAGATGAACATGTGTGAAAGAGAGTAAGGGCATTAGGCAGATATCCTGTTTTTTACCATGTTGCAGTTTGAGTGAGAGGCAGGGGGTGGAGACTAGAGATACTAGAAAATACTTGCATGCATAAGAGGCTTGATAAATGATATGAAAGTGCTTTAATTAGTAATTTCTGTGGAGAGATATAACTCGGAAACTGGAAAGGAGATTCATTTGTTCAATTGTTTTTTCTTTTTTTTTTTTTGGCCATCATTTGTTAAATTGTTGGTTCAAAATTAAGGTGCAAATCTTAAAATACATCTTATGATAAGCAAATTCCAACTGTTAAGAGTACAGCAAATTAACGAAATACGGAATCAAGTAAAGCACGTTAGTTATACAGTACCATATTGTGCTAATTTAAGTAAATACATCATTCGTCGTGCTTATGTAAAGCTTCCACTTGTCTTGTTCTTCTTTAAAAAACTATCCTCTCTTCAAATTAGGTTATCTGAAACAACAGAGTTGGCAGTAATACAACATTGGAGGTCTAGAGGATAACAATGCATAAATTCAAGAATGGTTAGTAAAACGTCACTTGAGTGTAATTTAAGAGGTTCCTAAATTCTAAGCAAGAAGAGGCTTGCATACATACATACATGCACTACAGAAATAAATGTGAACATGAAATAATATTTTTTTGTGATGAGTCTCATATTAAGTAAATAAAAAAATTTAATGTGATATTTAAGTGATAAGTCATGAAATTTTCCCACTTAATGAACTAGTAAAAAAATTTAATGTGATACTTAAGTCAATAAGTTTTCCCACCTAATGAATTAATCTTTTAAGTTAGATTCTCAATCGTTTTTAATGCTCCAAAATGGTTTTGGAACATCAATGCTCTACTTTGATAGCCGTTGATTTTGTTAGAAAAATGATTGAAAAATGATCAATAACTGAGAATCACCACTTATAAATTGTTCAACAAGTTAAAATGTCAAAATTATCAATTTACTGATTTATCTTTAAAAAAATAAAAATTACAACTTTCATCTCTTTCTCTCTCCAACTTTATTTTCTTTTTTTTTTCTCTCCAAATTCGTCACCACCGATCACCCCAATCCTATCGCTGTCGGATCCGCCGCGCCGCCATACCAACAAAGATCCACAACTTTCTTCTTCCCCAACACCCTCGTCCCATAATTGGAGGTGGAGTTAGGGTTCTGATTCAAATTGGGGTTGAATTCCTGATTACCAGCCTTCCCATACAGCTTAGACCCAAGTTGCGCCACACTCAACCCAATTGGAATTCCAATCCTAAACCCTCCACCACTGGCACCGCCAACAGAACCACCAAATCCGTTCCTATACAATTTGTTCAAGCTCCTCGTGTTAGATCAATGGCCGTTCTTGATTTCTTCATACAAATCTTGATCTTCATCGTCATCGTTGTGGTCAACGTCATCTCTGTCGTGGCTATTAGAATCGTTCTCGGGTTTGACCGGGGAAGGACCCTTCTCCATGGAATCTATGAGCTTGAAGTGGATCCAGGAAGAGTTAAAGTGGGAGACGGGGAGGGAGCGAGAGCGCTGGATCTCGATGCGGTAGCATTTATGGAGCTTCTCCATCTTGTGGCGGCATTGAATGAGGTTTTTGGGTGGGGAGGCTTTGGGGCAACGCTAGTAGACTGCGTCAGCGACCTCTTGCCAATGGGTAACCTTGAGGTTTCCACGATTGAGAGAGTACTGCCAAAACTCAACTGCACCGCTCTCCTACAAAGAACTGTAAAAAATGATGCACCAGGCCTCAATCCATCATTTAACATACTCAAAGGACTAACTAGCAATAATATAAAATATTAGGGGATAATAACTAAATAATAAAAAAATGGAAGTGACCTGCAATAACAAGTAATTTCTCTTAGAGCATAGATGTTCAAAACTTTGTTAGAAGCATTGTAAATGTCTCCTAGATTCTCATTGTATACTTAACATTTTCCTTTTGAGTGTGTTTGGAATGAATAAAAATAAGAAATGATTTGATTTGATTTGATTTGAATTAATTTGATTTGATTTGATTTAGAAATCAAATTTTGTGTTTGGAACTTAAAAAAAAATAGAATTTGAATTGATTTATAAATCAAATTTTATGTTTGGAATTCATTAAAATAAAAATTGATTTGATTTAATTTTATTATTTTATATTTTAACCCTTATGAGAGGTGGTTAGAGGTAGTTATTAAGGGTAAAATAGTCTATTCATTTCAAATCAAATCAAATCCTAACAAATTCTATCAAAATTGATGGAATTTCTAAAACAAAAGAATGAAATTCATGTGATTTTAGAAATCAAATCATTTCTTATTTTTTAACATTTCAAACACAAAATTTAATTAAATTTGATTTACAAATCAAATTATTTCCTATTTTATTACATTCTAAACACACTCTTTGGTTGTGTTTGGAATGAATAAAAATAAGAAATGATTTGATTTGATTTGATTTAAAAATCAATTTTTGTGTTTGGAACTTTTAAAAAAAGGATTTGAATTGATTTAAAAATTAAATTTTGTGTTTGGAATTCATTAAAATGAGAATTGATTTGATTTGATTTTATTATTTTACATTTTAACCCTTATAAAAAGTTGTTAGAGGTAGTTACTAAGGGTAGAATAGTCTATTTATTTCAAATCAAATCAAATCCTAACAAATCCTATCAAAATTGATAGAATTTCTAAAACAAAAAGAATGAAATCCATGAGATTTTAAAAATCAAATCATTTTTCATTTTTAAATATTCCAAACACAAAATTTAATTAAATTTGATTTACAAATCGAATCATTTCTTATTTTTTTATATTCCAAACACACTCTTTATATTTTACAAATCAAATCAAATCCTATCTTTATGTTTCTTTTAAAACGGGAGTTGAATTTGTACTAGAGTGCATGTGATTATGATATGGTCTCTCTGGTTCTCTACTATAATAATCTTAACATCTCGGGAATGGATCAAATATGAGACGGTATTCCGAATACAACTATTTTGACTTCTTATAAGTTTCAAAAATATTGTCAAGTGCATGAATAGTTTAATCTATCAAATACAAGGGTTGATATTATGAAAATTGAGTTAAATTTTAGGTAATTGAATTGATGAATTAATTAAAGTTCAGGATTTATTAGATTAATTTTAACATTAATTATGTCAAATATTTTATTTTCAATTAATTTGTCTTGTGAATATATGTCAACAAAACTTATATATAAGAAAAAATATTAATTAAGCAATAAAAACAATCAAGGATTGTATGTTTTGTTTTTCTAGTTAACTTTAATTTATTAAATCATTAATTGTATTCCTAATTAATATCTAATTACAATCCATACTTAAATAGGACAAACAAATTCAAAATATGATAAAAACATGATTAAATTCATCTAAAATTTTAGATACTAAATGATAAGCAAATAAAACTAAATATTAAATATCATAAAACTAGATCATAAAAACTCAACATATTCAATGACAACACCTCTTCTTTATATTTTCTGCAAAATAACACAATTAATCAACTATTAATTCATTTCATAAAAATAATCAGTAATATCATTTATATTGGAATAGGATGAACCTCATTGAATGAGACATCCAACGGCAAAGCTCTCCCACACAGTAGCTTCCTTGTGTGGTTCGGCTTCGGCTTGTTTCGGGATTTTGCTTTGGCAACTGAACCAGGAGTTCTTTCAGTCATTGTCTAAATGCTTATAATTTTTTGATTTTGGCCTTTAAATGCTTGTGATTAATTTAGGACATAAGTTCGTAAAGGAGTCGGTTGGGCTTCTTTATTATTATCTTTGACAATACAAGTTGAAATAAGGTTAGCTGGGTTAGATTTTTCTAAATAGATTTAAGTTTGTTTTATAAAATATCGACATGAACTTAATTTATTATTTATTATATATTTTTTAAATTTAACTTAACTTATTTATAAAAATATAAAAATTTAATCTGTCTCAAAAGTTTATTATATGAAATCATTGTTTAAAAAGTTAAATTTTTAAATAATGTATCACTTTTAACGAAATAATAATATTTTATATAAAATAAATATACTATATTGATATATAATTAATAAATTATATAAATATTATAAATTCTTAATTATATATAAATATTAAATAAATAGATCAACTTAATAAGTTTAATAGACTTTTTTAAAACTCAAACCTTAACCTATACTATTAAAAAGGCATTGTTAAAAGTATAAATTCTAACTTATTTATTAAATAAGTCAAGTCTAACATATTTATGTTAAAAATAAATTAAATTTAAGTTCTTAATGAGTCACTTAACCTACTCTCACTCTATCCTTCAATAAGATATAGATTTTTTTGAAGAAATATCAATACAATAAATAATTATTGAGTCACATAAGTGAGTTAAGTTCTTATATAATTGTGAATTGATCTTTATCCTATACAAAATTATTTTGATCAATCTAATCATTAAAGTACGCATAATTATAATATTAATTTTACATGTCAGATTTTAAAATCTCAAATAATATAAGTATATGATTATTAAATGACTGATATTTTTATCAAGCTAAAAACTATATTATATTATAACTAAAATATTTCGATGGAAATGGAATACAAATTTTAAATTCTCCAAGCCTTTTTGATAAAAAAAAATTCTCCAAGCCTCACTGGATTTTTGAGATCTCAAGACATGAAAGAGTTGACGCTATGCATGATGCAAGCAATATTCCAGAAAGTGTCGCATTCGGAGCATACGTGACGACAATTACAACTTACAAGAATTAAATGAAGCAGTAGTACTCTGGGGTCAATTTCGTTGCTGCTTGCCAGTTTGACTAAACTGCCGCTGTGCACACTACAGTTTCAATAAATGGAGCCAAATCCAATCCATATAATTGTCATTAATTATTAAGTTAATGTTATATATATAAGAAAAAAAGAAGAATTTTACTAATAAATATAGTAACGACACTCATTCAAAAATTTAAAATAGCAAGTGTTAATTAAAAATTAAAGTATTTAATATCTTAAAAATTTTTAAAAAATATTTTTAATTAATACTTATCATTTTAAATTTTTTAACAAATAATAAGTGTATTATTAGCAAAATCTATAAAATAATGTTTATATATATATATATATAGGTATAACTAATGGTGAGATGAGTTTTTATTACAAAAAGATGAAAAGAAAGAAATCTTAACTATACAACCATACATGTGAATGGTTAAGATTAAAAGTTACTTAAAAGTCATGTGGCCACTTAAAAAATCACATATATTTATATTCTAATCTTAACTATTAAATGTAAGATTGATGGTCCAATATTTCTTCCTCTCATCTCTTATAATAAATACTCCTCTTACCAGAAGATCTCATATATATTATATATATATATATATATATATATATATATATATATATATATAGGAGGATCAACTTACACCAGAAGTTGATTTTCTCTTCACTTCATTTTAAATTTAGATCTACTTTCATCTAATTGTTATTTTTAATGATATATAAATATATATATATATATATATATATATAATATATATACACACACACACACACATTGAAAATAAATGTAACCAGAAAAAAAATTTTCTCTTTCATTTTCAGTTGTTAGATCTACTTTCATCTAACGATTATCTTTAATCCTCAACCATTATATATATATATATATATATATATATATATAAATATATATATAGGATATTCTTCCTATATATGATATATATATGATGTTTATTGTAGAGAGTGATTGAAGAGATGTTGATCAGTAAATGTTGACCATTAAATCTACGATTTAATAACAAGATTAAACAAAAATACGTATGTGATTTTTTAAGTGGTCATTACACGACATTTAAGTAACTTTTAATCTTGATCATCTATATATAGTTATATGGTCAAAATTTACTCTTACCATCTTTTTTAATAAAAAAACTCTCTCTACTAAGTATCATATATATATATATATATATATATATATATATATATTCATAAAACAATAATCTCTTAGAAGACACAGAGCCGTGAACGTCATAGGCGAAATAAAAATTCAACAACGGCATCTACCCCAAAGAAAAAAAAACAAGGACATGGCAGATGGCCCACCCCTTTGGCTTACTGGATGTTGATTTCCTTTGCCTCTCTAGCTGTAATGAATGCTGGGATAGTTGAGGTGTCCACAGAATCAGAAACATAGACGACGGTGAAGGAGTTAAATTTAATTCTATAAACTTAGACCAATTATAAATATAAAATTATAACATATTAAATAAATTATATTCAAGAAATCGATTAAGAATGTGTATTTGATATAGTTTCGTAATTCATTATTGTTCAGTGAAGAAATCAAGAAAATTTACGTGTGTGAGAGAAACTACCCTCAATCCTAGTAGGTTTTCTATGCGTACAAAAAAATTGCTTAATGGGAAAATATTTATAACTTACCGCAGGATGAGAGTAGAGATTTCTCAACGGGCATAAATGAATAAATTTCAAACCCATCACTGCTATTCACAACAAAAGCCCAAATATAATATTCATAAATTGACCAAGTCTTCACATTATAAATATAATTCCATAATTAATATATTAATGATTTAAATAATATTTTAATTATTAATTAATGCTAATCCACATAACATATATTTGAATTAAAATTTAACAATTCTCTCACTTGGATAGCATTAGTCAATCATTAAAATATAAGAATCATTAACACTATAATACTAACTATGGTCAAAGCACATGTTAACCAACAGTCTTAGAAATATAAGCTTTAACGCTGTAGAAATAGTATCCGATAGAGAAGTAAATCATACATGTTAAATGCTCATATTTCACGTAAAGAATAATGAATATGGAAAAACATAATTAATTAAGAGAAATATGCAATCCAAGAATAATCCAAGCATCTGAAAATCTTATAAGAGATATGATAATAAAAGTGACGTCATCTCATACATATCTCATAAGGATGATAATAAGTAAATATAAAATTTGACTCCCACTAACCTAAAATATCAAAAGACTTAACTAAACTCATATGAAATTTCACGTGATTGATTGAAAAAGCTCCAACAGCTAAGCTTTTTAGTTAGTGGATCTATTAACATGTTTTTTGTAGTAAGATGCTTTCAATTTGAGTCTGAAATCGCTAGAATTTTCTCTCTAACAAACAGATATTTAATATCAAAATGCTTTAAGCGAGAAGAGCTTTTGTTGTTTTGAGAGAAATGCACAGCAGCAGTATTGTCGCAATATATTACAAGTGGCTTAGATATGCTTTCAACAACATGAAAGCCAGAGATTAAGTTTTTTAGCCACATCGCTTGACAAGTAGCTTCATAACAAGCGACATACTTTGCCTCCATGGTAGAAGTAGCTGTAAGAGTCTGTTTGACACTCTTTTAAGAGATAGCTCCTCCTGCCATCATAAAAATAGAGCCGGAAGTAGACTTTCGGTCGTCAGGGCAACCTACGAAATCAGAATCAGAATAACCAATGACCTGAAGTTGATCAGACTTCTTATAGGTCAACAAATAATCCTTGGTTTCCTGTAAATATCTCATGACCTTTTTCACGGCTTTCCAATGACCCAAACCTGGGTTGCTCAAGTATCTCCCTAAAGCATTAACAGCAAAAGCAATATCGGGACGAGTACAAACTTGAGCATACATTAAACTGCCAACAGCGGAAGCATATGAGACCTTTTTCATTTCAACTATCTCTATATCATTTTGAGGACATTGGGATTTAGAGAGTTTATCACCTTTTTGAATAGGTGCAGCACATGGGGAGCAATAATGCATGTTAAACCGCTTGAGGATCTTTTCAATATATCTTCTCTGAGACAATCAAAGAATGCCACGTGACCTATCGCAGTAAATCTGGATGCCTAAAACAACTGAAGCATCACCAAGGTCCTTCATATCAAAGTGGCTACTCAATATCAGTTTTGTTTCAGTCAAAAGTTTAACGCAGCTGCTAGCAAGAAGAATATCGTCGACATATAGAACAAGAATTATAAAATTGCTCCCACTAGTCTTCAAATAAATGCACTGATCTGAGGCATTTTCTTTGAAGCCAAAAGAAGTGACAACCTGATCAAATTTCAAATATCATTGCCTGGATGCCTGTTTCAGTCCATAAATGGACTTTTTAAGTCTGCAAACCAAATGCTCCTTACCTGTCTCAACAAAACCCTCAGGTTGAACCATATAAACATCCTCGGCTAGATCTCTATTCAGAAAAGTCGTTTTCACGTCCATCTGGTGAAGTTCTAAATCAAAGTGAGCAACCAAAGCCATAACAACTCGAAATGCATCTTTTGTAGAGATCGGTGAGAAAGTCTCCTTATAATCAATGCCTTCTCTTTAGCTATAGCCTTTTGCTACTAGTCTAGCTTTGTACCTCTCAACTCTACCATCTGGACTACGCTTGGTTTTAAAAACCTATTTGCACCCAACGGGTTTACAACCAACTGGCAATTCCACAAGATCCCAAACAACATTATGAGACATAGAAGACAATTCATCATGCATAGCATTCAGCCAATCGGAAGCATGAGAGCTAGAGATTGCCTCCTTAAAGGTTATAGGATCGTCGTCATCATGGAGATCAAACTCGTGCTCCTGAAGATACACTACATAGTCATCTGGTATAGAAAGCCTTCGTACTCTCTGAGATCGCCTTAATGAGACTACTTCAGGAATGTCATCTGGTTCCTATTCATCAGCTGGTGGTGCCACTACATCATCTTCTCCTCGAAGAGCCTGATCATCATTATGATTGACTGGAACCATGATATCTATAGGAAGTGAAACAATCGGTACAGGAACTACGGTCCGATCTTCTTTAAGAGTGACTGGTCGTGGTGTATGGCTCCCACTATCCAAATCATCCTCAAAGAATATCGCTCGGTCAGACTCGATGACTCGCATAGAGTGAGAAGGATAATAGAATCTACAACCTCTAGAGCCCACGCAGTAGCCAATGAAGAAGCTGCTAACAGTCTTAAAATCAAACTTTTTCTGCTGAGAATTATAAGGTCTAACTTCTGCCTTACAACCCCACACATGAAAGTGTTTCAAACTCGGCTTCCTTCCAGTCATCAGCTCATAGGAAATTTTTGGTACAGACTTGCTGGGTACACAGCAGTCTTCAAAGCACCTCCCCAAAGAAAAACTGGCAATGATGAATGGCTCAACATGCATCTCACCATATCCATAAGCGTGCGGTTACGTCTCTCTGCAACTCCATTCTGCTCAGGAGTACCAGGCATAGTATATTGAGCTTCAATTCCACATTCATCGAGAAATCTGGCAAACGGTCTTGGATTTATTCCAGTTTCATCATATCTACCGTAATACTCACCTCCTCTTTCAGACCTCACACATTTGATCTTCTTTCCTGTCTTCAATTCAACAGTAGCTTTGAAGGATCTGAAGGCTTCCAAAGAACCAGATTTTTCTTGAGAAGATCTATCCAACCGAATCGGGAGAAGTCATCTATAAAGGTAATAAAATACCTATATCCACCCATGGCAGTGGGTGTAATAGGTCCACACATGTCTGTGTGAATCAACTGTAGCACATCATCACACCTGTTTGCTCCTTTATTCCTAGTTTTGGCAGTGAACTTGCCTTTAACACAATCAACGCATGTATCAAAATCAGAGAAGTCAAGGTTATGAAGAATACCTTCCCTAATCAGTCTTTGAATTCGAGGCCTAGAGATGTGCCCCAAGCGTTTATGCCATAGCATAGAAGAACTCTCATCAGTCCTACTACGCTTACTTCCAATAACAGAATTAACAGACATATCATTTAAATTCAGCATATATAGCCCATCACACAAAACTCCTGAACCAACGACAACGGAATTAAAACAAGCAACAACTTTTCCATTACCAAACTCAAAAGTGTAGCCACATTTATCCAAAGCTGAAACTGAAATCAAATTCCTTCTCATGGAAGGTACATAAACAACATCTTTTAATAATAAAGTATGTCCAGAAGATAAATACAAGGTAACTACTCCTATTTCTTCTACTGGTACTCTAGCTCCATTTCTCACAATGATCTTGGATTCAGCATTACTTGGCTTCCTCAGGCTTATGAACCCCTATAAAGAATTCACAACGTGAATAGTTGCACCTGAGTTAAACCATTAAGTATTGGAAGCAACATCAATCACATTTGATTCAAAACAAGCTAGAGCTAGGAGTGTACCTTGCTTCTCAAGTTTCTTCTTGAGAATGTAATAAATATCCACTTTATGACCATACTTCTTGCAATACTTGCAGTTTCCCTTAAAGAAATACTTCTTAGGCTCTAAGTGTTGAGATGCCTTCCCTCCTTTCTTCTTATCATGTTGAAACTTGCCTTTGTAACATTTCTTTTTCTCATTTTTAGTACCAGAAGTAAAAGCAACAAATTGAACACCGTGTGATTTCCCTTTCCTTATAGATTCCTCTTCTTGAGAGACAATAGCAATCATTTCATCAACTGTCCACTCATCTTTTTGAGTGTTATAAGAGGTCTTCAAAACATCAAATTGAGAAGGGAGCAACTCCAGAACCTGCCAGATCAGATAACTCTCACCGAGATCAACCTTAAGAGACTTCAGTTTATTAAAATAATGCACTAACTTCATGATGTGCTCACGAACTCCACCAACACTATCATATTTAGTCTTCTCAATCAAAGAAAGATATTGACCCTTCTGAGCTTTATCAAAAGTCGTGAATTTCTCACCAACATATTTCAGAAATTCCTTAGCCTTCTCGTTGTCTGGAATGCTCTGTCTAATTGACTTCTCCATAGTGTATTTCATCACCTTAAGACATACCCTGTTTGAGTGCTTCCATTTTTCACAAAAAACCTTTTCAGCAGCAGTGGACTCAGTAGTAAGAGCAGCAGACTCTTCTTCTCTCAAAGCCAAGTCCATATTAGTGATAGCCAAATAAAGATCCAAAGATTCTTTTCAATCTTCAAAGTTAGTCCCATTCAAAGTCTTGACAGAAGTTAATTGTATGGGCAAAGAAGCTGGCATGAAAACAACAAAAGGAAACATTTAATATGCACGATGTTATCATACAACAAGAGAATTAAATGGTTCCGTATGCACAGCCAAACAAGCCCTTTAGAAAATTTTTTACTTATCATGGTCCCGCCTAAGGGTCCCGAACCATAATAAATAAGAAATATAATAATACAATGCACAAATCTTATATCACCAAAAATTTCTAATACCGATAGGGTACTCGAAAGATAATTGACATAAGCATAAATCTAACCGCACATTGTACAATAACAAATTTCATTAATAACAACACACCGATAGGATGTAATTACTATTAATGCAATAAAAAATTATGATTAAAAAAATTAATTATTCAACACACACAATTTGTACAATTATACCCACGATAGGTGAGCTCACAATTATACAAATTATCAGCAATTATGCTTAATAGAATATGATAAACTCATATTATGTATAATAATAAAAATTCAATTTACATATAAATCAAAAATAATTTCATGATTATAATACATTAATAGAGAGAGTATCATATACCAAAGAACCATTAACAAAATAATAAATCTACCAAATAAAAAAAAAAGAAAGAATAAGCAGAATAGATCTCACAAATATTTCAACAAGAATGGATAGAAAAGAATGGCAGACACGTTTGCTCTAGCAAAAGCCAACTTGCTTTCTTCTTTGGAACATGACTAATGTACTTTGATCAATAAGAAAGCAACACCGAAAGGTCAGTGCACCTGGACCTCCTACAACGTCCTTCTCCAATTGCCGCTGAATAGTTTAAATGTACCATTTTTTTTAATTTTTTTTTTTGGTAAATTTATTATTTCCCTTCACTCTCACGTGAAGTTACGAAGGTTTCGTTAAAAATAATTCTAACAAATCACACAATAAAATGACATAATATTTGGTTATATGAATCAATATTCACTGACAATAAAAACCCCTAAATTAATTTGATTAATTCAGTCAAAATAAATCCAATAGAAATTAGGGTTCATAAATCAATTATATTGGCCATATATGCTATTTGTCCATCTAAATAAGCAAATGCTTTTGCAGCTTTGCCTGGAACGTCGAATCAGAAAAACAATATAACGTCTATATATTATATGCAAATTTCACAACGCTTGTAGATATATGTATAGGTTAAAGAACTAAGCAAGCAACAAAATCGAGAAAACATATTTTGTAATAGCCATAATCTGTATCTATTTGTCTCTGATACCAATTGAAGGATTTAAATTTAATTCTATAAACCTAGATCAATTATAGATACAAGATTATAACATATTAAACAAATTATATTCAAGAAATTGATCAAGAATGTGTACCTGGCATAGTTCCGTAATCCATTGTTGTTCAGTGAAGAAATCAAGAGAATTCGCGTGTGTGAGAGAAACTGCCCTCAATCCTGGTAGGTTTTCTGTGCGTACAAAAAACTGCCTAATGGGAAAACAGTTTATAACTTACCAGATGAGAGTAGGGACTTCTCAACGGGCTACTAAATGAATATTTCAAACCCATCACAAGCTATTCACAACAAAAGCCCAAATACAATATTCATAAATTGACCAAGTGCTACATTATAAACATAATTCCATAATTAATATATTAATGATTTAAATAATATTTTAATTATTGATTAATGCTAATCCACATAACATATATATTTGAATTAAAATTTAACAGATAGAACCAGAAAAATATTTGAGCCTTGCTTTCACGCTAACACTTTTACTTCTGAACTTCGGTGTGGGAGTGCTGAGTGCTGACAAGTATAGCAGAGATGACTTCTCTGTTGATTTTGTTTTTGGTTCAGCCACCTCTGCTTATCAGGTGGGTCTTTCTCCATTCTGAATCTTTCTCTTTTATCCGAAAGCATTTCAGTTTAGCAAATTAGTGAATATGGTGCTAAGATGAATGTACAATTATCTATATTCTTATTATTATGCATTTTGTATGTAATGCTAACTTCAAATCTCTAATCTAGATAGGTCTTTTGGAGGGATATGGGACATCTAATGCTGTGGATCTTCAATCTTTGCCATAAGATGCACATAGCATTGTTCTTCCCTGGCTTTACAATTTGCAGTTGACTGTTTCTTTTGTGAGTTTAAAGATAAATGTTGGCCTATGTCAAAGGCCTGGTTTTGTGAGATATTTGGTTGATTTTGATAGTCTTCAAACCTCGGATTTCTAACTACCATGATGCTTGAAAGTCACAATATCATACTGGTTTTGAGTTCTCTTTGAATCTAATTTTTTAGATGAACACGTGTCAAAGAGAGTAAGGGCATTAGGCAGATATCTTGTTTTGTACCATGTTGCAGTTTGAGTGAGAAGCAGGGGGTGGAGACTAGAGATACTAGAAAATACTTGCATGCATAAGAGGCTAGATAAATGATATAAAGTGCTTTAATTAGTAATTTCTGTGGAGAGATATAATTCTGAGAGTCCGTTTGGATAGTGGAATTGAAATTAAAATATAGAATTTTAATTTTAATTCCAATTCTGACAGAATTAAAATTGACTCAGAATCTTAAATTCTATGTTTGAGTTGTACAAAGATTTAAGACACATAATTGAAATTCTAAATTCAATTCCAATTCTATGATTTTGATGTATGATCCAAAAATTCAATATATATATATATATATATATATATATATAATTGTAATTAAAATATTTTACATTAAATACTTGTAAGGACACGGTCCATATCTTTTGCCCATTTTAGATATGGCTTTGCCTTATTCTTATTTTTGCAAAATTTATCTTTCTCCATCAACTAGTAAATAAAACAAAGACAAGTACAATTAAAAAGTAATGCATAAAATAACTTAATAAGAAAAAATTAGATATATTTATAACATAGCATAATTCACTTATTAATATAATTACTGCAAAAGGTCTTGCAATAAGTAAAGTAATACATCATAAATTATCCACGCCTAGCTTGGTAGTCATTGAACATTTCAATGACCAAATTATCTCTAAATGTTGTCCACTCATGAGTAACTTCTACAGATCTTATGACATCGTCCTCATCTTGCTCCTCCTCTACCATTGTTTCAGATATTTCTGCAACTACCTCGTTTAACAACAAATCATCCTTTTCTTGTTATTTGTCTCGAATGTAATTGTGCAATATACAACAAGCATTGATAATTCGTACTTGTGTTTATGAATTATTATAATGACAATGCATATATCTCTTTTAAGAAAATAAACATAGTTTAATTATACCTGAGTTTTTATGTCAAAAAAAGATTGTGTACACAATATGACCCATCGTTTCTTCAACAAGCCAAATGTTCTCTCTATTACATTTCTTGTTGAAGAATGACGAAGATTAAATAACTCTTTATATGTTCTTGGACTATTACCATATCTTGACCATTCATTAAGATGGTAGTGTGTGGAACGATAAGGAGCTAGAAATCCAGGGCCATTGGTATATCCTGCATCTACTAAGTAATATTTCCCTATAAAAATAGATAATTAATGTTAGTCATTGAATGATTATAATTTAATACAATTATAAGTTTGAAATTGTCACCATTTGGTATTATAAATGGGTTTGCTCTTGACATGGCACTACGCAAAACTCTGGAGTCTGATGATGAACCTTCCCATCTAGGTAAGACATATACATTTGTAGTAATTTGTTGTTTCCTATTCCTATATTTACCTTGGTCTTTAAATGGAACAGTAACTGCAACATGTGTTCCATCTAAGACTCCAATACAATCCTATTAATATATTAATATCAAATTTAGTGTATGACATTGTACTCAAATTATTTATTTTGACCAACATATTTCTTACCTTAAACCACTTCCACTTGTCATCTTCTATAACTTCAGTTGTAAGGTGTGAATTTTTTATGTACTCTTTGGTTAGGCCAATAATTGCTCTGAGAACTTCACCAAAGCGTCTACTAATGGTCTCTATAGAACGAATATAAGTACCTCCGAGAATTCTCATTTTTAGACCATAAGCTAAAATAAGTAAAAACATTGCAACAAATTCTTCTGCAGTTACATGATGAGTATCATGTAATCCTCTCTTTTGACGTAAAATGTTACAAAGCTCAAAAAAGGCATGCTTAGTGAGACGTAATTGATTATAACAATTTTCATCATTACCATGATATAATCGTCTCAAAAGCATTCTTCTTTCCAAGTCATTGTCATTCTCCTCTCTTAACTCTCTAGGTATGAATCTTTCATTATACCACGAAGCTATTGCGGCCACAGTAATAACAATTCCCTCTAAAATTAATTTTGTTTTTTTGCTTGTCTCATATCTTCACTGGTTGATGAATTAGTTTCTAATATTCTTCCTGACATCTAAAAATTCAACCATTAAGCAAATAAATTATAATATGGCTAAGCAAATCAATTATAACAAGTAAACACAAATCACAAAAAGAACAAGAAATTGAGAACATCTTTCAACAATCATAATAATGAAGTAATAAGTTATACATGATTAAAGAGAGCAAATGCTCTACTAACACGTCCCTGAAAATGGCAATTCATTGATTAAAGCAAATAAACAATTGAAATGTTGATATTGGAAAAAGTTCACAAATGCCTTAAAAACTCAACGTATAAATGGGTTCTGGTATTTTGTACACATTTTTTTGGGAATTTTTAGACTATTCAGCATTTCAATATATTGAGATGCTAACTTGTTGTCATTGCCCTGCCATATGCTTGCATTTCAGTACTTATTAATTCTACAAAGAAGATTAGGCATTCAATTCAATACCCGAACAAAAGCATTGTCAATTTGCATAGACAAAGGCATTAAACTCGAAGCCTTCTAAACAACAAAATAATAGACCAAAGCATTGCCGCTCCTCCATCAAATCAGCATAATCTCACTCTTTGTTCTTATTTTTTTTTAACTTTTCATTTAAATTAGAGCAAAAGGTTCCTTTAGAACAAAATGCAAAAGCAAATAAAATAATTCCTAAAGCCAAAAGAAAGCAAAATTTTCCCACCTAAAAGAGTATAGCAGTGAGGAGAAATTGACCTTGGACACGCATTGAGATGGATGAGCAAGGCAGGGCTATGATTCGGTCTTAGACTCAGGCGCGGCTGGACGTGTTGCAGTCTGAACTCTGCACATTGAGTTTGAGAGGACAACACATCGAGTTCGTGAAATACGATTATAATTCCAAAGTGTGGAATTGGCAATTTTTAGGATATGAGTTAAGAATTGAGAATGAGTTGGATTAGTTATTTTTAAATTCTATGGAATTGTAATATGAAATTATGATTCTAATTCAAAAAAAGACTTCCAAACATAAAAATTAAAATTAGTAGGCTCAATTCCAATTTCAAATGCCAATTTCATATTCAATTCCAGACACCAAACATGGTGTAATGGAAACTGGAAAGGAGATTCATTTGTTAAATTATTATTTATATATTTTTTTTGCCATCATTTGTTAAATTGTTTCTTTTTTTTGCCATCATTTGTTAAATTGTCGATTCAAAATTAAGGTGCAAATCTTAAAATGCATTTTATGATAAACAAATTCCAACTGTTGAGAGTATAGTGAATTAACAAAATATAGAATCAAGTAAAGCACATTAGTTATACAGTACCATATTGTGCTAATTTAAGTAAATACATCATTCGTCGTGTCTATGTAAAGCTTCCACTTGTTTTGCTCTTCTTTAAAAAACTACCCTCTCTTCAAAATAGGTTATATGAAATAACAGAGTTGACAGTAATACAACAATGGAGGTCTAGAGGATAGCAATGCATAAATTCAAGGATGACTAGTAAAACGTCACTTGAGTGTAATTTAAGAAGTTCCTAAATTCTAAGCAAGAAGAGGCTTCCATACAAACATACACACATTATATCAATAAACGTGAAAATATAGCAATATTATTCTATTATGAGTCTCATATTAAGTAAATAAGAAAGTTCAATGTAGTATTTAGGTGATAAGTTATAGGGTTCTCTTACCTAATGAACTAGCTAATAAAAAAACACAATGTGATACTTAAGTCAAGAGATTTTCTCACCTAATGAATTAGTTTTTTAAGTTAGATTCTAATAGTGTACTTAACTCATAACATTTTTCTTTTATGTTTCTTTTAAAACGGGAGTTGATTATATACTAGAGTATATGTGATTATTATGTTATGATCTCTCTGATTCTCTACTATAATCTTAACATTTTAGGAATGGATCAAATATGAGACGGTATCCTGTATTCAACTATTTTGACTTCTTATAAGCTTCAAAAATATTGTCAAGTGCATGAATCAAATACAAGGGTCGATATTATGAAAATTGAGTTAAATTTTAGGTTATTGAATTGATGAATTAATTAAAGTTCAAAATCTAGAATAATTTTAACATTAATTATGTCAAATATTTTATTTTCAATTAATTTATCTTGTGAATACATATTGACAAAACTTATATATAAGAAAAAAAAATATTGATTAAGCAATAAAAACAATCAAGATTTGTATGTTTTGTTTTTCTAGTTCACTTTAATTTGTTAAATTATTAATTGTATCCCTAATTAATATCTAATTACAATCCATACTTAAATAGCACAAACAAATTCAAAATATGATAAAAACATGATTGAATTTATCTAAAATTTTAGATACTAAATGATAAGCAAATACAACTAAATATTAAATATCATAAAACTAGATCATAAAAACTCAACATATTCAATGACAACAACTCTTCTTTATATTTTCTGCAAAATAACACAATTAATCAACTATTAATTCATTTCCTAAAAATAATCAGTAATATCATTTATATTGGAATGTAATAATGCTTAATTTTAATAATAAAAATATATAAGGATGAACCTCATTGGATGAGACATCCAACGGCGAAGCTCTCCCACACAGTAGCTTCCTTGTGTGGTTCGGCCTCGACTTGTTTCGGGATTTTGCTTTGGCAATAGGGCCAGGAGTTCTTTCAGTCATTGTCTAAATGCTTATAATTTTTTGATTTTGGCCTTTAAATGCTTGTAATTAATTTAGGACATAAATTCGTAAAGGAAGCGGTTGGGCTTCTTTATTATCTTTCACAATACAAGTTGAAATAAGTTAAGCTGGGTTAGTTTTTTCTTAAATAGATTTAAGTTTACTTTTTAATTTGACTCAAAAGTCTATTATATGAAATCATTGTTTAAAAGTTAAATTTTTAAATAATATATATAACCTTTAACGAAATAATTATATTTTATATAAAATAAATATACTAAATTGATATATAATTAATAAATTATCTAAATATTACAAATTCTTAATTATATATAAATATTAAATAAGTAAACTGACCTAGTAAGTTTAATAGATTTTTTTAAAACTCAAACCTTAATTTATAATGTTAAAAAGACATTGTTAAAAGCCTAAATTCTAACTTATTAATTTGTTAAATAAGTCAAATCTAACTTATTTATATTAAAAATAAATTAAACTAGTTCTTGAAGAGTCGTTTAGCCTACTCTCACTCTATCTTTCAGTAAGATATAGATTTTTTTTTGAAGAAATATCAATATAATAAATAATTATTCAGTCACATAAATGTGTTAAGTTCTTATATAATTGTGAATTGATTTTTATCCTATACAAAATTATTTTGATCAATCTAATTATTAAAGTACGCATAATTATAATATTAATTTTACATGTCAGATTTTAAAATCTTTAATAAGTATATGATTATTAAATGACTGATATTTTTATCAAGCTAAAAACTATATTATACGATAACTAAAATATTTCGATGGAAATGGAATACAAATTTTAAATTCTCTAAGCCTCACTGGACTTTTTAGATCTCAAGATATGAAAGAGTTGACGCCATGCATGATGCAAGCAATATTCCAGAAAGTGTCGCATTCGGAGCATACGTGACGGCAATTACAACTTACAAGAATTAAATGAAGCAGTAGTACTCTAGGGTCATTTTCGTTGCCGTTTGCCGGTTTGACTAAACTGCCGCTGTGCACTTCAGTTTCAGTAATTGGAGCCAAATCCAATCCATATAATTGCCATTAATTATTAAGTTAATGTTATATATAAAAAAAATAAGAATTTTGCTAATAAATATAGTAATGACAGTCATTAAAAAAATTAAAATCGCAAGTATTAATTAAAATTTAAGTATTTAATATCTTAAATATTTTTTAAAAAATATTTTCTAATTAATACTTATCATTTTAAATTCCTTAACAAATAATAAGTGTATTATTAGCAAAATCTATAAATGATGTTATATATATATATATATATATATATAAAATAATAATCTCTTAGAAGACAAAGAGCCGTGAACGTCATAGGAAAACAAAAAAATCAACAACGGCAACTACCCCAAGAACAAAAAACAAGGCCCACCCCTTTGGCTTTGCTGGATGTTGATTTTCTTTGCCTTTCTAGCTTTAATGAATGCAGGGATAGTTGAGGTGTCCACAGAATCAGAAACAGAAACATAGACGATGGAACCAGAAAAATATTTGAGCCTTGCTTTCACGCTAACACTTTTACTTCTGAACTTGGGTGTGGGAGTGCTGAGTGCTGACAAGTATAGCAGAGATGACTTCCCTGTTGATTTTGTTTTTGGTTCAGCCACCTCTGCTTATCAGGTGGGTCTTTCTTCATTCTGAATCTTTCTCTTTTATCCGAAAGCATTTCAGTTTAGCAAATTAGTGAATATGGTGCTAAGATGAATGTATAATTATCTATATTCTTATTATTATACATGTGATGTGATTATGAATAGGTGGAAGGCGCCGCTAACGAAGATGGAAGAACGCCTAGCATCTGGGACACCTTTGCCCATGCTGGTTCCTTCTTTTTCCTCTTATAAATTATCGATTTTGTAAATTTTGGAAGCTTACTTAATTTCTCGAAAGAAATGGGTCTTTAAACGTATTATATGTAGACAGATTGTTAGATGCCTATGAAGCATGAGATTTCTTGATCAGTAGGCATTATTTTCTCAAACTTTAACTATATTTTAATGATATTGCTGAAAAGATATACAGTTAAAAAAATTTCTTGTTACTTGAACATTTAAGAATTTATCTTAGGATTATTTCAGTAATTATTTTTTTAAATGGATATTAAAGATAAGTTGTGAAATATTTATTTGATAAATGAATTTCTAAACATTTATTATGAAACTAATGCTCTAGAAACGAGAAATTTATTGAGTTTTGTTATATTTGTTGGGTTCAATGATCGATTCACAGTATAAATTAAATGAGATTACGACATGATAAGTGAGCACCAAAGAAGGTCTAATAGAGCTAGATCCCCATACTCACACAGCGCAGCAGTACTGAATACGTGCAAAACATACAGAAAAAGAACATTAAATTTTAATGTGAAAAATCCTCTAATATTGAGGAAAAAATCATGGGACAAACTCTGAAAAAAATTCACTATATTAAGGATAATTACAATATCTTCTCGTCACTCTCTCGCACAAGATGTATAAATATAATGTTTCTCAATGAGATCCCTCTTATTCAAATCCTACAATTTTATGTGATTGCGATACCAAAAGTAATAGAGATGATATTCAAATTCTACAGGTGTATTTCCCCACACCTCACTCTTTAGCATTTACTCACACTCTCTATTTTTCTCTCACTACTAGAAAAGCTCGCTTTGTGTATTCTGCTTGGTTGTGTGTTTTTCGAATGGAGGATTTGGTCTCTATTTATAGAGACCCTCTGCATGCATTGCTATTAATGCAATGTCTCACCATCCAACTGCCATCGAAAATTTACCTGCAATTGTTGACAAAAACAATTGCCTCTTTTCTTGATAAATAAAGCCACCACCGAACTAATGTCTGGATCCCACAATTTTCTCATTCCAGCCATTGTAGAAAATAATCTTGGAACATTAATCTGGGATCCATGCCAACAACTCGGCACAAAGTTGGAGCTTTTCATGTGTAACAACTTTTGTCATCATGTTAGCAGGGTTTTTATCAGTGTGAATCTTTTCCAGCTTAAACTATTGTTCCTCCACTGCTTGACGTAACCAATGGTATGTAACATCAATGTGCTTAGTACGAGAGTGGTACATCGCATTTTTGCTTAAATCCAAAGTGCTTTGACTGTCGCAATGGATAACAGACGTTTCCTGCTTCATTCCCAATTGCTGAAGAAATCTTTTCAACCAAAACATTTCTTTTCCTGCTTCGGTCATAACAACATACTCTATTTCAGTAGTAGATAAGGCAACACACTTTTGCAATTTAGATTGCCAAGACACATCTCCTCCTGTAAAAGTAAACAAGAATCCCGAGTTAGATTTCCTACCATCAAGATTTCTTGCCATCCATATCTCCATCTACATAACCTTCCAGAATCGGTTCTGAAGCACAAGCACATTCTAGAGCTACCTTTCAAATATCTCAAGATCCATTTTACAGCTTCCCAATGATCTTTACCAGGATTGGAAAGAAACTTGATAGCAACTTCAACCGCATTAGCGATATCTAGCCGAGTACAAACCATGTCATACATCAAACTCCCAACTATAGAGGACTAAGATATAACAACCATATCTTTCTTTTCTTATTGAGAAGTGGGGCAACTCCTTTTACTGAGTTTAAAGTGATTGGCCAAGAGTGTGCTAATTGACTTAACATTCTTCATATTGAATCTTTCTAGAACTCGTTTCACATATCATTTTTGTGATAACCATAGCTTTCTAGCTTTCTGATCTCGTAAAATATGCATGCCCAGAATTTGCTTTGCAAGGCCTAGATCTTTCATATAAAAGGATTTTGATAACTCATTTTTCAAATCACCAATCATCTTCGCATCTTGTCCCACTACTAGCATATCGTCTACATATAACAGAAGGATGATGAATATGTCACCTGGAAACACTTTAACATATACACAATGGTTTGCATCAGTCTTGGTATATCCATGGCTCATCATGAAAAAGTCAAATTTCTTGTGCCATTGTCTGGGAGTCTGCTTCAATCCATAAAGACTCTTCTTTAATCTGCAAACCATATGCTCATTTCCAGTCTCTTCAAATCCTTCTGGTTGATCCATGTAGATCTCTTCCTTTAAATCACCATGGAGAAATGCAGTTTTCACATCTAACTGCTCAAGTTCCAAATCCAAGCTAGTTGTCAATCTGAGTAGGACTCGAATAGAACTCATTTTGACAACTGGAGAGAAAATCTCATCAAAATCTATTCCTTGCTTCTGTCCAAAACCTTTCACGACCAAGCGAGCTTTATACTTCACTAGCTGGTTGCTATCTTTCTTAAGCTTGAATACCCATTTGTTCTTCAAGGCTTTCCTGTCTTCTGGAAGTTCCATAAGCTTATAAGTATCATTTTTCTGCAAGGAATCTATCTCTTCTTGCATTGCTTTCATCCATTGCATTTTATCCTCATGAGTTTGAACTTCTTCAAAATTTTCTGGTTCCCCCTCATCAGTAAGAAGGATGAACTCAGAACTGGGGTACTTGATCGATGGATGACACTCTCTATTAGATCTCTTGAGCTATGGTGTAAGGCGTTACTCCCCTTGCTCGACACCGTCTCCATCTTCAACATCATTTGTTGCTTGCTCATCATCAACCCCATGTTCTAGAAACTCTCCCTCTTCTGTGGCATTTCCTCTAGGAGGAGATACTGGTGTAAAATCGACATTACCACTAGATTCATTGGTTTTCTCTAGTACAATAGAATCTGACATAGTTTCTTGCTCATGGAACATTACATCTCTGCTTCTAACAATCTATTTCTTTTCCGGATCCCATAACTTGTAGTCAAATTCCTCATCTTCGTAGCCCAGAAATATACAGGGAATGACTTTATCATCAAGTTTTTGTCTCTGCTCCTTACTTATATGAGTAAAGGCTTTGCATCCAAACACCTTCAAATGAGAGTAACTAATATCATGTCCGAACCATACTCTCTCAGGAATGTCAAAGCCCAAAGGAATAGACAGACATCTGTTAATCAGGTAGTATGTGGTTGAACAACTTCACCCTATAATGGCTTAGGCAGTTTAGCCATTCTCAGCATACATATGACTTTTTCCATAATGGTTTTGTTGATTCTTTCGACCACACCATTGTGTTGTGGGGTGCCAGGAACCGTCTTCTTATATCTGATGCCATGTTCAGAACAATAATTCTTGATTTCATGGGAGGTGTACTCACCCCCATTGTCACTATGAAGACACTTCAAAGGTTTCCCTATTTCTTTCTCCACCATGGCATGAAACCTTTTAAAGTATTGAAACACCTGGTCTTTTATCTTTAGAAAGTACACCCACACTTTTCGTGAAGCATCATCAATAAACGTTACAAAATATCTACTACCACCAAGAGTCTCCACCTCTATGGGATCATATACATCAGAATAAACTATATCCAAAATATTCTCTTTCAGCATTAATGAAGTTTTGTTGAAAGAAACTCTATGATGCTTGCCAAATAAATAGTGATCACAAGGACTTAACCTTGTACCTTTGGCAGAAGGAATGAGGGATTTCCTTGCAAAAATCTACAATCCTTTTTCACTTAAATGAGCCAGTCTTTTGTGCCACAAATTTGGCAAAGCATCATCCTCGACTGTATTCAACCCGTCTTCGATCTGCTTGACTTGAGTCTTGTATAATGTATTATACACTATTCCTCTAGCAACAACTATGAAGCCTTTGAAAAGCTTCCATTTGCCATCACCAAAGTCAATGTGATATCCAACTAGATCTAGAGCATGCATGGAGATAAGATCTAGCGTAGATCATGCAAATGTCGTACATCTTTCAATATCAGTGTACAACCAATATTGGTCTGAATGCACACATCACCAACTCCCACAATGTCTGTATTGTTACTATTACCCATTTTTACTTTGCCAAAGTTTCTTGCTTTGTATATAGTAAAGAATTCCTTGTTAGAAGTGGCATGATAGATGCTGCTGAGTCAATGACCCATTCTACATATGAATATGCAACATGACATTTTTCTTCTCCAAAAAGTAACACCACTTCCTTATTAGTCACAAGTGTTGTGGAATTTTTATCATCAGTCATATTCTGATTCATCCGATTTATCTTGTCTTTGTTCTTCCAAGCTTTACAATTCTTTTTTATATGTCTTTCTTCGCCACAGTGATAACACTTGAACTTTCTTCTTGACTGGGATTGCAATCTATCTTTGGATTTCTTGGACTGACCTCTGCTTTTACTTCTCCCCTTGTTCTCTGTGACAAAGGCTTGGGAATTATCTATCTTAAAGTCTTTTCTTTTGGTTTCTTCATTAAACATACTATCTTTGACCTAGATCAAAGATAATTTTCCATTCGGAGCAGAGTTGCTTAATGACACCACCAAAGTTTCCCAATTATCCGGCAAAGAATGCAAAAGTAGCAGTGCTTGCAACTTGTCTTCCAGCACTAGCTTCATGGTAATCAACTAATTTACTAAATCTTGGAAGTTACTTAAGTGTTCAGCAACCGATCTTCCCTCTTTGTACTTCAGGTTCACCAACTTTTTGATTGCAAAAGCTTTATTCTATGCAGTCTTCCTCTTATAGAGCTCCTTTAAATTTTTTCACAGAGTATGGGCATTGGTCTCTGTGGCCACATGGTGGAACACGCTAATATCCACCCACTGCCTGATTATTCCAATGGCCTTCCGATGCATCTTTTTTCAATCACTTATGTTGTCTAGCTTTGCATTTCTCTTTTCCACAAGATCATACAAATCCTTGTAGAAAAGTATATCCTCCATTTTTGGCTTCCAAATGGAGTAATTTGAGGCTGTCAATTTGATCATGGTGCCTGTGTTCTCCTCAATTTAATTTACATAACACGATCTAGAGCTCAACTAGGAGCTTTGATACCACTTGTTGGGTACAATGATTGATTCACAGTGTAAACTAAATGAGATTACGACGTGACAAGTGAGCACCAAAGAAGATCTAATAGAGTTAGATCCTTATACTCACACAGTGCAACGATATTGAATGCGTGCAAAGCATACAGAAAAAAACACCAAATTTTAACGTAGAAAACCCTCTAATACTGAGGGAAAAATCACATGACAAACTCTAAAAGAATTTCACTATATTAAGGATAATTACAATATCCTTTCCACATTTTCTCACACAAGATGTATAAATATAGTGTTTCCTTGTAAGACCCCTCTTATTCAAATACTACAATTTTATGTGATTGCAATACTAAGAAGTAATAGAAATGATACACAAATTCTCTCGGTGTATTTTCCAACACCTAACTCTTTAGAATTTACTCACACTTTCTATATTTTTCTTATTACTAGAGAAGCTCGCTTTACTTCTTCTTCTTGGTTGTGTTTTTCAGATGGAGGATTTGATCTCTATTTATAGACTCTCTGCATGCATTGCTATTAATGCAATACCTCACCATCCAACTGCCACAAAAAAATTGCCTACAATTGTTGACAAAAACAATTGCCTCATTTCTTGACAAATAAAGTCACCACCGAAGTAATGGTTGACCCCACTATATTTTCTTAAAAGATGTTTCTAATCCTTAACAAAAAATTATCATATGAAAAATAGATACCTTTAATATTTTAGAAATTTAATATTCTTTTTTTGTAATTAAAAGAATTGATTAGAAGTATTTAAAATTATTTGTGGTAGCGGTACTCTTCTAAAAAGTATATATATTAAGAGCAGCCTCAATACCTCTCGCATACATTGTGGGAAAGCTTCTAACTAATTAGATGGTTTTCCAGGCTTTTTTTTTTTTTTTTGTTTCTGATTCACGGTTTTCCAAGATTTTAGCCACTAGTAATTGGAGGAACAAAAAATCTAAAAGTTTATTATCAATTATTGTTATTATGTACCAAATTTCCTGAAGTGAGAGTCAATAATGAAAAACTGGGAATAATATGTACAGCTTAATTATCCAGTTTTGCTTTCTGGTAAAGTGGTTATCGTTTACGGATCATTCCATCACCAAAAGACACATACTCATGCTATCATTTTTAATATACAGGGTCTGTTCATGGAGAAACTGGAGATGTAGCCTGTGATGGGTACCACAAATATAAGGTAAATATTACACTATGCTTCAATCGTTTTTTTTCTTTTGCCCAGTAATGCATTCTTTGTTGTTCACCCGATAGTTTATGGAAAATTAAAAAGATTGAGGTATAAGCTGGTTAAGACAATACAAGGTGTACTCACTGTTTTAACTGTTAAAGTGGCAGTGTGGCACCGTTAAGAAGTATACCAAGTTTAATATATAGTTTTCCCAAAAATATATAATGCAGGAAGATGTGCGGCTCATGGTGGAAACAGGCCTTGATGCCTATAGATTTTCCATTTCCTGGTCCAGACTGATACCAAGTATAATACTGAACTCAAACTTGTGCACATAAGGAGAACCATTGAATTTTAAGGTTCTCTCTCTATTTCTTTGACAAGTAAAACCTTTCTTAATGCCCTTGAAAATGCTTTTCTTTCTCGCCAGATGGTAGAGGACCCGTCAATCCCAAAGGATTACAGTACTACAACAATCTTATCAATGAACTCATCAGCAATGGTTAAATACGAGTTTCTTCATTTACAAAATAAGCCATGTCTTGAAATTCACTTTTAAAAAAAAAAAACCTAGGAATCAATTCTGCTTCTTCAACTGATATATAGTCCACTCTTTCCCTTGTGCAGGAATCCAACCACATGTCACACTGCACCATTTTGATCTTCCACAGGCACTTGAAGATGAATATGGAGGATGGGTTAGTCGTGACATTATGTATGATCCTGATCTCTTGCACCATAATGTTGTTGAAATTAATTCATGAAACTTCTATTGCATGAATTACTTTCCATAAAATTAGGCACTACACCCTTGAATCTAGGCACTAGATCCATGTAAGAAGGAATCAAGGCACTTGATGCTTGAAATAAGGAATTAGATCCCTAAAATAAGGCACTCTATAATTATCTAGCTATTGGTTCTTTAGTTAATATTTTCCAGTTACAATATGCATTTGATGGGACCATGGCAAGTATACCGAATCGTCAAGTAATAAAAATGGTGAGATACTAGATATCGTTCTCTGGGATCAATGACTAAATACTGATTCTCGAAATCAACTATTATTTAAAACTAAGGTTTAGATCAAAGTGAGCTCTAATAACAAAAACAAAAGAAACAAATGAACACACAATGACAATATTTGAGTTTTTTTTTTCATACTTAGCAACTTGACAAACACTTGGTATGCAAGATGAAAAACAATCAATTAATGAAAGAGTTGGAATCAAGCTTCATTTGATTTCACTTGTTGCATAGCAATGGGGATTAACACAAGTTATTATTCCTATTTTGTTACCGAATTATTTAAAATACTCAAATCCTCATTCCTTGGGCAATTGATCCTTTATTTCCACTTAAAACCCCTAATTCCTTAGGTGATTTTAAGAGATAACAAGCATTAAGATTTAGAATTCAACGAGGTAACGAGCAAATCAATGACTATTCCTAGCCTAGAGATAAACAAGATTCATAATCTCATAGCACAATTATATATCAAATTTCCATTCAACATGTAACCTTAAAATCATTCCAAAGAGAATCAATCCTTAGAAAGCATTAAGAGAAGAAATTATAAACTCAAGACAGAATAGCAACTTGTATTAATAGAATCCATTGTCAAAAACAAATAAGATCCATCAAAATCCACCTAATCCCAACAAAGAGGGATTTAGCTAAACATGGCAACAATAACAAAAACTAAAATAGGAGAAGAGAATAAAGAAAACTCCATAGGTAGATGAAAAATCTCTGAAGTGTTTCCACATTTCTCCTTCTTTCGTCACCTCTGACAATCCCTCTCTTCGATCCTGATGGCCCTCCTCCCTTAGGTCAGAATTAACACATATATATGTTCTGGTATGAGCGCCTAGGCGCTGAGTGTGGAACGCCTAGGCGCGGTTTGCACAGCCACACGTTTTGGATCAGGTTTTAAGCGCCTAGGCACTGAGGTTTTAGGGCGCCTGAGCGCTCACCTTCCAGACAGCACAATCTTGGGGAGTCTTGGGCTCCTAGGTGCTCAAGGAGTGGCGCCTAGGCGCTGGGTCAACTTCTTTGTTTGGCTTGCAATTTTCCAGCTCTTCATTCCTTGGTTACTTTCCTGCAAAAGCACATTAGAAAAGTGAGAATTCTTCTTCCTTATGATCAACTATTCTCATTCACATTCCAAAACATTTTAATTCTCAATCCATGACATATTTGCAAGATGATTGGGTAATACACAAACAAAAGAGTAAATTAGGGGTTACTAAATACATTTTTCATGCCGTAAAGCAATGCATTTTAAGCGCTTATCAGCATTCTAGAGAGTTACTAAGAACTATATTTCTAGTTGTTTGGGTTGCAAAATAACCAAATGGCTTTCAGAAGATTACAAGACGATCCTTTCAATCCTCTTGTTCTTTTTCAATGATTCTCTTCTTGCTTCCTCTTATGATCCTAGGCCTACCACACTTTTTTGTTGCTCAAAATTATAGCTATTCTAACAAATGAATGTGTGCATTTTTACTTGTGCTTATGAAACAATCTCCTTTTAGAAAACCATAAACAGAATCGAGAAATATTAATGGATAAATTACTTGGATGCGAATGCAGAAGAGACTTCACAAACTATGCTGATGCATGTTTTAGAGAGTTTGGTGACAGAGTCTTGTATTGGAATACTGTGAACGAGCCCAATGTGTTCGCCATAGGTGGTTATGATCAGGGAAATTCCCCACCTCAGCGATGTTCTCCCCCTTTTTGTAAAATAAATAGCACTAGGGGCAACTCAACATATGAACCCTACTTGGTAGTTCATCATATTTTGTTAGCACATTCTTCAGCTGCGAGATTGTATTGGAGAAAGTATAAGGTATATCACCTAATCTTTTTTCATATTATGTATTTTACTTCTGAACTTGTTTATTTTATTTATTTTCATTACTACTTTTTAAATTTTACTTCTGAATTTCTTTATTCTATTTATTTTTTTCATTACTACTTTCTATATATTTAAATTGCAAAGCTTCAACTTTTATACTTAAGATAAAACTTAAAATCCTTATCTGGTTCTCAATCTTTTTGTATTGGAATTGGGTTTTAATCTTCTCGCTCATATGGGAAACTTTGTTGGCAAAGAATGTTCATGATTCCATAAACACTTGAGTGACACTGCAGGACAATCAACATGGATTTGTTGGTATCTCTGTCTACACATTTGGGCTCCTTCCTCTAACAAATACAGTAAAAGACAGGGTAGCAACTCAAAGAGTCCATGATTTTTTAGTTGGTTGGTAAGTTACAGACCCTACAATTGGTTGGTTTTACTTATCTCTTCCCTTTATGTTCTTTGTTTGTTCTTTTACTTTAAGACAGGTGAATATATATAGCTAAAGTTTTCATTTATGTTAAACCTTTTGCTATTCTCACTTCAGTTCCTTAGAGGCCTAAAACTTGCTTTCTTTCATTGGACATGACATTTTTGTTTGAACTGAACTCTGAGCCTGTACTCCCAGTATCAATAAACTATTTAGTATTTATACTGCACTTGAGAGTTCCCTTTTGGGGGAAATTTTTCAAGACGTTTCCTGTCAAGTTTTGATGATGGCTATGATACGATGTGAAGGATATGGCAGTTTTATGTGCATGCTTTATTGCAGGATTGTGGAACCCTTGGTGCATGGAGACTATCCCATTTCCATGAAGATAAATGCAGGTGCAAGAATACCAGCCTTCACAAATCGCGAATCTGAACTAGTTAAGGGTTCATATGACTTTATAGGCGTAATTCATTACTCCAATATAAATATCACAGACAATTCTGACGCCCTGAATAGAAAACTGAGAGATTTCAGTGCAGATATGGCTGCAAAGCTACTCTGTAAGTACTTCGTCATGTATAAGGATAGTGAATTTTGTAAAAGATTGAAGTTGGTCATATAAGCTTACTATACTAAATGCATTCACTGCATATTTTTTCATCATCATCTGAAATTTCCAACTAATTGCGTTGCATTCACATCATTTAGCATCTAACTCTAATAATTTTCATTAATGCGCACAACCATGTGTATCACTCATTTCTGAATAACTCACTGCTTTCCTGGTTTTGGCAGATGGGCAGGATCTGTTTTCAGATGAAGAGGTAACTGTCAAAAATATTAATAATCATAGTGTTTCTCATAATTAATTGGTTTAGTTTTTTTTATTACTTCCCTGTATGACTAACTGGCTTTACTTGATTCAGTACGCTGTCACACCATGGGGTTTACGGGATGAACTGAATAAATTGAAGCTCCTTTATGGCAATCCTCCTATATTCATTATGGAAAATGGTCTCTCTCTCTCTCTCTCTCTCCGTGGAAAGGATGAAGTAACATTAATAAGGAAAATGATTAACAAGAGTTCAAGAGGATTACATATAATTACAATGAATACTGTTGAGGAAAATCATCTCTTGATTTTGTGAGGGTTGAATATTAAACTGTGGGTGCTATAATCGACAAACAAAGCAATTAAATAGCATCAGACATTTGCCATTTCAACCTTGATGATTCTTGCTTATAACCCCATTCCCACTTTATAAATACATGTAGCCAATAATATCATTAGTTTATGGCATATTGTGATTATCCTGTATTTTCCGTCATATGGGCATCTTCAGTTGTATGAAATTTAAAACGGAAGCCTGGAGGGATTTATTCAAGATTTTGTGAACCATTTATAGTACATGTTGACAATGCTAAACTAGTAACTCCTGTTGATGATATCTAGGTTGCTAGTGTGACACAAGGTGAATTCAAATGGGTTTATTTATTGATCAAAATTTGGCTTGTAATGTCTTGTTAGGTCAACGGACAGCAAGCAATTCATCACTGCAAGACGTGTCAAGGGTGAAATACTTGCATGGATATATTGGTGGCGTGCTTGATGCCTTGAGGTATGCATTTGCTGCTCTAATTTATCTAGGTGATGGACTAGCTTTCTAATTGTTGACGCCTTGATGGACTAACTTACAACATGTTTGGATTAGATTAATTTTAGGAAAATAATTGCTTATTTTTCAAAAGCTCTTATTTGAATACAAATAATCTAATTCAAACACACACTTAGATTCCAAAAATCTATTTTGATCACTTCGGCAAGAAGTTCCACAGTTGATGGACTAGCTTTTTATTTACGACTTGGGAATAAAAAATATGGATTACAAATCCATTGAGCTATATTGTTATATTGAGTTATTAATTCATCTTAAGAACAACTTACTTATCTAATGAATCAAACATTTCCAGAACACACACAGACAAGAGACTAACACAACAGAAAAAAATCCTTTAAATAGAAAGAATTAAGAGTTTACCACCATTAGAACCTATTACAGAGGTTTTTTTTTTTTTAAGTGTCCATATAAACACTTCTGATATGTTCCCTAATTTTTTATGTCATCTTAAATTTTCTCAGAAATGGATCAAATATAAGGGGGTATTTTGTGTGGTCTTTCCTGGATGTATTCGAGTTACTGGATGGATATAGATCGAGCTTTGGCCTATACTATGTTGATCAGGATGATGCAGAGTTGAAGAGATATCCAAAGCTCTCTGCAAAATGGTACAGCCGGTTTTTGAGGGGTAGAAGCACCTCTATTGTTGGAGCTATTCAACTTGAGAAGGATGCATCACTTGTTTCTGTTGGACACTTATTTCAGTAGGTTCTTTAATTTTGTTTGCATTATTAGAGCATCATTGCATAGTGGTGTTCCTAGCTGTGCTTTCTTTTCCTTCTGTGTACATGTGTTAAATAAAATAAGAATTTATTTGGAGAAAGCCTAGCTGCCTGGTCAAATTTCCATTTAGAGAAAGGAGAGAGGGAGCTAGCAGCTAGAGCCGTAGTGGGCAATGTACAACAGATACAATTTGACTTTGTCATATCATATGTAATAGAAAGGGTGAGTTTAATATGAACCTTCTAATTAAAGGTTCAGTCATGAACCTTTGACTTTACTTATAATCATAGGTAAATTTTTATATTATTTTTACATCCTATTATTAGTTGTATTTGTAAAAAAGTCTTTGTATTTGGTTTTATTATCCAAATTGCTTCATCTTCCTCACAACCCTCCTCCTCCACCGGCAACCCCCACCACCACCGTCTGCCATAGCCACCAAGCACCACCAAAGTCTCCGCCGCACGCCAGCCCCTCTGCCACAGTCAGAAGCCAGCGCCGGCAGATCGTGCCTCGAACCAGCCAGCTAGCCACTGTAACCACGTCCAACCACCACACCGTGAGACCCCCGCCACCTTCAACGCAGCAGCAACCGGGCCACCGCTAAACGCTGCACCGCCCCTTCACGCACCAGATCCATCCACCATAGCCGCAGCTCCGCCCCTCCACACACCAGAGCCACCATGCCATCAGATCCATCGCACCCTCTACCACTGCAAGTGAGGCTCACCATCCAAGCCACCTCTGCCCAGCCTTTCCTCCACGTGCATCGCATAAGCTAGCCATCGCAGCCCAACCACCACAGATCCCCTCCACCACTCTGTTTGAGCCACGAGCCACCGTGCTCATCAGATCTGCAACCCAAACAGTAGTCGTGCCACCAGCTGCACCAGCAGCTCCACGCAGCCACGCACAACCGCCGCGCACCGCCGTCCTCGCCTGAACCCGCGACCCAGCTGCAAAACCAAAGTCATTGTTCCGCACAACCGTCACCATCCACGAGCCACCGCACGAGCCACCAGACCCAGACCTCACGAACCAGCCTCCACCGCGCCAATGCCCATCAACCCAGATCCGTGAAAGAGGGTCGTTTCCCTTCGCCACGAGCACCACCGCGCGAGCTGCCACCGCGCCACGCTCGACTTTTGTCTAGATTCGACCATCTTTCTGCCGCTGTTAAAGCCGCGCACCAGCGCCCCCTGTCACTGTAGATCCGCCCTCTACAACCGCGCGCCACCGCGACTGGACCAGATCCCGTCGCCTGAAGCTGCACCAGCCATCAAAACCGGGACCTCCGAGATCGTCCCACCTTGCGCCATCCTCCACCTCGCACAAAACGAGCCAGACCGCCGCATGTCACCACGACGCAGCTTCCACGCTGTGCGGCGAGCCAAGCCCACGCCGTCTCTGCCAGTGCTCCACCGTCCTAAGCTCCATCGTAACCCCATTTCCCCTTTTTCCTCTTTCTCATAACCTCCGGTGTTCCACCATTGATCTTGACGGTGGTTGTAGTATAATTTTCTGTTATTAAAAGACTATTTTTGTAATTATCAAAATTGTACATTAACTTGTTTATCAAGTTGTAAGTCATTGATCTTGACCATGGATCATGAATGGACCCTAAATTATAGGGTCCATGTTAAAACGACCCTAATAGAAATAGTGAAATTAAAATAAGACTACAATACTCAAATAGAGTGACGATATTTGCACATAAAAATATCTATGAATATCACTGTCCCAATCTTAAATGCCGGTGCAAAATCTTCTACAAGACTACAACGTATCACATCCCAATTCTCTGCCCATCTCTCTTTCCTTTTTTCTTTGGGCAAAATTTTATGTTACTTGACACTTTTCTCCAGCTCCACGCATGTCAGGTTAACTAATCAAGGATATATCGTATAAAAAAAAATGTACGTAACAACTGTCATTACATTTTTTTTTTGGGCGGTCCTGGAAGCAATAGGGCTGTCAAAACCTTACCGGGTAGTTTTATGTTAGCCGCAGGTTGAGCGGGTTAATTTATTGGTCCAAATTATTATTTTTTCTTATATTTCTAACTCTTAAAAATTATATTTTTGTGTTTCATTACTGTATTCATTTTTAAATTAAAGTGGTATACATTGTCAATATAAATAATTTTACACTAATATCTACTAATGTTTTAACATATATATTTTTATTTTAATTATTAAGAGAAAGAGGTATCAATAAATATTAATTTGTTAAAATATTAATATATGTCAGTATAAAATTCTTTTAATCTAATAGTACATAATGCATACCAATTAAACTCTCTTATTCTTTTACATATTTTAAATATTAACAAACATAAAATAAATTAGGTTTTGTAATATGAATATTAATTTATATTAAAAACTAAGAATAAAATTTTTATATATCATATAAATTATTAATAAAGTAATGAAATATCAAGCTGGCCAATTGACCCGACTCATTGCGGGTGGGCCTGTGTCGAGCCAGTCCAAGTCGGGCAAAAAAATTGTCAACTTAATTTTTTCAACTCAACTCACATATTTTATCAGGTTATTTAGATTAGTCTATTAAATTTGACCTTTTGACACTCTTACGATCATTTAGTAATAAAATTAGTAAGTCGTAGACGAACTATACGTTATGTTTGAATCATGAGTGGTCCAAACAATTAAATGGTCCATCTTTAAATAAATAAAAAATAAAAAAGCCAAGGCGCTAGTCGCGTAGAAGGAACTTGAAATGAGCTTGAAAACTGAATTTTAGACAAATAAAATTAAATTTAGAGAAGTCGTTATCTACTTTATTTGATCATGAAAAAATTTAAAAATATTTTTTTAATTTAAAAAATTAGTTCTTGAAACAAAGTTAGGTTCAAGAATCAATTTATACATAAGAAATGATAGAAATTGAATCTCATTGTATTCCCAATACATCCATCTAAAAGCAATTACCGCTAACTATAATGACCTATATATATTAAATTTATCCCACAAAATAAACATAGGCAAGAATAATAAATAATAAATAATCAAGAAAATCAAAATGCAATATTTATAAGTTTGACTTGAGTTGCACTCTTACGTACTCTTAAAGTGTAACAAAGAATCAAAGTCACAAAATTCTTTAAAAAGTAATTGTGAGTTGATTAATTTTAATTAATTAAAAAACAAAATATTCAATAAAGAAGTGTTCAACCATGAACTAATTTAAACCAAATAACATGCTAACTAGCTTAACGACCAAGAGAACAAACTAGACAAAACCAAAAGTGATAAAGAAAAAGTGAAAAACCAAACTCTATTTATTCAAACTAACCCACAAGTTTTTTTTTATCCCTTTTTGGCTTTTTGTGAATTTTATCATTTTTGGCATATTTTATCATTGATATTTTTTATATTTTATCATTTTTATTTTCTTTAATTCTATTTATTTATTCATCCTAATTATTTAATTTAACAAATTATTTTTTATTATCAGATAACAAATTAATTCAAATGAAAAAAAAACTAACCTCTCAACACCTCGGCCCACTAACGAAAGTTAAACCTAATATGACTAAATCATTACTAACCTAACAAAAAATTCAAATATCAAAAGAAAAATGCTTGTCTAAATGAAATACATTACCTCATATTTGAATTATGTAACATAATTAGAATATAATTGTGCAAAAAATAAGATATAATCTATTGTAATTAAATAATACAAATTATACAAATATAAAATAATATGTGTAAGTATTTATAAATAGATATACTTAACAAAATTTTGAAACTTTCCCAACATCTTTATTTTTTGGGTCTTGAACTTTCCGAATACCTAAATTAGTATATCACAGCAGCACAACCTCTGCTCACCAAAAGGAAAAATTGTAAGCCACTAACGAAATGAAACTTCCCTTCATCTAACCCCAAAGGAAAGACCCAAGCCCAAGAAAATGGTTCCTTCTCCTAAAAAAACAAATGGAACCCTTTTTTTTTTTGTTTCTGTTCACACTTCACCGATGTTTTTTTTTTGTTTTTCGGTCTTCTGTTCACGGTGAACAAACTTTTTGTTTGGATAGAAAGTAAATATCAACCAAAAAAAAAAAAGATAGTAAGTTAATAATATTTGAAGACCACGCGAATGGTGTTATATATATAAAATTCAACAACTCACACCAAATATATATATAAAATTCAACAACGTGATTGGTATATAAAAAGAAAAGTCTCCATTACTTCATAATTCATCTGTTGACACTTCACATCCTCAGCCTGTGCCTGTCATGAGTGGCGCCCCATAAAAACAGAAATATAGAAGATGGAACCGAAAACATCTTTGGGCCTTGCTTTCACGCTGACTCTTTTACTTCTGAACGTGGGTGTGGGAGTGCTGAGTGCTGATAATTATAGCAGAGATGACTTTCCTGTTGATTTTGTTTTTGGTTCAGCCACCTCTGCTTATCAGGTGGGTCTTTCTTCATTCTGAATCTTTCTCTTTTATCCGAAAGCATTTTAGTTTAGCAAATTAGTGAATATGGTGCTAAGATGAATGTATAATTATCTATATTCTTATTATTATACATGTGATGTCATGTGATTATGAATAGGTGGAAGGCGCCGCTAACGAAGATGGGAGAACTCCTAGCATCTGGGATACCTTTGCCCATTCTGGTTCCTTCTTTTTCTCTTATTTCTTCTTGTCATCCATCTTATTAATTATCCATTTTGATAATTTTTGAAGCTTACTTAGTTTAGAAAGAAATTTGTCTTTGGCGTATTATATGTATTATTAAGTCGCATATATATTTATTTGTTAAAGTTTGCATATCTCTCTAACAAATTTGATGGCCTTCCAAGCTTTTTAGCCACTAGTAATTGGAGGAACAAAATATCCTAAAGTTTATTATCGATTATTGCTATTATGTACCAATTTTTCTGAAGTGAGAAACTGGGTATATTAGAATAATATGTACAGTTTAACCACCCAGTTTGAAATTCCTTCAACAAAAGACAGACTCTCGTAATATAATTTTTTATAAACAGGGTATGTGCATGGAGAAAATGGAGATGTAGCCTGTGATGGGTATCACAAATATAAGGTAAATATTACACTGCGCTTCGATCTTTTTTTCTTTTGCCCAGTAATGCATTCTTTGTTGTTCACCTGATAATTTATGGAAAATTAAAAAGATTGAGGTATAAGCTGGTTAAGACAATACAAGCTGTAGTTCAATGTTTCCCTGGAATTCTATAATGCAGGAAGATGTGCGACTCATGGTGGAAACCGGCCTTGATGCCTATAGATTTTCCATTTCTTGGTCCAGACTGATACCGAGTATAATGCTGAACTCAAACTTGTGTACATAATGATTAATGAGAAACATTGATCTTTTTTAAAAAAAAAATTTATTTCACCAGTAAAGCCTTTCTTAATGCCTTTGAAAATGCTTTTCTTTCTCCCCAGATGGTAGAGGACCCGTCAATCCCAAGGGATTGCAGTACTACAACAATCTCATCAATGAACTCATTAGCAATGGTCAAATACCAAGTTTCATAATCTGCAAGACAAACCATGCCTTGAAATTCACTGAAAAGAAAAAAAAAAAAAACCTTGAAACCAGTTCTGCTTCTTCAACTAATATAGTCCACTCTTTCCCTTGGGCAGGAATCCAACCACATGTCACACTACACAACTTTGATCTTCCACAGGCACTTGAAGATGAATATGGAGGATGGGTTAGTCGTGACATTATGTATGATCCTGATCTCTTGCACCATAATGTTGTTGAAATTAATTCATGAAACATCTATTGCATGAATTACTTTCCATAAAATAAGGCACTACACCCTTGAATCTAGGCACTAGATCCATGTAAGAAGGATGCTCGAAATAAGGAATTAGATCCCTAAAATAAGGTACTCTATAATTTTCTAGCTATTGGTTCTTTAGTTAATATTTTCCAGTTACAATATGCATTCTAGAGAGTTACTAAGAACTATATTTCTAGTTGTATGGGTTGCAAAATAACCAAATGGCTTTCAGAAGATTACAAGACAATCCTTCAATCCTCTTGTTCTTTTTCAATGATTCTCTTCTTGCTTCTTCTTATGATCCTAGGCCTACCACCCTTTTTTGTTGTTCAAAATTCTAGCTATTCTAACAAATGAATGTGTGCATTTTTACTTGTGCTTATGAAACAATCTCCTTTTAGAAAACCATAAACAGAATCGAGAAATATTAATGGATAAATTACTTGGATGTGAATGCAGAAGAGACTTCACAAACTATGCTGATGCATGTTTTAGAGAGTTTGGTGACAGAGTCTTGTATTGGAATACTGTGAACGAGCCCAATGTGTTCGCCTTAGGTGGTTATGATCAGGGAAATTCCCCACCTCAGCGATGTTCTCCCCCGTTTTGTAAAATAAATAGCACTAGGGGCAACTCAACATATGAACCCTACTTGGTAGTTCATCATATTTTGTTAGCACATTCTTCAGCTGCAAGATTGTATAGGAGAAAGTATAAGGTATATCACCTAATCTTTTTTCATATTTTGTATTTTACTTCTGAACTTGTTTATTTTATTTATTTTCATTACTACTTTCTAAATTTTACTTCTGAATTTGTTTAGTCTATTTATTTTTTTTATTACTACTTTCTATATATTTAAATTGCAAAAGCTTCAACTTTTATACTTAAGATAAAACTTAAAATCCTTATCTGGTTCTCAATCTTTTTATATTGGAATTGGGTTTTAATCTTCTCGCTCATAGGGGAAACTTTGTTGGCAAAGAATGTTCATGATTCCATAAATACTTGAGTGACACTGCAGGACAATCAACATGGATTTGTTGGTATCTCTGTCTACACATTTGGGCTCCTTCCTCTAACAAATACAGTAAAAGACAGGGTAGCAACTCAAAGAGTCCATGATTTTTTAGTTGGTTGGTAAGTTACAGACCCTACAATTGGTTGGTTTTACTTATCTCTTCCCTTTATGTTCTTTGTTTGTTCTTTTACTTTAAGACAGGTGAATATATATAGCTAAAGTTTTCATTTATGTTAAACCTTTTGCTATTCTCACTTCAGTTCCTTAGAGGCCTAAAACTTGCTTTCTTTCATTGGACATAACATTTTTGTTTGAACTGAACTCTGAGCCTGTACTCCCAGTATCAATAAACTATTTAGTATTTATACTGCACTGAACAGTTCCCTTTTGGGGGAAATTTTTCAAGACGCTTGCTGTCAAGTGTTGATGATGGCTATGATACAATGTGAAGGATATGGCAGTTTTATGTGCATGCTTTATTGCAGGATTGTGGAACCCTTGGTGCATGGAGACTATCCCATTTCCATGAAGAAAAATGCAGGTGCAAGAATACCAGCCTTCACAAATCGCGAATCTGAACTAGTTAAGGGTTCATATGACTTTATAGGCATAATTCATTACTCCAATATAAATATCACAGACAATTCTGACGCCCTGAATAGCAAACTGAGAGATTTCAGTGCAGATATGGCTGCAAAGCTACTTTGTAAGTACTTCGTCATGTATAAGGATAGTGAATTTTGTAAAAGATTGAAGTTGGTCATATAAGCTTACTATACTAAATGCATTCACTGCATATTTTTTCATCATCATCTGAAATTTCCAACTAATTGCGTTGCATTCACATCATTTAGCATCTAACTCTAATAATTTTCATTAATGCGCACAACCATGTGTATCACTCATTTCTGAATAATTGGTGGAGCAAAGTGAGTAACTCACTGCTTTCCTGGTTTTGACAGTTGGACAGGATCTGTTTTCAAATGAAGAGGTAACTGTCAAAAATAATAATAATCATAATGTTTCTCATAATTAATTGGTTTAGTTTTTTTTATTACTTCCCTGTATGACTAACTGGCTTTACTTGATTCAGTACGCTGTCACACCATGGGGTTTACGGGATGAACTGAATAAATTGAAGCTCCTTTATGGCAATCCTCCTATATTCATTATGGAAAATGGTCTCTCTCTCTCTCTCTCTCTCCATGGAAAGGATGAAGTAACATTAATAAGGAAAATGATTAACAAGAGTTCAAGAGGATTACATATAATTACAATGAATGCTTTTGAGGAAAATTATCTCTTGATTTTGTGAGGGTTGAATATTAAACTGTGGATGCTATAATAGACAAACAAAGCAATTAAATAGCATCAGACATTTGCCATTTCAATCTTGATGATTCTTGCTTATAACCCCATTCCCACTTTATAAATACATGTAGCCAATAATATCATTAGTTTATGGCATATTGTGATTATCCTGTATTTTCCAACATATGGGCATCTTCAGTTGTATGAAATTTAAAACGGAAGCCTGGAGGGATTTATTCAAGATTTTATGAACCATTTATAGTACATGTTGACAATGCTAAACTAGTAACTCCCATTGATGATATCTAGGTTGCTAGTGTGGCACAAGGTGAATTCAAATGGGTTTAGTTATTGATCAAAATTTGGCTTGTATTGTCTTGTTAGGTCAACGGACAGCAAGCAATTCATCACTGCAAGACGTGTCAAGGGTGAAATACTTGCATGGATATATTGGTGGCGTGCTTGATGCCTTGAGGTATGCATTTGCTGCTGTAATTTATCTAGGTGATGGACTAGCTTTCTAATTGTTGACGCCTTGATGGACTAACTTACAACATGTTTGGATTAGATTAATTTTAGGAAAATAATCGCTTATTTTTCAAAAGTTCTTATTTGAATACAAATAATCTAATTCAAACACACACTTAGATTCCAAAAATCTATTTTGATCACTTCGGCAAGAAGTTCCACAGTTGATGGACTAGCTTTTTATTTACGACTTGGGAATAAAAAATATGGATTACAAATCCATTGAGCTATATTGTTATATTGAGTTATTAATTCATCTTAAGAACAACTTACTTATCTAATGAATCAAACATTTCCAGAACACACACAGACAAGAGACTAACACAACAGAAAAAAATCCTAAATAGAAAGAATTAAGAGGTTACCACCATTAGAACCTATTACAGAGGTTTTTTTTTTTTAAGTGTCCATATAAACACTTCTGATATGTTCCCTAATTTTTTATGTCATCTTAAATTTTCTCAGAAATGGATCAAATATAAGGGGGTATTTTGTGTGGTCTTTCCTGGATGTATTCGAGTTACTGGATGGATATAGATCGAGCTTTGGCCTATACTATGTTGATCAGGATGATCCAGAGTTGAAGAGATATCCAAAGCTCTCTGCAAAATGGTACAGCCGGTTTTTGAGGGGTAGAAGCACCTCTATTGTTGGAGCTATTCAACTTGAGAAGGATCCATCACTTGTTTCTGTTGGACACTTATTTCAGTAGGTTCTTTAATTTTGTTTGCATTATTAGAGCATCATTGCATAGTGGTGTTCCTAGCTGTGCTTTCTTTTCCTTCTGTGTACATGTGTAAAATAAAATAAGAATTTATTTGGAGAAAGCCTAGCTGCCTGGTCAAATTTCCATTAAGAGAAAGGAGAGAGGGAGCTTGCAGGGAGAGCCGTATGTACAACAGATACAATTTGACTTTGTCATAATATATGTATGAGAAATAGTGAAATTAAAATAAGACTAAGAGTTGTACCAAAAATGCTCAAATAGAGTGACGATATTTGTACATAAAAAATTCTACGAATATCACTATCCCAATCTTAAATGCCGGTGCAAAATCTTCTACAAGACTACAACGGATCACATCCCAATTCTCTACGAATATCAATTCTCTTGGCAAAATTTTATGTCACTTGACACTTTTTTCCAGCTAAGCATGTCAGGTTAACTTATCAAGGATATATTGTATAAAAAATTGTACGTAACAACTGTCATTTTTTTTGTGGGCCGGTCCTGGAATCAACAAAGGTGTCAAAACTTTACCGGCCAACCATGTTACGAGTTTGTAATTTGTTAACCAAAAATGATTATCATACATTATTTTTTTCATATAATTTTTTATCTTATTTTTTAATAATTGTGATTAAATAAAAGAAAGTGATAGAGAAAAAGTAATATAATTAAAAATATAAAAGTAATATAAAGAAATCAGAATTATTTGTTAACTAAGTCTAGTTTTATGTGAGCCACAGCTTGAGTGGGTTAATTTGTTGGTCCGATTTCTTTTTATATATTTTTAATTCTTAAAATTTTTATATGTGTTTATTATTGTATTCTTTTTTGAATTAAAGTAGTATGTACTGTCAATATAGATAATTTTATATTGATATTCATTAATATTTTGATACATGTATTTTTATTTTAATTATTAAGAAAAAGAGATAATAATAAATATTAATTTATCAAAATATTAATATAAATCAGTGTAAACTCTTTTAAATTGACAATACATAATGCATACCAATTAAACTCTTAGTTTTTTACATACTTTAAATATTAATAAAAATAAAAATAAATTAGATTTTGTAATACAAATATTAATTTATATTAAAAAAATAAAGATAAAATTATTTATAAATCATATAAATTACTAATAAAGTAATGAAATATAACATATTTTATCATATTATTCAACTTAATCCATCAAATTCATCTATTTCGACACTCTTGATGGTCATTCAGTAATAAAACTAGTAAGCCACAGACGAATTATTGAATCATGAGCGGTCCAAACAATTAAATGGTCCAGCTTTGAATAAATAAATAAAAGAGCCAAGGCCCTAATCGCAACCATTGTAGAAGGAACTTGAAATGAGCTTGAAAACTGAATTTTATTTTAGACAAATAAAATTAAATTTAGAAAAGTACTTTATTTGATCATGAAAAAAAAATCTTTGTTTAATTTAAAAAATTAGTTCTTGAAAACAAAGTTAAGTTCGAGAATTAATTTATACATAAGAAATGATAAAAAATGAATCTTATTGTATTCCCGATACATCCATCTAAAAGCAATTACCACTAAATTTTAATTTATTTTTTTTAATTTCTTTCTCCAGTAAAACCTTTCTTAATGCCTTTGAAAATGCTTTTCTTTCTCCCGAGATGGTAGAGGACCCGTCAATCCCAAGGGATTGCAGTACTACAACAATCTCATCAATGAACTCATTAGCAATGGTTAAATACTAGGTTTCATAATTTGCTAGACAAACCATGCCTTGAAATTCACTGAAAAGAAAAAAAAAAAACCTTGAAACCAGTTCTGCTTCTTCAACTAATATAGTCCACTCTTTCTTTCCCTTGAGCAGGAATCCAACCACATGTCACACTACACAACTTTGATCTATCACAGGCACTTGATGATGAATATGGAGGATGGGTTAGTCGTGACATCATGTATGTTCCTGAGCTCTTGCACCCTAATGTTGTAGAAATTAATTCTTGAATCTTGATACTTCTCGTGTATAAATTACATTGTATAAATAAGGCACTACACCCTTAAATCTAGGCACTCGATCCAATTTTTTATTAAAAAAAAAAAAAAAAGAACCAAGGCACTTGCTGCTTGACATAAGACACTAGTCATTAGATCTCCAAAAAAAAGGCACAATATGATTATCTAATAGACCTGTAACAGTTGGGAATAAATGGACAGCCACTGCCCTCACAACAGAGAAAAAGATAAATGAAAAGGTTGTTAACAGTCAAGAATAAACGAGTAGGAATAAATAAAGATAAATGAAGAGGTTGTTTAACAGCCAGAAATAAATGTGTAGGAATAAATGATTGTGGTATCACTGTAGTATCACCACCAGAAGGTGGGATATAAATGGATAGGGAGCAGAGTAAGTGGTTTGGGGGAGGAATTGGAAAGGGTTGGGATGTCTCTGTACATATGCAGGGCTCCCATTGTTTTCTTTTATTATTTATTTCTGCAATTTTTCCTGATAATTCTCTAATAGTAGAGGTCTACCTCTGAGTAAAGGAGCTAGTCTCCAATATATATCTACCTATAATTTTCAGTTCCTATCATTATCCTAGTTAGTGGTTCTCTAGTTAGTATTTTTCAGTTTCAATATGTATTCTAGAGTTCCTGAAGGCAGTAAATATAAAGAGAGGTTGTATAAGTCGCAAAATATAACCAAAATGCAAGAGCATTCTGAAGATTGGAAGATTGTTTCAATCTTCTTGTTCTCCTTTTATTATTCTCATCTTGCTTGCTCGTATGATACTAGGCCTACCACACTTTCACGTTGTGCAGAATTCTTATTCTAACGAATGTGTGTGCACGCATTTTTCTTGTGCTTAGGATACAATGTCCTCATATTACAACCATAGACAGAATTGAGAAATATGAATAAAAACATTACTTGAATGTGAATGCAGAAGTGACTTCACAAACTATGCAGACGTGTGTTTTAGAGAGTTTGGTGACAGAGTCTTGTATTCTAACGAGCCCAATATTTTCGCCTTAGGTGGTTATGATCAGGGAACAGCCCCACCTCGACGATTTTCTCCCCCATTTTGTGCTAATAGCACTAGGGGCAACTCAACGTCTGAACCATACTTGGTAGTTCATCATATTTTGTTATCGCATTCTTCAGCTGTGAGATTGTATAGAAGAAAGTAAATCACCTAATTTTTTTCATATTGTGTATTTTACTTTCTGGATTCTTTTATTATTATTACTTTCTAGGTGTTTAGATGGCAAAGGCTTCAACTTATATACATAAACTAAAACTTAATCTTTATCAGCTTCCCAATCCTTTTATATTGAATTTTAATATTCTTGCACATATGGAAAACTTTGTTGGCAAAGAATATTCATGATTCCGTAGAGACCAAGTCACTTTGCAGGACAAACAACATGGATTTGTGGGTATCTCTGTCTATACATTTGGGTACCTTCCTCAAACAGATACAGAGAAAGACGGGATAGCATCTCAATGAGTCTACAATTTTATAGTTGGTTGGTATGTTACAGGCCCTAAAACTAAATGTTTTACTCCTCTCTTCCTCTTATGTTCTTTGTTTTTGCTCTGTACTTACGACAGCTGAATATGTATGACTGAAGTTTTCATTTATGCTAAACCTTTGAGCATTCTAAATTCCTTACTTCCATATAGTCCTAAAACTTGTGGCTTTCTTTCATTGGACATAATAATATTTTTGTTTCGGATGATGACTATGATATGATGTGAAGGATATGGCAGTTTTATGTGCCTGCTTTATTGCAGGATTATGGAACCCTTGGTGCATGGAGACTATCCCATTTCCATGAAGACAAATGCTGGTGCATGAATTCCAGCCTTCACAAATCGCGAATCTGAACAAGTTAAGGGTTCATATGACTTTATTGGTGTAATTCACTACAACAATGTTAATGTCTAAGACAATTCTGATGCCCTGAAGAGAAAACCGAGAGATTACGCTGCAGACATGGCTGCACAGCTACTCTGTACGTATTTTGCTTTATTTAAGGATAGTGGATTTAGTTAAAAATTGAAGTTGGTCATATATGGGTGCTGTATTAATTGCATTCACCACATCTTTTTTTTCGTTATCATTCTGAAATTTCCAACTAGTTGAACTTTCACATCATTTAGCATTTTACTCTCCAATAATTTTCATTAATGCGCACAACCATGTCTATCACTCATTCCTGAATAATTGGTTGAGCAAGTTGAATAACTCGCTTTCCTGGCTTTGGCAGTTGAACAGGATCTGTTTTCAGATGAAGAGGTAATGGTTAAAAAACAAATACTAATTATTCTCTTAATTAATTGGTTCAATTATTTAGATTACTTCACTGTATAACTATCTGGCTTTACTTGACTCAGTTGCCTGTCACACCATGGAGTTTACAGAGAGAACTGGATAAATTCAAGCTCCTTTATGGCAATCCTCCTATTTTCATTTATGAAAATGGTCTTTCTCTCTCTCTCTCTCTCATGAAGACTACATACAATTGCAATGAATCTTTCGGAGGAAAATCATCTCTAGATGTTTATGGAGGTTGAATAACAAAACTGCAGGGCAATGCTTTTTTGTTGTAATAGACAAAACAAATAAATAGCATAAGACATTTGGCGTTTCAATCATGATGATTCTTGCTTATTAGCCCCTTCTCACTTTGTTAATACATGTAGCTAACAATATCACTATTTTGTTATGGCATATTTCGATTATAATGTATTTTCCAATAATATGGCCATCTTCATTTATATGGAATTGTAAACTTAAGCCTCGAGAGATTTATTCAAGATTTGGTGAACCATTTATAATACATGGTGTCAATGGTAAAGTAGTGTGGCACAAAAAGAGTTCAAACGGGTTGAATTAATTATCAAAATTTGGTTTGTATTATCTTGTTAGGTCAACGGACAGCAAGCAATTCATCACTTCAAGACGTGTCAAGGGTGAAGTATTTGCATGGATACATTGGTGGCGTGCTTGATGCCTTGAGGCATGCAGTTGCTGTTCCATTTTATCTCGTTGACAATTATATCACAAAAAATATATTTTCGTCACTTTTACAGGGAGTCCCACAGTTGATGGCATCACTGGTTTGGCATTATATAATTTGACTTGGGAACGTTATGGATTACTAACCTATTGACCAATACCATGTGTCCTCCACTTTGTATTTTTTTATTTTTAGTAAGACAAAAAATAAATAGTGTTGAAAATTGTTTAAATCCTCTTTTTGTATTTATTTTTAAAGGTTTTACTAAAAAATACTCTAAGAACACTTGTTTAAATTCAAAATAAGAAATTTTTAATAAAAAATAAAGTATTCAATGTAAAAGCTCTACTCTTTATACAAAACTTATTATTTTAAATTCTTTAACAAGTCTCATTGTTAGAAAAATCTTAGTTTTAAATATTTAAATAGTTGATAAGATATATTTATAATCTTATTTGTTATATTTATGTTTAAATTTTTAAATGAATAATAAGATGTAATTATAATTTTATTCTCTTTTATATTTATATTTAAATGGTAATTAATAATGGTAGTTTTAAAAAAACAAAAATTCGCACCAAAGTCGAGAATCCCTTTACAATAACTAGCGCATTAACTGATAGTATGTGTCTTTCAATTCGCACTTTAATTTTTGTTAAGATAAAAATAAATAATAACGAAGATTGTTTGATTTTTTGGATTTATCTTTAAATATTTAATTACATAATAAGATATATTAATAATCTTACAATTTTATATTTATTTTTTAATCTACAAATGAGTAATAAGATATAATTATAATTTTATTCTCTTTTATATTTATCTTTAAATTTTTAATAAATAATTAATAATGATATTTTTGGAAAATAAAAATTAGACACCAAAGTAGGAGAATCCCCTTTACAATAGTATAGATAGATATAGATACGTACATAGATGAATCCACTGAACAATATAGCTATATTGGATTATTAATTCATCTTGAGAGCAAGTTCCTTATCTTATGAGTCAAACAATGTGCAAAACACATACAGACATGCAGACAAACACAACTGAAAATATAAGTCCCTGAAATAAACACCTATGCTTTTGATGTGTTCTCTAATTTTTTACGTCATCCTAAAATTTCTCAGAAATGGATCAAATACAAGGGGGTATTTTGCATTGTCTTTCCTGGATGTATTCGAGTTACTGGATGGTTACAAATCGAGCTTTGGCCTATACTATGTTGATCGACATGATTCAGAGTTGAAGAGATACCCAAAGCTCTCCGCAAAATGGTACAGCCAGTTTTTGAGGGGTAGAAGCACCTCTATAGTTGGAGCTATTGAACTTGAGAAGGATCTATCAGTTGTTTCTTATGGCCATTTATGTCAGTAGGCTCTTTTTTTTTATGGGTGCTATCGGTAGGCTCTTTAATTTGTTTGCATTAGACCATCATTACATGGTGGTGTTCCAACTATGTTTATGCCTAACTTTCTATTTACTCCATTCGTTTTATAATATTTATCGTTTTAGAGAGTTTTTTTTTTTATGTCATTTTAGAAAATCAATAACTCATTGATTATTATTTTTTTAAATTTTATTTTTGTCTCTTGTTATTTTTACTAAATAGAATAAAAGACTATTCATAGAATAAGAGGATAATTTAGTCGAATGGAATTATATTTTTCTAAAATTAAGAATATTTAATAAACTTCTTAGTCCTTATAAAAAACCTTAAATGATAAATACTATAAAACAAAATGAATATTTGTATAAAATAAAATAATAATTTAGTTGGAGAAAGCCTAGCAGCAGAAATTTCCATTCAGATTTCAGAGAATGGACAGAGGGAGCGTAGAGCCGTAGAGGGTAACATACAACGGTTTCAGTTGACTATGTCATATGTCAGGATTCAGGATTGGGATCATTGCAGTTAATCTGGAGTTATAGAATAACCGTATGAGATATTGACCTTTGAATTCGTTTTATCTTATAATAAATTTATTTTTTAAAATTGCATTTCAGTAAAATAAATGGTGGGATTAAGAACTGCATATCCTGCAGTTAAAAAGGCAGCTGCAGAGGACCCATTTTCTATATATCATATGTATAAGAATGAGGAAAATTTAAATAAGAGTATATATTAAATAAAAAAGAGAGTATATTTATGCTATTATGGATTAGGCTCCTATGCGGTTTTATCTCAACTCTTCAAAATTATTTTATTTTATGGTAAACTATTACAGCAAGCAAAATTCAATGAATGTGAACCCTTTTTCGAACTGCAGAAGGACGGGATACATGCTATTATGAAGGGATATATTTTTCACTTTACTTTCTAATTTTAATTTTTTAAAATTAAATTATTAATAATCCATTTAATGATTTAAAGAATAAATATATAAATATATTTTATCAACAATATAAATATTTAAATATAAACATAAAAAAGATAAAGCTATAAATATATTTTATTAATCATTTAAAAATTTAAAAGTAAATATTAAAAAAACAAAAGTATGAATATTTCTCTCTTATGTTTGGTTTGTTTTTTTGTTTTTATTTTCAATTGATATGTTTTAAATATTAATTACAAAATTATTACTTTATTTTTACTTTATTTTTTGTTTTTAAAATTTTGTGAAAGAAATGGTAAAAATAAGTTGATATGTTTTCATTAATATTTATAAAAATATCATATTATTTTCACATTATTTCTTATTTTTAACGTTTTGTGAAGAAAATCATTAGAACAAAAAAAGTTATTTTCACAAATTCCTTCATAAAATTTTAAAAGTTGAAAACAAAATGACAATTTTTGTAATTAATAATAAAAATATATCAACTAAAATAAAATTAATACTAATTAATATGCTAATAGCTATATATCCTCAATAAAAAAAAATAAAACTATATAACCTAATCCGTAATCCTCATACAAAATCTTTGGCAATATATCTTAAAAAGCATGAATATAAATTAAAATACAGATATAATATGATTTGGATATGTTTATAAAAAAATATAAAATAATTAAAAAATATATAGACTAAAAATATTTAAAAATATTAAAATATCTAATACAATATATATATTAGATACTAATATAACAACTATTTTAAAATATCAAAATTGCATATATGCGCATCAGTTTTCTGCCCTTCTCTCTTTTCCTTTCTCCTTAGGCATAGTTTTCTATCACTTCGTTCGTTGCACCCATGTCACGTTAATTAATCAATGATACAGTGTCAGAAAAAAATAAAAACTGAGTACGTAATAACTAACAACTCTCCTTCTTTTTCTTTTGCTTTCAGTTATTTTTATTTTTTTAATCAATAACAATAATTTAAATTTTTGAATAAGATCACGAAATATCTCATATATTCGATTTATTTAAATTCTCTATAAGATTAATCTTTTTTCGATCATAAGAATATAAAAATTATGTTTTTTTTAAAATTTAAATTTGCATTTTTATCTTAAAGAATTGAATATGTTTACCACCTCATCCTATTCTTTATAAATTATTTTTAATTTTTTTATATAAACAAATATTTTATTTTTTAACTATCTTTTTCTTTTTCACTCACCAAAAAAGATACGGGCAATCGTTTATTGAAAAACTTATGTAATGGAGCAAGGAACCAAATATCAACTAGAATAACGTTACTCACAAATATTTTTATATGCATTATTTAATATTTGCACATTAACTTTTACATATACTTTATACTTATTTTTATATATAAAAGTTGTGAGTCACGAAAGATGTAGCATTTTTCTTCAACTATTGACTCAACTGCTATGCACTTCAGTTTCAAATTTCATGAAATGGAGCCAAATTTGATCGATATATAAATATTAAATATAGATATATTTATATATTAAATTTGTATTTAAATTCAAACATATTAAATAAATTTTTATAGATTTTACATTTAAATCTTTTATTTATTATCCTAAATGATTTCATTACACTATACTAATTATTTTCAAAATGAATAAACTTTTTTTTCTGAGTCATGTTAAATTAAACAAAAATATTGAGCACCTGAATAGTGATATTAAAATTGTTGAGAAACAATGCAAGAGAAAAAGATAGAGAAAAATTAAAAGAGAAAAGATGTGAGAGATACTGAAATTGACTAAATCGTGAAAGATATGTGATTCAAGATCAATACATAACTTATATAGATTAGATAGAGTAACTAACCACTAATTAATCACATGTGCATTTTAGCTAATTAATCAAAATATCAAACTAAACTATGGTAATAGGCCGTGCAAGTTTGAGGATGCACACTTAGCATTCACAGGTTGAGATGAACAATATAATACAAGTTAATCAATAACAAATGCAAATAATAAAATACAAGTTATGCCATAATCACGTGGACTAACAAAAGAAATCTAAAAGTATGAAATTGAATGAGAGATTTTGGTGACGACTTAAGTTCATAGCTACAAGTCTTAAACCTTTTCTTAGGTCTTTTTGACCTTCTTCCGCCTATGCACGGCGTCCCAAGCAATATAAATTACACTGGAATTATTGAAAAATGAAGATGAAACTAAAGATGAATATAATACAAGTCAAGTCGCTAATTATTACTGTTACTAATCGTTCACAAATCGTGATTTTATATGCCTCAATATCATCTCAAATGTGCAAACAATCCCAATTTTAAAACAACTAATCAACATACGAAAAATGAACATAAAAGGCGAATCGAACAAAAATATATAAAGATGAAAAACGGACCACAAGGAAGTGTAAATATCATTGGACTTTCCACTGCCAAAGATAGCCAGCTCAAGATGTGTGGCCATTCAACTTTCGACATCACGTGAAGTAACAAGCCAAAAGTGAAGATAAGAAAAGGAGAGGGGAAAGAGAAAGGTGAAGAAAAATACCAAGATAGTATGGGACTTTTTTTTTTAAATATTTTATTTTGGCTGAATTTGAACACCCTACCCTTAACATACTTAAGTGGAAGAATTAGAAAAGTGATGGTTAGAAATAGAATCGGTGGATAATATCGGATGAAGGATTCTACACTATCTTAATGAGTACATATCTTACATCATTTGATGATATGAGTACGAATTTGGATCTTTTAAAATAATTTTAGAATAAGTAAATTTATCAATTATTAATCATTATAAAATGATAGATGAAGAAAATATCCATTAATAATTGATGAATTTACTTGTTTTAAAATTATTTTAAAAGATTTAAATCTGTAATGAAAAAGGATTCATATGAGTACCACTTTGGGATTAAATAGTGTTACCCATGACTGATTTTGAGAGAGAGAAATGAAAAGTACGTAAATTAAGAATAATGTTTGGTCTGTATCATGTTTTGTGCATATTAGCACCAAACAAATAAACACCTCATATTTATATGGGGTGGCAAAAAATTATGTATTTAATATTATTCCAAAATTAAATGTGGAAAGGAAAATGTGTAATGGCTGAAGCAAGAAAATCGACTACAGTGAAAGAAAGAGTAAGAAATTAATGGTGAAAAGTGTGTAATAAAAGCTAATATATGGCTTATATCTATGAAATACAAACACACATATATGAATATGAAATATAACATAGACACGAATACAGATATAAAGATACATTAAATTTAAAAAATTGTAAGATACAAACATAAATATATATATAAAGTAAATTAAAGAACTTTATATATATAATTTACAAAATTTAAAAAAAATTATAATTTATTAATATTATTTTTATAAATTTAAAGATTTATAATATTTTAATATATGTTTTATGTGCTAATATTTACTATCTGGTAAGTCTTTCTCAAAAAATATAGAGTATGATTTCTATTAACATTTTCTAAAAAATCTTCTAAACCAATTTCTCATAATAAGTAACTAGTGTAGAAGTATATGCAGATCCAAAAAAAATTAACTAAAATAATAAGTGTGAGAGACAAGCTTCGATGAAGATGAAGTGGACGACTTGGTATGAGTAAAAGTAAAAGGAGCACATGAAAATAGTGGTACGTAAAAAGATAAAACTTAAAGGCTTAAGTGACATGTGAAAAGTTAAAACTTAAAATACTGATATAAGAAAATAGTAACTTGAGACGTTAGTCATGTGATTGAGTTTGAATGAGTTACGAGCTTACTAATTGGATGTTAATCATGAAAATTATTTTTTTTTAAAAAAAAATATTAATGAATCATGTCCAAGCGATGTACTAGACGTATTCAAGCGTGTTCAGACGTGTCCAAGACGTGTCTAACCCGAAAAAATAATCTCTTTAATCGGACACATTCAAATATACAAGACATGTGTGTCGTATGCGCGTCTCCACGTGTCCGACACGAACACGTGTCTGTGCTTCATAGGCTTATATAAACTAGATTAATTAACTAATCATTGTCTAATTACATGTGCTCTATCTAATTAGATGACTCAACTAAGTAACTAAACTAATCAAACTATGGTAATTAAAAAGAAAAGGAAAAGACTGAAATGTTCAGCGACAAGTGAGATATTTTTGTTATTAATCACTTGCCTGATTTATTCAATACTTTATTTATAATTAATCAATATTTTCTCATAAGTAATGCCATTTTCTATGAAGGATTTTTTCACGAATGAATTACAAATATAGTTGACACCAATAAAACAAAGGCATTAGCGAAATCATGGTGGGTAAAAAGTTAAAGAGAGAAATGAAATGACACCTGTTGGTGCACAGTTCACGAATTACTCTTGATGCAAAAAGAGCATTTGTGTTTCTCATAATGTAGTTAAATCCAACAAGCCGAAGATTTCTATTCTTTTCCCACGCAAAAATTTCAACAATAACACGGCCCACTGAAACGAATGTAAGTAAAAAAAATCACAAAGGAAGAGAAGCAGAAGAGGGTCAAAGGACAGGAGATACAGTTTAAGCTGAAGAGGCAGTTAGCCTAGCTGGCATGGGCGGTTGCAACAGAAAGTCAGAAACAACCACCATCTGCATAACATGAGTGAATGGAATAGGAGAATTCATCAAATACTATAATAAGAATGGTGGATGTAATTGGAAAGTGATTCATTCAGTGATTGTATTGATTATAAGAACATGGAATCTTTGCCTCTGACTCGAACAAGAGGTTATCATCACCCCTCCCCTGGCTGCCTGTGTACTATGCCTCTATCTATATCTTTGAGCCTTGCTTTCAAGCTCACACTTCTACTCCTAAACTTGGGTGTGGGAGTGGTGAGTGCTGATAAGTACAGCAGAGATGACTTCCCAGCTGATTTTGTTTTTGGTTCAGCCACCTCTGCTTATCAGGTCGGTCTTTCTTCTTTCTCAATCTTTCTCTTTTATCCGAAAGCATTTCAGTCTAGCAAATTAGTGAGTATGGTACGTGCAAAGATGAATGTATAATTATCTATATTATTATTATACATGTCATGTGATCATTATGAACAGGTGGAAGGAGCCGCTAACGAAGATGGAAGAACTCCCAGCATCTGGGATACCGTTGCCCATGGTGGTTCCTTCTTTTCCTCTTATTTCTTCTTGCATCCATCTTATTAATTATCCATTTTGATAATTTTCGAAGTTTACCTAGTTTAGAAAGAAATGGGTCTTTAACGTATTATATGTATCATTAAGTCGCAAATATATATATATATATATACATGATAAGTTTGCATATCTCTAACAAATTAGACGGTCTTCTTCCAAAAGTTTATTATGGATTATTGTTGGTGTATGAACCAATTATTCTGAAGTGAGAGCCAACGATGAGAAACTGGAAATATTAGAATCATATGTACAGTTTAACTATCCAGTTTTGCATTTTCATGGAGTAGCTATCATTTGCGGGGTCATTCCATCAACAAAAGACAGACTCTCATGCTATCATTCATTATAAACAGGGAACGCGCATGGAGAAAATGGAGATGTAGCCTGTGATGGGTACCACAAATATAAGGTAAAGAATACAGTAGGGTTCAATCTTTTTTCTTTTGCCCTTTAATGCATTCTTTGTGGCTTACCCGACAATTTGTGGAAAATTAAAAAAGATTGAGGCATAAACTGGTTAAGACAAAACAAGCTGTAGTTCACTGTTTCCCGAAAATCAACAATGCAGGAAGATGTGCGACTCATGGTCGAAACAGGCCTTGAAGCCTACAGATTTTCCATTTCTTGGTCGAGACTGATACCAAGTATAATATTGAACTCAAACTTGTGTACATAATGAGAAACATTGAGTTTTAATGTTCTTTATGTCTTTCTCCAGTAAGAACATTCTTAATGCCTTGGAAAATGCTTTTCTTTCTCCCCAGATGGCAGAGGACCCGTCAATCCCAAGGGATTGCAGTACTAAAACAATCTCATCAATGAACTCATTAGCAATGGTTAAATACGAGTTTCTTATTTTGCAAAATAAACCATGCCTTGAAATTCACTAAAAAAAAAAAAATCAGTTCTGCTTCTTCAACTAATATAGTCCACTCTTTCTTTCCCTTGAGCAGGAATCCAACCACATGTCACACTACACAACTTTGATCTTCCACAGGCACTTGATGATGAATATGGAGGATGGGTTAGTCGTGACATCATGTATGTTCTTGAGCTCTTTCACCATAATGTTGTTGAAATTAATTCTTGAAACTTCTTGTGTATGAATTACATTGTATTGTATAAAATAAGGCAGTACACCATTAAAATCTAGGCACTAGATTCAATTTTTTTATTTTTAAAAGCACCAAGGCACTTGCTGCTTGACATAAGACACTAGTCATTAGATCCTAAAATAAGGCACAATGTGATTGCCCTAGTTAGTGGTTCTCTAGTCAGTATTTTTCAGTTATAATATGTATTCTAGAGAGTTTCTAATGGCACTAATATATAAGGAGAGGTTGTATATGTTGCAAAATATAACCAAAATGCAAGAGCATTCTGAAGATTGGAAGATTATTTCAATCCTCTTGTTCTCCTTTAATTATTCTCATCTTGCTTGCTCATATGATCCTATGCCTACCACACTTTCACGTTGTGCAGAATTCTTATTCAAACGAATGCGTGTGCACGCATTTTTCTTGTGCTTAGGATACAATGTCCTTATATTACAACCATAGACAGAATTGAGAAATATGAATAAAAACATTACTTGAATGTGAATGCAGAAGTGACTTCACAAACTATGCGGACGTGTGTTTTAGAGAGTTTGGTGACAGAGTCTTGTATTGGACTACGGTGAACGAGCCCAATATTTTCGCCTTAGGTGGTTATGATCACGGATCAGTCCCACCTCAACGATGTTCTCCCCCATTTTGTGCTAGAAATAGCACTAGGGGCAACTCAACGTCTGAACCCTACTTGGCAATTCATCATATTTTGTTATCACATTTGTTTTGGACCGTGATCCAGGGTTCTATCCGGAAGGATCGACCCGGCGCATAAATCATCGGACTCCGCCATCAACACCCCGGCCAAGGCCTTGTGATCTCGGTCCACGGCATCGGACACTAGCAGATTCTCCTAAAACAAGGATTGACCACTAAGGAAACAGCCCTGACAGATCAGAGATGGACCTCCACGATCGTGGGATAATCCCGACAAAGTTAGAGACAGACCTCAACGATCGTAGGACAGTCCCGACAAGGTCAGAGACGGATTTCAACAATCGTGGGCTGAAACCTCTGCCAAGGCACGATCCTAATGTACCTTCGTCCTATGTGGATTACATGAGGATTCCAGTCACGCTCTCTATATACATACCAGGCTAAGTTAACATAAAAAAATAAACTATTCCATTATATAACACCTTCTTGTGCACTGTCTGACTTGAGCGTTGGAGTCCCATTACAGGTACCCACCCCCCTGACTCCATATGCTTGGCTGTAGCTGCGTAAGGAGGAAACCACCATACACGTGCCTAACTCAGGTACCCTCTGAATCCATTTCAGAGCATTGGCGCCGTTTGTGGGAAACTGATAAACTTCCATTCCCACGTTAACCATGGTCAGCACAAGACATAACCAGAGGAAGGGAAGCACTGCGCATGCTGCCCCTGGCCAAATACAGGGCTCAGTAGCACAGCGCGACCCTCCTTCCGTCACACCACCAGAAACCTCCGTTGCCAGAAACAGGCCCGTTATAGTGGAAACTCTCAAGGATAGATATGAGACTTCAGCCTCTGCTGAAAGCCCTGCTCCATCTCGAAGGGTTTCAATTCGTAATAGGCTTATCTTTTCTGATGGTGGAGCAAACAATACAAACCATGGGGCTAGGATCCCAATACATGCTCGCTTGGGAACCTCCCACGACAACGTGGACCATGCGTCTCACTACGAAGATAATGTCGAATTTGAAACAACGAAGAATGGCCTTCGAGAGTTGTTGTTTCAACAAACAACGCTCATCGAGGGCCAGCGGCGTCAGCTGGAAGAACAGTGCCGTCGGTTAGAGAACCTCGAAAGATCGGTGAGGACGGACAACGACAATGGAGAACGGGATGTAGCTCATAATGAGCACACCGTCCAGCATACCGGCACCGGGGTTTATGGAAACCATAACCCGGCTCCCGGCTATCAACAATTTTCTGATGCTCTAATGGCATACAGGGTTCCAAGGAACTTCAAGCCTCCGAGCAATTTGGAGGCCTATGATGGAATTACGGATCCCCAAGAACACCTGGACGCTTACACTCAGTCCATGCAGCTCTACGGATATACCTCGGAGCTGCTATGCTGGGCTTTTCTCCTCTTTCTAAATAAGGATGCCCTTCGTTGGTTCGTCACCTTACGAACGAAAATCACCGGATGGGAATACCTGACGCAACGTTTCTTACAATACTACACCACAACAAAGGAACGACCGAAGTAGATCGACTCCCTTTCCGGGATCCGTCAGGGAAATTCTGAATCCCTGCATGAGTACGTTAAAGGTTCAATCAGGCCTGCGTAAGCATTGAAAACCTGGCCGACAGGATAGCCCTGCGCTATGCCAGAAACGGACTCTGAACTGACTCGGGTTTCTTCATGTCTCTGGTAAAAAGAAGCCGGCAAGCTTGGATGAGTTTCACTTACGGGCGAACAAGTACGTCGAGTTGGAGGAAGTTACTAGGGCTAAAGAGAATCTGGAGAAAGGAGAGCCGGTTCACCAGAAAAAGAACCACAACACCAACCAACCCTGTGAATCCTCTAAGAACGAATGGTATCGGCCCAAGTATTTTGAGTATACTCCTTTGAACACCCGTCGAGAGACAATCTTGAAGGAGGTCCTTCAAACTAAGTTCCAAGATATCAAGAGGCCACCACCCGTAAAGAAGCAATTCCAGAGGGACTTTTCGAAACATTACAGGTGGCACAAGAGCTATGGCCACGAGACAGAGGATTGCTACCAACTTCGGGATGTTATCGAGTCCCTGATCAAAGAGGGACGTTTGCAAAAGTACATCGGCGGTCTCCGAGGAGGAGAAGACCGCGGTAGGCGCAGGGATCGGAGACGAAGCCGCAGCCCTCGGCGAAGTCCAAACCAGTGCCCAAGGAGAAGCCAGAGTCCTGCCAGAAGATCCCGGACTCCTCCTCGCCGCAATGTTGAAAACAGGCAAGACCAGGAACGGGATACTCAAGGTGGGGGTAACAGAAAGGACAAACTCATTAGTACTATCTCAGGGGAATTTGCAGGGGACGGTCCGTTTAATAACTCCCTGAAGAAGGCACTCCGGATAGCGGTCCTAAGCATATCTGGCTCTTCTTCGCGAAAACCCCAAGTTGAGAACAAGGACGCGCCATCCATCTCCTTCTCCGATAAGGACTACAATGACATTATCCGAGATCATGACGACCCTCTGGTCATATCCGGAATAATCTCTAACACCGAAACTCATCGCATCTTTATAGATCAGGGGAGTTCAACAAACATAATGTTCATGGATGCCATCGAGAGACTGAAGTTTCCTCTGTCCGCACTTACACCGTATGAAGGCGAGCTAATTGGTTTCTCCGGAGAAAAAGTTACCCCGATTGGCTACTTCGAAACTTTCTTGACCCTGAGTAACGACGACACCTACAAAACGATGAAGGTGAGATTTTTTATCGTGGATTATCCTCGGCTTACAACATCATCCTGGGCCGCCCTACGCTAAATGACATTATCGCTATAGTCTCTACCGCCCACCAGGCCATGAAGTTCTTCAACAGGAATAATCAAGTGGTCACGGTCAAGGGCGACCAGATTGCAGCCCGCAAATGCTATAATGAGAGTTTGAAGATCAGTAGGGCTTTCAGAAAAATAAAAGCGCGAACATCCAGCCCCACCCACGATCAAGTCAACATCTTGATGACCGAGTTGGATGTTCATGACGAAATTTGGGGCACAAGACCCCAGCCCGAAGGAGAATTGATCCCATTCCAATTGGGTGACAACCCCAACCAAGTCACCAGGATAGGAATAAACCTTGAAGAGCAAGAAAAGACCCAGTTGATAAAGCTCTTGCGAAAAAATAAGGATTTTTTCGCCTGAACATCCGCTGACATGCTTGGGATCGACCCCGCTTTGATCTGCCATCATCTATCTATTAAACGGGATGCAAAGCCGGTCTCCCAGAAGAAGAGAAAAGTTAGCCCCGAGAAGCAACAAGTTATCAAAAAGTAAGTCAAGGAGTTACAAAATGCCGGCTTCGTCAGGGAGATCTCGTACACCACTTGGCTCTCAAATGTTATCCTAGTAAAGAAGTCAAACGAAAAATGGAAGATGTGTATGGACTACACCGACTTGAATAAGACGTGTCCTAAAGATCCATACCCCTTTCCAAACATTAACAAACTAGTTGATAGCTCCTCTGGCTTCCGACTACTATCCTTCATGGACGCTTACTCCGGTTATAATCAGATTCTAATATACCCCGGAGACCAAGATAAAACAACATTCAACACCGAAAGGGCAAGTTACTGCTACAAGATAATGCCATTCGGGTTGAAAAATACCGGGGTCACTTATCAGAGGATGATGAACAAGGTTTTTGAAGAACAAACGGGGAGAATGCTAGAGGTCTATATCGACGATATGATAGTCAAGACCCCATCTTCTGGATCACACACCTCGGACCTTGAAGAAGTGTTTGCGCAGCTAAGAAAGCACGACATGAGACTCAACTTAGAGAAATGCGCATTTGGAGTCAAGGCCGGGAAATTCCTGGGGTTCATGCTGACTCACCGCGGTATCGAGGCAAATCCCGACAAATGCAAGGCGGTGCTCGACATGCATAGTCCCCGTAACATCAAAGAGGTACAACAATTAAACGGACGAGTCGCGGCTCTCACCAGATTCCTGGCCAAAGCCGCTCACAAATCCCTCCCTCTCTTCAAACTACTGAAAAAGGGGACTGGATTTGAGTGGATACAGGAATGTGAAGACGCTTTCGCATCCCTGAAGAACCTTCTAGCATCCCCTCCTATCCTCATAAGGCCAGAGTCAGGGGAAGCCCTTTACGTGTACCTCTCCTTTCACGAGGAGGCTGTGAGTTCAGTACTCATCAGAGAAACACCGGAAGGCCAGAAGTCGGTCTATTTCGTGAGCAAAGTACTGCAAGGCCCCGAACTCAGGTACCAGAAGATAGAGAAGATCACTTTTGCACTCATCATCACCGCCAGAAGACTAAGGCAATACTTCCAGTGCCATCCTGTGGTGGTAAGGACAGATTAACCCATCCGACATATACTGTATAAACCAGACTTAGCAGGAAGGATGATTGCTTAGTCTATCGAGCTTTCCGAGTTTGGAATAAGCTACGAACCTAGAGTGGCAATCAAGGCACATGCACTCTCCAATTTCCTCATCAAACTCACTTCGGACTCAAATAATGACGAGGAGATCTACTGGACTGTGTTTGTGGATGGATCCTCAAATCCAAAAGGGAGCGGCGCTGGGGTAATCTTGGAGAACTCCGAAGGAGTGACTATCGAAAATTCGTTAAGGTTCGAATTTCCCACCTCGAACAACCAGGCGGAATATGAAGCATGCATCGCCGGACTAACAATGGCCAGAGACTTGTGAGCCGTAAAGATTCGACTCTGTAGCGACTCCCAGCTCGTTACCTCCCAGATCCGAGGCGAATATCAAGCTAATGAGGCCCTCCTACAGAAATACCTGGCGAGAGTGCAAGAACTCCTCCCAAGCTTTCAGCTAGTCAAAGTAGAGCATATACCCAGGAAACAAAACTCTAGGGTCGATCTCCTGTCTAAGCTGGCGAGCACCAAGAGTCCGGGTAACAACCGATCAGTGATTTAGGAAACCCTATCGCACCCCGCTGTCTCCGACGTAGCCATCTTCCAGGTCGACGGGTAAGAGCGTACCTGGATCACAGTACTATTGGAATACTTACAGTCCGGTAGCCTCCCCGAGGATTCCAAGGAAGCAGCTAAATTGAAGAAAGTCGTAATCAGATACACCATCTTCGATGGGCAGTTATACCGGCGTGGGTTTTCTTTATCCCTCCTCAAATGCCTCACGCCGAAAGAAGCCTTGTATGTCTTGGCCAAAGTCCACGAAAGGAGTTGTGGATACCACCTTGGAGGCAAGGCTCTAGGGTTAAAGGCACTCAGGGCAGGCTACTACTGGCCCACGATGGAGACAAACTCCCTTACGCACGTCCAAGTGTGCGATAAATGCCAATGGCATTCCGACCACTATCACTCCCCGCCAGAAGAACTGTCCACGACATCCATACCCTGGCCTTTCTACTAATGGGGCATAGATATCTTGGGTCCTTTCCCTCAAGCGTCCGGGCAGTTGAAGTTTTTGGTCGTAGTCGTGGACTATTTTACCAAGTGGATAGAAGCAGAGCCCTTGATCACCATCACCTCGGCCCGGATTTAAAGGTTCACTTGGCGCCATATTATTACCAGATTCGAGATCTCGAAGTCCATCGTAACAGATAATGGAACGCAGTTCAAAGACAAGGGGTTTGAAGAACTACTCAATGAGCTAAAGATAAAGCATCATTGTAGCACCGTAGAAAACTCCAGTACAAACGGGCAAGCTGAGGAGGCCAATCGTGTTATCGTTAGGGGGTTAAAAAAAAGACTGGATGACGCCAAAGGAAACTGGGCCGAGCAGTTAGATCACATCCTTTGGGCCTACCGAACCACTCCTCACTCTACAATAGGTGAAACCCCATTCAAATTAACCTATGGATGTGAAGCAATGATCCCGGTGGAGATAGAGGAACCAAGTTGACGTCTCCAGAACTTCTCATCAGATAATAACCCCGGGTTAATTAGGGAAGACTTGGATCTGTTGGAAGAAAGAAAGTGCATCGCGCACGTACGCGATGCTGCAACCAAGCAAAGAACGGCAGCCCGGTACAACCTGAAGGTCGTTCCTAGAAGGTTCCAGCCGGGCATTCTTGCACTCCGAAGAGCTGACATCGGCGGAAGGAATGTCTCCCAAGAGAAATTAGCCCCTAACTGGGAAGGCCCCTACCGTATCGTAATCAGTACTAGCAAAGGAGCTTACACTCTAGAAACATTGATGGGCAAGCCAGTGAAGAATTTTTAGAACGCAGACAAACTCAGAAAGTACTACAACTAAGTGCCTTTTAAGGCCTAGTCTCATAGTCTACTTTATGTCTGATTTGCCCAAATTGTTATATGGACATTAGTCCTTCCGGATATTTAATGAAACACCCATCACGAAGTTAGTGCAAATTGTTAAACGAAGTTTTCAAAGACCAGCCACAACGACCCAAGACTCATCGTACCAACCGAGGAGTTGTCTTGTGCTAGATAGGTCGTGCAGTAGAAAAATCCCGACTTGGGAAAATTCTCGCATCAAACCATAAGCACAAAAAGCTCATGGTACCACCTGAGAAATTGTCTTGTGCTAGATAGGTAGTACAGTAGAAAAATCCCAACTTGGGAAAATTCTCGCACCAAACTATGAACACGAAAGACCCCGGCATGGACCAGTCCCTAAACCAAAGTCACATGGCATCCTAAATACCTAAACAGAAGGTAATGGACCCCGGACAAGGTTTCTTCCTTAGGCACAGATCCCAAATGCCAATTTGCTGTGGACATCGGATTCTAAGCCAAGGTCAAGGTCTTTTGCCTTAGGCACGAACCCCGAATGTCAATCTGCTTTGGACATCGGATCCTAAGCCAAGGTTTCTAAAGTCTTTTATCACGCGAAGTCCTAAAGGGAGCCCTAAAGTGCTCGACAGAAATGGGCGTTGGACCCGGACCGCGGTCTTGTCAAAATTCACAAATTCGAAAAGGGCATTGGACCCCGAAATAGACAAAGAAATATAACAAAAGTCAATTCGATTACAACTTCGAAAAAACGAAGCAATATTTCTGTCCATACAAAATAAAACCCCACGCATGGGGCAAAAATAAACATCTGAATCACTCTACAGGAAGGTCTGGACCACGAACCTCGACGGAAAAGTCTCCAGCACTTGGACCCTGAGCAGCAAGACGAGGAATGACGAGTTGGCCATTCCAGACGACCTTCCCGGAGTCCAGGGAATTCAAAACCAGATCAACCCCGGGATTGAAGAGCTAAACTTGGTTAATGGCATTCCGGAACTAATGTTCCTTGATATCGGTACAGACAGTAATAAGCATCCCGATATCGCCCTTCAAGAAAGTAACCTGACCGTCAAGACGTTCATTCTCGGCGCGGAGACCTTCATTCTCAGCTCTTAATTCGGTCATACACCTTCTGACTTCTTCCATGTTGGCCTCTTTTTCTTTCACCGTATCATTCAGGGCGGCCACTTCATTCTCGAACTCCCGGGCCCAGGCTTCAGCATTGTTTTTGGCCTTTACAGCCTCTTCCTTTACTCCAAGAGCTTGATTCTCACCCGCTCCGCAGCAGCCACCTTCTCCGCCAACATCTGCTCATGGTCCTCGATCACATGCTCTAAGTACCGAGCCTCCAAGGCAAGACAGAGCCCAAGAGTCTGGAAATAAGAGTCAGCATCCTTCCCGCTACGCGGGGCCAGTTGAGCCTTTACTTCTTCATCTAGGAGGTGGAGATCGATGAACTCATGGGGATCTGGATTCTCGCGGTACAAGTTGATTGGCCCCCCGCTACTTGGACCGGTGCCTTCCTCAACCGCGGTCCTCTTACCTCGGTTGCCTGACTGCCCCTCACCAACCGCTTTCCTCTTACGCTCGCTCGTGGGAGGGGGGGAATCCTCCACTTGGATCGGTTCCCTCTCCGCAATCGGTACTTCGATCCGACGGGGTAATGAGATTGGCACCGCGTCTATGGTAAGATCTGAAGGCCTCGGTTCACTTCTGGCTCTCAGAGCTTCAAGAATGGCTAAAGCGTTTCCTTCCTCAGGCATCTCAGCTAAGCTCTCTGAAAAACAAACATGAGCAATTAGATCCACATAAACGGCAAAGGAAAAAAAAATAAACATAAGTAACGACCTATACTATCTAACACTGCCCAAAGTTCCACATCATCCACGACATCCAGTATATCTTTAGGCCGGATTTTATCAACCTCGCCAACCCACAGTTTGAAGAAATTGACACACTCAATCTCTTCGTCATCTAGGTGGCTGATCTTCGCCTCGAATGATTGAGTGGGGATGCTTCATACCGCCAGATTCTAATACAGACTGAACGTTGGCTCCCCGCCACTCCCCAACCAGAAAAAATAAGTGCCGCCGGCCGCTATTAACTTGAAGAACTTTTCTTTGAAGTCCTTATAACTTTCCAAATATGGAAAGAAGACTGTTCTTCCTTGTCGGGATCGCACCGACAACAAAGATTATTGACGAGCGCAGGCGACATGAACAGAATACCTTGTATGAAAATAGAAGAATGCCCTATCAGAGCATCGCAATCCCAACAACCGGCATATTCTATCGAAAGCCAGGATGTTTGCCCAACCATTAGGGTGAATTTGACTGGGGGCGGCGTGAAGAGTTCGGAGGACGGTAATGTGGCAATCGTTGAAAGGGAGCCGAAACCCAAACCTCATGAAGAAGTCCTCGTAGAGAAACATGAAGTGTTCCCCCACTTGATGGGTCGAACACACTCGTTCTCTCCTCGGGGACAAAATCAGGAACTCATCATCCCGGGATCCTCCCTCGGTAATTTCCAAGTAATCTTTTAACTTGTCCAACTCGGCCCGAAGACTCGTAGCGGGAGATCCTATCGAAGGCATCGTCCGCGACCCAGGTATAAGGCAATCTCGGACCTCGGCGAATATGAATCGCCTCCTCCTCGGTCTCTTGATTCTCCAGCTCCCGAACTTTTGGAACCGGGGCGAGCTCTTCAATTCTTAGCACCATTCTCCTAGCCATTTGAATTCTTGGAAGACACACAGAGACTCAGGATCAGAACCAATTCAAGTTCAAAGATCTAAATGCAGCAGTGGGCGAACAGAGAAAACTAAATCACACCCACGTACTGGCCTTCGCACCCACCAGGGCAAAAAGCCTCAGAAGGACACCTCCGCCGCACACGATGCGATGGAGGAGGTGCTCCATGAAAGGCAAACGACGTTGGCAGGAGAGGAAAATAATATTCTTCCCTTTTCGTTTGCAGAAAAAAAAAGAGAAATGCGCTCCACCGAGAGTGTGCAATCTCTCAAAGTAACAAAAATAAATAGAAGCAGAGCAAGGGTAAGGGAAATACCTTGAAGAAAAGAAAGAAATCAGTTCTGGGAAGTCCAAAAAATCCTAGAACCGCTTCGCACCATCGCAATGCTCATCGGAAATCACCTCAAGCCACTAGTTTCTGATGAAAATCAACGAAACAAAACAAAAAGGCTGACACCCTACTTATAAGGGCTACAATTATGGGGCAATTCTGTCCGAGCATCTCAGATTCGAAAAGATATTCATTATGGCGCGCGAAACACTATACACGTCCCTTCAACACAAACGCGCCATGTGGCCCACGTAGCAGTCATGGCAGTTCAAAGGATAGTTATCCAGCAATCTAATAGACCTGCAACTGCAAGGTCCAAGAGCTCGGAAAACTCGTTCAAACCCCGGAATATTGACTACCCCGGTAAACGTTCCCCTAAGGTATAAAGACTCCGGATCCAAGTAGTTAAACTTGGCACTTCGTTAGTCTCAACTAAGTACCAAACTGAGAGCAACTTAACATATCGCGTCGTCAACGTGAGCGTTGAACTCACCCCGATATAATATAAATACCATAATTTGCAGAAGAAAGAAAGATAGAAGACATAAGATTCAAAGAAAAAAAAGAATTTCATTAAATCTCTCATTCCATACATTATCTTACATTAAAAAAGAAGGAAGTAGAAACATTTGAGACATGGAACAGATAAGGAAAAAGACCCCAGAGGTGAGAACCGACATTAACATAATTGGTATCCTGGGTCATATCGCATCCATATTTCCTCCAAGAACTAGCACCGGTCTCCTCCCCCCGAAGCGGCCTCTTGAAAAAGTGGATAGTCTTCGCAACCTGGAGCGGAACACTATTGTCGAACCCCTGTACCCCACCACTTTTCTTCACCTTCTCCTTTGCTAGGATAGAAAAGACTGGAGAGTACTCCCCTTTGTTGGATGGGGCATGACTTTTTCATGGGAAGATCGTTCCATCGGAACCTTGATCACCCTACGCAGCCTCAAACCACGGAGCAGTTCCAATAGTCCCTCCTGCATATCCAACTGCTCTTAGGATCTGCTAGCAAGGAGAGTGACTTTGGACCCTACCCCTCCAGATGCCTCTGTCTAACACGATAGATATCTCAAACCTCCCCGGCAACGAGAAATATCAAACAAGCAATCAGGGTACGCTGGAAAAGTGAGACATCTACCGTTAATACACTGAAAAAGTGAGATATCTACTTAAGAAAACCTTCACAAAGACATGATAAGAGTTTCAAAGATTTGGGAAAGAACAAGAAGAAAACCCTCGCAAGAGGCAAAACTCTTTAGAAACACACAGGAAATGAAGGAACAATTTCTCTGAGAGAAGTCACTTCCAAAATGAAGACATAGAAAGTAAAAAGGGGAATACCATAGTCGAACGCAAATATCCTCTATTTATAAAAAGGATGGGACACCCCGATTGGTTCCTAAGAAAGGAAGAGCCTACTAAGCCATAAAAACTGTGTTTAATGCTCTCCAGTTGCTATTGGCTACAAGAGCAACGGACGGTTGGAAATTGCGCGAAGCTGACGCTCCCCATTAAAGGCTCCTCAATTCTCGAGGAAATCAAGAGCAATGGTTTCCAAAGGATCCAAAGATCAACGAATAATGCTGCTGCAAGACAAAAGACCCCGTGAACCGCTATCGGGGGCAACAGGAAGAAAACCTCATAAACAAGGAATGGCGATGTAAGCAAGGACCCACCGCGGTCTCCGACCACATCCCAACCTCCGAGGTACCCGGTGCTCAATGATGGACCTCGGCCTCAACACGAGACATCGCAAAACCTGGCTTTAAAGCTAGGGCGAAGTCCGTGGCGAACCTGACGATCCTATACCTTGACACTTAGGTCTTATCCAAAGTGTCAAGCTGAGGGCAACTGTTCTGGACCGTGGTTTAGGGTCTCATCCGGAAGGATCGACCCGACGCATGAACCACCGAATTCCGCCATCAATACCCCGACCAAGGCCTTATGATCTTGGTCCACGGCATTGGACACTAACGATAGCCAGACCTATGCATATTCCCCTAAAACAAGGATTGACCACCAAGGAAACAATCCTGACAGATCAGAGACGGACCTCCACGATTGTGGGACAGTTCCGACAAAGTCAGAACCGAACCTCAACGATTGTAGGACAGTCCCGACAAGGTCAGAGACGGACCTCAACAATCGTGGGCTGAAACCTCTGCCAAGGCACGATCCTAATGTACCTTCGTCCTATATGGATTGCATGAGGATTCCAGTCATGCTCTCTATATACATACCAGGCTAAGTTAACCTAAAAAAACGAACTATTCCATTACATAACACCTTCTTGTACACTGCCTGACTTGAGCTTTGGAGTCCTATTACAGGTAACCACCCCCTTGACTCCATACGCTTGGCTGTAGCTACGAAGGAGGAAACCACCATACACGTGCCTAACTCAAGTACCCTCTGAATCCATTTCAGAACAACATTCTTCAACTGTGAGATTGTACAAAAGAAAGTATAGGGTAAATCATCTAAACTTTTTTCATATTATGTATTTTACTTTCCGGATTCTTTTATTGTTGTAACATTCAAGGTGTTTATATGGAAAAGGCTTCAAATTATATACTTAAACTAGAACTTACACTATGTTTGGATGACAGGTAATAGGAGGAACGGAAAGAAAATGGGAGGAACGGAAATAAGTTTTTGTGTTTGGAAGTTTTAAAATGCATAGGAACGGAATGGAACACATGGGAAATCATTTCCCCCCTCTTCCCCTCAAATGTCTAATATTTATTCCCCCCAAAATTGAGGTAGAATGGGGAGAACACATGTTCTATTCTATTCCATTAATGAATCTTCCAAACAAAAAGGGGGGGATCTATGTTCTATTCCATTCATTTCCTTTCCGATCCATCCCCACCTATTCCGTTCCGTTCTATTAATGAAAAAACATCCAAATACAGGGTTAATCTTTATTCGCTTCCCAGTCTTTTTATATTGGATATCAATATTCTTTCACATATGGAAAACTTTGTTGGCAAAGAATGTTCATGATTCCATGGAAACTAAGTCACATTGCAGGCCAAACAACATGGATTTGTTGGTATCTCTGTCTATACATTTGGGTACCTTCCTCTAACAGATACAGAGAAAGACAGGATAGCATCTCAAAGAGCCTGAGATTTTGTAGTTGGTTGGTAAGTTACAAGCCCTTAATTTGGTGTTTAGATGTGAAGGGTTGGTATTTTATGTGCCTGCTTTATTGCAGGATTATGGAACCCTTGGTTCATGGAGACTATCCCATTTCCATGAAGACAAATGCAGGTGCAAGAATTCCAGCCTTCACAAATCACGAATCCAAACAAGTTAGGGGTTCATATGACTTTATAGGTGTAATTCACTACAAAAATATTAATGTCACGGACAATTCTGATGCACTGAAGAGAAAATTGAGAGATTACGCTGCAGACATGGCTGCACAGTTACTTTGTACGTATTTTCTTATGTTTAAGGATAGTGGATTTAGTAAAAGATTGAAGTTGGTCATTTAAGCGTGCCGTACTAATTGCATTCACCACATTTTTTTTTCCAACTATTTGAACTTTCTCATCATTTAGCATCTGACTCTCCAATAATTTTCATTAATGCGCACAACCATGTCTATCATTCATTCCTGAATAATTGGTGGGGCAAGTTGAATAACTCGCTTTCCTGGTTTTGGCAGTTGGACAGGATTTGGATTCAAATGAAGAGGAAATGGTTAAAACACAAATGATAATTATTCTCTTAATTAATTGATTCAATTATTTTGATTGACTATCTGGCTTTGCTTGACTCAGTACCCTGTCACCCCATGGGGTTTACGAGAAGAACTGGATAAATTCAAGCTCCTTTATGGCAATCCTCCTATATTCATTTATGAAAATGGTCTCTCTCTCTCTCTTACACAGGCGCGCACACACACACAAACACCCCCCTTCTAAAAGTAGAAGGATAAAGTAACATTAATAACGAAAAAATGGTTAACAAGAGTTCAAGAAGATTACAAATTATTGCAATGAATCTTTTTGAGGAAAATCATCTGTAGAAGTTGATGGAGGTTGAATAATAAACTGCGGGGCAAAGCTATTTTTTTTCCTTTAATTAGACAAAGCAACCAAATAGCACTAAACATTTGGCATTTCTATCATGTTTATTCTTGCTTATTACCCCCTTCCCACTTTGTTAATGTATATGTGGCTAACAATATCACTCGTTTGTTATGGCATATTGCGATTATCATGTATTTTCCGATATATGGCCATCTTCAATTATATGGAATTGTAAACTTAAGGCTCGAGGGATTTATTCAAGATTTGGTGAACCATTCAATGGTAAACTAGTATGGCACAAGTTCAAATGGGTTGAATTATTGATAAAAAATTTGGCTTGTATTGTCTTGTTAGGTCAACGGACAGCAAGCAATTCATCACTGCAAGACATGTCAAGGGTGAAATACTTGCATGGATATATTGGTGGCGTGCTTGATGCCTTGAGGTATGCAGTTGCTGCTCTAATTTATCTAGTTGACACTTGAGATCACAAAAATCCTTTTTGATCACTTCGCTAGAAGTACCACAGTTGATGGACTTGTTTTTTATTTATGACTCGGGAATCAAAATTATCGATTACGAATCCATTGAACTATACTGTTATATTGGGATATTAATTCATCTTACGAGCAAGTTACTTATCTAATGAATCAAACTCATCCAGCACACACAAAGACACGGAAACAAACACAACAGAACTAGGTCCACGAAATAGAAGGAATAAAGAGTTTACCATTTGAGCCTATTACAGTTGTTTCTTTTTTTGAAAGTGTCCATATGAACACTTCTGATGTGTTCTTTAATTTTCTACGTCATCCTAAATTTTCTCAGAAGTGGATCAAATTTAAGGGGGTATTTTGCGTGGTCTTTCCTCGACGTATTCGAGTTATTGGATGGATACAGATCGAGCTTTGGCCTATACTATGTTGATCGGGATGATCCAGACTTAAGGAGATACCCAAAGCTCTCCGCAAAATGGTACAGCCGGTTTTTGAGGGGTAAAAGCACCTCTATAGTTGGAGCTATTCAACTTGAGAAAGATTCATCACTTGCTTCTGTTGGCCACTTATTTCAGTAGGTTCTTTAATTTTATTTGCATTAGAGTTTCATTGCAAAGCGGTGTTCCTAGCTATGCTTGCTTTTCCTTCTAAGTACATGTATTAAATAAAATACGATTTTATTTGGAGAAAGCCTTGCTGCCTCGGCAAATTTCCATTCAGAGAAATGAGAGAGGGAGCTGGTAGGTATTGCCATAGTGGGAAATGTACAACAGATAGGAGAAATTTTCAAAACTTTATAAAAATATTAAATGCTAATTAATCTAACACGTAAACATGAATATTCTAAGTTTATACAAGAATTTCTCATACATTTTCTCAATCCTAAATTCCCGTACAAAATCTTCCACAACGTGTAACTTCCCAACTTTCTCCTCCTCTGTCTTTCCTTTTTCCCTTAGGCAAAATTTTCTCACACATCCTTCTAACTGTTTGCATGTTAGGTTAACTAATCAAGTATACCGTATCGTAGAAAAAAGGTATTAGCAACTGTCATTCTTTTTGGTTACCCTTCAACTGTTTCTAATTTTTCCAGCCAATAAAAATATTTTGCAATTTTTTTTTCACAAACATTTGTTTTATTTTATAAATTATATTTTCTTTCAGCCACCAAAAAAGACATGGGCAGTTGTTTAAAGCTTACGTAATGTAACGAGGAGCCAAATTTTAACTCGACTCAACTGCCGTGCACCAGTGTCAACTTTCATGAAAAGGGGATTCTATATTACTGTCAAAAGAGGTTTGGTACCCCACAGGAACAGAGCTTCCATCAGACACCGGGGGGGGCGGGGGGTGGTGGCATCCCCTCTCCCTTTTAAAAGCATTTTACCGACTAATTACTTTTAGGCCCTTTATAAATATTTACAGACTTACTAAAAATAAAATAAAAAAAGACAAAAGACTTACATAAAATAAAATACATTAAGAATCAAGATAATAAAATTTTAGTAACGAAACAAGATATCAAAAATAATAAAAAATTATTTTCATAAATTAATTAATGAAAGACATACAATATTATTGAACTCAAATTTTAAATAGACAAAGTAAATACTTTAATCTATTATCTTTTTTTTTCAATTTAATCTCATCTTTTATTTTTATTAATTTGATTACTTATTTTATAAATCGTCATTTAATAAAATTTTTCATCATAATTTTGTTATAAATCCTAACAGAAATAATGATACGTCACTAATGGTGATAACGTGACTATAACATAACAATAATGTAAATATAACATAATCATAACTAATTAGTAACACATCATCACTTCTGTTAAAAGATAATAAAAATGTGACAAAGAATCACATTGAATGACGATTTATAAAATAATTGTCAAATAGACAAAAATAAAGATAAGAGAGTAAATTAAAAGAAGAAATAAAAATAAGAAACCAAAGTTCTTATTTTACCTTTTAAGTACTAGAGAAGATAACCAAAATTTGACCTTTTAATGTAAAATTAGAGAGTTTGGAGTAAAAGACACACTAAAGAGAATGAACAATGAAAAAGCAATTGGACCAAAAAATATATCTATTGAAGTATAGAAGTGTCTAAAAAAGAAATGTATAAATTATTCACAAAGTTGTTTAATGAGATAATATGATATAAGGAAATGTTAGATGAATGGAAGAGAGAAATTTTGATTTATAAGAATAAAAAAATATACAAAACTATGTTAATTATAAAAAGATTAAACTCATGAATCATATTATAAAATTATGGGAGAGTGATTAGATAAAATTAAGACAAAATACTCATATTTCAAATAATCAATTTAATATTTCAAATAATCAATTTAATTTTATGCATGGAAAGCCAACCATGAAAGAAATATACCTTTTGCGAAACTTGATAGAAAGGTATAAGAGAAAATGACAAGATCTATACATAGTTTTCATTGACATGAAAAAAGTCTATGATCGAGTGCCAAGGGAAGTCTTGTTAAAAACACCGGATATCATGGGAGTGAGCCAATACTTACCATATTTTATCACGTACAGAAATAAATTAAGGCCCTGGTATGGGGGAAAGGTCCAATACTTACATATTTCTGATGGTTCTATCTTTAAAAATAAAAGTTAACTTTACCTCAACGTATATACTATAAAGCCAACATGCCATAAAACATAGTTTCAAATTTTCTAAGAATATTATTCTTTTTCCCTTTTGCTGAAAGGTTTATGTTTATTGCTGTACTATTTAGACGCAGCCAATGTAGATCAGTGTTTGGATTTTGGCTTCTTCACGATCATCACAGTGCAGTGAGCATGATGAGCACAATAGTCACTCACACTACCTAAAACCGCCCTGCAAATAAAAATAGTGTCAAGTATAACTGAATTAGGAGATTTTGAAGTGAAATGTTCGCTTCTGGCCACAATGTATGCAAACGTTCCATTCCATTTAAATAAAACAAAAAGGTCAAATGAACTTGACACAGCAAACCCCAGACAGTGTTACCATAGTTTGAAGTGAAAATGATCATAGAGAGATTGAAATCAGTAAAGATGAGTAGAAAACTGTATGCGAATACAATAACATACAGACCACACAAAAGAACTATTGCTGGGCTAGCTTCTGCAGGAACAAAAACAAAAGGAGCTGTCTTGGGCCTGCCAATACTCAATGGATTTAAAGTAAGGCAAATTAAATTTTACTCATGTTCTTGACAACTTTATTTTGTGATTGCGGTGATATTGGTTCAAAAGAAAATGCTAGAACTCAATTCAGTATATTCATGGTATACCCCATTCAAAAGTTTCAGAAAAGTATTTATTATCTCCTATCACCTATCATTGCAAATCAAGGATGCTAACTAGGACCAGAAGGAAGCTGTACCTTTTTATAGCCCCATAACCATGACTACCCACAACCAATATTGACGCATGGTGCTTCTCCACAGCTTCACAAAGAACATTTCTAGGATCACCTTCCCCCACTTCCACTATCACATCATTTACCTGAGAAAAACTTAGTCATCAGATAATTATTCCACAAGTGACATAACCTACATAGGAACTACTGACACATCAGAAATGAAGTAAAACGGTATAGCATCATATCATATCTGATTTTCCTTCTGTCCCAAACTGGAAAAAATTAAATTCACAATGATTCAAATATACACCACATTTTTTTTAGCCTTAAATAATAGAAATATGGATATGCAACATAAGACAAATTTCAAATTTCACTCCAAAAGCAGAACAATCATGCACAGAAACTATCATGAAAATCAATGCACCGCCCAGGGGCTGGTTTATTAAAAACAATTGAAGCCATTAAAATGAAATACACCATGAAATGAAACTTGAGCCAGGCTTAGGAACATGGAAGTGACAGATCTTAAGAATCATATCTTGAATTTTGGCTTCTTTCATTGAACAAATGAAGAGCAAAACTAGCAGCGGTAATGCTATTTGTACCAGTCTAGCCCCGAGCATGATGCATCATTGTTAAGTTTGAATCTTGTTCAGCCTATTAACTAGAACAATATCATAATACATCTAGTTGACACCACATAATGAGCTCCAAGTCCCACATAGAGCACAGTCAAGATTGTCAGCTTGGAAGGACCGTTAGTACCATAAGCCAGAGGATAAAGATACCTCACAAGTCACAGGCTCACAGCATCAATGCAAATAGGAATAGCCGGCAGGCACCATACAAACCACAGAGAAAACTCATCATCAACATATAGAGACAGAAAATTTCAGCCAAATCCTACCTATGAACATATGAGCAAGCATCAAAAGTAGTATCACTGATCATTTGAAGTATCAATTTGTTGTCTTGTCACAGTAATTAATCAGTTAATCATTAGACTCTTCCCTACATCTTCTCTTTCTTTTCCTATGAACAATTTCATCACAATTTTAACCCCAGGAGAACCCTTTTACTTTTCCAATCCATGGAAAGATAAAAATTACAAAATAAATCTGATAAGAGATTATTAATTCAGATGGTGGTAAAATAAAAATAATAATAATAATAATAATGATGTACTACGTAATACATGGATGGTTAACGGACTGAAAAGCATCCAAAGTTCCAAACTGAAACTGATATAGAATTAAATAAAATTAAATTACGGATTTCTCGATGCAAAGTTTTTTAGCGTTTTCAACAACTCTGGCAGAAATCTTTTTGAGATCGGAATCCACCAAAGGCAGAATCTCAGCGGCTCCTGCATAAACTAAGGGGAAAACATAAAGATTTGATGAATAATGAAAATGAGACAGAAAAGAGAAGCAGCAAATGATATATGATATTGATAGAGGATACCAGGGCCAGCGAGGCCGACAGCAGAAGTAGCAGAAGGCTTGGCGTGAAGGAGAGCGAGCTTGAAGACGGGGTTGGAATTGGTGAAGAAGTGATCGAGGGTCCACTTGAGTGCGTAGGTGCTATGCTCGCTGTCGTCGATGCCAACTACCATCACTTGCTTCTCTGACTCTGAAGATGATGAGGTAGCCATGGAAATGGAACACAAGTAACAACTATGAGAATCACTTTCTTTTTCTGTTTACTTGGCTTGCTTGAAACGCTAATTTATAAATCTAAATCAAACCGAGGTGCTGGAACAACATGTTAATTATTAATTACTTTATTAGTATTCCTGAAAACGACGTCGCTAATTTTCGGCTTTTGCGGAAAGTGTAGGGTGCAGACTGGACGGCTTTTTCTGACCATTTATTTATTCAGTTAAGTGAAATTTATTATAAGTATTTAAATTATTATATAATATATGTAAGATTTTGAAAATTACGTTAAAAATATATTAATTTTTATAATTAATTTTATATTTATTAAATAATAATTTAAATATTTTAAAAATAACATAATAATTAATATTTAGTTAAAAAGATTTTCAAAAAACTCATACATCAAGGCATATTAAGTTGATCATATTAATAAATAAATAATAATAATTTTTTAAAATTATTTTATTAATTAATTAATTATAATAACTATTTATTAAATAATAATATAATTTGCCTTTTACACCGAACTTAAATTTAATAAAATCTCAGGACGCAAGGACAGTTTAGCACACGGATCCATGATTAGTATGCTGGATGAGTCAGATTGAATGTGAAACTTTTGTCGTTTGCTAGGATAAAGTAGAATCTTATTTCCCATTATTTTTTTTTTTTGGGTTTCAATTTAAAAATGTCATTATTTATCTCAATAAGATTTATCTTATTTTATCTCGTTTGTTAATAAAATCAGTGGCAAATCTTAAACAAAATATTTAAGCTAAGCATATAATGTTTTAATTATTATATTTTAAAATAAATATGGTAATTGTCTTAAATATTTCAATGAAATTTAAAAAAAATTGAATTATTTATAACTCATCCATACCCTCTAAAGATCCGTCATTGTTTATAATAGAATAAATTCTAAGCCAACAAAAATTGATTCATTTGGTGTTATATTTTTCATCCATGACAAAAGGGTTCTTTTTCAACACACTTAATTGAGTACAGATAGATGTGGTAAAATGCATTTAATTTGTTAAGTTAATTTATTAATTTGTTATTTTTTAGTGGATTGAGTTTAAGATTTTAATTTATTTTTATTTTTTGCCTCGCATAACCTGTAAGTTAAGTGAGACGGGACGAGTTGGCCCGTCGAGTTAAATTTTTTTTAAAAAGTGTTATAAATTAGTCTTTTTATTTGTATTTGTAATATTTTATAGGTATGATACTAATTTTATTTTATTTTTTATTTTTTAATCTTTATAAATTATAATTTATTTTATTTTTTAAAATTTTTTATGATTTTTTTATTTTTATACATTTTATTTTTGTTTCTTAAGGCGGGTTAACCTGCCAACTAGCCTACTTTTTCTCCTCTTCTCCTTTAGACGGGTCAACCTGCCAACCCACTAACCTATCTTAAAGCGAGGTGGGTTGGCTCTTCCAACTCATTTTTTAAAACGGATCAACCCGTCCCGTCCCGTATTTTGGCGGGTTGAAAGTGAAGCGGATCAAGCGAGCGCGGATTGACCCATTTTGTCACCTCTAGGTGTAGAGCATCAATGCTTCTTAAAATTTATTGATAATAAGTTAACAACCAGTGAATATAAATGAAATTTATTTTATATTTATTATTGTAGATAAAATTGATTTTTTATTTTTGGCCCCAATTTATATTTATAATTCTTTCATTAGGTTTTTTAAGGTTTAATTTAGCTTAATTAAGTTAATTTTTTCACATTTTATGAAATTAAACTTAATTGAATCATTAAAAAAATTATTGTTTGAATTATCATGAATTTGGGTAATTGCATTCTTAAGTAAAGTGACCACAATTTGAGTTACAATTATTTGATTAATGTGATTCTGATCTTGTTAGAAAGTTAAGATAATTATCTAATAACTATTCACTTGATAACAAGAGTCACATTAATAGCAATATATTTCATTCATTGTATAATCTTTTTACTTAATTTTTTTAATAAAGTAGCTATAATTTGAGTTACAAATATCCGATGGATGTGATTTTAGTCTTATTTTAAAGCTAAGACAAATGTCTACAACTTTCATGAAAACCTAAAGATCCGGAACACACATTTGAATAACTCAAATTAGAGTTGAAACAAAATTTAGAGTTTTGAACCTGACAACATGACTTCTATGCACTCATTAGGCTATATTTCGGGTTATAAGAGTTTAACAATTTTGAAACTTTGATAGCGGAAAGTTAAGACCCATATCTACAATTTTCATGAAGAACAGAAGAATCAGATCGAAAGTCGTGAAGGTGATATTGGGCTTGAAAGTTAGAATAGAGGAGTTGAAGTTGAGTCTAACCCATAAGCAGTAATTGAGTTATATCTGGGGTTGTAGGTGATTGATATGATCCAAGTTGGATGCTATTATTTTTACGGATCGTCCTTGAGTTGATTTCGTGTTTTAAAGAATTAAACGACGGGTGAATAATACGTGAACAGAACATGAATAGTGCTTGTGAACAGTATTATGAATAGTAACAAAAATAGAAAAGATGGAAAAAGAAAAGGAATGGAAGGAAGAAGACGCCACACTCTTGAAGAGTGATAAGTCAAGCGAGGATTTGCCACAAAGGTAAGGAAACCTTTGATAAGAATCAAGATGGTTCTTCCAAGAACCCCAAGAGAACTAAGCTCTCAAAACTCACAAAGGAGTGCAATAATATTCTTCAAATTCAAAAGTGTCAAATGCAGTAAACACAAGCCTATTTATAGGCATTAGGTATGCGGTTAGGTCTAACTAAAGGAGGCAGCAAGCTAGCATATTCTTTTTAATCCTAATCCTAGCGCAAATGTGACCCGGGCCTAATTAGAAGGCAGCACCTATCCATAACTCTGCTATGCGCAAATTAAACTCAAACAATACGCCCTTATTACAAAATTATCCCAAAAAAGAAAATAAGAATCAAAACTGAGAAAATTAAAAGTTCAAATACATAATTAAATAAAATTGACAAAGAAGAAATCATGCCCCCACATTGGGTCCTTCATCAACTTGGATCATTTGGACAATCTTGAGTGCTTCTTCTTCTGGAATAGGCTTGAGTGAGAGAAAGTGGTTGACTTCTTTGTCCAAATCCTCCTTATCCGTTTTAGTTCTTGACCTTGTCATCAGGCTTCTAAGTCCTCGCAGTGTATCTTTGGTCATTGGGCCCGTTGGGCTGCCACTTGAGCTTCCTTGGTCTCCATCATGCCCTCCCCCTTCGAAAGAATTCGTCCTCGAATTTGATCCTTCATCACCTACATCAAAATGACTTAAGTCAGCCACATTAAATGTTGCACTAATCCCATACTCACCTGGTAGGTTAACTTTGTAGGCATTGTCATTGATTCTTTCTATGATTTGGAAGGATCCATTTCCTCTAGGTAAGAGCTTAGATTTTCTTTGCAAAGGAAACCTTTCTTTTCGCATGTGCACTCACAGCCAATCTCCTGGTTCAAAAATAACTTGCCTCATTCCCTTGTTTGCTTGCCTAGCATATTGCTTCATCTTCCTTTCAATTTGAGTCTTGACTTGTTCATGGAGCTTCCTCACATATTCAGCTTTTGCCTGTCCATCCCTATGAATTAAAGAAGAGACATTAGGTAGAGGCAGTAAATCAAGGAGGGTGAGGGGATTAAAATCATATACAATCTCAAAAGGAGAAAAGCTAGTAGTAGCATGCACAACCCTATTATAAGCAAATTCAACAAGAGGTAAGCATTCTTCCCAGGTTTTGATGTTCCTCTTGATGATTAATCGCAGCAAGGTCGATAGGGTCCTATTCATCACCTCAGTTTGCCCATCGGTTTGTGGGTGGCAAGTGGTAGAGAAGAGTAACTTAGCCTCAAGCTTATTCCAAAGGGTCCTCCAAAAATGGCTTAGGAACTTTGAGTTCCTATCTGAGACTATGTTTTTGGGCATTCCATGAAGCCTCACCACTTCTTTAAAGAACAAGTTCGCCACATGAATGGCGTCATTCACCTTATGGCAAGGAATGAAGTGGGCCATCTTGGAGAATCTGTCCACCACCACAAAAATGGAGTCTCTTCCTTTTTTTAAGCGGGGCAAACCTAGCATAAAGTCCATAAACAAGTCAGTTCAAGGGGAATCAAGAATAAGTAGGGGATTATAGAGTCCATGAGGCATTACCTTTGATTTGACTCTTTTACAAACAATGCACCTATCACATAGTTTATGCACATCATGCTTCATGTCAGGCCAATAAAAATACTCATGCAACACATCTAAAGTCTTTTGGATCCCAAAGTGACCCATTAATCCCCCCTCATGAGCTTTCCTAAGCAATAATTCACGCAAAGAGCTCTTAGGCACACACATACATTTTTCTTTGAATAAATACCCATCTTGCCTAAAGAACCCCCTATGCGCCCCTTTTTCACATGCAGCATACATCTTAGAGAAATCATCATCATGCACATACAACTCCTTTATGTGTTCAAAACCAAACATTTTTGTTTCAAGAGTAACTAATAAAGTATACCTTCTAGAAAGTGCATCAGCCACTATGTTTACCTTTCCTTGCTTGTATTTGATCACATAGGAAAATTGTTCAAGGTATTTCACCCACTTGGTATACCTCTTATTAAGTTTACCTTGCCCTTTTAAATATTTTAGTGACTCATGATCACTGTGAATTACAAACTCTTTTGGCAAAAGGTAGTGCTGCCAGGTGTGCAAAGCCCTTATGAGTGCATACAATTCTTTATCATAGGTGGAGTAATTTAAAATAGCTCCATGCAATTTTTTACTAAAGTATGCAATGGGGTGACCCTTTTGTAATAAAATAGCCCCAATCTCAACATTTGATGCATCACACTCAAGTTCAAAAGATTTAGAAAAGTTAGGCAATGCAAGTATAGGTGCATGAGTGAGCTTATCTTTAAGTGTGTTGAAACTTGTCTCTTGATCCTTCCCTTACCTAAAACTCACATTTTTCTTAACAACTTCATTTAAAGGGGCGGCTATGGTGCTGAAATCTTTTACAAACCTTCTATAAAAGCTAGCTAACCCATGAAAGCTTCTTACCTCACTCACAGACTTAGGGGTAGGCCACTCCCTAATGGCTTTTATCTTTTCTTCATCTACTTGCACTACCTTAGCACTCACAACAAAGCCTAGGAACACTACATAGTTGGTGCAAAAGACACACTTCTCTAAATTAGCATACAACTTTTATTTTCTAAGCACACTCATCACAACCCTAAGGTGTTCTAGGTGCTCTTCTAAGGTTATGCTATAGATTAGGATGTCATCAAAGTACACCACTACAAACTTGCCTAGAAACTCTCTCAACACATGGTTCATCAACCTCATAAAGGTGCTAGGCGCATTAGTAAGCCCAAAAGGCATTACCAACTACTCATATAATCCATGCTTAGTCTTAAAAGTTGTCTTCCACTCATCCTCTTCCCTTATTCTAATTTGATGGTACCCACTTTTTAAATCTACTTTAGAAAAGTAACATACACAATGCAATTCATCAAGCAAATCATCTAGCCTAGGGATGGGATGCCTATATTTTACAGTTATATTATTTACAGCCCTACAATCAGTACACATTCTCCAAGTGCCGTCCTTTTTGGGGACAAGTATGACAGGTACGGCACAAGGACTTAAACTTTCCCTCACCCATCCTTTTTGCATCAAATCCTCCACTTGTTTCTGAATTTCTTTAGTTTCCTCAAGATTTGTCCTATAGGCGGGCCTATTGGGCAAAGAGGCTCCCGGGATGAAGTCCATCTGATGTTCAATCCCCCTCAAGGGTGGTAGTCCGGGAGGGACACTCTTTGGAAAGACATCTTCAAAGTCCTGCAAAAGAGAATAAACTTCACTAGGTAGAGGGTTAGAATTACAACTTAAGTACAAGTCCTTGTATACGCAAATGTATATCTCTTGCTTTGCAAAACAAGCCCTCTTAATCTCACTCTCCCTAGCAATTAAACATTCAATTTTTTTTTCATTTACAAGTTTTTGGTCCCTATTCTTTGCTTCCCCCTCTGATTTTACTTTTACGTCTTTCTTCTCTTGCTCCCTTCTTAGCTTCAAGGTCACTTGGTCTTCACAAACCTGTTTGGGATAAGGGGTACAAGGGTTACCTTTAAGGAATTATGAACAAATGAGTACTTGTTAGTGAAACCATCATGAATAGCATGCTTATCAAATTGCCAAGGCCTTCCAAGCAAAATATGGCTGGCCTCCATGGGAATAACATCACACAAAACATCATCATTATACCTACCAATTAACAAACTTACTAACACTTGTTGATTCACTATCAACTCACCATTCTCACTTAGTCATTGAAGCTTGTATGGTCAGGGGTGAGGAGTAGTTTTAAGGTCATGTTTTCTTACCAAGCGAGTGCTTGCCACATTGGTGCAACTTCCCCCATCAATGATTAATAAGCACACTTTATCTTGGATGACACATCTTGTATGGAAGATATTTTTCCTTTGGTCTTGGTCCCTTGTCACAACTTGGCTACCCAAGAGTCTCCTTATCATTAGCAAGTCACCATCATAAGCATATGTCTCACTTTCTTCTTCTCCTTCACTTGAGGGAGGGGAATTTGGACATGAATCACTAGAGAGGTGTCTCTCTCTTATCACCATTGCCCTTTTGTTTGGGCATTGAGAGGCTATGTGTCCACTCCCCAAGCATTTAAAGCACCTGATGTTCCTATTTTTAGAAGAAGAAGAGGAAGAAGCATTAGTGGAAGGAAAAACATTAGAGTTTTTAGAAGTCATACCTCCTTTGGGTTGTGTAAAGGAATCTTTATTTGGTTCCTTGTCTTTCCAAGTGGGAGGTTTGAGGTTAGAAAAAGGCTTCTTCCATGCACCATTTCTTTTGAGTTGTTGTTCCACCTTTATGGCTTGGTGGACTAACTCATCAAGCTCTTCATAGTTGTGCAACTCCACAATGTCTCCTATCTCACAGTTTAAACCATGAAGGAAACGTGACATGGTAGCCTCCCTATCTTCAATGACATTGGCCCTTATCATGGCCACCTCCATCTCCTTGTAGTACTCATCCACATTCTTACTTCCTTGGATAAGTCTTTGGAGTTTATTGTGTGATTCCTTATGGTACCATGAAGGGACAAACCTCCTCCTCATCAAACCTTTCATCTCTTCCCAAGTGTCTACGGGGTATTCCCTATTCCTTTCCTTCTCTTTTTGTACTTGGTTCCACCAAATTAGGGCATAGTCAGAAAATTCTAGGGCAGCCACCTTTACCTTCCTTTCTTCGTTGTAATGGTGATAGGAAAAGATTTGTTCTATCTTGGTTTCCCATTCTAAGTAGGCTTCGGGGTCATTCTTTCCTTGGAAAGAAGGTACTTGGGTCTTTACTCCTCCTAGGTCTCCTCCTCTTTCATCACTCCTATGCCTCCTATTATAACTCCTTTCACTCCTCCCATGCCTCCTTCTCCTATCATGGTTCCTCCTAGTCCTCCTTTCCCTACCCGAATCATAGGTATCTTCATCCTCATACGAGACTTCATGTTGAGAGTCTCTCCTCCTTTAATTATCGAGCCTTGTGTTTATTTCCACCCTAAACTTCTCAAGTTCTTTAGCTAAGGCTTGCATAAGGTTTGCAGTCCTAGGGGATGGGGGTGTACTTTATTCACTCATCTTTGCACAAGTAATAAGAATAATACAAGATTGAAAAAGGCTCTTACCACTCTTCTCACATGTGTACACTCTTAGATTGATTTCACTCGTGTTTCACACAATTAGGCTTTTATTTAATGAAAACACTCTTGCCTTTTACCACTCAAGTTCTCTTTGCAAGTTCTTAAATGAACCCTCTCGCGTTTCAATTACCAAAAGCTCTTACAAAAGTAGCGGTCCTCACAAGAGTAAGCACTCAGAAGTTGAAGAAAGGATGAAACTCTAGACAAAACTCAAAGGAATTTAAAAGACAAGCAAGAAAAGCTAATTAAAAAAAGGAAAGGTAAAACTCAAAAGAAATAAGAAGAAAAAGACATGCGAAAGGTATGTAGAATAGCACCGCTTAATAAAATTCACAAGGCATTCAAACTTAATCTTGCTTAAGTGCAAGGGCAGTCTCTTTTTTTGTTGGAATAGGCTTTTTTCTCCTTTTTTTTATATTATTTTTCACGCCCTTGTTCTCTTTTTGCACTAAAAAATAATAATTAGTTCTTGCAATTTTAGTTCCAAATATTATACCCAATTGTGTATTTAGGAGTTTCCTTTCAAATTAAGGTGCTATAAAATATGTAACAACAATGGATATAGAGTTGATAAGATCAAAGCTGTAAATATTGCGCAGAAATTAAAGAACAGAAACTAAAGGCAGAAAATAAAAGGACTGAAATTTAAATGACAAAAAGTAAAGAACGGAAAGTAAAGAATGTTGCCAATTCTTAGGAATGGCAGAGATCAATGATGATCAAGGTTCTGGACAAATATGACATTCAAGCAATGGTGCTTGATGTTTGGAAAGTAATAAGAACAAGTACAAAAAAATACAAGAACTCTATCAACTCTAGGATCCGGGCTCTAGATACCACATGATATGATCCAAGTTGGATGCATATTATTTTAACGGATCATCCTTGAGTTGATTTCATGTTTTAAAGAATTAAACGACGGGTGAATAGTACGTGAACAGTATGTGAACAGTGCTCATGAACAGTACTATGAATAGTAACAAAAATAGAAAAGATGGAAAAAGAAAAGGAATGGAAAGAAGAAGACGCCACACTCTTGGAGAGTGATAAGTCAAGCGAGGACTCGTCACAAAGGTAAGGAAACCTTTGATAAGAACCAAGATGGTTCTTCCAAGAACCCCAAGAGAACTAAGCTTTCAAAACTCACAAGGGAGTGCAATAATATTCTTCAAATTCAAAAGTGTCAAATACAGTAAACACAAGCCTATTTATAGGCATTAGGTATGTGGCTAGGTCTAGCTAAAGGAGGCAGCAAGCTAGCACATTCTTTTTAATCCTAACCCTAGCGCAAATGTGGCCCGAGCCCAATTAGAAGGCAGCACCTATCCCTAACTCTGCTATGCGCAAATTAAGCTCAAACAATACGCCCTTATTACAAAATTATCCCCACAAAAGAAAATAAGAATCAAAACTGAGAAAATTAAAAAATTCAAATACATAATTAAATAAAATTGACAAAGAAGAAATCATGCTCCCACATTGAGCCCTTCATCAACTTGGATCATTTGGACAATCTTGAGTGCTCCTTCTTCTGGAATAGGCTTGAATGAGAGAAAGTGGTTGACTTCTTTGTCCAAATCCTCCTTAGCCTTTTTAGCTCTTGACCTTGTCATTGGGCCTCCAAGTCCTCGCAGTGTATCTTTGGGCATTGGGCCTGTTGGGCTGCCACTTGAGCTTCCTTGGTCTCCATCAGTGATGGATTTGGATGAAACTGGCGGCTATGGAAAGCTAAGACAATTTCTTAGAACTTTCATGAAGACTACTTGATCATAAAATGACGCATGCCATGAGCTCAGAGCAGAAACATTTCAGAGACAAGAATCTCTATAATTTCAGCTTATTCATCATCATCAAGCAACTATTTTGACATTTACTTCTCATCATCAAACAACTTCATTGTCTTCTTGTACTCCTTAAGCTTTGTAAAAGGGAGCTTGGGTGCTTATTCAGATCATCTTTGATCTTAGTTTAGTTATGTTATTGTGTTATTTGTTTTTCTTATTGTAGTTTTCTTTGTTTTAAATTGAAATTATGTTCATCTTTTTCTTTCTATCTTTCTTTCTTCTTATTCATGAGTAACTAATTTTTATTTTGTTTTGGTGAAAGGGTAAAACTTTTAATAATAAGTTGAGGTTAGATTAATTTCTTTCTTGTGCTTAAATGATATATTTTTAAGTGATTATTATATGTGTTGTATGTTGTTTCCAATCAATTTAGAAACCCTTCTTATATATTGAAGAACTTGATTCATTGTAGACAACACGTTGACACAGTGGATGCTTGAGACCATTTACAAGTGTTGGTGGATAATTAAAGGAACCATAATATGATTCCATGTATAATCTAAATTGAACTTTGAATGTTAAATCTTCCGATTGAAACCTCCATTATATGTGATTTCAATTGAGTTATAAAAAGAAATAATTTTGTCTTTAATTTATTACTAAAAGTTGATCTCCTAACCCAAGCAAATCATTTTCATTTGTGAACAACTTTTATCACCTTTAGTATTGTGACAAATCTACTCCTTACCTCAAAAAAAAATTTTTCATCAATTCTCTGTAGATCGACATCGAACTCCCGAGAATATATTACTTAAAACAACCTGTACTTGAATTTGAAACTTTTAATTCCCATCGGTGGTCGAGGAAATCAACAAAATCATACCCATGATGATTGAATGTGTAAATGTTGAATGCATAAATTCTAAAGTAATTGAATTCTCCAAAATCAACCAAAATCATATATACACTCAAATACCCGCAAGATCTACCAAACAATCCATTTCCATTTCAGTAAAAAGCATTGGTTTTTAATTCTAAACTCATTTCAAACTAGAACTCAAAATAAAAGTGTTCATCAAACTAGAACCACCGTGAAATTAACAAACTCAGTACCACCATCCTTAGCCTTGTTCCACCACCACAAAACTTCAAACCCATTTGTGAACCACCCGAGCTCCACCCGCTGACTAACTCAGCCATCGTTGCACCATTACGCCCCTGCCTCACCAAAGTTCGTCGTCGCCTTACCAAAGGGAGCCATGCAACTAGTCATCAAGTGACCACCAACATCGTTCAAGCCAGTCCCACGCACCATTGTCACCCTTGACCATTGTCACCATTGCCAAGTCCCACCTAAAATAGACCGACAAACCACTAGAGAGTGGGACAACAACGAAAAAAAAATTATTTCACAAAAGTGAATCAAATGTTGCCAGCGATCCGAGTAGTCAACAGTAGACAGGATGGAAGCCGACTATGGAATACTTTGGTGGGAGCAACAAATCGTTTAACTTTAGGGTTACGTTATAAATCATGTGCTTTTATTCAATTATTAAATGATTCTTAGAGGACTTGTACTATCATAACCTCTTCAACAATTATCAGGTGAAAAATCTAAGTTATTTCTTTTTTTTTTAATAATGAATCTATGGTTAATTTAACTTGATGCATGGATATTCTACATCCAATTAAGTGCGTTGTAGAATCTCCGTGACAAAAACATAAATTAAGTTCAACTCTAAAAATCTTTATTATTGAGTTCCGTGTCTTATCTTAACTCTACTGAAAGATTCTTATGTTCCTAAACAAAGTTGCTATAATTGCATCCACTGAAAAGATGCTGTAAATTGAATTTTAAGATATAAAAAAAGGCCATTACCCCAATTTTTGAAGATGTGAGATTCATTCTTTAGGAGATAGAAAGCTTTATTCAAAAGTCCCATTTTTTGTACCCATTTGACGCAACAACATAAAACGTGCAATTCTAAACTCATATCTAATCTTTGGCGTTATGTTAATCATGGTGTTGCTAGTGGAGGGGAAAGACTGAAGGAAATAAGAAGTGGCAATTGAAAATGATTAATAGTTGAAGGCTGTGTATGGCAGAAAATTGAACACCTTTAGAAAGGGCAATATTGTGGTCGAATTTCAGTCAGTATCCACAGTCGATCACCGAATTAAGGAGTGATTTGCCACACTAGCTTGAAAAACAGAAGATGAAAATCTTAGTTTTGGTATGAAGGAGGTTGAAAAAGAGAGACTACGTGGCATCCGTTAACAATTTAATGAAAGTTAACATTAGGTATTATTAGCACAATGTGTAAATTATAATAGTTATTTTACACTCTTTTAAATTTTAGGGGATTATTTGCACATCAACGAGGTTTTCTACGTTTTAACCTTTTCTTTTTGACAATATGTTGCATGATTTTTTAATTTTATATTTTAATTCATTTTTCCCTTAAGATTTTAAAATATTGCACATACTAAAATTAATATTATACTAATATCATAAAACATAGGGATATAACTATTACAGTAATTATAAGAAAAAATAGTTGAGGAAATATTATAAAAGTTTCTCTTATTAAGTTGTTAAAAAATTAAAAATTTTTAAGTACAAATTTATACTTTTTTTGTATTTTAATTGACACATTTATATTACATATATAATATATGGAAGAAGAAGAAGCTAAGTTTTTTTTTAAAAAAATTATCAAATATTTTTATAAATATTATTATGAAATTAACTTTTGATCGTTGTTGCGATTAATATTTTTTTAACAATTATTTTTTAAAAAATTTAAACTTTAATCATTTTTTGATAATATTAAACTAAAACTAAAAATAAAAATTACATTCTAATTTAATAATTTATATTTTTATTTATTTTCTTATTTCATGAATAGTTTGACAACTAGAATAGAAAATATGGTGCATGAAGAGTTTTCTTATTTTCCACAATCCCTGTGGATGTTGTTGTGTTGTGTTGTGTGGGAGACTCCAAAGAAAACAAGTGTGTGTGTATGAAGAGTTTTCTAACCTAGTCGAGTCCGGACAATCATAAAAAATGCTACAACAACAAATTCTAATAAAAGGGGCTACATGACATGACAGTTTACTTTTTCTCAGTTTTTCAACAATATCCGGACAATGCGGGATTTTATCATCCGGGCCATTAACGTTGATTTTCAGTTTCAGAAATGAAGTACCTCTCATATGTACGAATATGTGTTAATCAGGGATTTGCATTTTTTAATGTCATTATTTTTATGTAGTTAAGTAAAAGATATAGATAAATATAAAAATTAAAAAAAATTATAAATTATAATTAAGTTTTATTAATAAATAATTTTGTGTTTATTCTTTTTTTATTTAATTATATAAAAAAATATGAAAAAATCTAAATCATTAAACAGACATCTTTTCTGACTAGACACTTTTTTCATATTAAACTTATTAAAAAAATAAACCTTATAAAAACACTGTTTGACTTTAAAACTTTATTTTAATTATGGGTTAGCCCATTTAACCAATTAACCGTTATAACATTTTTAAATAACTTGAATTCAGGGTCATTATCATTTTGGGCCGAGTCAACACAAATTTTATCAAATTTATATAAAAGGAAAATATATAACCCATTTCACGGCATGGAACTTTTGATTCTTAACGTGCAAGTTAAACTTTGTTTTCAGATAATAAAAAAAATTGATATCAAGTGATTTTAAGAATTTAAAATAAAAAATATTTAATACATTCAAAATTTTTAAAAAATATTTTTTTAATTCTTTAACAAGTGATAAAATCCAAAAAAAAATTGGTAAAAAAGTTAAACTTAGTTTTACAGACGAGAAACAAAATAACAATCCGGTTATTTTGACTTTTTCAGAGTGAGAATCGTAGGCCTCAGTTTTCCCAGTTGACCATTTTTGCACACGTCACACCATTAACATAGGGTGGCCAGCTAGGAAGGATTCAGATGATTTCGGAAATAACATTGTTCAGCCCATTCTCATTCAAACTCCATTTTAACTTGTGGTATCGAAAAGATGAAGTTCTGCAAGACTTACCAGGAGTACATGCAAGGCCAGGAGCAGAAGCTCCCTGGGGTTGGCTTCAAGAACCTTAAGAAGATCATGAAAAAGTGCAGGAGAGGCTGTCAATCCCAGAAAGCCCTTCATGGCATCAAAACCTGCCCTGATCAATGCCCAGGTCATAAAAATGTTTACCTTCTTTTCTTTTTTCTTTTTTTTTTGGAAGGTTTTGATTATTGAACAAATCCCTATTCTTTTTAAGTTGGAATGGTTTGTTAGTGTAGAATAACCCAATGACATATGGTTTCTTCCACAGGCATCCTTAGATTCTAAGGTCTTTCTCTTTCTGTCTATTATATTATATATTCCTTCACAATTGTATAACCAAGATCGATGGTGTAACTTAGTAGTACTAGCAGCCATTGATGTTTCGTTCTGTTCTTCCTTTTGAAGCTTGCCTTAACACTGAATTCAGTCGTTGCGAACAAGACAATCGAAATTGCATTACTGATTTGGTTTTGCCTGTGCCATGTATGTTGCTCCCGATGTTCGTACATGCATTTTAGTCCTCTGTGTTCAGTGTCATTGGATGTTTTTCAATGTCACTCTATCCATTGAACAGCATAGGATGTGTAGAATTGAACTAACTAGGAGACTTGTCTCAAGGGTCTGAAATCTGAATAATACTTGAAGCCCAACACCACAAACAGGCAAAAATCAATATTGTTATGCTTGAGTGGAGTCACCCAGGGATAGAAAGAGGGATGGAGGAAAAAGACCCTTTCCTCTGTTGCCCACTCTGTCATGCATGATCCTTTGCATTTTCTATAAATGAATTCCAAAGTGTCTTTCAGTCCCATTATGAAGTATCTGATGGATAGTAATGAGACCATTTTCTTTAGGGAGGGAGGGGGTATGTTTTCAACTTTCAATATTCATGCATTTCCAACTACCTCTATGCTAACTTAATATAATTATTCAGTGTGCGATGGGACGTTCTTCCCTTCTCTTCTCAACGAAATGTCAGATGTATTACGGTGCTTTAATCAGCGTGCGCAGAAATTGCTGGAGCTACATCTTGCTTCTGGCTTCAGAAAGTACTTCTTCTGGTTGAAAGGAAAGTTACAAGGGAATCACACTATTCTAATTCAAGAAGGCAAAGATCTGGTCACTTATGCACTGATAAATGCCATTGCAATTCGAAAAATACTAAAGAAATATGATAAGGTGTGTCTTTCTGTTTTGGTTCTCAAGATAAATATTAAGATCCTCCTTATTTCTTAGGTGTGCTAATTTTAAGTTTTGATAGTTCACATGAAAATTATGAGTAGTGTTTTTTATATTTTCTGTTAGTGAAATATAATTAGGATTGATCTATTGGGTTAGGTTTTGCTTTTGTGTATCAATACTTTCATGTATTAGCTCTAATCATTTAATATAAATATAGAGTTAGGGTGGTTAATCATAATAAGTTAGCCACTCCCTTTTTTTATTTTACCTCTCATGTTTTTCTTCTTCTCCATCTCTCTTTTCTCATTACATAGTATCTAGAGCCAGTTCAAACAAACCCTAGCCTCCCAAACCCTAGTTTCCCTTTTTTTTCCAAAAAACAAAAAAAAAAAAAAAAATCACCTTCTTGCTCAGAATCTGCCAATCTACCCTTCCCTAGGGTTGGCTGATTTTTCCCAGTACTGTTGAGGTCCAGATCGGCGTTTTTCGGAGGTGTTTGGGCTTGAGGGTTTCATGCTAGATGCACTGATCAGTGGCCAAGTGGGTGCCACGCTCACTGTTTTCGACGACCAAGGGTGTCACCACCGGCCAGGGGTGTCGCTGTTGGTTAGGGATGCTCCGTTTTTGGTGTTTTCAGTCGCGATTTAGAGTTTTTGCTCGAACCCAGTGAGCCCAGTCCGCGATTTGGGCATTTTCAGGCGTGCTCTTTTATTTGAATTGAAAGTTTCTAAACACTTTTGGGCTGATGCTGTGTCTACTACATGTTATTTAATTAATCGTCTTCCTTCATCTGTTCTTAATGGTCAAATCCCCCATTCCTTGCTCTTCCCCTCTCAATCTCTATTTGCTCTACCTCCTAGAATTTTTGGTTGCACTTCTTTTGTGCAGGATGTTCGCTCTCAGGTCTCTAAGTTGGATCCTCGCTCTCTCAAATGTATCTTCCTTGGTTACTCTCGAAGTCAAAAAGGGTACTGGTGTTACTCTTCTGATTTACGTCGGTATCTTGTTTTTGCAAATGTGACATTCTTTGAAACAATTGCTTTCTCTTTTGAGTCTACCCCTTCCTCTCCCCCAGATAATGATGAGGACTTTCTGGTATATTCTTTTCCTACTCCGAGTACCTCCTCCTCTCCTTCTTCTTGGTCTCGTCCCTTCCCTCATCCTCCTGTGCTCCACCATTATGTTAGGCATAACCAGCTACTTACTGTGGTCGGTCCTACTACTCCAGATCCTACAGATTCATTGTCTGTTCCAATTCCTACTTCCTCTCCGGATCCTGCTCCTCCTAATTCGAGTCTTGATCTCCCAATTGCTCTTCGAAAAGCTAAACATAGTTGTACTTATCCCATTTCTTCCTTTGTTTTTTATGTTGGTTTATCTAGTTATGGTCAATCTTTTGCTGCTTCTCCTAATTCTCTTACTCTTCCTAATGTTGTTGCTGAGGCGTTGTCTAATGAGGGGTGACATCAGGCTATGTTGGATGAGATGCATGCTCTTGAACACAATGACACTTGAGAGTTAGTTTTTCTACCTGTTGGTAAATAGGCAATTGGTTGTAAATGGGTGTATGCTGTAAAGGTTAATCCCGATGGCTCTGTGGCTCATTTAAAAGCTCGTCTTGTTGCTACGGGTTATGCTCAAGTTTATGGCATTGATTATTCTGATACCTTCTCTCCTGTTGCTAAACTTGCCTCTGTTCGTATCTTTATCTCTCTTGCAGCTAGTCATCATTGGTCCTTGCACCAACTTGATGTCAAGAATGCTTTTCTCTAGGGCGACCTACAGGAGGAGGTATATATGAAACATCCTCCTTGGTTTGTTGCTCATGGGGAGAATGGTAAACTTTGCAGACTAAAGAAGTCATTGTATGGTCTCAAACAAGCTCCACGGGCATGGTTTGGGCGCTTTAGTGAAGCTGTTCTTCAGTTTGGGCTACAGGGAAGTACTTTTGATCATTCAGTATTCTTTCGATGCTCTCAGGGTGGCTGTAATTTCTTGGTGGTTTATGCGGATGATATTATCGTTACTAGGAGCGATGAGATTGGGATCAGAAAGCTTAAGGACTTTCTTTAAACACAATTTCAGACTAAGGACTTAGGTGCTTTGAAATACTTCTTAGACATTGAAGTTATGTGGAGTTCGAAGGGTATTTTTCTTAGTCAGAGGAAGTATGTGTCTGATTTACTCAAAGAAACAGGTATGCTTGGAGGCAAACCTGTTGAACCACTTATGTTCCCTAATGTCAAACTCTTGCCAGATGATGGAGATGCTATGCCTTACCCTAAACGATATAGAAAGTTAATTGGCAAGCTTAACTACCTCACGGTTACTCGTCCTGATATTGCCTTCTATATTAGTGTAGTTAGTCAATTCATGTCATCTCCCCGAACCACTCATTGGAAGGTTGTTCTTCATATATTGAGGTATCTAAAAAGGGCTCCCGATTGTGGTGTCTTGTATAGAGATCATGGGCATAATATGATAGAGGGGTTCTCCGATGCTGATTGGGCTGGTTCTCCCATAGATAGAAGATCTACTTTAGGTTATTGTGTTCTTGTTGGAGGTAACCTTGTTTCTTGGAGGAGTAAGAAACAAAGTGTTGTTGCTCATTCTAGCGCAGAGTCAGAATATAGGGCCATGGCCCAAGCTACTTGTAAATTGGTGTGGATTCATCATCTTCTTAATGAGATTGGAGTTAAGAGTGTAATGCCTATGAAGTTGTGGTGTGACAATCAAGCTGCTATCCATATTGCCTCTAATCCCGTTTTTCATGAACGAACAAAGCACGTTGAAGCTGACTGTCACTTTGTGCGAGAAAAGGTTCAACTAGGTCTTGTTGTTACTGGACATGTACGGACAGGATAACAACTTGCAGATATCTTTACCAATGCACTCAGTTGAAGTAGAGTTGGCTATATTTGTAACAAGCTGAGCATGATCACTATCTATGCTCCAGCTTGAGGGAGAGTGTTAGTGAAATATAATTAGGATTGATCTATTGGGCTGGGCCTTGCTTTTGTATATCAATACTTTCCTATATTAGCTCTAATCGTTTAATATAAATATAGAGGCAGGATGGCTAATCATAACAAGTTAGCTACTCCCTTTTTCTATTTTACCTCATGTTTTTCTCCTTCTCCATCTCTCTTTTCTCATAACATATTCCTACTACTACTATGGCTGCAGATTCATTATTCCAAGCAAGGGCAATTATTCAAGTCACAAGTCCAGACTATGCACAAGGAAATTCTTCAGAGTCCCTGGCTTTGTGAGCTTATGGCCTTATACATCAACTTAAGGGAAACTAAAGTAAAGTCAAGGAAGGCACCTGCTTTGTTCGATGGATGTTCCCTCACATTTAAGGATGGAAAGCCATCACTTACTTGTGAGCTCTTTGATTCCATGAAAACTGATATTGACTTGACTTGCTCTATATGCTTGGTAAGTAGCATGTTTCACTTGATGGATGAATTCCTCTTGTTCTGTGCATTACTCACATTTTGAATGTTTTCATTTGTACTGCACATACAATGAGGTTGTCTATTTGAATATTACTCCTGCTCAGATGCAAGCATGATCAAGTCGAGTTGAAGATCCTGCATTTGAATTTTAAACTGAACATAGTTTATGTTTCCACCAAAAAAAGGATCACAATTGAATTCTTCAGTTTTTGGTTTCTGAGTGAATGGATGAAATGGTGGTATTCCTTGGATGTAACATTTTCGTGGAAAATCTTAGTGAGCCTGTGGCTGAAACCGTGGTATTCTTGGGGTTAAACTACCTTATTTTTACATGGTTTCAAATATTTTAGATATGTGTAATGGTTTTCAGAATCAAGACCTCCTTATATTGTCCAATATTTTCCTAGCCTATTGCCCTTAAGCATTTAACTTTATTGGTTTTGGAGTATATTGACAATATCACCTTAGGTTTCTTGACATCAATGACATGTTTTGTATGTGAAAGCATCTCTCTTATATGGTCCTTCCCTTTTTTTCCATTGATAATGTTCATCTGGCTCTTCCATGACAGGACACAGTGTTTGATCCAGTTTCTCTGACTTGCGGCCATATATTCTGCTACAGTTGTGCTTGCTCAGCTGCATCAGTAACTATTGTTGATGGACTTAAGGCAGCAGATCCTAAAGAGAAATGTCCTCTATGCCGAGAGGTAAGCTACCAGATATAGCAAGCTCTCCTACAACTTCATTATTTGCAACGATAATATACAAAGGAGGGGATGCCCGTTTTCGGTTACATCCATAACTTCTTCTAATTGGTGTATATAATAAATCTTAATAACTTGTAATTTCACCCTTATGGTTCATTAGAGCCAATGGATGGTCATTGACCTCATGACTGCTGCATTCTCATATTTGGAATGCGGATTTTAATTTATTATGATGCAATGACCTAAAAAAGTTATGATGCCAAAGCAACTGCTAAAATTTAAATAACCATACCTGCTCATGCGATCAGGAATCAGGATCCTGTTCTAAGCTCCATTTGCCCTTCGATTTAATGACTATATTGTATGTAAAATTTGCCAAAGATCCATTAAGGCCTATAAATTGAGTTTTACCATCAAATTTTCAGATCTTCCCAAATAAGCTAAGTAGCTCCTCTGTGATACACATTCTTCAGCTTCTTTATTTTAATCTTGTGATGATTGATAAATTGTAATTTATACTGAGAACTGTTAACTTATTTTAGGCATGGCATCTTAGTGCTGAACAACTATGATTGATCCGTTCTTTGCTTGTACCATAAAGCGGCTATTGAGAATTGGCAACTGAAATTTGTAATTATCTGGATTTCGACTTATTAAAATGGTTGGCAACGTACACTGAGTTTTATTTTGTTGATTGCAGGGAGGAGTTTATGAAGGTGCTGTGCACTTGGAAGAATTAAATATTTTGTTAGGCCGAAGGTATGATACCATTTATTCCATTATCAAATGCGTGGGATGGGGGATTAAAATGAGAGGTGGTAAAGGAAGAGATGGATGCGGAAGGCCATGTCAAACTCTTTTCGTTCATCTTGGCTGTGATAATATATTCTTTGCAAGTCTCTTAATAACCTAATAATTTCAATATTTTTACAGCTGCCCCGAGTACTGGGAGCAAAGGCTTCAGATGGAGAGGGTCGAGAGGGTTAAGCAAGTGAAGGAGCATTGGGAATCGCAATGTAGGGCGTTCATGGGCATCTAAGTAGATGACATTCTGAACAAGGTGTAGCTGCCTGTAAGCACTTCTTGACTCTGATCAGAATAAGGGCTTCTACTATAGTAATGCTAACAGATCAAGGCATTTATTTGCCATAGTTGAAATTTCATGCAACCAAAAGTTCAGAGACCTCAGTGATACAAAGTCAAGTATTATTGAATTATTATGCTATTTTATTGAAGGAGTGTCAATTGCCACTCTGTACTACACCGGTTGGTGTCTTTGCGCAAGATTTGCTTATGGTTAACTTTTTACCATTTGATTAAGAAAGAGATTGTAGCGTACCTAGATAAGATATTATAAATAATAAAACATCCAAAAATGTTGGAAACGAACGATATGCCACTGCAGGCAATACACGATCCATGAAGCCAAGCATGAACTAAAGAATAAACAAACCAGGTGCCCAAAATAAGGTTTTTTCTTTTATCAACACGAGGGTCCATTTCCCATCATTGATACCAAAAGCCTCATGCGTAGTTCCTGTAAAATTTGGATATCTTGGAACAGAGCAAATTCCAAATTCTTCCAGTAGGTAGCGTGTTCAACGAGTAGGTTACTTCCCACCAAATAGGAGAAAACCACACTACAAAACATGGTACATAGCAGTATTGTGACTAGACACAGTTACAAACATATTCCATCCAAAATTACCTTCATTTATTGAATTTTCTTGGCAGCAAGCAGGTTAGGAAGACAAGAATGTTTCATCTCCACAACAAAAAACCATATGTAAATTTGAAAGCATTAACAAAATTTCTTAAATGTGTAATTTACGAACTGTTAAAGAATACATGCAAGATCAGAGAAACATATTATCTTCACTGTCACAAAATTTTGCTGATTTCGAGCTAGAATGATCCAATCATTTCCACGCGTAACTTCATAAAGTATTCATTTGGTCAAAATCAGAGGATTCTTATTTTGATACATATGATACCTCATGCACAATTTCTGTAAAGTTCCAACTGAATGCTGCATGGGATTTAGCTTTATATCCATCAACATACTCTGCCAAAAGAAGAACAAAAACAATGTAAGCACCCTATCTCACAACTTGTAAGTCCTGAAACTTTAAAAAAAAGCAATGTCCAACTTGAACCTGATAATCGTCTCCATATTTATTTACTAGGCGACCAATATGAATACGTTGCATTGCAGTCAAAGGCTGTGGAGGTGCACTTTTTCCATCTCATCGCTTCTTTCCCAGGGCTGATCTCAAGTCTACACAGATCCAAATAAATCAATAAGGGGAGGGATCAAGGTACAGCATAAGACTTAGCAAACTTACACCATTTAATAATTTTTTATATAATATGATTTTTATCGATTCAACCGTTAAATTATAACTATCTAGCACTTTGATCATTTGTATCAAATCTTGAAAAAATTAAACATCAATAAGAATGTAATCAAATTATTCTTATTTTCATATATTTTAAAAATATATATTACATTAATCTTAACATATATCAATGAAGTACTAAACAATTTTGAATTAATATAAAATTTTATAGATATGATCTATATAATTAAAACTTTTAATCTAACAGTAGATTTAATGAAAAAATTATTCAAAAGTTATTCAATGATGTGAGAGTGTGAGAGTGCTTTTGACTTACATAAATGTAACTTGATCCCTTCTCAGTAAATAAATAAGACAATGAATGACCTGCAACTGTATTCAATTGTAATTGTAACACCAGAATGGTGAAAGCTAGTAACTAACAACCATATAGCTCAAGTGCTTAAGTTAAAATTCACAATACAAATTGTGATACTAGACAAGTGTTCAAATCATCTTACTGACCGTCTTCTTCGAGATCGCTGCCGGAATCGAAGAGGTCGGAGTGGACAGAAGGAGGAAGCTGAAGGGAATGGATTTGGAGAATTTGGGGAGTGCGAGATCTAACGCTGAGCAAGTTGGGGTTGGAGACAACGCCGAAGGAATTGTAGTTGTGGATAACGCTGCCTTTGTCATCCCATTTGGGGTGATGCTGATGATCCAGCACGGGTTGCAACAGCTTCGGAGGAATAGAGAACGAAGGCTTAAAAAGCCTAGGGTTTTTCTTTGGCAGTCCCACTCGGACCTTCGCTCTCGATTGCTTGTATTTTCTTCGCGATCTTCCCATCCTCTCTTCTCTTCTGCGTCTATGACAGCAGGAAAAAGGGATTACTCATTTTTTAGGGATTTTGATTTAGGGCATAAAATGTCCTACCAGGCCACCACTCACGAACAACACGAACGGTGTCGTTTGCTCTTGCTTAGTGGCTTTTGTAGAACGGTGCGTTGCAAATTTTAATCCCAAACAAAAACAAAAACAAGTAACCTGACATTTTGTTCCCTGAGCTGAAATATACCTCACTAGGAAGTAGGGATATTTTTTTATAAAAATATTACGTTAAATAGTATTTAGATAATTTACTTTTTTAATTTAATTAAAAATAAGTCATTTACATTAAAATTAAAATTAAGAGATTTATAAATATATTTATCACAATTTAATTCTAAAATATTAACTAATTAAGATTTAAATTTATAGTCATGTATCTATTCAAGTTAAACTTAAATTTAATTAACTCAAAATCGAATTATAAAAATTAGCATTGTTATATTTTCGGGTTAAATGGCAAATTTGTTGAAACAGAGATTGACACGTGTCACACTCAAATACCACATTTATATTAGGGATAAATAATTTCAATTTAAATTTCAACTACATTTTACAATAGTATAATCGTAGACTTGTGATATTAATAAAAGACTGTATCAGATAATATTATAATCATTTTGATAACTAACTTTATGGGTAAATGTTTTTTCATTAACGGAATAGAAAGAAATAAGTGGGGATGAATCGTAAAGGAAAGGAATAGAATGAAATATAGTTTCTTCCCTCTTTATTTAGAAGATTTATTAAAGGAACGAAATGGAACATATATTCTTCTCATTTCACCTCAATTTTAGAGGGAATAAAAATTAGATATTTGAGAGGAAGAGGAGAGAAATGATTCTCCATGTGTTCCGTTCTATTCCTATACATTTTAAAATTTTCAAACACAAAAACTTATTTTCATTCCCTTCATTTTCTTTTCGTTCTCTTCATTATCTATCATCCAAACATAGCATAAGGAAATATGTTTTTTCCTTAACTTATACGGTTACACCAAATGAAAATTTTCTCAATTTTTAGAAAAAAAAAAAAGAATTCAGGAAAGCAATAGGTATGCTTGCTGGATCAACATAGGCACAATATTCCATTACCTTTTGCAGAAAACCAAGATTTAATGTTATAAGCAAAAGCTCAATTAGAGGTCCAAAGTAGATTACTAGTGGTGCACAAATCCATAATAATAATAATAATAATAATAATAATAATAATAATAATAATAATAATAATAATAATAATAATAATAATATATACAAAGGAAAGCCATTTATAAGAATCACTCAAAAAAAAAAAAAAGACAGATGTCATCACTTCATAAAAAAAATTTCGCTTATATTTTTAAGAACATTTTTGTCGCATAAAAAATATACCTCAACCAATTGGATTTAAACCCTTCCACACCCTCTTTTAAATCTGTCGACTAATATCTTTCAACCAATTGTTTAATCAATCAGTTTCACTAATCAATTAATGACTCAGGCAATTTAAACTCCCTCTTTTTTTGTGATCCCATTAATTGAGCCAACTTTTATTATTAAATTTATTAATTCAAATTAAAACATAAATATCTGAAACAAAAACTTGATTAATAAGCCAAATGATAATATCTGATGAAAACAACGTTAGTTCCAATTAATTCATTTTAACATAACGTGAACTGAATAATTAATGTATTTGAGTTAAAAGAACCACCACGTTAGTTTTTTAAAAATATAATTATTTTAATAAACCCATTAAATATCAACGATTCCAGTAACTAAAATATAAAAAGACAAAAACAAAATGGACCTATTTGATTAACTCAAATATAATAAGGCATTTCAATACCTAAATTTATAAAAGGTTATGTAATTTCAAATCACAAGTTAATCCTTTAAAAAAAAATTTAATTATGTTCTTTAAAAATATTGATCAAGTAGTAAGTTTTTATAATGAAACAAGATTAATTGTAAATGAACTGAGAAACAATATTGTTCTGAAATAAATTCAGAGGGTACCTGAAATAGGCACGTATATGGTGGTTTTCTCCTTATGCACCGTGCCAAGAAAGACGTTCGTCAGGGGGTGGAGATGCACTGATACTCCAACGTTCAAGTAAGGCAGGACACAAGTAAGTTTAAGCTAATGGAATAGTAGAGAAAATCTAGATCCTCCCTTAGGTTAACTTAGTCTGGTATATATTGAGAGCGTGATTGGAATCTTCATGTAATCCACGTAGGACAAGGGTACATTAGGATCGTGCTTTGATAGGGATTTCAGCCCATGATCGTTGAGGTTCGTCTCTGATTTTGTCGGGACTGTCCCACGATCGTTGAGGTCCGTCTCTGACTTTGTCGGGATTGTCCCACGATCGTGGAGGCTCGTCTCTAATCTGCTGGAGTTGTTTCTCTTGATAGTCAATCCTTGCTCGCAGGCAGTCGTGGTCCCCATTACTGAGAATGAGGACATGACTATTACGGTCTGACGATGGGGTTCAAGGTCGCAAGGCCGATGTGGGAGTGACATCGGCGGAGTCCGATGGTTCGTGTGTCGGGTCGATCCTTCAGGATGGGATCCCGAACCACGGTCTAGAACAAATATAATAAGAACTAGAATAGTAGTAACAAGAAAAGAAGTTGGTGACAAAATTCTTATTCTTTAAATGAATTTAATATCTATTGATCTTAAATTTTTTTTAAAATTTTAAAGAAGACAATCTTTTTTAATTATTTGTTTTGGAATGATAATCAATAAAAGTCAAGATCAAATTATTTCGCATGTCGGGTTGTATTTGTAAAGACTTGTTTTTACTCATGATTACTTGTATGTAACTGTTTCAAAAGTGAAATTAAAGATTGGTTTGAAAATTGATTTATGATGAAGATAGAAATTTATGTCAAACAATAAAAAATGTTGTCTTTAACGAAGTCTTCCAGAAGATTTAAAGTAGATAGAATTATTGGTTGCTAATATATAATGAATTTTTTTATTTATTTGCTAACTTTAATCATATTTCTCTTACGTTATTCTAATTATTTTTATTTTTACTTGCAAGTGTCTATAATTATTTTGGGAAAGAATATATTTTCAATGTAATACTATTATATGATGTGTTCTTTTGACGAGAAGTTTCCTATCAAGTTTTCATAAACCTATTTCTGGACTCTTTATATATATAAATTTTAATTAAAAATATTTTTATACCATAGGATTGTTTCATGTTGGTATATTTATTATTTGCTATTATGTTCATTTTGCAATTCATGCTTTCAAAAAAATTAAACCAAAACTCTTGCGTGAATCAATAAATATTATTATTATTATTATTTGTATTTCATATTCTGTTATATGTTTATCATAAATATCATTTATTTATGTAATTTTCCATGTGTTTCCCGAGTTCACACACTAATTAATACATAATCAATCAATCAATACACCATATAAATACAGAATTGTAATTGACACTATGCATTTACTATTCATTTACACGTGTTGCATTCTTCTAGCAGGAGCCCTTAAATTGCTGTGAAATTATCATTTTGTTCAAAACTTTTTATTTTGATGAAATGTTGTCAGTTAGCTGGAGGATAGATTTGTCTTTTTAATATTATTAATTTATTTTAGATTTGTTTTTTTATTTTTATATTTTTATCCTTATTTTTTGTTTGCTGATCGTATGTCATCCTTCATATTGAGGGTGATTTGGTTATTTCACGTATAATCTATTTCGCTTTATTATTTCATCTTTCTATCTCCTTTTCTCATTCTTCTCTCTGTCGAGACAGAGTTCTTCTTTTGTCTTTTCCTCTCATTCTCTCCTTATCTCTATCGACACAGACGTCTTCATCTACACACGAAACACGTCATATTTTTGTTCATCAAAATCGGTGTTGGTTCAGAAAAGAACTATACATGGTGCAAGTGATATCTAACGGCTAGAGTTTACTTAGTCATATTTTTTATCAATATTTTTTCTTTCAAATATCACTTTACATGGTCAAGATTTTTTGCAGTAGAGGGTGGGTATCCTCAAATCCTCATATCAACGCATTCAGGTGGACTTCTCGGATGCAACTCATTTTTTATCGTGTCATCAACAGAGGGAGTGGAGAGTTGATACAATGCAAAAAGGCTGGTGCTGTCGTGACGATAGTGTGTGCGTATGAAAGTCAATAGCATCGATCGGTCGAACTGTAGTAGGAGCGGTGTCTATAAATCAGTAGCTCATACACCTACTCCACCAAGTGGTTCTACCTTCTCTTCTCCCATTCTCTAATTGGTATGGGTATGGGTACTACATACGATTAGGGATTTGCTGATTGATTTTGGTGTATTTTTCCCTCCCATTTTTACGAATTTGAAATTTGAATTGCAACCCTTTAGTCCTTATTTATAGGGTTGATATTGCATTCTTCAATTGTTCATTACTGCCCCTGAAACTTCTTCACTTACTTATTTCATTTTATTGCTCTGATTGTGTATTGATTTCTGATTAGGTGCTTTTACCTATTTCTTATGGCTCTACCGTCTGATGCCTTGAGCAAAGTTGTTCCTGAGAGAGGGGCATGGAGGCTTAGGGTGAAGATTTTGAGGCTTTGGAAGGTGTCTTCATTCAACAACTCCAAACTACCAAGCTCCATTGAGATGCTGCTGTTGGATGAGCTTGTAAGAAAATCATTTCTATATTACTTTTGTTCAATTGTTCATCCTGTGCTACATTTGATTTCTTTTTCTAACTTTCTTTATCTTTGCAATTGTGGTTTTGTTGTTAGGGTGGTAAGATTCAAACAGGTGTGAAGAAAACTTTGGTCTACAAGTTCTTGAATATCCTTATAGAGGGCAATATCTATAGGATGTGTTACTTCACTGTGATTCCAAATCTTGGAGCCTATCGTGTTACAGACCATGAATTTTGTCTTATTTTTTAGTTTAGGACTACAGTTACTCCTTATGATTCTGTGATTACTCCACAATATGAGTTGTCATTTGTGCTATTTGGTGATGTATCAGGAAATGAATGAGATTCTGACTTCCTTATTGGTCTACTTTTTCTGAACCTATTAATTTATTTTCTGATTTATTCTTTGTTTTCTTCAAATTTGTTTATTTACTTACATATTATTCTCTTTGCATATGTCATGGGTCTGTTGGTGGGCACTTCTAGCCAAAAAGAATATGACCGAGATTGAAAGCCCACTAAAATGGTTGTTATAGAGCTTTCTAACTGCAAGTGGGTGCTCTATTTTCCTAATACATAGCCTTTTACATGCTTTTTTTCAATTCATTCCTTCTGTGTACATCTTTCTTTATCCTTCTTTATTCGTTTTTAACTTATGAATAAAATGGTTCCTTCTTTTTTACAGTGTCAAGCTTGAGTGTACTTTGTTTGCTGAATATGTGAATCAGTTGAATGTTTTTCTAACAGAAAGTAATGCTGACCTTCTTGTTGTTGTCATCCATCTTGTTAAAGTGAAGCTTTTCGGAGGTAATAATTTGTATTTTTCTTTTTTTTTAAAAAAATTTGTTGTTGTTTTCCTCTGTTTATTCTGACCTCCATTTATGTTTCTGCTTAATTCATTCTTTCCTTTTTTTTTCCTTTATTTTGTTTATTTAGTTCACGTATGTTTTTGTTCATTTGTGTTTTTGTTCATTTATTCATCTTTTTTTACTAAGGAAAAATTGTTATCCAAATCGTCATGCATGCATCCAAAATAATGTTCAATCCTCCTATTATTGAAGTCATTGCTTTTAGAAAGAGGTACGTTTGGTGTTAGAAGTTATTGTATATAAAGTTATTATGTATAGATTCAGTTATTTAGTTTTGTCAACTATTTTACTTAGTGGATGGTGTTTGCTAGTTTTTTTAAATAGGCTTGTTGAAAATAACTCAATCGGGTCTCAAATATTAGCTGTCATTCCTGATATGTAGACAACTTTCATGGAAGATGACTTCATGAAACTTCATGAAAAGAAGTCCATAGATCAAATCACTAAGTTTAAAAAAGGTTTGCTGGTGATCATGTTTTGTTATTTGGAGTACCTTACTCAACTTGTTAATTGCTTTCTGAACATATTTTTTAACATTCATATTTTCCTTCTTGGTTATTATTATTTTTAAATCCAATTTGTTCATACAATTACTTTACATCTTTTTTGTTAAAATTTATTTCATTTGACCCATTAAAGGTTATTGCATGTTGAGCCATGGGAACATGTTCTTTGTTCATGGGATATTATTTATTTATTGACCAAGTGGTCTCTTTTTTTTTGTTCTATTATTTAAAAACATATATTTGTTGCAACATGCATGTACTCAATTATAGTTGATCTTTTGGCATAGACAGTTGCTAAATCTGCTCAATTGTGTGGTTAACTCAGATGATTATGTATCTACGTTCTTTCAGTTGTTATTAATGAATATTTCATTTGTTCATTGGTTGCTGTTTGGGGCCTTAGGCTTTACGGGTATTCTAAAATTTGCTATTACTTTTTCCTTTTCTTCTTTTCATTTTGTTTCTCTTAGAATATAAGATGTTATATTCCTTTTCTAGTTACACTTAAATCTATTCTTATTTGATTTTTATGGGAAGGATGGATTATTCATAGTTTTGGCAACAGTGAAGGCAATTGTGGAGGATGCTGATTGGTGGTAGAATGCCTGCAGATGCCAAAGGTCTGTTTCTCTAGACTTTGGCATGTACTATTATGATGTATGCCTTTATCATGTGGTCTTTGTGACACCAAGATACATCTCCCTACGTTCATCATGTCATTCGTTTTCTATTTTGCTTTTGCAAGACCAATAGTATTTATATAAAGTTATTTTTTTTGCTAATAACAAAGGTATCAGATAAAACTGAAGGTTTATGATGGGACTGGTACTGTTGTCTTTGTGCTTTTTGACTGTGATGCACAAACTTTGCTAAAGACACCATGTGCTCAATTGTTGGCTGAGTGTAACAAGGTTTTATTTTAGCTTTCAAGTTTCAGTAGTAGTTGTTAAGTTGTTTTAATCTTTAGTTTTAAAATAAATTTAACTTGCCTCAGTTTCTCATATTTGACCATGGTTTACTTTTTTTGTGCCACCTATGTTTGTTTTTACAGTTGGGAGGTGGTTGTCATTTGTCACAAATTATTTCTAGCTTGGTTAGGCTGAAAATGTTTTTTAAGGTTCAGAAAAAATTAGCCTCTTCTTCTCATTATGATGGCTTATTCTGTGTAAAGAGGGTATGTAATGATGAACATATCTTGAGTATGTTCATGCTTGAAGGCGCTGACAACACTCCTACAAAGGTCTATATCTTATATTTTTTTTTTGTTGCTTTTGTTGGCCATGGTCTAAGATGGAATTCTATATTCTTTGGAGGCTGTTTTCAATCCACCTTTCCCAGACACTATAAATCTTGGAGATGATATGCCAGATGTCGAAATAATTGCCAGCAAGGTAGAATATAATTCTCAGTTTTTTCTAACATTAATGTTTGTTACATTATTTATTTACAATGTTTATTTTTAATATTAAAAAGATAAAAAATGAGAGATAAATATATTGTTATATTTTTTCAATTGTTATAACTGATAAATCTATTTTTAATTTATTTCTATACTTGTCTGTTTCTAAAGTGATTGTTAGTCCTATTCCTTTGGCATCTGACAGTAGCTTTTCTGGAGGTAAAACAACCTCTGCAAAAAGGAAACTCTATGACACCATTAAGGCAAACAAGGATGGCATTGTTGGTCCTTCACTGAAGGTTGTCAAGATTGAAAATGATTGACTCCTATGTTGGGGAATCTGTAAATAGCTGGACTTGGGATGCTGTAAGATTTTTTTTGGTCTCTTCTTTTAATCCAGCTTATAATAGTAACTATTGGGGTGTGGATAGTGACTGGTGATTGTGTGCTTGTTGTGAACACCCAATTTTGTCTAGATAATTTTGTGAAATAAAAAAAATAAAAAAAATAAAAAAAAAGGTTCAACTCATTGGTCCATTAACCCATTTGCCCATAATTCATTATCCTACCCATTAACCTATAACCCATCCTATAACAATTTTAGCACTCATCCTAAACAAACTATAACTCAAACTCATCCTAAATCAACTAACACTCATCCTAAATAGATTCTAACTCATCATCCTAAATCAATCTTAATCACACTTTGACTCAAATTCTTCAACCTAATCCCTTCCTATATTAACCCATAACCCACACGACTTTTGACCAGACTTTGGCACCGAACTTTAACCTTACTTTTCAGCCTAGCCTCCAAAGAAATTTCTACTTCCAATAAACACACTAACCATATTTTGATTCCCACGTTCATCCCCTTCATCATTGCACTATTCATCTTCTTCATCACCATCTTAGACAACCTTTAAACCATTCACACCACCTTCAAACCACCACTTCCATCATCCCACCAAAAATCACCATCAACATCAACCAAAACACTCATCCCTCTACCACCGAAAACCACCCAACGAAAATCACCATTAAAAGAACCACCATCCTTCCAACCCACCACCATATAGCAACCCCACACCAAACCACCATCAGTCGTGCTTCACTGGTAACATCACAGCCCTGCCCGCCGAAATCGCCCCTGCCCGAAACCAGAAGCCGATTCGCACCACCGTCGTCCGTGAGTCCGCATCCCGTCACAGCCAGCCGAAACCAGATCGACTCTACACCGCCGCCGGAAACTTGCGATTTACGTCTTCCTAAACCAGATCCAGATCCAGAAATACCTCAATACTGGTCAGACCCGCACCGTGGACCACCATCACCGACGCCGCACGAAGCCTCCCTGCGCCAGCTGCTCCGTCGCAGTCCAGCCCGCTATTGGGTCGAAGTCGATCCGCGCACCAGGTCGTGAACCGCTGCTGGAGCCTCGTCGCACCGCCGTCCCACTCGAACACATGCCACCATGTAGCTGCTCCGAGCCGCTGTCCCTGTTCCTCATTGGCCATTGCTTGCTCCAGCGGAACCACATTGTTGGTTCTGCAGAATTAAAAAGGAAGAAGACACAAAAATAACAAAATAACTCCCCCTTTGGACCGTGAGCATCTCTGTTTTTGAATTTTAGAATTTTTTATTTTTTTTTATTTTTTTATTTTGTTTTTTTTGTTGTTTCGTTATTTTAGGTGTGGGCTTGTTGGGCCAAAAAGGCTAAAAAAAAAAAAAAAAGGTAACAATGATAAAACTACAAAGTAAAAAATATAAAAATAATTAAATATTTTTAAAAAAGAGCAAAACAATTAATTGAGTTATGATAACTTGTTAATCTTGTAATTATTTTAGATCATCTGAGTTGTGACAACCTAATAATTTGAATTATTTTTAAAAAAATAAATTACTATAAAGATTATTTTCTAGGTAATTTTAGATTAAAAAATCTCATTTAATAATAATAAATTCAATAATCGGTTGGTGACGTCTACAGCGTGTGCGCGAGCTTCACCTATTCAAACCTTAATTTGATTAACAGAGTCGCGACGACCTGTTAATTTAAATTTTTATAAAAAAAATTAAATTTTTTCTTTAAATAAAATCAACCAATCCACATTTATTTTCTAAAGAACTACGTGACTTTGAATTCCTCATTACACCTGAGGGTACGTAGGAGCGTAATTTTTATTTCGTCAAGCCAAAGTTTAAATTTTCATAAATTATTTATTTTTTAGTTTTTTTAGTAAAATGGGTAAAACAAATATATTATGAGATTATTCAGTTTTGCATAATTAATTTAGGGTAATCGTTTTAGGATGGATGTGTTAGGGGTGCTGTGGAGTTAAGTCTCTACCCTTCCCTATGCATAACCGACTCTCGAATTCAATCTGGTTTCAAAGATCATTTTCTAAAAGGGTTTTCCAATTTTTCCTAATTTAAATAAAATTGGTGGCGACTCCTAACATATTTATTTTGTTCGCCGCTCTCGTGGCAATCTCGGTCGCGACAGATGGCGACTCCACTGGGGATACTTGAAAGTCAATCCCATATAAGTTTATTGTGTAAAATTTTGTAATCTTTGTATATTTGTTTTACCTTTTTTTATTTTTTAATTATTTTAATTATTTTTGTTATTAAAACCTTAGGATAGAGAATTTTTCTTGGGATTTTTGTTTGTTTTTGTTTTTGTTTTGCAGGATGCGAGTAATCTTTAGGATAATGAAGGTTTGTATGCTTCATGCACTCACTACACCTATACATTTATCACACATATTCGAGTGGAGCCTTATACTCGGGTTTGAGCGAAGCCTAAGTCAAGTAGAGGTTGCGTAGTGGTAGTCATTTTGGATATACATCCTATTTGGTTATTGCGAAAATCTTATCTAGAGTATGCCTTTTTCATGAATGTCCCACACCTAGTGGTTTACCCACTATTTCGTGGTCAACATTCTGAAATAGGATTTGGATCTAACGACCTTTAGAATAAAAAAGCCACCAAATGAGAGTTATCACGAATCATAAAGAGCCATAGATCCTTACGATAGAATGTCTCCTTTTTAGGCAACCTTGTAGGACATGAAGGGAGCGTACTTCTTTTTTATCTAGCTATCTCTCATTTTTTTTAGCATCTTGCATTTTCATGACAAAAAAAAATCATGTATTTTCACGTCATTCCTTGCTTTAAAAAAAAAGGAAAGAAAAATGTTTTCATTTCATTCATTTCATCTTATGCATCTTATGAATCTCATTCATTTTATTTCATCTCATTATTTTTGTTTGGTGTTACTATGCCCAGCACCATTGCGCGACCAAGGAAAGAAAACACTAATCAAACCCGAGTTCACAACACAAGGGCTCAAACAAAGCTTGCAGCTATGGCAGCTAAGAATGAGGGAAGAAATCTAAGTGTGGAAGTAGATGAGATGAATGAAATGACAAAGTCTCAGAGAAGAATGGAAGAAATGTTGTCGGCCATAAGGGAGACCCTCACTTTGATGGGGACAGCCGGAGGTATAAGAATAACTGGGGCACACTTACACTCACCAAATATTACTTCTATGAGGGCAAACCTTGGGGCTACCACTGAGATGCTTTTTGTGGAAGGAACATCAAATACTACATCACTAGTGATTCATATCAGAGAAAGACATCGTTCGTCTGAGGATACTCAAAATGAAGTCCATGGTAATGCTGAATTCACGTGGGAACCACCGTATATGTCAATCTCAACATCAACAGGATTTCTTACTAGTACTGATCATGCGGCCATTCAAAATGATAAGAGGGATGAAGAATGGATAGAAAGGATAGAGGAACAAATCAAAGCAATCAAGGGTCCTAGCACCTATAGTCCCCTTGAGATAGAAGAGTTATGCCCTACTACCAACGTTATCATCCCAAAGGACTTTAAGGTTCCAGAATTTAACAAATATGATGGGAGCACTAACCCATTTTTTTACCTATAATCATACATTACCAAAATGTCAATTTGGTCAAAGAACTGGAAGTTCTTTATCAGCTTTTTCATGAAAGCTTGATTGGGTCTACTTTGGAATGGTGTATCCAACAAGACTTCTCCAATATCTCTTCTTAGGATGACTGGGCAAACCTGTTTATGGGTCAGTATCAGTTCAACTTGGAAATGGTCCCAACTCGGGAACAGTTAAACTCAATGCAGAAAAGAAATGATGAATCTTTTAAGCAGTATGCACAAAGGTGGAGAACCTTGGCGGCTCAAGTTCAATCTTCATTAACACTGTCTGAGACGTGCTCATATTTTTTGGGAACCCTGGGAAATCCTTTTATCGGAGCAATGGCCGGAGCAGCTTATAAAGATTTCGCAGATTTGATCGCTGTTAGAGAAAGAATTGATATTTTATCCAAAGTTGGGAAGTTGCCAATGAGCATTACAGAGGATATCACTACTAAGAAAGGATTCCAGCCAAAAAAGAATGAGCCTGAAGTGAATTATGTCCAGCATCAACAGATCTTCAGACCTCGATATTCCCCACAATGCCCAAGTCATCAACCACCATATAACCCTAACCTTCATTTGCCATACCATACACCTACACCTCTTTATTACCCTCCACACCAAATTATACCAACCACAAACATCACCCAACTCCACAATTTCAAATCAACAACATCCTCGTACCACAACCATATGCACCAACTCGCCCAACCTATACCCGATATCCACCTCCACCCCCACAAAATTACCCAAATCAACCACAACCTCGACCAAACTTCCAAAATCAAGGTCGCTTTCGCCCTCAAAACCTACCCTCTTTCCCAAGATTGTCCATTTCGAATGTAGATCTTTTCCAGAGGTTGTTTGATACTCACCTCATTTCGGGAAATCCTGTACGTCCCTTAGAACCACCATTCCTAGCGGGGTATAATCCGAGTTTAACTTGCAAATACCACATGGATGCCACATGACACTCAATTGAAGATTGTGAACCCTTCAAGACTACAGTAAGGAAGCTAATTGCTTATGGGAAGCTTAACATTGAAGAAATAGTTGGACCTAGTATTGTTAACAACTCTTGAAGTGATAATTAGTGATGTTGGACTTATGTTAACTTTCTTGAAACATTAATGTAATGAATTTGCATGGGTACCTTGTTTTCTTTCATCACTTTATCTTTCTTGATAATTATCGTCTTTCATTTCTTTAAAGCGTCTTCCTTGGTAATTCTCAATTGGGTCTGCGTGTGTAAGTATCTTTGCAAAAAAAAATCAGAAAAAAAGGGAGCAAAGAAGTAATCACTTGATTTGCACAATCTTTTTATCTCAAAATTAAAGTTTTTAAAATAAACAATCATGATTTGAAAATGAAGATTGACTGTTTTTCTCTATCTTTTATAAAATTTCATCATTTTTATCTCTTGTTACCCCTTTTGAGCTTGATTTTTTTTTCAAAAAAACCATGAATAAGGATCACTCCTATACTAGGGGATAGCATGAAACAAATGTTGATTGCAATGATGAATGTTCTGAAACATAATAGAAAAGAAAAAAAAATGAAAAAGACAAGAAGTAAAAATAAAAAAAATGATAAAAAAAAGAAGAAGGGAAAGGAGGATGAAAGAAAATGAAATGAAATGGAAAAGAAAGGGAGAATAATAAGATAAAAGTGTTTGAAAGTGGAAAAATAGTTGATGAAGTCTAATTCTAAACAATGAACCTTAGTCTCGTTTCACCCTTAAACACTTGTTTGAGCCTTATATTTTTCCTTTCATAACCCCCAGCCTTGGCCACGTTATAAGCCTCAAAAAGTCCATTCTGATCAATGAGGGGTTGTTGTCATTTTTGTTGACTTTAATTTTGAGACAAAGGTTACATTCATCCAAGTATTTATTTCATTGCTTCTTAAAAAAAATGAAAAGAAAAAAAAAGAGACTTACACTAGGGCGAGTTTCTACCCTGTTTGAATTGGCTCTACACCGGGGCATTCTTTCCCTGGTTCAATTTAATCTATACTGGGACAAATCTTTTGGTCACTAAGACGAGCTCCTACCTTATTCATTTCTGTCCTAGACTAGGGAAAATTTTTCTTTGTTTCAATTTGGTCTTACACTAGGACAAGTTTGTACCCCAATTGACTCGGTTCTAAACTAGGGCAATTTTTCCTTTCTTTGGTTCAATTTGCCTTAGGCAAATCTTTTAGTCACTAGGATGAGTCTTGGTCATATTCAATTTAATCTTAGACAGGGATAAATTTCTCTTCGGTTCAATTTGGCTTGATATAGATATTCAGTAAAAGAAAATATTGGGTCATAATGTCTAGTAGACAACTAAAGATTGGTCTCATGAATGTCAAACCTATTCGTATCGGGTCAACACCTCTTTTGATCTCATATCATCATTTGTGTCTTTTTGTGTAGACAAACTTCCAAGACCAATCTAGAAGTTGTTTTCCCAGTAAATTCCTTTTATATCATACTTTTGAATTCATGTATGTTTGTTACGCAATGTTTCAAGTAAGGTGAACAAGAGTATAACATTATGATTTGACCATCTGATGGCAATTCCTTGTTGAATAATTTAGATAAAAAAGAACTTAGAAGTTTCAACTAAAAGGAAAAATGATATCCCAAGGGATAATCCAGAAATAAGAGGTTCTTAAGCAAAAAAGAAAAGAGTTCGTTAGGTTGAACACCCGAAAGGGCAGTTTAAGAAAGAGTTAAACCAAATAAATTAGAATTCCTTAAACTGAGGCAATTTTATTTGTGTTCGATTGGCTACACAGGGACAACTTGGTTCGCATTCAATTAGCCACACTGGGGCAAAACTTCTGAGAATATATGTTGAGGGAAGTAGCAACAAAGATAGCGATTGAGTCATCAGGCCGTTGTAGGAAATTAATGATCAAGGAACAAATATTGGGGCAAATTTTTTTTTTCTAGCAAAGACTTAGTAGCTCCAAGCAAGGGTTCACAACAAGAGATTATCATCTCAATTCCTAAAAAGGGAGTAGTAGTAGTTAAGAGTAGAAAACAGGAAAATAAGATGAAAGAAAAAAAAAGGAGGAGGAGAGAAATGATGGGTAAGTAGGATCGGGACTATCAGGTCCAACAGGCAAAAGCACGTAAACAAGGGTTTGATTGGTCAAAACTTTTCAGAATTGTCGCTGGTCTATTTTTCTTAAGAAAAAAGAAAAAGAAAGAAAAAAGGAAAAGAGAGGAGAGAAAAGAAGAAGAAAGAAAAAAAAAGATTGAGAAGAAAAAGATCTTAAGTCCATGACTTACTAGGACAAATTATTTCATGCATATTGAACGCATCAGCTCTATGCATCATTTTGAGCGCATCGGCTCCCTCTATTTTGAGCGCATCGGCTCTATACATCATTGAGCGTATCGGCTCCCTGCATTTTGAGCGCATCGGCTCCATGTTTTCTTTTGAGCGCATTGACTCCTTACTTTTTAAATTGTTTTGAGCAAACCAACTCCTTGCATTTTGAGAGCATCAACTCCATACTTTTTAAATTTCTGTCAATTATTGGCTCTTTGCATTTGAAATCCCTTTTAGGCGTATCAGTTCTATGCATTTTAAATCTATGTCATTTATTTTTTAGCGCATCGGCTCCTGTCATTTACTTTTTTCTGAGTGCATCTGCTCCATGCATTTTAAATTCCTAACATTTTAATTTTCGAGCACATCGGCTCCTGTCATTTACTCTTTTGAGCACATCGGCTCCATACATTTTAAGTTTCTGAGCGTATCGACTCCTTGTATTTTAAAAATTTTTTTGAGCATATCGGCTCTATGTCATTTATTTTTTAGCGCATCGGATCATGTCATTTACTTTTGAGCACATCAGCTTTTGTCATTTAGATTTCTGTCATTTTACCTTTGAGCGCATCGCTCTTTGTTCTCACGTTGTTTCTTTGTTTCTCCCGTACAAAATTTGAATTCATTTCTTTACTCGTTCCTCACTATGATAAAATGAAAAGCTCCGGTTATTCTTTTTATCTAATAAGAAACAAGTAAAGAGGGGCAACTGTGAATACCCAATTTTGTCCGGATATTTTTGTAAAATAAAAAAAAAAAGGTTCAACTCATTGGTCTATTAACCCATTTGTCCATAATCCATTATCCTACTCATTAACCCATAACTCATCTTATAACAATTTTAGCACTCATCCAAAACAAACTCCATCACTCTTTCTAAACAAACTATAACTCAAACTCATCCTAAATTAACTAACACTCATCCTAAATAGATCCTAACTCATCATCCTAAATCAATCCTGATCACACTTTAACTCAAATTCTTCAACCTAATCTCCTCCTATATTAACCCATAACCCACACGACTTTTGACCAGACTTTGGCACTGAACTTTAACCTTACTTTTCAGCCTAGCCTCCAAAGAAATTTCTACTTCCAGTAAACACTAACCATATTTTGATTCCCACGTTCATCCCCTTCATCGCTGCACTATTCATCTTCTTTATCACCATCTCAGACAACCTTTAAACCATTCACACCACCTTCAAACCACCACTTCCATCATCCCACCAAAAATCAACATCAACATCAACCAAAACACTCATCCCTCTACCACTGAAAACCACCCAAAGAAAATCACCATTAAAACAACCACCATCCTTCCAACCCACCACCATCAGCCGTGCTTCACCGGTAACATCACAACCCTGCCCGAAACCAGAAGCCGATTTGCACCACCGTTGTCTGTGAGTCTGCATCCTGTCACAGCTAGACGAAACCATATTGACTCCGCAAGACCGTCAGAAACTTGTGATTTGCGCCTTCCTGAACCGGATCTAGATCCAGAAATACCTCAATACCGGTCAGACCCGCACCATGGACCACCATCACCGACACCGCACGAAGCCTCCCCGCCCCAGCTGCTCCGTCGCAGTCCAACCCGCTACTGAGTCGAACTCGATCCTCGCACCAGGTTGTGAACTGCTGCTGGAACCTCGTCGCACCGCCGTCCCACTCGAACACGTGCCACCACGCCGTTGCGCTGCTGTCCTTGTTCCTCGCTGGCCATTGGTTGCTCCAGTGGAACCACCTTGTTGGTTCTGCAGAATTAAAAAGGAAGAAGACACAAAAATGACAAAATAACCCCCCTTTTGGACTGTGAACATTTATGTTTTTGAATTTCAGAATTTTTTATTTTTTTTATTTTTTAATTTTGTTTTTTTTTTGTTGTTTTGTTATTTTAGGTGTGGGCTTGTTGGGCTAAAAAGGCTAAAAAAAATGAAAAAAGGTAACAATGATAAAATTACAAAGTAAAAAAATATAAAAATAATTAAATATTTTTAAAAAAGAGCAAAACAAGATTAATTGAGTTGTGACAGCTTATTAATCTTGTAATTATTTTGGATCATTTGAGTTGTGACAACTTAATGATTCGAATTATTTAAAAAAAATAAATTACTATAAAGATTATTTTCTAAGTAATTTTAGATAAAAAAATCTCATTTAATAATAATAAATTCAATAATTAGTGGGTAACGTCTCTAGTGTGACGCGAGCTTTACTTATTCAAACCTTAATTTGATTAACAGAGTCGCGACGACCTGTTAATTTAAATTTTTATAAAAAAAATAAAAAATTTAAATCTTTTCTTTAAATAAAATCAACCAACCCACATTTATTTTCTAAAGAACTACGTGACTTTGAATTCCTCATTGCACTTGAAAGTACGTAGGAGCAGAATTTTTATTTCGTCAAGCCAAAGTTTAAATTTTCACAAATTATTTGTTTTTTAGTTTTTTTAGTAAAATGGGTAAAACAAATATATTATGAGATTATTAAGTTTTGCATAATTAATTTAAGGTAACCGTTTTAAGACGGATGTGTTAGGGGTGCTGTGAAGTTAAGTATTTATATTTCTCTATGCATAACCGACTCCCGAATCCAATCTGGTTTCAAAAACTATTTTCTAAAAGGGTTTTTCAATTTTTCCTAATTTAAATAAAATTGGTGGCGACTCCTAACATATTTATTTTGTTCGCCGCTCTCGTTGCAATCTCGGTCGCGACACTTGCATAGATCATACCTTTCTTTTTTGGCATTTTGGTTTTTTTGTGGGTGATTTGTACATGGTTAGAAAAATTAGGGAAATAGTCAAAGTTTCATTCATTTTGTAATTTGGACATGATCAGTACAATTACTTTGTAAATATAGTGATTGTAAGTAACAAAAATGTTTGATAATGAAAGACCAGTCTGTTAAATCAGTTTATCTTCAAACTTTTATTAGTTGGTTTCGTTTTTCTAGCATATCTAAAAAAGTTGCAGTTTGACAAACATCTAACAATGATCTTTGTATTACATTTGCTAATTTATGAACATCCTAGAAATGCTTTCTATTGTGAATTGAAGTTGAATTTTAAAGGTATTCATTAGGAACCAAACAGTTATTACATTTGGTAAATTTGGTATTATGAATATCTTAGAAGTGTTTTCTGCTGTGAGTTGAAGCTCAAAATTAAAGGTATTCATAAGAAGTAGTTAATCATTAACATGTATTAAAGACTATGTACTTGTGTTGTTATCTGGTTTGACTTTAAAAATGACTTTTCAATGAAAACTCAGGCTACAATAAGTGATTGATTAAATGGAAACGCACAAGTCATGCATTTAAGTTGTGTTTGGTGTCTTATAATGATGCTCCAATATGTATACACAGCAATCTATTTGATTTGTTTCATGCAATTTTAATTTTGAGACTAGAGACTTCTCCATCTCTACTAGCCTATAGGTCTCTTTTGTTCTTCTACTAAACCAGAGGCCATAAATCTCGTGTTCTCTTCTGTGCTCTTTTTTAAATAGTAGATTATATTGCTGATGATGCTCTTTGGATTGAAGGGTGACACATTTCTGCTAGGACCATTCTTTGCTATGTTATTTGTCTTTCAAAGCTTAGTAAGAAAATAGTGGAAATGAGTTACAGGAAAAAAAAATTGGGTTGTCTTTATACGAGTCCTGGCGATTGTGATCTTATATTGATACTCTCATACCAATATGTCTGCTTTTTACATTAGAAAAGTTTAATTTAAGTGTTGATGTGCTAAGTTATAGGGTCTGTATAATTTTATTTTATTTTTAAAGAAATTTGTATTCGTAGGTTGAGAACTTATTTGCTACATCCTCTCCAATCATCAGCTTTGTCAGGTAGGTTGCTTCAACATGTTTGTGATTCTTGGATCTATGGATACTTAGGATGTAATAACAATACTAATAACGTTTTGACTACATAGTTGAGATCTACTAACTGTTTAAAATGATGGTCATTGTGCTTGGGTAATTCCTCTTCCCTCCATTTGAGTTTCAATTTCCAAACTAAGAGTTCCTATGTTTGATTACCAAAGATTATTTTTTTTCCCTTAACTTGAAATATGAAATTCTGAATCTCATACAAAAATGAAATTCTTTGTGATAAAGCTTATATCTTTCGTGAATTATGAAGTTCTCTCCCCTACTCATATTCATAGATTAAGAGATTAAATTTTTTGTGACAAAGCATATATCTTTTTATGGTTTTATTGTTTTTGGTATTGCTTGGAATGATGCATTCCTTTTCTAAGAAGAGGATGCCTTCCTGTTGATAATGAAAAAATGACTTACATTAACTGTTGCACCAAACATGGGAAAATAGTTATTTTGTGCTCAGTGATCCCAAAACAATAGAAATTATCATGTGCTCACAAGTATATGCTTAATTTTGTCCTTCTTTGTTGCAAGGTACACCACAATATAGTGGCATAGAGAATGATAGTTGTTGTGGTTATGAAACTGTGGACCATCTTAATGAGGAAGTGTTGAACCCATCTCTTCAAGAGTTTGTGAAAACTGAAAACCCCAATATTTCAATATTTTTAAGGTATGCTTATTATAACTTCTTATAACTCGAACTTTGTTGAACTTCAAATTAACTAAAACTGAAAACCTCATGCTGTTGATTCTCTTCTATGTGGAGGGCTAGATGACAGGTTTTCTATGGTCCTCTACATATTTCTGTGCTTTGAACAAGTTCATGTGTTATGTCTTTTGATTGATTTTGTTTATAAATTCTAGGCATTCCTTCTGCTAGCTTAAGATTAATATAGGCAATTATTGGAAACATATTACTTAAATTTAAACCACATACATCCATATCTTAATAAGTTTATTCATATATGCTCATAAATATGTACTTATAAGCTTACATATCTTAATGTTTCTCCTTTGCTTTCTATTGGTTGGGCACATCTTTTGTGATGGATATGCATGTTCATGTAAGCTGCATCTCGTATGTGTATATGAGTTTGAGGCACTCTTTTGTATTGGAATGACGTACTCTTTTGTATTGGAATGAGGCACTCTTGATTGTAATTTTTTGCAACATTAGTAAAGAACACCTATTTCTCCTTCCATGATTAGGCAAAGATTTGTAGAAGTCTCTTTTTTTAAAGGTTTTGCTTCAATTATGACTAATATAGTAAACTCACTCATGAAGGTAGATGCAACAATAGTCACAGGATCATGGCAAATTAACTTGGAGAGCAGTACCAACACATGAGGACAATTTTACTTGAAAGGAGTAAGCATATTTTTTGGCGCATTGAGCATTTTATAGTGATAAATAAGAGTTTGTATTGTAGTTGAATATGACAGAGAGTCCAGATAAGTTGAAAACAATGCTAATGAGTACAACCAATAACTAGAAAAGTGCCCCTCTATTTGCCAGTTTGCCTTTACCTATCCATTATTTTTTTTCTCTCTTTTCCCCGCTAATTTAATCTAGGCCTTCTACAATCAGCTACAGAAGCCTGTGATACAGCTGAAATGATAGGCTGTCTACATATCCCACAATCTCAAACATCATATAGTAGTGGAAAATCTGTCGTCTTTGTCCAATGATAGCTCTAGCATTTTAATATTTGTATATTATATACAAGTTTTACCAGAGTTTTTCAAGGATTGGTTGATGTGACCTGGGTTGTGACAGCAGAACGTACATATCTAATGTGTCCAAGGTGTGTAAAAAACAACACCTTTTAAAATAAGGAAAGCAACACTTAATGTTTGGGTAAATGATAAAAAAACACATGCAAGAAAACAAACTTCATATTTTGACAAACACCAGGGGAGTAATGTTGATTTTCAGATTTCTCAGAATTGAGCTGTTTGTCTGTCTCTTTCTTAGCCTCATCCAATTACCCTTATTATTAGATCTCACCAGGTATTGTCCTAATTTTTACCGTTATCTTATGTGTTTGGATGGCTTTCACAACTTCGGTTAATTTTTTGTTGCAGGATGATGGGGTGGTGAGAAACAAAGAGAAAGAAAGGAGAATCTAACACATGAAGGAAACAATCTCGAGAGTATTCATAGCTAGGTATGCATTCTTCTTTTCCAATCCTTCATTCTTTTGGTGTTGGATATGTTATCAACTATTGGCACGCACAATTTCTGAGCATCAAATCCTGTTGACCAGTTCATTTCCCTTTATCACAGCCATGTAAACTGCCAAACTGCCAAACTCATAGACTGGATGTTTTTATAGATGCCTGCATGTTTCTTTATTGATTTGCACATGTTGTTTTATATCAGGTTCTTGGATTTGGTGAGTACATCGAAGAAGTTTATGCAGCATACAAACTGCACAAGCTGGAGACCAAGGTAAAATGCCCCATGTGCATGTTGAATTGATTGGCTGGTAAACTTTATGAGTTCTAACAAAAGTATGGTAAACTTTGTGTTTTTAGTTAGTACCACTAATGCCCCTAGCATGATGCAAGTGCTATCTGAGTCAAGCTTTGAGAAAAGTGTTTTTTTTGTTTTTTTTGGATGGTAAACTAATGCAAGTGCTGGTCTTTAGTGCTATTTGTGTTTTTAGTTAGTACCACTAACTGCTAGATTTTTTATTTTTTTTGCAATTGATCATTAGTCTTTGACTTCCAATTCTAAATAATAATCAGATATAGAGCTGTCTGAATCTATTGTCTTTAGCACTGCAAACTGCCTTATTGAAATGATTTCAATAAATAATTGGTGGATTTCCCAGTCCTCCTGTCAACCATGTCACTATTTATGTCTTTTAACTGCTAGAAGGATTATTTGATTTCCTTTTATGATTATATGAATTACAATGAACACTTTATTTCCCCCATACACTGGACAAACAAGCATTAGAAAATGGCCATCCCCCATACACTGCTTGGTGCTTACTAATATATCTATAATACCATTCAAGGTCATCCCCAATGCCTTACCAGCATTAACCAACCCACTGTGGCATGGTATTTGTTGCTCGAGTGGCTGGTCTTCTAGAACTATCCGAGTTTTTCACTGAAAACATTGACACCAGCCAACAAATAAAAAGGAATAATTAGAATGGGGGTAAAAAAACAAGAAAATAAAACGCAAGCACAATACCCTGAATTATCTAAGTAACATAACTTATATCATACTTGCCTACTTAGTCGAAGTGACAGACTTGTCTGATTTTACCTTAAATATTCTGGACAACATAGGCCCTGTTACTACAGGCCTTTTTGTTTCCTTTTAAATTTAGTACATCTTAAGTTTTCATGTGGCTTATGCATTAATAAAATATGAAATGAAATAGGCAGAATACTCCCACTTGGAAAAAAAGATTAGCCAATACATTGGAAGACGGATACATCTACAAAGCTACTTATGGTGACACTAGCAATTGATTATTACTCTTTGACTTCCAATTCTAAATAATCAGATATAGAGCTGTCTGAATCTAATGTCTTTAGCGCTGCAAACTGCCTTATTGAACTGATTTCAATAACTAATTAGTGGATTTCCCAACCATTCTCTCAACCATGTCATTATGTCTTAAACTGCTAGAAAGATTATTTGATTTCCTTTTATGATTATATGAATTACAATGAACACTTTATTTCCCCCATACACTGGACAACCAAGCATTAGAAAATGGTCATCCCCCGTACACTGCTTGGTGCTTACTAATATATCTATAATACCACTCAAGGTCATCCCCAATGCCTTACAAGCAAGAACCAACCCACTGTGGCATGTATCTTGCAGATTGGATTTGTTGAATTTGACAATTTTCCATATGGGGTAGTGTTTGGATTTTAGTTTACTAGATGTTGTTCTTGGGCTTGAGAGGTAGTGTGTCAGGATCCCTTCTCAGACTAAAACCTTTGAATCTTGACTATTAGAACAAATGACAGTAATGCACTAACTGATGAATTGATCATTCTTGAGTTATCTTTCATGATAGAAAAGGAAAAATGTTAATCACTTAAGTGTCCTTGATTTTTTTTTTTTGTATTTAGTAGAACACTGTTTTTTTTCTCTTCCAATTTCATTTTGTTCTTCTTTTTGCTTTGATTGCTAATATAGGAGGGTGCTTAGAGTGTGAAGCTAAGCTGATTAAATTGTAAAACATGGTTGATGCCATATAAATCTACTGCAATCTTGTCATGCACTCAGAGACGGATCTACTTGTTAAGGAGTGAGGACACATGCCCCCCACTCCATCTTAGAACTTTTCTTTAATTTTATATAGGTATATATGTATGTCTTTTTTATTTTTTATATGTGTATTTTTTGTCTTCATATGCGGATAAATTAATAAATTTATAGTGATAAAAAGTAAAACTCATATAATATTATTTTTTATTTTTCAATAGTACTCACTTGGTTTGGTACTTGAATATACTCATGTAATATTATTTTTTATTTTTTAATAATACTCATGTAAGTTTGGTACCAATATACTCAAAGTACAAAATTCTTCTTCTTTCACCCTTCGTTATCTCTACAGACTAGTGGTAATGGAGGATATTATCCCCTCTGATTTACTCGCATCTGCTTTGACCACAGAGACACTTGCCCCGACTACCTAAAATTTCTAGATCCGTGCACTTGATTTTGATTTATGTGGGAAAGAATGGAGATAAAGTAATTTGATAAAAACTGTTTAGCAGAAATAGTATCCTAAAGGTGTGATTGAACTCAGCAAGTTCCCACCTAAAAAGTTGCCAAAGCTTAGTATTTGCTTGAGTTGTCAACAACAAGATGAGTGCAAACTTCTATTTGGTATTCTTAGTCAAAGCCTTTTCATGTGATGGCTTAATTCTCCTATTGGTGGTTTTGGCTTTGGTTCGTAACCTGATTGAGCTTTTTGCAAGCTCGTGTGGTGTGGATTGTGATTAAAATTTAGAGTAAAAATCAGTTGTCAAGTTCCACCAAAAATAAAAACCTTGCAACCAGTTGTAGTTAGCAAGGGTCGATCCACAGAGAACTAGTTCAATTAACACTATAATTTGAATCCTAATTTAAACACTCAAAAACAGTAAACAATAAAATGGGGTTTTGTTTGTTGAAATTAAAAATGTAAATTGAATCCAAAACAAAAACAAGAATATAATTTGGAAAATCAATTAAAAGACAATGGTTAAGAGATGGAATCCACCACTAGATTTATATGATTATGCTAACCCACATATCCTTTATACCAACATGGTCAATTATGTTTTTATGTGATTGTGAGATCAATTCTCTGTTTTCCTTAAGTTTTGGTTAATTCAGCAACCGCTCAAATCAATCTCTAATCAATAATTATTTGTAAAGCAACCACTCTTACACCTACTTATTGATTGCATTAAGATTTAGAAAACCAATCACACTAAGATCCAATCTCACACCGAGATTAAATTACTTAGATCATATGCCTCACTAGTCCTACCACCGCAACCGCGCATAGCAATCCTAGTTTTACCACTTTTGAAATTGGCAAAGAGTATAAAAACCTTTATACTAAATTAAGAACAGAAACATATGAATAAAAACACAATTGTATTGATATAAGGAAATATGCAAGAATCACATAATCAAAACTAGAGTTTCATCTTCCCTTAACCATATAAGAAAACTAGCCACACATGGCAAATTCAAAACCAAAAGAATAGAAGAAGAAAAACATTGTCAAGAATAAAAGTGCAGAAGAAAACTAAAGATTAAACTAGTTTCCAAAGGTTGGGGATGATTGATCTCCAATTGCTCGAACCCGAGACTTCAATTTTCGATCCAATCTCCTTCTCCCTTTTCTTGGTCTTCTCCTTAGCCTCTTGACAGTTTCCCAGTCCAGACCCCCTTTTTATGACCCTAGGCAACCCTATTTATATTTTTGGATACCTAACACATCATTAGAATTCGTATCTAATGTTTTGATGCGATGACACGAGCCGTGTCATTTGACAGGGCCTACCCCGTGTCAGGTTCTGGTAACACAAATTCAAGTGTTTTGCAAGTCAGAGAGAAACACGGCCCACCCCGTGTTAGGTGACACGGGCCGTGTTAATGGTCAATGCTCAAAACTGGATCCTCTTGTGAAGACAAAGATGGACACGGCCTACCCCGTGTCATATGACACTGGCCGTGTTGTTGGTCAGGTCCATGTTGAAAATCCAGAGAAGAACACGGCCCACCCCGTGTCATGTGACACGGGCCGTGTCACTTACTTTCTTTAAATTCCCCTCTCTTTCTTCATAGATACTTTTCTTTCTTCGCTCCTAGGGATAATATTGATCTCCTGAAAAACACAATGTAATCATGAGTGCTTATAAACACACTTAAGTACAGTTTCACAATAAAGATTCGATTAAACTTCATATCCAGAAACTTAGCTAAAAGTTAACAATTAAACACACATGAAGTCTAATTAGATCAAACATATGACACTTAAGATATGAAAATAATCGACAGATCACAAGCTAAGCTCAAGCTTCTAATTTTGAGGCTTCAAGCTTAATCTAAGCTCTATAGCCTAAGAAAGCTCAATTTGACATCACATCTATGCAGAAATATACACCCTTTCACAAGTTGATGTAAAGAGTCTCAAATATGGTTACTAAAATCTTGTGTTATTAAATGTGTAGTTATCATCTATTTCTATTTACTGGACTTGAGATGTATGAATTGAGTAGTATGGTGGGTTTCAAAGTTTTTTGCCAGGAGAGACAGATCATAGCTGATTCTAGACACCATTTGGATCCCAAGCCAATACTATCCTGGCAGGGTCTCCTCTTTGCTTTCAATTTATTTTTCTTTTAGTTGTTGGGATTAATTTTGGTTACCGAAATGTTGCTCTTTTTCATTATTAATATGTAAATAATTATTGGATACTATTTATTATTAAAAGAATGTAAAAAGACATTAAAACTAATTTGCTGGCTTAAATCTCTATCTCAAGCAGATACTTTGGTTACTTCCCTCTTTTTTAAGTAGGAAATGAGTGGTCCCCAAATACCAAAGTTGCAAAATCAGAAGCTAAATTTGTTTTGACAGTGAAAGTTCCAAATGTCAATAAAAGTGAAATAAGAGTGTGCAGATTAGCAAACTTTGTTGTCAATGGGCTTGGTTATATTGACAATATGGTAAGTGTTGTAGTTATTCTTGCTGTTGAGAATCATTGAGTTTCATGATTAAAAACTAGAGATGAATGTTGGAGAGGAAAAGAAAATTGTCTGTTGTATTTTGAATGCGTTGAATATGTTACATTGACTAACCATATATCTATACTAAAAGTATGGCTATGAAACGTCACTTGTGTTGTTATGCCCCTTACTTTGTGTGCACAATAACTACTCCTATCTTAACAAAGAAGACACATAAAAAAGTATGACTATGATATGCTTTGAAGAAAGGCAGAACAGTTGTGCTAATTGACTTTACTAAAAATTTTGTCATCTTTTCAATGAAAGTTAAGTTTTCCATTCTTGATTAAAAGCAACAAAACATCCAAGGAGGATTCTTATATCATGCAGAATGCAGTTTCGATGTTGCTCCTAAAAATCTTTTGCATTTTTTTTATTCAAACTCTTCAACAGATAAACAATGCTGAAACAAATAAAGGTTTTAGACCATTGCTTCAATTTAGTGATGAAGATATTAAACAGGTATATTGTAATGAGTAGTTCCTTATTAATTTTGTTAAAATAAAATGTTGATAAGTTTAATAGTCACTAGTATATGTTGATAACTAAACAGAAACGTTTTAAATACTGCAATTAGGAGTAGGAACATTGATGCACCATAAGTAATGTCCATTGACTTAATAATTTTAAAAATGAATGGTAGAGATTGATGACTTAAAACCTATTCAACGGGTAATCTTAAAGTTTTAAAAATTGCAAACTTAGGCTCTTTAAAAAATCACAAAAAATTACCCAAAAAAAAATTTTATTTTCTTCCTCTTCTTCCTTCGCAAACCCAGGCACACCCTCACTCCAATGGAGTACCATTCCATCGTCGCCGATCAACCGCGTGCCATCCTCGCAGAACCAGAACCGCGGCTCCAACTCACGGACCACCGCTCGAAGACCAACTCTGCCTCCCCTGCGCATGAACCAGCAACCCAAACGACCCACATCGCGCCTCGATCTTCATGCACAACCCAATGCCGTCGTCGCACCAGATCCAGAGTTGCCACACCTCCTCCACGCAGACCCGCGAACCCGTCACACCAGATCCACAGCCGCAGCCCCCACCGCAGTGGTCCACGATGGTTCAAGTGAGTTAGGTAGCTAGGTTCCTGTTAATGGCCATGGGTTTTTGGATTGTTAAGGAGAGAGGTTCTGATAGAGAGATTTGGGGAAGAAGAAAAAAGACTAAAAAACAATAAACTAAAATATAAGGATACAAAACCAAATGATCATATTATCACAAAAAAAAAACTTGTTACAATAAGTAAAATGAGTGAAGCATGGATGCTCAATACTTGGACAAGAGCATTGTAAAAGCCTCCTAACTAAACATGTATATGTTGATGAGAAGTCTTTGTATGTTTCTAATTGTTGTAGATTGTCTCAACAAATTTGGTTGGATCTATGTTTCAATGAAATTATTCATTGCTACTTATCAAGTCAATTTAATTTGCTTGGTGGTCCAATTAGAGGCCGTGTCCTAATTTTTAATTTAAACTCTACTAGGTCATTGAGGTGTTTAGTTTAAATCTTTTCCTTTTGCTGCCTTATTTTTGGATAAATCATAATTATTAAGTTGTTGAATGGTTGATATGAATTGCGCAAGAACTTACAGCCAGGGTAGAGCGTTGTATGCAGCGTTGTTGACTGCAGAATGAAATCATGCAAATTGACTTGGAAATGTACACAGAATCGATAAAGTTGTTCCGCAAATCATGCCAAGTTTTCTTTCATTGAGATGTACGTGAAAATCTCAACTCTATATCGTTTTCCACATTACGATGCAATGGAAATGTACACAGAGAATACTTGGTTATAAAGTTGTTCTTTATAGTGAAAGCTTAAAGGTTCTGTTGTTTCAAGTCAAATAATATGAAGCATGTGGTTCTTATCTAGCAATCGCATGTCAAGTTTTCATTACATCATGCCAAGTTTTCTTTCATTGAGATGTACGTGAAAATCTCAACTCTATATCGTTGTTCACAAAAACCAGAATTTATTTATAAAAAAGTTGTCGAAGAGTTAAGAAAATCTATACAAAGGAAGACCAAACCTATAATCTGATATGAATATAAATAATCTGCATGATTGTTTCACTGATCAAATAATATGAAGCATGTGGTTCTTATCTAGCAATCGCATATAATATTACTAATTTGTTCCCTAACCCTCTTCTCAAATTTCATTGACTACATATCTTTGTAATGAAAATTGAATATCTTTATAGTGAAAGCTAATTGGTTCATTCGTTGAGAGTAATGCTACTACAATTGTTTTACACTAGAAGTCATAAGTGTATCCTATAGGTCGTCAAATTGCTATTTGTTTTATCAAATCAGGCCACGAACAATACAATTGCCCAAGGAGTTCATCGATATTTCGCCATTAGTGTGGATTATTAGTTGTCTAAACTTGAACATATTAGGAGGATGAGGCCGAGGTACAATGGGAAAAATATATGGTGATTGGTGAATATAAGGCTTCCAAAATACTAAATTTCTTATTGGTCCAAACTTTATATCATTAACTAATATGTTATTTTCATTTAGCCTATTTAAATAATGTAAACTAAATGTATAGGTTACAAAATGATAATGTACTTAAATGCATTAAATATCATTTGGTTATATTGTTATAGACAATTTTGTTTTGTGGAAGTTTTTTTTTTGTATTTATCATTATATCTATCAATTCCATGTATAATTGATTTAACCAATTGCACTTTGATTGAGAGGAGAGAGCCTTTCCAAGAATTGAGACTTTATTCTATCTGCAAAGTAAATGGCTTTTAGATATTAAAATTAAAATTGGACCTCTTAATTTTAATTTTTATGTTTAAAATGTCATTTAAAATTGAAATTGTAATTCCATAAATCAATTCTATGAAATTGAAAAATAATTAGGTTAAAGTCTTTCTCAAATTTAGCTTATACCTTAAGAATTATCAATTTCATAACTTAAAAATGTAATTCTCCTCTATCTCTCTACATTTATTTATGAACAATCATATTTATTGATATTTCATATTTATATAAAAAACCCTTGTTTCATATTTATATAAAAATTATTACAATAGCTATTTATTTTTTTTAAAAAAAACCTTTATGAAAAATTTTTTTGATGAAAAAAAATGACTATGATATTATAAAAATATTATTGTATGAATATTTTTATTAATTTTAATTTTTCACTAAATAATTTTTTAATGTTTTTCCAGGTCATGCATTTAAACAATAAAATTATAATTAAATTTAGAATTAGAATTTCTTATCTTAATTCTTTTAGATAACACAAAAATATATAATTTAATATTCTTCCAACTAATTTAATTTATATCATTAAATGTTAATTAAAATTGAAATTAAAAATTTATATTTTCATTTGATTCCACTATTCAAATAGACTTTGTTTTGTAATTTTTTTTTTGTAGAATTTATCTACTTCAAGTGTTCGATCATTTTGGTATACACTTAATAACCGAGGTGAAAAATGAAGAGAATAGCTTTCAATATAATTTCACATGTAAGTGTCATTAATGAGCTTTTAAAAAAATTATTATTATTATTATTATTATTATTATTATTATTATTATTGTATAAAATTAAATTGGATTTTTGTATTAGATGATCAATTAGATAAACTTTTTAATTCTTTGATAAAAATAGGGGTGAGAAATTAAAAGTTGATTTTTAAAATAATTTTATATAAATTTTATCCATTAAGTTTTTTACTCGAGAATATACTAAAATAACTATTAATGAAAATAGAAACTCTATAATAGCGATCAATTTGAAATAGCTTTAACTCCATAAGAATGGGCTGTATCAAAAAAATACCTTTAACTCCTTAAGAATGGGGTGAAATTTTCAAAGAATAATATTTATTTTTATAATAGGATAAGATTCTTATTTTCTTATATAAATATTGTCATATTATTTGGCAATATTATTACTCACCATTTTATTTTTTGACAAATTCTATTTTGATTTGTAATTTTAATATTTGTCAACCTAATATTATTTTTTTTTATAAAATTTATGTATTATTGGTTAATATTATTGAATTGGAAAAAATGGGTAATGCGTATGTCAGATGGTTTAGGGATAAAATTGTTGGGGGAGAGTATAGGTAATGCGCGTATGTCAGATGACAATAGTATTCTGCATTTCATCCCGGTACTTATGCTCAGTCTAAATTAGTGAGTACAAAAATATTATTAGTTGTTACATTAAAAAAAATGCATGAAATCGGTTTTGCCCAATTGAGATGTCAAACAGTTAGCTATGAATGTAACATATTTATTATTAACATATTGTTACTATCATTTTGTCCAATTATAAAAATGCATCAAATCGGTTTTGCCCAAGTTATTATTATTAAAATATCAATATCGAACTTCTTATAAATATCATATGCCCACTCAGGCACGCATATAAACAGTTAGTTTTCTTTTCGTACGATAAATGAATAATAATTTTAATGGATTTAGATTTTGTTATATCAGTTTTTCTTTTATACAATGATGTGGAGTATTGAGGTAGATTAAAAAAAAAAAAGAAAATTTGTGATATCCAATTAAAATTTGTGAACTGTTTTTAATATTTTTTGTTTAACTCTTTCTATATCTCATGCCAACGTGAAAAGAAAAATGAAATAAGATGATTCATATCTCATATTACCAATATACCATTATGAAATTTTGTGATTCCTGTACCATAAGAATTAACATAAAATATTTTGTTAATTCTGAAAGAAAAATTTTGTACACTGTAAATTTACAGTTTGGCACACGTGATGCATTTTTAAGTTTTGGTTAATTTACTATTATTTTTTTGTTAAAGTGTACAAGTGAGTCACTTTATCAATTAGAATTCTTTTATCATTCAGTCATGTACGGTTATTTTCATAACTAAGTTGCTATCCTTTTGTTCCATACTTTGCTTAGATTACATCTTATACAAAGTGTTATACAATTATTTTGTTCATTTTTAATATACATTGTTACTCATTCTTGGAAATTTATATAAAGCAGGATTTTTATTAGCTGAAATTCTTTGACATTAGTTGCTTCAAAATTACTTTCAACAATTCAGATTATTTAAGTTAGATATAATTAACTTTGTTATTTACTTTAATAAGATGTTTAAAGTTAGGTAAGTCCACTTTTATATAAGAAATTAATGGATATCATCAATAAATTTTAACTTGTTTTTCCACCTTGAATTTGTGGTGTTTGTTCTCTATTGTCTTTATGTTGGAGGCTGATTTTCAGCCATGAATTGCATGTCTCTTCTCTCCATGGTTGGTATATTAGGCCTATTGCTCTTTTGGATTTGAGTTTGGATTTGTTATCTTGTCTTTGCATCATTTTAATGAAACTGTGGTTCATTGGAGGTAACAAGCTTTTAATGCTTTCACTATACACTTCTTATATTTTCTCTCTTCCATATCTTTTCTTCTTATTTTTTTTCAAAATCTATTTTTGAAATCAAAATAATAATTTTTTTAAAATATTTTTCTCTACATTGATGTGGAGATCAGTTCTTTGCAAAAAGCTTCTTAAGTTCTGCATGGCAGGATGCTGTTTTAACTAATTTGGATTGGTTTTTGGTGTTTTCGTGATTTTGCTATCTATTCTTTCAATGGGTCTAAATTTTTTGATGTTTATGTGGACATTACAGTACATAGATCAACGACTAGAGCTGCAGAAACTATTCAAATGAAGGTGTTTTTGGGTTTTATGATTTGATATTGTTGTTCTTTTCCATTATTTAGTATTTAGTATTTTCTCACAAAAAATGTTTATTTTAATCTTAAAAGAGGTTTCTTATATTATTAAGAAGCACACGTGTGCATAATTTTGTAAAGAAGCATGAATCATATAGAGTTATGCAGCTGATTATACAATCTTTGATATTTTTATAGTTAAAGCTTTGTGTCTGGTCACAATTTTATTCTTGAATTGTAAGTTTTGTTCAAAGATTTTATATGTTAATTCTTTGGAAGGGTGTTTTGTACTTGGACTAATTATTTTTATTTTTTTTATTCTTCATTTATGTTTTGACTTTAGTTATTACGAATACTATTTTTTATTTATTTATTTTGATAAAAAATGATTAGGCAGGGAAGCATAATCTCTCAAGGTGAGTCGTGATTAAGAAAAATCCTCACCAACATACAACTTCCAGTAAGACACTACTTTTTATTTATGTGTTGCTCAGTACCATCTTATTTTTTCTAATGATAAATTTTTGTGATTAATGAGATAAAATTAAAATTAATTTCTATATTTATGTAACGTGTAAATTTTTTTATGTTTATTTTTCAAATATACTTTATCAAATAAAGAAATAAAAATTTATCTATCATTTTATATATTCTACATCTATTAATTTAAATAGTTTAATTTTCATAATTAAAGATGATTCATAACAACTATAATTAAAATAATCTTAATTATTAAAATAACAAACACAATGTAAATTAAATGCACCCGTGCATCGCACGGATCTCCTACTAGTCCAATACAATGCAAAGGCAATGGTCAACTTTATTACTTATTACGCTACATTTTTGTATAGTACCGTTGCTTTGGCGAAATGTAATTAGAATACCATTTACAAGCGTTGCTCAGGCTTCACTTGTCAAAATGCACCGGCGATGAAACAGCTCATCTTTAAATGATTTGCAATGGTGACTGCACCTCTCTACTTTAGTCTTCAGTGTCTAAATAAAATAGCCATTTCCCTTCACATGGTACTTCTAAAATGAATCAAAAAGTTTGACCTTTAGGAAGGGTTTTTTCTTTTTTCTTTTTTTTATTTGTTTTCTTGCTATATAGATGGCGGAGGCAGACATATGAAGAGAAGCAGAAGGGTTTCTTATAGTCCATTGGAGCGGTTGGCATACTCTTGAACTAACGCTCCAAAGAGGGATGGCCTCTGAAGCAAGTTAGAGGGTTTGTCAAATTCTTTCGCTCGCCCTGTTAAGGGAAAAATGAACAGAACTTAGGCTACCACGTGATCAAAACATTGAAGTCCACGATGATCTTTTAATGAGAGAACAAGCAAGTGCATTATATCATACCTGCATCTACAACTAGTACCCTATCGCAGTCCATGACTGTTGGTATTCTATGAGCAATGCTGATGATGGTCCGGGCTGCAAAGTCCTCCCGGATGATTTTCTGAATTACAGCATCAGTTTGAGAATCAACAGAAGCTGTTGCCTCATCCATAAACAAGAGCCTGCTTTGCTTAAGCATAACCCGCCCTAAACAAAGCAACTGCCTCTGCCCCACACTCCAGTTATCTCCATTATCAACCACTATAAAGTTAAAATAACATTGCCATTAGTTAAAAAAATGGGAGGGGGGGGGGATGGAAGTGAAATTCAAGCAGCTCAAAGAAAATGGTAAAGGATCTTTAATACCTAAAGAGTCAAGTTTCTCAGCCTTAGCAGCCACTATATCTTTTAGTTGACAACGTTCCAGACCCTACAGCAATAAAAGGCTATTAGACTAGGCCAATGATAGCAAAAACTTCATCCATCAAATCAATGAATTCTAGCAAGAAAGGAAATGAGTTTGAGGGTTTCAATAGGGCACAGCAGAAAACATGAGGGAATTTGGTGTGGCATGAGTTTTAGGCCTCACAAAGACTCTATGGAATGTTTACCTTCCATATCTCTTCATCTGTATACAGTCCAGTTGGATCAATGTTACTTCTGACGGTTCCCTCAAAAAGGACAGGCTCCTGAGGGATGATACAAAACCGAGATCTAAGATCATGAAGCCCTAAGACGGATATGTCAATGCCATCAATGATTATTTTCCCTCCTGTAGGTTCCACTAGCCTGAAGAAAACTTGAATTAAAGTTGATTTTCCACTTCCTGTTCGACCAACAACACCAATCTTTTCTCCTCCACTAATGCTTAAAGTAATGCCTTTAAGAACCAGAGGAGTGTTTGGACGATATCTGACCTGTTTGCCAAAAGTTCCAAGTTATTACCATAAGGAAACAGTGTGTTGCTCAAAGCAGATTAATAATGAAAAATACATCACTGGGATTGTCAAGGATAATTGTATAGGCAAATATACCAATAACTTGTTTTGCAAATATCTATTTGGCTTTTTATAAATGGCCTCTCTTTTGATACTCTAGGCTTGAGCAGGCATATATATATATAGAAAGGGGAGACCCCAGAGTATAGACTGCAACTAGCATGTATAATTAAATTCATCACAAGAAATAATCAATTTGGTCATATTCTAGATACCTGCAAGTCTTTGATATCAACATTGCCTTGACCAGGCCAATTTGAAGGAGGCAGACGATCCTTAATATTCCATGCTGCTTCTGATGGAATATTTGAGAACTGCTTTATCCTCTCAACAGATACCATTTTGTTTTCAATGAAACAGCTCATGTATATTGCCCAAAACATCACGGCATTTAAGGACAATCCATAAGAGAGAGATAAACCAACATTTTCTACATAAAGCAGAACAACCCAGTCAGTTTATTATCTCAATAAAATGTTGACTGCAATATAAATATCATTGCTCTACAAGATATGCTAGTCGTCATTATCTAAGATATAGTATATATCTCACATTCCAAGCTACTTGTATTTTCGACATGTAATTATAAACAGACAAACATATAATCGTTGAGTAATTTAAAGGAAAAGCATCTTGAAGTCGTTTTCTTATTTTTATATTCTCTTTTACCTACCGCACTCTGCGTTCGGCTTGGTGGAACTCTATTCCATTCCATCACATCATAATGTGATGGAATAGAGTCGGATGGGATGTGATTACATTGTAATTTTACTGTTTTGTCCTATATTTTTGTTTTAAATGTTTTGTCTTATCTGGACAATATTGTTATTTAAAATTTATAATTAAAATATGACATGTGTTTATTAATGTTCTCTCTCCTACTCTCTTTTTTAAAAAAATGTACACATGTCATAACTTGATTGGTAGAATAAATGTAATGGACATAAAGAAATAGATCTAAGTTTTGTCCTTTATTCGCTTACTTTCCTCATTATTATCTACCAATAATGCTAGATACACATACTTAAACACATATCATATATGTAGAGTTTTCACCAAGTGATTATAGTTGGTCTTATCTTATTTTTTACACATTTTACATTTTGATTCTGGCACTTATGTGAAAGATGAAACACATACGTGTTGTGAAACAAGCATTTTCCATCTCTACACTACTTCCAAGCATTTTGACAAAGCAACCATTTTATATATCCTTTTAAAGTATAGTCAATTTACCTGGCTTTATGATACTGCTGGGTAACATGATCATGAACATAGCAGAAATGCAAAAAACCAAGCTTCCAAGCAATTCTAAGCGGAATCCCAACCACGCATTGGAACTGAAGTTGTGGAAATCCATTCGCAAATTAGCATTCACCCGTTTAACATTTTCATCACAAAATTCCTTCTGCTTCCTGAATGCGCGGATTGTCATGACCCCAGAAATGCTTTCTGAGAAATGATGAATGACAGGTGCTTTTGTTATTGAATCCAGGCGAGTTAATTCACGAGATGAAGCAAGATAATAACCCTGCAAAACCAAAAAGAAAAAAAGAAACACAGGAATTGTTAACATAAAGTGCACAAGATATATTTACTTATTTAGTTGTGAACAAATTAAATTCTGACTATAACGGATTTCATATGACAAACAAGTGAGTGTAGTGGTTGTTGCTCTCCATATTATCTAGCAAACCCTTTTAAGAAAGCAGCTATACCACAGCCATTAAATTTACTTCCATAGTTGAAGTGAAAACCCTGTCAATAACTTAAATATTGGAAGTTATAGAGTAAGCCCATTTATTTATGTTTCCAGCTGCAACAATTTTAAGGTTTTAGAGTTATTGTATTGGCAATCTAAGAAAGACAAAGCATTGATCTGAGTCATGTCTCATTCTTTAAATCTTTAGACATAGATATATCAAAATTATGCCAGTAATACATTTGACTAAAAGAATAATCATATCCATACCCGGCACCAAATGTTCAACCAAACAAGAGGAATTAGCAAGAAAGTTGTTGGCCAAGAATTTTGACATGTGATTATGAAGATGCTGATCACTGTAATGTACATGGCCAAAACAAAATTCAAGAACAAGGGGATGAAGATATCAACATTGGTCTGATCAGTGGATGCCTGCAGAAGTTAAAAAAAAATAAAAGTCATTATAAGTATGTACTTAAAATATGACAGTAATGTAGAAATTGATATCAATATGGATTAGGCTATTCCATGTAACGTTTAACACAGCATACTTGAGCCCTCAAGTTCTTACCCTACTTAGAATTCTCCCCGATGGAGTAGTGTCAAAGAAAGACATGGGGGCATGTAAGATGCTATGAAGAATTTGTGAGAAGAAAATCTGTGCTGTCTTTAGCCCCAAGACTGTAACAGAGTATGATCTTAGAATTATGAAAACAACTGAAACTGCAGCAATAATTGCGTAGATGGAAATAAACACAGAAGGATGAAACAATTGAGCACGCTTTTCTGAGGTTTCATATGCCAGCCAATAATCACTTGCCATCATAGATGCTTGCCACAACACAGAAAGAAGGAATACTCCTGTAATGCCCCACCAACCAAAAGCCTCAGTGCAGTAGAGTTTATAGATATGTAAGCTAACTTTCCCAGTTTCTCTCTCCTCTTCTTTGATGAGTTTAGAACTTTCCTTGCCAGACTTGGGCTGGTCAAGAGAATTGCTTTCACCATTGGTTTCTCTGTGATTAGAAGCTGCCTTCGGAGATTTGATTGGTTTGATCAAGTTTTCAACAGGCATGACCGCATTCTGCTCTACTAGTTCCATAGAGTTCTCATGGGCAGCTACAAGAGCAGTAAAATCCATTCCAGAATCGAGTAGATCTTTGTACTTCCCTGATTGGACTATCATTCCATCCCTCATCACCTTTTAGCAGCAAATATAAGTATTTGAATCACTCACCAAGTTAAATTGAAGATTGAAGAGATAGAACATTACAGGATTGGAAAAAGTGAATTACCAATATAAGATCCACATTATGTAGGAAGTCTACTTGGTGTGTTACAAGAATAATGGTCTTGCCTTTTAGAGCTCCCCTCACGCATTCCTGTATAAAAGGCATACCACAAACACTAAAATTTAAAATTTGGCTAAGAATACTTATGTAAATAAACTACAAGATTTTTAAAATATCTCCTGTTTGCTCATGGCGTCAAATGCATTATTTCATCCCAAAAACACTTGACTAGGAGTTGATCTCAACCCATTTAAAATAGTAACTAAACAAACTGAATTCTAGATCATTTCCTAAAATAACAATTCACAAAATTGACTTCAAGCAACAGACTAGCACTTGCCAACTACTGTCCAGTAAAATATGAATCAGTCAAAATTACAGAATGCTGAAAGTAGGAAACAATAACTTCAGAGAATAACTACCTTAAATATTTCAGAGCCAGTATGTGCATCAACAGCACTGAAGACATCGTCAAGAAGATATATATCACAGTCTTGGTATACAGCCCTGGCAAGTTGTATACGCTGCTTCTGGCCCCCACTTAGGTTGATGCCACGCTCTCCAATCTCTGTCTGATCCCCATGCTCCATCATTTCCAAGTCTTTCTCCAAGCAACAAACCCTGACAACTTCATTGTACTTGTGTCTGTTCATTGGTAAACCAAAGAGAATGTTTTCTTCAATGGTCCCATTTTGAATCCAAGATGTTTGTGCAACATAAGCAGTACTCCCACAAACCTGAACCTGTTACCAAAAATATAAAATCAGAAATGAACATCATGGTACAAATTTGTGACCGCATGGTGAAATAAACAAATAAAGGCCTATGCAGTTCTCATTTCTGAATAAAGAATTATACCTTTCCAGAAATTTTGTGCATCTCACCAAGAATTGAAGCGAGGAGAGAAGACTTTCCCGACCCCACAGTACCAACAATAGCAGTAAGCTCTCCTTTATTGATCTCCAGATTAATATTTTTCAAGTCCTGCTCTCGGGCATCATCATCCCAGCTAAAGGTCCCATCTTTGACCTCCACAGCAGTTTGTCCATCGCACCCTTCCTCTCTCTCAACTGAATCATCTGACAATTCCCTGCTAGACATGTACCTATCTAACCTCCCCAATGACACCATTGCTTGTGAAAGAGATATCATAGATTGTGGGAAGGTCCTAATAGGTTCCTGCAGGATCTTAAAGACAGTTGTTGTGGTGAAAACCGTCCCCGCATCAAGTGGAACTCCAAGCAAAATCGCCGTACCAAAGGTGAGAGTTGATATCATTAATGGTGTGCTCCACAACACAACAATATTGCCACAAATTGAGTACAAAAACCTGGAAAGCCACCCAAACTCTGACTCACGGAAACCCATAATTCTCTTGTTGAAATGCTCTTCCCATGCCTGGAACTTGATCACACGCATGTAATTAAGCATCTCATTCACAGCTTTCATTCTTGAATCACGATCCCTCATCGCATTAAACTGGAAAGTTCTGTTTTGTCGAGTACTTATCAAAATAAACACAAGAACACCAAGAAGTCCAATCAACGCCGTAACCACTGAGGCACCTAAACAATTGTAAAGCAAGAATAAGCCAATACCAACTTGAAATGGCATCATCCACACAGCATGTAACTGAAGCATCATATCAGAGAGTTGTTGAGCATCAACAGCCATGTAATTCACAATAGGCCCAACACCATGGTCCTGCCTAGCAGAACCTGACAGCCTCAGCCCCTTCTTGTATAAAGAAGTGATGAGAGTGCATCTGATAAGCATTCCAAGCTTCTGAGAGTTGAAGTTGAAATGGTGAGTCGTCAAAACTTCCACAAATTTGGCACAGAGGAGAATCAATACGAGGTAGTATCCTTCATATATAGAGCTTCCCTTCCCTGCTGTGAAATCAACAAAACTTTGTATGAGAACTGGCCCCACAAACATAACACTTAGCCTAACAACAGCAAGGAAGGCAGTGAAGGCTATATTCTTCCAGAAGCACCGAAGCAACGTGGTTCGAACCGGGTGCTTCGACCTCTCATGTGATTTAGGCCATTTTGATTCAAAGATAACTGACATCCTCTCAGCTCTATGCTGTGGAGCAAGGGTTGGAATTTCATCAATCTTCAGCGGTGACTTGTACCCTTTACTCAGCAAGGGGTTTATCCAAATCCAAAAGGCCTTAGATACTACAGAAGCTGAAGCAAAGCCAGTAACGTTGGACTCGGTCACAGTAGGATCATATAGTTTGGTTTCCTCATCAATAAGCGGTTGCGTTTCTTCTTCCCTGGACTTAATCCCAGTGGATCCTTTAACCGCTACACAAAGCAGAAAAAGTGACAGAGGGAGAGAAATGAAAGAAGCTATGTCATCCACCATAAAGCTGAAGTATTTGGCTTCTCCCACATCCACAGAGACAAAACGTATAACCCCAGAAGCTGTGAACAAAGAAACGATGATGAAATTTGCAATCCAATAAATTCTAAGCGATAGTGGATGAGCAACAGCTTCAAATCTTTTCTCATGGATGATTAAGATTGCAAGGACTACTTGTGTTATGGCCTGAACTAACCAAAATAGTCCATCAACTAGCTTCCATGGCACCTGTGTGGAACTGGTAAATACCAGAATGCAGGCAACCGTGTATAATATAGCCAAAACAGCCGTTGCAATTAGAGTTAGCTTAAACCATATAGTTGTTGTGACAGAAGCTCTGCTATTTCTGATAAGGGGCTTGTCGAGCTCGGAGGTGTTGTTGCCATTGGAAGAGAACCTAGAATAGAGCTTTGTGATGGCAAACACAAAGAGGGTGAGCAGGAGTAGGACGTCAACAGCAGAGAATAGAGCTCTCTGAGGACATGGAGAAAGGAAAACGAATCTCAGCCACTGAGGTAGAGTTGAGAGAAACGTATCATCCCCTGAGGTTGAACATGAGAGGGACGTGATCCAAGTTACAGCTGCAGAGGACATGTTTGTGCACCCCCAGAAGAAACTTCAGCTTTTATTACAACGAAGTCTCTGTGTTATTATTCCTCAGTCTCATCAACCTACTTTCTCTGCAACCTGAAAGAATCATGGTTGTTTATTAAACATGGTTGCAAAATAATAATAATAACAAAGAGATCGAACAGGGTCTTTTGAGCAATAATTAACAGGTAGATAGTGAAGATGCTCCTGAAAATAAGCCAAAAAGACTTTACAAAAGGAAACAAAAAGAGAAGCTTGAATAAGGAAAAGAGACAAGTGGATGAAATGAAAAGCCCTGAAGGCTGAAATTTCTGCTTAAAACACGTTCACTCTTTCTGACGTGTTAAAACACGTTTACCTTTTAGAGCTGTTACAATCTTACATCGCCCCCCAACCCAGAAAAGCGAATCTTCAAAGTTGAAGCCAACACTCAAGAGTGGTTTTGAGCAACAATACGGTGCTCTAGACTCAACAGGTCTTCCTTGTTTCTTTTAAGAGCAGGTATTTGTATTTTGAATGTAAACAAGCTTCGCGATCTCATCAGCCGCCATTAAAAAAATCATTATTTAATGAAGAATCAATTTTTTAATGTAAACGATATTTTCTTTTTATAAAGATAGTATTAACTAGGAACTAAGAATATTTCAAAAATAAAAATAAAAAATACTGGGAACTAAGAAGTATTACAATTCGAAGTTCCGACTACCCGGGGCACATCACATGCTAGTATTTAAATTTAAACACTGCTATCTTCACCAGTTTTCATAAATAAATAAACACTAGTGCGGTTTGGTCAATAAGAATAAATTGCTATCATTTTGAGAAAAACTGAGAGATGGAGCAAAGAGGGGAAAAAAAACTTTATAATAAAGAGTTGGTGAGGTAACCGTGTTTTGAGGAAACAACGTGAAAGGTTCTCAATTCTTTCAAAATCAAAGTCAAAAAGGCCATATTTTATTTTCAAACCAAGCCCGAAGGAAAATGGCCCTTGATGATGCAACCATGAAATGATTAATTAATATATAACATCAAACACCAAAGTTAAACGTCACTCACCTTGACCGAAGAAGTATTCATGAAATGAAAGGGAATATGCAACAAAGAACGGCTTCGGTATAGCTCACCTAAAAATAACAGCTTCGGTATATCCTCCTGCTAGCTAGACAAAAAGAACATGAAAAAAATAAATGGCGTTGGTGACTTAATCTTTGGTATATATGTTGATTAAATAAATTGTGAGGTCGGCAAGAAAAGAAACGGTGCGTAGCCTCAGTGTGTACAGCTAGTAACAGGGAAGGGAAGGAGTGCTGGATTGGCCGATTGGCTACACAGACTGACAGAAAGACAAAGTAAAGTGTCCGGTTTTGGAGGGTTGGTCCAAAATCAACCGGCTTTGAAGAAATTTAAGAAAGTGAAATTGTTATGTATTTGCTAATTTGCACAATTTGTTTAGATTATTAAACTGGTAAATAATTAATTATTATTTTATATTAAATAATTTATTGATATACACAACTTGTGGGCAAATGGTTCTCTCCAATCTATGCAGGTGAATGAGCCAATCAGACTCAGAGTTGTCTACTTCCTTATACGGAACTGGAAATATGAAAATAAAATACTTGTCCTTTAGTTCTTTATTAATATTTATTAATACTTGGTGGTCTGCTCTCTCCCATTAATAATTGATTGGAATGGAGACCACAAGAAATTCTGGCCTCATACTTAGAGTAGGCACGTGATGAATATTCTGACTTATTTTTAAAGTACTATATTTAATGATTTTATTATTATAAAATATTAAAATTACTTTAATTGTATATATTTAACTTTTATATCACATGTTATTTGTTAATTGTATTAATATATTTAAAAGTATGTAATTTATTTTCTCAAATAGATTAAAATTCTTATACTACCAATCAATACCTAACATATTAATTTTGTTAATTATTATCTCCTTTGTCCTTCTATTACTTTTTTTTTCTTGTTTTCACAATTTTCAAAATTAAATACTTTTTATTAGTGGAGTTATTAATATTTTTAGTTATTTATTTACACTTTAATATTAATAAATTAAATTAAATTCTATAAATGACTATCTATTTAATTCTTTTAATAATTCTAATATTCATTAATTATAGTTTTATTTATTTATATTTTAACATTTAATTCAGGACAGTTTAATAAAAGATAATTAAAATAATTAATAAATAATATAATGTAATATAAATATACAATTAAGAGTTAAAATAGCATTTTCTATTTCATGTCATTATTTTCTTTTTTTGTCTTTGCACAAGTATATTTATATCTTTGAGTGAGAGATTAATCTCATTTAGAGTATTAAATATTTTATAACACTATGAATGTGAATAATTTAATCAAAGTCCACTATGTATTTTCTTGGTATAATAGTTGCATTGAAATTTAAATTTATGACTACATACAAATTATTCAAATCCCTTAACACTAATTTATTCCTAACAGTTTAAGGTTGTTGCGTGTATATATATATAGGGGGCATATCTAGTGAGAGGAGTTTTTATTGTGAGAGGGTGAGAGGAGTAAATCTTGACCATACAACCATACATGAATGGTCAAGATTAAAAGTTATTTGAAGGTCATGTGACCACTTAAAAAAGTTATATGTATTTATGTTCTAATCTTGACCATTCATGTAAGATCTAATGATCAATATTTACTTTCCTCACCTTTTACAATAAGACTCCTTTTCTCCTTTTACTGAATAAGATCTTATATATATATATATATATATATATATATATATATATATATATATATATATATATATATATATATATATATATTACGGAAAAAAGTATACATATTGTGCTTATTATTTTGGGATTAATTTTGAAAACTTGTACCTATACAAATATTTTTTATTTATTCATTTTATTTGTGTGTACCCTTAATTGACTGGCTAAGAAATTAAATATAAACTATTAAATAAAAAGTAAAAATATTTTAAATTTTATTCTTTAAGTAATTAGAATAATTTAATTAATTAATCAATATAATATAATAATAATAATAATTATTATTATAATAATATTATAGTAGTATAGTAATAATATAAAAGAAAGATACATTACTTATATTTATGTCATGTGTCACTCTTTGCTATATATGCTCTAATTTTTTGTCATGACTCAAATAGTCTTTTTATTTGCATGTTATATGTTTTTTTTATTCTTTTTAAATACATCATTGATATGTCTGCATACGTAAATGACATATACAAACACCAAAAATTTAATAAGTTAGAATGTTGATATAAATTTTTTAAAAAAATAATAATAAAACTAAAAAATACATAGATAAAAAAAGAACAAAAAATACAAACTAAATGAAAAAAAAGTTAAACTAATAGAAAATGAAATTTTGCATGAATATTTTTTTTATTTATAAGATTTAGTCACATATTTTAATTTTGAGACTATACTTGCTTAAGTTACAAGAACTTTCCTTCCCTACAAATACAACTTCGGTTGAACTTTAGACTGCTTATTACTTGACTTATTCATTTTGAGTTACGTGAACATAAATTGAATTAATTTATATATAATTTTTTATAAAATTAATTTATTGAAATATTTTTTAATAAAATTATTAGATTAAATTATGCATTTAAAAGACAAAGATTTGTGTTTATATTATAAATATTTTTTAGGAATATTGATTGTTTTATAACATTTTATATTGAAATTATTTAGTATTTATATTGGAGTGAAATTTTTTCATAAAAATATTATGTATTTTTAAAGTAAAAATATAAATATTTTTTATGAATTATTACATATATTTTATCTAATAAAATTATTTTTAAAAAAATTATATTTATTTTTATCATTTAATTCTTAATTTATCTATGTATTACACAAGTACAAAATATAATAATAGTAAATGTTTCTTGACATGTGCTATAAAAACACAACATAACAAAATTTTGTATCTATTTAATATTAGTTTTTATAATATTAAATTTGTTTTAAATTTATAATTTTTGGTACAAAATTTATATTATTATATAAATATATTTTTCGTGCAATATATCAACTCATCATGTGTGTTTGTGTGTGTATATATATATATATATATAAAATAAAATAAAATAACAAAATGTGTAAAATTTTAATAATTTATAAATTTTTTTAAAGTTAATAAATATGGTCAAGGGGTAAATTTTATTTCTTTATTATTTTCTCTCTTGATTAATGTCAAACTCTACAATCCTTTCACCTCATTAAATTGGATTTTTCTTTTTTTTGTTTGGACTAGATTACATTGGATTATTTGAACTATTATATAATATTTTTATGTAACTAACTTTCTCTTTTTAAAGTATTTTTGGGCATTTAGTTATCATGATTAACTATCATCCTCAAAGTTAATATTCTGCTAAGACTAATTAAATTGGAGAGATGATCAACTTATATTAGTGTAAGTCTTTTTTAACTTACACTTACTTTCAACCGTTAGATCCACTTTCATCTAATGGTTATTTTTAATGAAATAATCTCAACTATTAGATAAAAGTAGATTTAACGGTTGAAAATGAGTGTAAGTCAAAAAAGATTTATACTGGTGTAAACTGATCCCTCCTCATTAAATTGAAATAGTATCTTGTTATCATAAGTGACTTTAATATATTCATTCCCATTACCTGTTGGGAAAAGTGAATTCAAAGTTCAGATACTCCAATCTTTTTCATATTTGCAAACAGCCACTATATTTATAGAATATTTTAATTTAATTTTTAATTATAATAAATATTATAATGGATCCTTCCGTTCACTTACTGTTAAGATGCTAATAAATGAGTAATATGACATGATTCTCACTATGCATCTGTCTTAAATAAAAAAGTATTCAAATCGTCTAAACTTTCACTCGGTTGAAAAAATGTCATCGTGAATTATAAAATCTTCTGATTTAATAAATAAACTATAACAATTAATTATTGTAATAGGTCCCTCTGTCTATTTTGTTGCTAACGAAGGAAAGGCGTGGCATTATCCACACCCTCCATCTATCTTTAATCTTAAGCCTATGTTAATTTCTGTTTATTATTGAAGAATTAAAACCTAGTTTTTCAATAATAATAATAATAATAATAATAATATTATTATTATTATTATTATTATTATTATTATTATTATTATTATTATTTATCAAGCGTTATTAAATAGGTAAAAATAGAATAAAAACAAGTCATTATGAATCATTCTGATTGGAGACAAATAAAGGATGAGGATCATGCAACGTTACTTTTACATTAGCAACTTAACATAGAGGTGATGGAATGACTTATTGCAATAGTTGTTATAGTTTAAAAAACAAATTAAAAGATTTTATAGTTTATAACGACGGTTTGTAAATGGATAAAAGTTCAGTGTTGAATCTAAATATAATTTTTCCTTTAAAGACAAATGGAGGATGAAAATTATAATTTGTTACTCCTCCATCAAGATAGAGAATAGATGAAATGATCAATATTTGTTTTTCAATAAAAATATAAAGTTTTTATATTTTTTTAACATTTTATTAATGAAAACTAAAAAAAATCATGATGTGGCTAAATAATATAACATATGTTATATTTTTATTGAAAAATAATATTACAAGTACCTAACAAATTTTACTTAAGCTTTATCCTTATAAAAATTGTTGTAGTTGAAGGATTCAATTAGAATATTTTATAACTCATAGGAGTCGTTTGCAAATGGATAAAAAATCAAGGGATATACAAAATCTATCTATATAATATATAAAGAGAGCGTTCATTTATAAAATTCTAAAAATATATGTTGTTATGTGACAAGCTTAAATGATGATATTTATTAGTTTTTATTAATGTAGGTGAATGCTGGATAAAATTAAATCTCTCCCTCTATTAGTTATAAAACAAAAATGTAAAAGAAATTTAAAAATTGAATTTGTTAGTTAGCATATATATTTTAAAAATCAATCCTATCTATTAATATATATCTTTAAAACAAACTATCTTTATCAGCATATGTCTCTCAAAAACAAATTCTATTATCATATTTATTAGTAAGTAAAATGTAAATTTATTTGTATTTAAGAACAATCCTATCATAAGAGTTGAGGAAATTAATAAGACAAAAGCATATTATTTGAATAATTGGCTTATTTATATTTGTTATTATTTGATTTTATCCTTTTCATGTGTAAGGTTAAAAGTTTGTTTGTTAAGGTTAAGATTAAAAGGTTTTTAAACTATTTTGGAGACAAAATATATCTTTACATGTTATTAGGATATCTTTTTAAAATATTCATAAGATATATACCTAATATTGATAATTCAATAAGATATTCTTAAAATATATTTGTGCTACACTTCCATAAGATATATTTTAAAAATACATCTTAACAATTCTAATAATAAAAATATATAGAGTACAAAAGAATATCTAAAAGGTTATAAGATTCTAAAAATATATTTATTATATATTTGGAAATAAACAATGCTTATTATCTAATTTACATAATCAATTATGAATTATTGAAACAATATCCATTCACGTGACAAGTTCAAATAACAACACCTGTAAGTTTCACTTGAGCATATGAAGGGTGAAAATACATTTCACCATTAATAATCATAGAATAATAAATGTAATTAAAAATAATATTAAAAGTAAACTTTATCTCTTACCGGTCAATAACAACAATTGAAATTTAAGTTATTTCAAGCTTTTCCAAGTGATTGAATGAAACAAATTTTAAAACATAATATTAAGCTATAATAAACATGCATAATGTTATTTTGTATGTTATAATAATAACAAAAATATCATAATCTATCAAAGAATAAAATTTATTACACACACATATGTCAAAAAAAATAATTTGAGATTTTAACACACATATATATACGTCAAATAAATAATTTGATTATATATATATATATATATATATATATATATATATATATATATATATATATATATGTCAAAAAAAATAATTTAAATTTTAAAATCTCAAAAGTTCAGTTACACACATATATATATGTCAAAAAAATAATTTAAATTTAAAATCTCAAAAGTTCAGTTACACATATATATATGTCAAAAAGATATACACACACATATATATATATATATATATATAATATAATATATATATATATATAAAATTGAGATTTTAACACATACATATATATATATATATATAAGTTAATATATGTTAAATATAAAATTTATAATATTGGTCAATATTTTAAAGTATTATATTTAATTAATGATATTAAATGTCCTTTCATATATAAACATAAAAACCAACGCATCTAAAAAATAACAATAAAAACCAGAATATTATTGTATTTATTGATAATAATAATAATAATAATAATAATAATAATAATAATAATAATAATAATAATAATAATAATAATAATAATAATAATAATAATAATATAAAGAGATAGTCAAAATGAAATACTACAAAAATATGTAGTTGGGATAAGCTAAAATGCTAACATATATACTCTTTAAAATATAATAAAATGCTAAAAGAAGATACAATAATTAGACAAGTTACAATAATAATATGCATAAAATTATTTTTTTAAAGATTTTATCCAAATATCTTCGTAACCTTTAGATGTAAGATTAATCCTATTAATATTATAAACTATTTTCTTATATAAAACTTAAATAGTTATTTATACTATAAATCATTATCATATAAAAATAAATCATTAAATATTATTATTAATATTTTATTTTTTTTAATAATTATGTGCATCCATGGGTCTTAATTTCTAGTGTAATTAAAGTCTGATTACAATAAGCGTTGTTTGCAATAGGTGTAAGATTCGAGATCAAATTCGTCATACACTACTACGAAAATAATTTTTAAAAAAGTAAAAAGATACCTCTTATTTTATAACTCAAACATTTTAAAAAAGTTCTGATAATTACATAAAAGCAATTTTTTATGATATTATATACTAGCATTTTAATAGGTACTTTGAACCACTCAATTCCCTTTATAATATTATTTTATTATTTGTTAAGATAAAAAATATATAATAATAATAAAGAGTATTTAAAGTTAATTATAATTATATAGTAAGAAATTTTTATAATTTATTTTTTCAATATAAATATATATAGAAAATAATCAACATAAATTTAAAACAAATACATTGTGAACAAAAAATTATAATTATTCTACTAAAGGATATTCCAATAGTTTAGAAAAACAAAACGGGAGGTTTCAGGTCCCCCCCCCCCCCAAAAAAAGGAGAATTGTCGTTTGTCTTGTTTGAATATGTGTCCCGAGAATTTTAAGCGACAAATTTTTTTTAAAAAAATTACGTTTTTTTAATCTGTATTGTTTTTCAGTGAAGTTTTTAGATCGTGTTACGAAAACGAGAGACTTGCCATTTTACCAAACAAAATGCCTGCCTTAGAAAACGTGAAGAGTGAATCGAGTGATAGAATACAAACAAGGGCGGGTACTATTATGCACTCAGTCAAGTTTGGGTTCATCATGCACTTAAATTTTTACTTATAATAGTAGATTTTTTTTTTTTACAAATTTTTTTTTGAAGTTATTTTTTTTTTCGGTGATAGGTTATCACCGAAAATCACCACCGATAGTGTCGAAACCACTACCGGCAATGCTCGGTTACCACCACTAGTGACCACCGCTACGTCGTGCCGCCGCGCCGTTGAAACCGCTCATTGCCGCTGTCGACACCACCACCGCCGGCAACCACCGGCAGAACCACCACTGGCGGCCGCCGTGCTGATCGCCGGCCGCTGATCAACCACCATCAGCAGACCACCGTCCGGCCGCCAGCCCGACCACCGCCGCCCAACCTTGCCGGACCGCCGCCACCGCATGGCCGGATCGCTGCCGCTAAACCTGGGGACCACCGCTGCCGCCGCCACCACATCTTGCCGTGCCGCTGATCATTGCGCTACCAGCTCGGACAAAAAACCTGAAAAAAAAATAGAAACCTGCTCAACAAGCTTTTGTAATTATCTAGTTTATTGATTTATTTTATAATAAATCAATTACTTAATTAATTAGACACCATACACCCTCTTTTAGAAGATGTATATTAGAAATGGCCTACAAACAAGTATAAGAAAGCTCTAACTCGTGCTAACAATTATGACCCATCTTTTTTTCTCGATCACATAAACCAATCCTTTGGTTGTTGGTCTTCTTTTCATTCTTATATAATTTCTATTCTTGAGTAATCGCATTCACTCCCAGATTGTGTACCTACGGATTTACCGATACCTCGTCTGTAGTAGGGGTGTTTATGATTTGATTTGAATTAATTTTGAATAGAAAATTAATTAATTAAAATAATATTATTATATTAATTTAAATTATATTAAATTAATTATATATTAAAAATTAATTTTAATCGATTTGAATTTGATTAATTAATTAGTTTTTAAATAAATTATTTTAAATTTAGAATATTATGAATTAAAAGTAATTTAATCTTTTAAAATGAAAAAATGAGAAATAAAAGATAATAAAAAATAAAAATAGATCATTTTACATATTTAAAGTAATATTTAATTATATAAAACAAAAAAGTGCATAATAAATAAAAATTATTATAAGTAAAAATATTAATCTAATAATAAATAAATATATTATATAATATTGATCAGTTTATATTAAATTGAATCGTTTTTAAAAAATTAATAACATCCAATCAATTTTTAAAAATCAAAATTATTGAGTTTTGATTAAATTTTAATTTTTTTATTTAATTTTTTTATTTAAATTGCATTTGAACATCTCTGCTTCGTGGGCCATATATGGGTATGTGGCATAAGAATTCACCTAGCTAATTGCATTTGCTAATTATCGATATATCATCAAAAAAGCTAATTGCATTCGCACGCAAACATTCCAAGATTAATGATTAACGTATTATTATAGCTAGCTTTTCGTTTTGTAGGTAGGAGTTGGCGGCGGATCACTTGATGAAAAACTACTCAATGCATCGGGTTTGTGCGCACCATCTTTTTATTTTTTATTTTTATAAAAGTAGTGTTGCCTGCAAAGATGTTAATATTTTTATTCATAAAACAATGCATACATATGTGGTGGAAGTTTGTGCAATATTTTTATTGTATTAGATGTTGTATTGGATTTGATATTTTTTATTGATATAGTTTATACAATATCATAAAACAATATTTTTTCTTTAAGATGTTGTATTAGATTTGATAAAATAAGTTAATATAATATATTATAATTTTATTAATTATTTAGTATAAATATTATATTGTGTAAGTTTATTTATTAAATATTTTTTATATATTAAAATAATAAATAACTTAATCAAATTTTAAAATATGAAATTAAACTTGATTAGATTTTAATATATAAGTTCTTATAAAAAATTTCTATTATAATTCTAAATACTCGATATCATTAATCTTTACATATTACACTTTATACTATCAGATTTTATCATATTATTCAAATCAAATGGATCCTTATTGTCACATTTGAATGTATAAATTATGAAGGATAACTTGTTTCTCAAAACAGTGCTGAGAATGACAAATATCATAATAAAATGTTTTTTGATAAATTGTTGTAGTTTTTGCTGATAGAAATTGGCAAAAATCGATTATATTATTTTAACAAGTCACCGTTGTGTTTGGAATGAATAAAAATGAGAAATGATTTGATTTGATTTGAATTGAATTGATTTGATTTGATTTAAAAATCAAATTTTGTATTTGGAACTTTTTTAAAAAATAGGATTTGAATTGATTTAGAAATTAAATTTTGTATTTAGAATTCATTAAAATGAGAATTGATTTGATTTGATTTTATTATTTTACATTTTAACCCTTATGAAAGGTTGTTAGAGGTAGTTACTAAGGGTAAAATAGTCTATTTATTTCAAATCCTAACAAATTCTATCAAAATTGATAGAATTTCTAAAACAAAAGAAATGAAATCCATGAAATTTTAGAAATCAAATCATTTCTCATTTTTAAACATTCCAAACACAAAATTTAATTAAATTTGATTTAGAAATCAAATCATTTCTCATTTTTTTACATTTCAAACACACTCTTAAAAATCAGGTTACCATTTCTCACTATTTGTCGCTAATCTCGATTTAATTTAATCCAACGGTCACAATTTAATGGTCCAGCCATGGACCGTTGATGGGATGATCCAGGTTTTATGGAGCCTACATACGTGCGTACAAGGTTTATCGGTAAGAGAAGACTATCCTATACTTATTTTGTTTAGTTTTATTAATTAATAATTTTTTTTTATCTAATAATATTTATATATAAATTTAAATGTATATAAAAATTATCAGTTAAAATTTATAATTTTTTTATATATAATTATTTATAAAAAATAATTTAATTAATTTTTTATATAAATCTAAATATTATTGATTAAATCTAATATTTTAATCTCAATTAAAAAATAACTTGCTATTATGGACCATTATATTTGAGTGTATGAATGTATTATCTTTTTTTTATATGATAGAATCTATATGCATATATAATTATATATAAGTATTATCGCTAAAATTTATAAATTTTTTATATGTACAATTATTTATAAAAAAAATAATCTAATTAAATTTATGTATGAATTTGTGTGTTATTAATTAAAATTTATAAAAATCTAATTTTAAATCTCAACTAATAATTTATTTAATAATAAATTAATAACTAATTTATACTTAATCTTTTCATAAATCATTCCAAAGTAATTCATATTAAACGTTCCTGTCAGGAAAGAAGGATGAACTGAAAATTGATTATGTCCTCTTACAGTTTTAGCTAACATGCTATCAAGTTCTTTCTTCATTTACTGACCTTTTGAATTTTCATAAATAGGAGTTTTTAATGTTAAAATAATGAGAAAAATAGGTCACACATACACATAGTTTTTTTTTCTTTTTTTTTTTACGGGATGATATTTACTTACTATATTGTACACTTACAATGTCTTACACTCAATACATTGTGGAATTTTTTGATAAAATAAATTTTATTAATTTAACTGTTAAAGGATATACATGCATTGTGATAGGATGAATATGAGATGGGTTATGATAGATTTAGCTTAACCTGAATTTGATATAATATTTGATTAGATCATAATTTTAGATTTAAACTTGATTTGATAATGATTAGGTTTAAATCGGACAAACTCGATATGTAAACATAATATATATATATATTTAAATATTATGTATAGTTAAATAATAAAATTATAAAAATTAAAATTAAAGTATATTTTATAATATAAAATAATATTAATATAAATATATTATTATATTATATAAAAAATATTAATTTAAATAAAAAAATTCGTATTATTTATAATTAATTATAATAAAATATAAGTTTAAAATAATTTAAAATATTAAAAGATTAATTTTTCACAAATTAAAATAATTTGAAATATAACTTCAACCTGATCTCAAAACATGTTGGATCTAATCTTTAAAACATAAACCCATTTCATTTAGATTCACATGATATCGGCTCTTGAGCACCGTTATATTATGCTTTCCAACTACTTTTGATGCGTTGTTTATTTTTTTTTAATGAACTAGCGGAAGCTATAAAAAAAAAACGATCAATCATTACATTTAAGATAAAGTTATTCACTGCACATTATAATGTTCCAAGAATACAAGGGTGGTGTTGTCTAAATTTTTTTCTCAATGAAAAAAAAAAACTCAAACACATAAAGAAGATTGGAAATCTCTCACGTACTACTGTATACCAGTTTAATTTAAGAGCTTCCGTCACTCTGTTTAATTAATGTGAGGCTAGTAACGAGGGTTTTTTTTAAAGGATAATAATATTTTTCATTCTTAAAAATTAATTTTATAATTTATTGCCAAAGTATTTTATCATGCTACGTACACTAACATAATTTTTATTTATAATTTACATGTTTATGTCAGTTTACTTATTACAATCCATATAAATTATGTTTGTCTAAGCTATGTAATTCATCAGACACCAAAAGGTGCTATGACTTACATAATAAACAAGCTGGAATTGACTTCCATAATGAACAAGTTTGAATTACGTAGTGAATGCTTTTACAATTTTAGGAATTTGAGGTCGCAAAAGCACATTATTGAACAAGGTAACGTCCATCAAAACTTCAAATCAAATTAGCCTCACACAAAGTCCATGGGAGAATAATAATCCATGCTCTTTCAAGTATGAGCTCTTCTATCGAAAGGTGGGGGCAGTGGTTGGACTTTCTCTCCCCAAGTTAGAGCTATTTTTTTAGTTTCTTTTAAAAATATATTTGTGATTTAAACTCAAATTAGAAAGTTAACAGAAGTTGATTTGCTTGATTGACTTTTTACTCATAATAAGAGCATGATTTAGGTTCGAATATTTAATTTTCTTATTAGTAAGCAATATGTGAATAGAAGTCTCCTCTCATTATAAATTTTTAAGTAAAAAAAAACTTAAAATTAGAAAAAGATAATAACATAATAATAATAATAATAATAATAATAATAATAATATTATTATTATTATTATTATTATTATTATTAAATGAATGACTATCGAATTAAAGGCTGATAGCTTACTGAAAAAATCAGTCTTGTAAAAGTAAACATAAGTATATTAGAAAAAAAAACTGCATTTTTTAGTAGTATTAGACAGTATATTTCATATACAGTATATTCTAGTAATTATTTTATCGATGTACAATATTTTCAACGTTATGTATTATAAAACAAATTTAACTAGAAAAAATGTAACGTGAGATCAACTGTTATGTATATATAAAATAGGAGTTGTTTATAATGTTCCTAAATAAATTTTGAGTATAGATATTCCAAAACACATCATCAGCACATCATTATTGTTTTTTTATTAAAATAGTTTAATATATAGATTTAGTTATTGATAACATGTAAATTTGTTATTTACAATGATATTTTCTTAATTTATAAAATACTATATGTTCAGCCATTAACCCACTAGCATGTCTTCTGCCTTTCAACTTATGTGATTGCCTGAACTTACCTCCGCCGCCCAGATCTGTCAGTTGTCATCCTTGCAATTTAATAACTTCTACTCTCTGACAACTGTGAATCACCCACCTAGATAACTGAATCAACCCCTGCACCGCTGCACCTCTCTGCACCACCTTGAGCTCGAGCCGCCGTCTCAATCCCAAGCCTAAGCCACCCATGACTGAGCTCCAAACTAGGACCACTGTGAGCCCACCATCTAGATCTGAGAACCTCCATCCTGCACCACCCAAACAACCACCTTGTGCCTGAGTCGTCGTCGTATCCCCAAGCCTGAGTCACTCATGGTTGAGCCCCAAACCAGGATCATCATAAGTCCACCGTCCAGATCTATGAACCTCTGTCCTTGCACCATTCAAATAGTCATTTTCATCCACCCAAACACCTCTGCTCCAACCGTCCTAATCTACAAACCTCCACGCACTGTCAATTGCTCAGATTTGCCGCACTTCTCCCCTGTGCTGCGCTGTTAGATTTGCGAGCCACCATATCGTTACCACCGCACTTACCGTGGTCAATGGTGAGAGGAGGTTGTCAACAGAAGTGGCACTGTACAGCGATGGTGACATGTATCAGGGTGGAAAAAGTAAAGAAATAAAAATGAATGTTTGATTGAAAGACTAAAATTAAAAAGAAAAAAATGTAAAAGTTCAAAAAATAAATAGTAAAAATAGTTTTAATAAATATTTAAAATTAGTAAAAAAGAGTAACAAAACTATTCATATTTTTTATTCTCAATCATAAATTTAAATCTTTTTAAAATTAATAATTTTTATACTTAAAACATTAATACTCCAAACTTATTTAAGAACATCATAAACTTTTTCATGTAAAATAATGTGAACGTGAATAAACGCGTGTTAATATTCTTCAATTTAAGAGTACTACTAGTCCAAGTGCAAGTTCGTCATGCATGATCTCAGCATTTCCCAACATCAATTTAGCATCAACAACCAGATATTATTTTAAAATTGACTTTGGTTCACCGTATTTGTACTTTTATACGGAGACATATTTTAGATAAATTTTATTTGTTATGTGAATTAAATTAATTCATATTTAATAATTTTATAAATTTTTATATTAAAAAAATAATATATTATTTTTTAATTAATTTAATTTACACAATTTATATAAACAAAATATATACAAATATTTCTCAATCATATCATATCACAGTGTAGAACAGTACAAGACCATCAAGCTAACTGATCCTCATCATATCGCAGTCATTTCGATGCGGCCACACCGCCACAAACCACGCGCTATCACTAGTCCCCATCGTACTACTAACAAGAAGATAGTCATAGTCTCATTAATAGTCTAAGAATAATATTAATTAGGGATTTTTAACAACTGTCACGTGCTCGTTAAAAAGGTTTAAAAAATTCAAATAAAAAGAAATTAAATTTTTAGTATATTAATATTTTTTAACAAATATTATTAAGATTCTTGTTAACAATTTTTTATTAATTATTATTAATTAAGATTTTATAAAATTTTATCATGTCATATAATATTAAAAGTTAAAAATTAAAATGATATACATTGTTAACGTAAAGAATTTTATACTAAAATTTATTAAAATTTTGATATTTTATTTTTATTTTAATTACTAAAAGAAGTAACAATAAATTTTAATTTATTAAAATATTAATAAATGTCAATATAAAATTATATTACACTAACAATACAAACTAAATAAACTCTTAAATTTAATCTAGTAACATATATTTATGTCTTATAACATGTGATATATTTTAAATAGAGTAATATAATACTATAAGATTGCGTAAAAAAGCTCTCCTACCGTTGATCGGGGGCAAAAGCTTTAATCATCCCTGCATTGTTGATTCAATGTTGGACAGGTTAATATTATAATATTATAATAGGAAGAAGAGAAGATAAAGAATACTTAAAAAATAATATTTTTTTCTCGCTTAAATTTTATTATTTTATCTGTATTATGTATAAAGGAGATATTTTTACTTTGGTGTCTAATTTTTTTTAAAAAAAATTATGATTGTTAATTACTTATTTAAAATCTAAACATAAATATAAAAAAGACAAAATTATAATTACATTTTAATGCTCATTTAAAGATAAATACTACTTGATTTTGACATCACCATACAACAACAACAACAATCAAACCTTTTCCTACTTGGGTGGGGCCAAATTTCGTGGATCGACGACGCCTTGATTGTGTCTTATCACGAACCAAGTCTTCTAAAAAGCCATTCAAATCTAGATCTTTTTAACCATTTCACCTATAGTTTTCTTGGTCTTCCTCTACCTCTACTATTGGGCTATTATCCATCCGATCTACTCTTCTTACACAGCGGCTTCTAAGGCCTTCTCCTTACACGTCCAAACCACCTAAGGCGAGATTCTCCCATCTTTTCCACATATAAGCGCGTATACCCTACTTTCTCTCTAATGCATTCATTCCTAATCCTATCTTGTCTAGATATGGCCACACATCCAACGCAACATCCTCATCTCCGCGACACCGATCTTGTGCTCTTGTTGACTTTTTACCGCCCAACATTCAAGACTATACAACATTGCGGGCCTTATAAATTTGTAGGTAAAATTTACCCTTAAGCTTGAGAGGCACTTTCCTATCACAAATAACTCCCCGAAGACACCTTCATTTCATCCATCCAGCTTGAATCCTATGGTTTACATCTCCTTCTATCTCTCCAACATTTTGTATGATGAATCCAAGATACTTAAACTGTGTAACTTGTGGTATGGTATGATCTCTAATTTTTATCGCTAAGCTAGCATTAGCATGTTTCTTACTGAACTTACATTCCATATACTCCGTCTTACTCCTGCTTAGACGAAATACAAAAAAAAAAAAATTAAAGATAAATATAAAGAAGATAAGATGATAAATGAATTTTATCACCTATTTAAATACTATATCTATACTACTATAGATTTGATATCCAACTTTCAGTTTCTCAAAAATGTCATTACGATTGCATCAAACACAAATTAAAATGAGTAAATAGGCAAATTTCAAATTTATAATTTCTGTACACTAATCCACGTTTCCTTAAAACTGTTTTATCCCCATCTCACACAACTGCTCCTTTTTATGATATGCTATAATTATAAATGCATAATATTCTGTTAAGTCAGTTACTTAGTTATGAAAGTTAGTTAATAGTTTTTAGTTAGTTAAATAAGCTTGAGGTAGTTATCAGAGGGTTAGAAGTGTGTACTATATATATATATATATATATATATATATATATATATATATATATATATATATATATATAAATTCATCTCATAGAATTAGTAATTAAAATCATTACTTTTCCTAGATTCCATTCTTTACTCATAATATGATATCAGTTGTTATAATGATTTCCCTGTAATTTTCTTCTTTGTCTTCCTTCAATTGATTCAATCTTTGAGCTTTTTTTATTGTTTCTTTTACTCATGGCTAATCATTCAGATGATACCTTCAATCCCTTCTTTCTCCATCCTTCAAATCATCCTAGGCTGGTTCATGTTTCTCAGCCATTATCAGGAGAAAAATATGGTTCTTGGTAGAGGGTGATGAAAATGACACTCAATGCCAAGAATAAATATGGCTTCGTGGATGGTTCCATCCTTCAACCAATTGATGATTTGCGTCTGATTTATTCTTGGCAGCACAATAATGATATCATTTGTTCATGGATCTTGAACTCACTCACCAAGGAGATAGTTGCTAGTGTTATTTACTGCAGCAATGCTACTGAACTCTCGGGTGATCTCAGATATCGTTTCTAACAAAGGAATGGTCCTCGTATATTTCAGATTAAGAAAGAACTCGTACCATTCAAGGCTCTCTCATAGTGAATCAATTTTACACCAAACTCAAAACTCTTTGGGAGGAATTTGGTGAATATAGTGTTACCCAAGTGGCTTCAGTACTCAAGAAGGGGGGTGAATTGAGTAATTAAGGATTTTTCGCAAAAGCTTTAAACAAATAAACTATACTGAATTTAATTATTAAAAGTCGTGAATAAGATAAAGATAAGAAGAACAATTAATAATTAAATTGCAAGAATAAATAAAGTACATAAAGATAAAAGATTAAGGGTAGAAAAGCAGACACGATATTTATCCTGATTCGACCACCAACCACTTGTGGCCTACGTCCAGTCCCCGAAACACAGTTCGAGATTTTTCACTATTCAATACAAGCTTAAAAACAGGTGCTTGCAACCTTTACACAACAGGGATACCTCGCCCTATTTACTAGAGGGATACCTCACCTTCTTTACAACAAGGGATACCTCACCTTTTTACTAGAGGGATACCTCACCCTCACAAATTCACTAAGGGATACCTCACCCTTTTACAGAAGCAGAGAATAGATGAAAAATAAACTCTCACTTAGAGCAGATATTACAAATTGAAGTACTAATAAGCTCTCTAAAGGATACCTCAAGGTTTTGGCAAAAAGAGCACAGAAAATATAAAAGAATCACGTTTTAACACAAGCAAATAATTCAAAATGGTTGGGGGTTTTTCAGAAGAGACCCAAGGTCTCTATTTATAGAGCAATGAGAGAAAATAGCCGTTGGAGCAATTAAAACCATGTAATTATTGAAATTATGGCCGTTCTTTGCCATTTTCGAAAGCTTCGTGAAATCCATTACGAATACGGATTCGAATGCCTTATGAGGTATTCGAATACCTCTTGCTGCAAACACTTTTAAAAACCGATCGTAGTGGGTTATTCGAATACCGCTTAAGGGTATTCGAATACCTTAGTTAAAGAGGTATATTATGAAATCAGGTTATTCGAATACTTTAGAGGGGTATTCGAATACCACTTTGAAAAACAAAAAACGTATGAATTTGAAAACCATTCTATTCGAATACCTAACAGGGTATTCGAATACCTTTGCTATAAAAACAGTTTTAAATGCTTTCAAATGTCCAGAAAATGATTGTTTAAGTTTGGAAAAATAATTTTGAAAACATTTCTTTGCAACGCCAAATAATGAGATATCCAAAAGGCTCTTTACAAAGATCCTAAGTCCTAAAGCTATTCTTTGAAGATCTTGGACTTGGTCTTCTCATCATCTTCACGTTTGTCTTCACGTTTGTTATCATCAAAACTATTGTTCATGATAGCTAACCAATTACATTCTCCCCCTTTTTGATGATGACAAACTAGCATTTGAGAAAAGCATTAATTCATATAAATTGGAATTCACAAAGTTAGTATGAGAAACTTACTCCCCCTCTTTTTCGTAAGAGGTGATTTATATCAGAGATGTGCACAGCAGCTCCTCCTTACTTTTGGAATCCAATTTTCATTTAGATCTTACCGAACTTTTTACTTTCTCCTCTTGACTTTTCTTAATCAACTGCCTCAAATCCAATTTTCATTTAGATCTTACCGAACTTTTTACTTTCTCCTCTTGACTTTTCTTAATCAACTGCCTCAAATTTTTCTCCCCATTTTGTCATGATCAAAAAGATGGGGCAAGTATTTTTCTCCCCCTTTTATCATATCAAAGCAATATAAATTAACATATACATGTCCTCAAGTTGAATGAATTTTGTCCATTTAAATTTGTGCTGAGGTAGTGTTCTCCCTACAACAAAATTCAGAGTGCTTTCATTGGTATCCATTAATGTTGGATCCATAGGGGTTAGTCAAACTCATAAGCCAATAAGCATTTAAAACAATGAGGCAAAAGCAGCAAATGATTCTAAAAAAAATATATATATCGATTAATTTGGCCAAGTAACCACTTGTTTGATATCATTTGTTATTACTTGTTATTACTTGTTATTACGTTCATACCACTTTGTTTGATACCACTTGTTGTCAAAGTGTAAAGCATTTACCACTTGTTATCAATTTCTTATAAATCTGCCATATATCAATAAAAAGCATAGATATTAAATATTTCATATACCACTTATTGCACTTGTATATTTATTAAAATAGTAGCCAATTACATTGAGCATTTACCTTACAAAGAATTTAAATATACAGCATATTCTAGAAAAAAAGGAGGTGAAAGAGCAAGCAAAAATATGAACATCATGTAATTTCTATTTAAGGTACAAAACATAGTTTCAAGAACTAAGATGTATTTTGTCTAAAGCATGTTATTCATAGTTGGAATATATTTTCATTGCATATGTATAAGAAAAGGAGCAGAAACGAAACAGAGAACACGTCGTAAAACTTGCTTTCAAATTTATGTGGTATTCGAATACCTTTTCTTTGTATTCGAATACCAATCACATTTTATAAACTCCAGAAGAGCACGTATTCGAATGCCTTGGAAGGTATTCGAATACTCCAGAGGCATGTGAGAAATACTGATGTGATAGTTATCTGGTTATTCGAATAGCTATATAGTTATTCGAATACTCTAGCTTTATAAAGACATAAAAATTGATGTACTGTTGTATGGTATTCGAATACCATGGGAGGGTATTCGAATAGACCTATCAGAAAAACATGGATTTTCACGTACAGATGCAATGGTATTCGAATACCACAGAGAGGTATTCGAATAACTTAAACATAAAAACACATATTTTACATCCAGAAAGGTATATTTGAGATATAAAACCTTACCTTTTGATGGAAACACTTAAACAAAATGTAAGTCTAAGCCTCATAGAAATAAGAAGGAGAGCTTGGAATTATTTCTAGTCTTGTGCTTGCAGCAACCACTTTCAAAATGCCAAAGTCAGCTCTTGGCTTTCAAGCACACCTGTAACTCAATTCAATTTTTGGCTTTTGGTACCCAAATTTTCTTGGGTCCTTGAATGTCAGTTTTGGGTATAATACCCTTGGGAACCCATACCATTTTAGTTTCAATTTTTGTATTAATATTTTTCTTTGCATTGCATGTTGATGCACTATGACCCTTCTTCCCACAATAGAAACATTTAATAAATGGGCTACATGAAATGCTAGAATTAACAAAGAAATTTTTATACAATTTTTGTTGGTTTTTCGAGTTATATCCTATCCCGACTTTTTCAAAAACAACTCTTTGTTTTCCTAATATGATATTTAAATTATCTCTACCGAGAGTGAATTTAGAAAGAGTGTTCTTTAAATCTTCAATTTCTTTTTCAAGCATATGACATGAAGAACAGGATGAAGAAGTAGAAGCATGTGAAGAATGAGATGTGCATGCATCAATTAATCCTAATGTCTCATTTTCAATTTTTAATTCTTCAATTTCTTTATTCAAAATTAGAATTTGATTTTCCAAAGAAGAAATAGTTTTCTTAGATGAAGAAATTAATTTTGTGAGCCTTATTGATTCGTCATGCAATTCTTCGAAAGCATCTTGTAATTCATCATAAAAAGGAGATACGTCAGAATTTACCTCGTTGTCGCTTTCTTCTTCTTCTTCTCCTCCTTTGGCCATAAAACATAGATGGGCTTCCTCACTATCTGAGCTATCAGTGGAGTCCATATCATTGTCATCCCATGCTATGTAGACTCTTCTTTCTTTGGAGGGGTTCTTTTCAACTTTCTTTGGGGGAAAAGGTGATCTTCTTTGAGTTCTCTTTTCTTTAGGAACTTACCAAATTTTCTTACCAAGATTAGATTTTGTTCATTTAGCTCAATGTTGTCCACGTCATCTCCATTGTCTTCTTCTTCATTATTGATAGTGGAGGTGGTGGCTTTAAGCGCTATCCCCTTTTTCTTTTTATCGTTTTCCTCACTTTGGTCAAGCCTGTTGAGTTCTAATTCGTGCTCGTGAAGTTTTCCAAAAAGAGTTGCTAATGACATAGTTGTCAAGTCCCTTGATTCTGAAATTGCTGTTACTTTTGGTTGCCAAATCCTGCTAAGACATCTCAACACTTTGTTAATCAAATCTTCGTTAGTAAAATTCTTTCCTAATGATGCAAGATGATTAACAATGTGGGTGAACCTCTTTTGTATTTCTTGAATGCTTTCTCCTTAGTTCATTGTAAATAATTCGTATTCACGAGTTAGAGAATTGATTCTCGACCTCTTAACTTCACTAGTACCCTCACGGGTAACTTGTAAAGTGTCCCACATTTCTTTAGCAGTTTTGCAATTTGAAATTATAAAAAATTCATCATGCCCCAAAGCTGAGATAATGATGTTTTTGGCTACTAAGTTATTTTGAACTTTTCTTTTATCATCTTTAGACCAATCACTTCTAGGTGTCTCGGTTTTTACACCATTGACAACGCGTGTATGTATAAATGCGCCATTTTCGACAGCATCCCACACATCTAGATCAATAGCCTCGATAAAGATTTTCATTCTTTCCTTCCAATATGCATAACCATCCCCATTGAAAAAGGGTGGTCGATTTATGGAAGTTGCTTCGATAAAACATTTGATGAAGCCATGTACTCTTGAAGCGGCTAAGCTCTTTATACAAGAGTCTAGCTCGATACCACTTGTTATCCCAAGTGGCTTCAAGATCTTCAAGAGGGTGAATTGAGTAATTAAGGATTTTTCGCAAAAGCTTTAAACAAATAAACTATACTGAATTTAATTATTAAAAGTCGTGAATAAGATGAAGATAAGAAGAACAATTAATAATTAAATTACAAGAATAAATAAAGTGCATAAAGATAAAAGATTAAGGGTAGAAAAGCAGGCACGATATTTATCCTGATTCGACCACCAACCACTTGTGGCCTACGTCCAGTCCCCGAAACACAGTTCGAGATTTTTTACTATTCAATACAAGCTTAAAAATAGGTGCTTGCAACCTTTACACAACAGGGATACCTCACCCTATTTACTAGAGAGATACCTCACCTTCTTTACAACAAGGGATACTTCACCCTTTTACTAGAGGGATACCTCACCCTCACAAATTCACTAAGGGATACCTCACCCTTTTACAAAAGCAGAGAATAGATGAAAAATAAACTCTCACTTAGAGCAGATATTACAAATTGAAGTACTAATAAGCTCTCTAAAGGATACCTCAAGGTTTTGGCAAAAAGAGCACAGAAAATATGAAAGAATCACGTTTTAACATAAGCAAATAATTCAAAATGGTTGGGGGTTTTTCAGAAGAGACCCAAGGTCTCTATTTATAGAGCAATGAGAGAAAATAGCCGTTGGAGCAATTAAAACCATGTAATTATTGAAATTATGACCGTTGCTGCCATTTTCGAAAGCTTCGTGAAATCTAATTCTGGAATACAGTATTCGAATGCCTTATGAGGTATTCGAATACCTCTTGCCAAAGCACTTTTAAAAAAACCGATCAAAGCTGGGTTATTCGAATACCAGTTAAGGGTATTCGAATACCTTAGTTAAAGAGGTATATTATGAAATCAGGTTATTCGAATACTTTAGAGGGGTATTCGAATACCACTTTGAAAAACAAAAAACGTATGAATTTGAAAACCATTCTATTCGAATACCTAACAGGGTATTCGAATATCTCTGCTATAAAAGCAGTTTTAAATGCTTTCAAATGTCCAGAAAATGATTGTTTAAGTTTGGAAAAACAATTTTAAAAATATTTCTTTGCAACGCCAAATAATGAGATATCCAAATGGCTCTTTACAAAGATCCTAAGTCCTAAAGCTATTCTTTGAAGATCTTGGACTTGGTCTTCTCATCATCTTCATGTTTGTCTTCACGTTTGTTATCATCAAAACTATTGTTCATGATAGCTAGCCAATTACATATAGGCCAATGAACACATGCACATATGGTGGTGTTCGTCCTTTTATAGAGCATCATCATATGGACTATGTGATGATTTTTTTTAGGGCTGCATATCCCGATTCGATGGCTCGAGAACCCAACATGACCCGACCTGATTTAAAATGTCCGAGTTGGTTTGAGTAATCGAGTCACTTCAGGTTGAACTCGATCAACCCGTCCTTTTATTGATTTGGGTGACGGGTTCAGTAAACCAACTCGATGACCAGACCCGATAACCCGAATAAAAACGACGTCATTTTGTGCAACCCCTTAACTATCACCTTCGTTTCTGTAGCCTCTCTCGTTCTCAATTTCTCAATTTCTCTCCTTCCACTTTCCTTTCTCATTCCCAAATCCCTCCCCTGCCTTCCCTTAACCCTAAGTGTCAAGCTCTTCTTTCTCTTCATTTCTGATTTCCCAATTCCTTCCACGTTCCTGAACCCTAGCACCCATCCTTGCCGGTTGCCACCTTTGTTTGTCCTCCCCAATCCCCACTATGACGCTGATAGGTGATATCTGACTAGCCACCATAAGATTCAGCAAGGTGAGGCACATATTTGGTGGATGGGTGAGGTGAGGCGTATCTACGCCGTGCGACAGGAGATCTAACCTCATGTTGACCAGCCACTGTGCGTTCTTGCTCAACACTATGCGTAGATCTGACTAGCCACCTACTTTTGCTTCAACGCTGAGGTGGTGCGCTGCTGGTTCAGTGATGAGCGATTACGCAAGTGGAGCTACTAGCGGTTCAAATCAGTGAGGGAAAAAGGAAGATGACTTGGTGCGTTGGTGGGTCAAAGCCAACCCCTCTCAATTCCTTCACTAATCACACAATGCCGTTACTCAGCACGCAAAGAGGACACGAAGAAGGAGAATAGAAAGGACTCTATAAGAAATTAGAGTTGGTTTGATCAAGGGGTACCTTTGGTCAAGGCAGAGAGAAGAAAACGAGGGTTAGAATAGAGATAGATAGGGGACTTTGAGAAGAGTGTGAAGCTGCGAAATCTGAAATTGGAAAGGAAGAGAAGACGAAGCCCACAATTCATTCCTCAATTGTTCTTAAGCGTAGGGAGAATCAAGTTAACTCAATTTTCTATTTATTTCACTTTTTTCTCTTTAGTGTTTTCCCTCATATTTCCATGTTCATAGAATGGATTTAATGATTTAGTTGTAAACTGTGATTGAAATTATATAATAGGTTGGGAAATTTTTGGATAATCACATGTATTCTCTGATGCACATTACTTGTTTGATGAAAGTTCCTATGCGCTAATTCTGGCTTGTAGTGTGATTAAGTTTGTTCCCTGTTTAAATTAATCGATTGTTTTTTTTCCCTCTTGTGCAAACAGAATATGAGTGACTTGCCATTTCTTATTTGTTGTTTGTTTTGTTTTGCTTTTGAACTCATGAACATCTTGGTTTGGGGTTGCAGTGGTCTGATTTTCTACTGTTAAGGTTCTATTTTGCTTACTTATATTGGGATTTAAAGATTGGATTAAATCATTGATGGATTAATTCTGAAATGACTTGAGTGGTGGTATTTTCTTGGTTGATAGTGGAGGAGTCTCTTTGAACAACCCAACTACCCGGCCCAAACCAACCCAATTGTAGTCGGGTTGGTTCGATTCGGGTTACTAGGAAAAAAAATTTCCAACCTAACCCGACCTCAGCTAATTGATTTAGATTTTTATTTCCCCTAAACCTAACCCGTGTGCACCCTTAATTTTTTTCATGAGACTCAATGATTGTTTTGCTCAGATTAAGGGTCAAATTCTCCTAATGGATCTTATTCCTTCTATTACCAAAGTTTTTTCTCTGGTTGTGCAAGAAGAAAAACAGCAAGAACTTAGTGCAGTTGCTTCTAATTTTGCTGTTCAAATGACTTTTGTTGTTAAGAATGCTTACACAAAATAGAACTATGATCCACAAAGTAAACAAGGCAAGAAAGATCGTCCATTGTGCACTCATTGTGGTATTTTGGGGCATACCAAAGATAAATGCTATAAACTACATGCTTTTCCACTAAATTATGGAAAAGGAAAATTCAAGCAATTAACTTCTGCTTCTATAAACCATGTTTCAGACAATTTGGTTATTGATTCTTCAGCCAGTGGTTCAAGCAATAATCTTTCATCCTTGCAACTGACCACTCAGCAGTACCAACAATTGATTCATTTTTTGCAAAACCAGATCACTCAGGCTTCTCAGCCTATTGTGGATTCCAATGATACTAGTGCAACATGTATTGTCCTATCCGCTAGCACTGTTGCATTTCCTACAAAGTCTAATTCTTGGATCCTAGACTCAGGTGCCACTAGTTATATTTCAAGCAAATTGTCTCATTTTGTTTCTCACAAACCTTTACAAAATTATTTTGTAGTTTTACCTGATAAATCAAAAATCAAAATGTCTGTCATTAGTTCTGTTCAGTTGTCAAAAAGTCTAGTTCTACATAATGTGTTGTATATATCTTAGTTTGCATGTCAATTTGATTTTTGCCAGTACCTTATTAACTGATTCTTCCAATTCTATTGTTTTTTCTTCTGATTTTTTCACCATCCAGGCATCCAACTCATATCGGATGATTGGGAAGGGAGAATTAATTGGAGGACTTTACATGTTCACACTTGATGTCAAGAACTTACCGGATAGTGCTTCTTCTGCAGTTATTTCTATCTTACCTATTATAAACTGTAAACATGTTGCATCTTGTAATACTGTTATACCTAGTTCATAATTTCCTTCTTCTAAATCAATCCCTAATGTTTGTAATTTTTCAACTAAGATTTGACATGCAAGGTTAGGACATTTGTCTCTAACGATTTTACAATTGTTGAGAAATGAAATTTATTTTAGTCATTCTGGTCCTTCACTCATTCACTTGAATTTAATTGTGAAATCTATCCATTAGCCAAACTTAGGAGATTATCTTTTGTCTCACATAATCATTTGTCTTAATCTCCTTTTGACTTAATCCACTGTGATATCTAGGGATCTTACCATCACCCTATATATGATAGTAAGAAGTACTTTTTAACATTAGTTGATTATAGTACCAGATTTACCTGAACTTATTTGTTAAAACTCAAATCAGAAGCTATTGCTATCATGATTCAGTTTTTTAAGCTGGTCAAGACTCAATTCAGTTCAACAATTAAGCAATTTAGATCAGATAATGCAAATGAGCTAGCCCTTATTGAGTTTCAACAAGAACAAGGAACTTTTCATCAATTTTCATGTGTTGAGAGACCACAACAGAATTCAGTAGTGGAGAGGAAACATCAGCAGCTCCTCAACATTGCTAGATCATTTTTGTTTCAATCAAAGGTACCTATCAGCTTCTGAGGTGAGTGCCTAGCTACTGCCACATTTATCATAAACAGACTACCTTCCTTTATCTTACAAAATAAATCTCATTTTCAGTTATTATTCCACAAAATCCCATATTATTCCTTATTAAAAGTCTTTGGTTGCCTTTGTTTTACTTCAACTCTTCTGTCAAGCAAAACAAAATTTACTCATAGAGCAATTCCTGCTGTGTTTGTTGGTTATCCAGTAGGTTATAAAGATTACAAACTATATGACCTACAAAAACACACTTTTTTTTTTAATTTCTAGAGATGTAACCTTCCGCGAGTTAACCTTTCCTTTTACCACTATTTCTCCTTCTGTTAATACTATGGATTTCTTTTTCGATCTTGTAATTCCCAAGCTTGTCTCTGAATTTTCTAGTACAACACATAATAGTCAGTCTCATCCTAATAATTATGTTATAATAGTTGATAACAGTATGGTCCCTGTTGTTAGTTCATTTTCCATTCCTATGATTCATTCAAGAAGATCATCTAGACACACTAGACCACTAGCTTATTTGCAGGATTATGCCTGTCAAATTTCCAATACCTATCTTATTTCTAATCACATGTCTCTTCATAGATTGTCAGCTTCATACAGATCATTTGTTTGTCAAGTTTCATCCATTTATGAACCATAATTCTATCATTAAGCTGAATACCTACTTAAATGGCAACAAGCTATGGCAGCTGAACTACAAGCTATGGAAACAAATAATACATGGAATGTGGTTACTTTACCCCCTGGAAAGCATACTATTAGCTACAAGTGAATTTACAAGGTCAAGTATAAAGCATATGACTCTCTAGATAGATACAAAGCAAGGTTAGTAGCCAAAGGCTACACACAGGAACCTGGTGTGGACTTTCTAGACACTTTCTCACCTGTAGCAAAATTGACGACTGTTAGAATTTTACTTACTATTGTTGCTGTTCAAAAATGGAATATACTATAACTAGATGTCAATAATGTCTTTCTTAATGGGGATTTATTTGAGGAAATGTATATAGAACTTCTACAGGACTATCCTAGTCAAGGTAAGGGTCTTGTGTGCAAGTTAAATAAGTTCATTTATGGACTTTTTTAGGCTTCAAGACAATGGTTCTAGAAATTTTCTTCTACTTTAATTAGTGCTAGTTTCACTCAGTCAAAGAGTGATTATTCACTATTTTTACTTGGAACTGGTACAAATGTAGTTTTCCTAATGATCTATGTAGACGACATAATTCTTGCTGGTCCTAATAAACACATGATCACTAAGGTTCAGCAAAAACCACAGGGTCTATTCAAATTGAAGGTGTTGGGGCAGCTTAAGTATTTTCTTGGTTTGGAGCTAGCACATTCTTCGAAGGGCATAACATTGTCACAAAGAAAGTATGCATTAAATTTGTTAGAAGACATTGGATTTCTGGACTATAAACCAACTGTTTTACCAATGGATCCTAATGTTAAAATCAATGCATCTGATGGTGATCCACTACTAGATGGTGCTCAGTATAGAAGATTAATAGGCAAATTGATGTACCTAACAATTTCTAATCCTGATATTAGTTTTGCTGTTAATAAATTGAGCCAATACATGTCTCAACCAAGGTCCTATCATCTACAAGTTATGTAACACCCTCTCTCAGGTATTACATTTAAAACTAAAACTTGTAAAACTTACCCAAGTTGTAAAAGATTTATTACTATATTGTACGATTTTCAAAATTTATTTTTTTGTGGATAACTTAACTTAACAAAATAAAAAAAACACAAATTAAAATAACTTAATAATATACATCATGTACATCAGACTTTAGTATTTCAAAACATATATACAAACTTTTCTTAACTGAAACATAAACTAGTCTACCATAACACGCCTAGGGAGAAGAGTCCTCCTCCGAGTCTTCCTCCAACTCCTCTAACGATAACAACCACAAATGATTCACAGTCCTATGAACAGGTGTCCGAGCATAAGACACCACTGAATCCTCTCTAGGGGTATAAAAATGATCACCCCATAAGTCTCTCACAGACATGTACAACTCTAAATGTACAAAAGCAGTAAATGAAAAAGTAGTAACCCTATGGTAGTACAAACTTCCCGATAGGGTTACATCCCCGATATACCTAATACGCTCCGTGTTTAGATTGACACGCCAGGCGTTCCTGCCCCCATGGAACCTCACACTGACGTAACTGAGAAAACCTGGTCTCGACGCTATTATTAATCCTCAGAAGAATCAATATGCAAACAGAATGGACAAAATGGAAGCGATTCTTCCTCATCTTCCCCACCGTCTTTACCAAACATAAACATCAAACAAAGCAACACAATAAAGATGTGAGATCCCCTACATCAATACCAACATAGCAGTACAGAAATAAAAATAACAGTAATGTCATACAAATACAGAGATAACAAGTGTATACATTGTATTAACTAACAAATAGTTAACAGATATATACCATAACAATAAATCAATTGATTATGCACATGCACAATGAACAAATTCCTACTCTATGGAACTAAACACAAATTTCAGAGAGAATGATCAAGGAGATATGTCTGTATATTGTTAACCTCAACAAAGTGCTATCACAAATACAACGTCCACATTATGTCTTATACAATACAATCTTTACAAGATCAGGAATAAAATAGTGCCTGGTCGATATCGTCGATGCAGTGCTCAGTCACCACAGCCCAGTGGAGCTACCAACTGTCCACTTGTGGGATACCCGCGCCTCGACGCCTCTAAGATCAACAAGTGACTCACATTACACAATTCGCACTCGCACTTAGGTGTAATTCAACTCATAGACATACAGCCTTAACAAACATAGTCTTTACGACTTTCAATGCATGAATAATGATTCATTACACAGATAAAATGTCAAAGATATGGTTTTCACACCAACAAACACTTATTGGCCAAAAACCATATATTGACATATCCGGGTCCAATACGTTGACTCGACAGTAAACTGTTGTTCCTCTTAGTCTCGTAGCGCTTTTATCGCATTTTCACAATCGCGTAACATTTTTGTTACATTTTCAAATCGCATAAATAGTTTTCAACGTATTCGCAATCGCGTAAAATTTTTTAAAAGTTTTCAAAATTACGTAGCTCAAAAATCATTATTTTTAAAATGTGTAAGGTTTTAATACCATTTTCAATCGTGTAAATATTTTTCTAACTTTCTGCACTTAATTTTGAAACTTTTCAAGTTTACTATAGAATTTAACCTTATTTCTAATATTTTCTTATTAAAACTCCTTTAGAAAAATAATTTCTAACATTATTTCCCAAAATCTACATTATATTAATTTAATAAAATCTTTTTCTTTTATTTTACTAAAAATCCACTTAAATGAAATACCTTGAGTTTCCAATTTACTTCCTAACTTTATTTTACACATTATTACCGAAAATTGCTCGTTGAGTAATAACTAAATTTTTGTTTATTTCCTTTTTCCATTTACCTTCACTAAAACACTCTTAAATGAACAACTCAAAATTCCATATCATCTTTTAAAATCATTTCCTTTCTTATGATAAAAAACCAATTCCTTTTTAATAATAAAATTTTGTTCACTTCCTTCTTTAATTTGTAAAACCCGAATTCTTGTTTATGTTACAAAATCAATTAAGTCCACCATTCATAACATGATTTTTGCCTTGGTTACCCTAAATTTTGCTTAATGGCTGTGAGCCATATTGGCATTTGGAGCAAAAAATTTTCATCTTTCTCACATGATTTAAATCATACAACATATCACAATCATCATAATTCTATTCTAGCAAGTTCATGCATAATATTAAAGTAATAAAAACATATAAAGGAAATAAAAATAAAGAAATAAACTTATACAAACAAGTGAATAAATCCTTATTGATTTTTCACTAACAAATTTCATTTCCTCACCACCATGAGTGGTTGATGAGGTTAATCTCCCACTTACCTTGGATGATGCTCCTTTAGTACCTTGTATGCCTCATTTAGAGTTATTTTTCACCACCACCAAGTTGCTCTTGAAACAAAATAAGCACACAAGTATTAACATCTAAGATTTGATTAGGATGATCATAGATCAAAGTTATGGTCTTACAACTTGAAATAGGAAAGAAAAATGAAGATTACCAAACTTTACCTTAAGAGCTTCAAATATTAAGCTTTAAGAAAGTGATAGAAAATGGATGACCTGGGCTATGGTTTCAACACAAAAGTATCTTAGAATTGTATATAGATTAAAGAATTGAGGTTAGTTGAAATTATAAAAGATTGGGAGTGGGTTCTATGGTGCTTGGCCGTGGGCTTCTATGGAGAGAAAGTGAGAGAGTTTTTGTGTTAGCTTTGATAGAAAGATGAAGATAGAAATGATTAAGTGATGAACCAAGTCCTAGGACCTTCTCCTACACTCTTGGTCGTGGAAGTCCCTTGAGTGAGTCACCAAAATTTGTGAGTCATGTAGTGAGTCACATGGCTAGTCACCTAGTGAGTCATGGCTACCATTGTTGACTTGTTCCTAATAGGTTTGCCTTGGTGAGTCATAAGGTTAGTCATTAGGTGAGTCACAAAAGAATGCTTTAGAAAAGATGACTAACCTAAGACTAGTGTCATCCAACATAATTTTTTACTGGGAGCTATTATAAATGGACAAAAGCTACTGCGTATTAACCAGTGGTTATTGTCTAATGAACAATAGAACGCACTTAGATTGTATTTATCAGATAAAATCTTAAAAAAATTAAAATTTTGTAAACTATTTCCATATTCGGGTTTAGTAAGCTCCCCCGATCCTGTATTAGCAGTCCAAATTTTTTCGACACAAAAAATTTTTATTTTTCTGGCCCAACGTCAAACACATAGAGAGTTCAAAAATAATAACAAAAAAATCAAAATAAATTAAACAACTTACAAAATAATTAAAACTGTATATTACTGAAAAATGAGAAAATTCGGGGCATTACAACTCTCTTTCTCTAAAAAGAATTTCGTCCTCGAAATTTATTACATCTTAGAACAAATGCGGATATTGCTCATTCATCTTGTCCTCTAATTCCCATGTTGCATCTCTTGTTACATCATTCTAGATTACTTTTACCAATGAAATCTTTTTTCCTCTGAGTTATTTCACCCTCTTATCCTCGATCTTAATAGGAAGTGTTTCATAGGTTAAATTCTTTTTCAATTGTACTGTATCTGGTTCTATGACATGAGTTGGATTAAGAACATATTTTCGCAATTGCGACACATGAAAGATATTATGAAGGTTAGATAAAAAAGGTGGTAAAACTATTTGGTAAGCTACCGACCTATCTGACGAAGAATTTGATTTGGTCCGATGAATTTGGGAGTGAGTTTTCTGGATTTAATAACCCGTCTGACCCCAGTCGTGGGTGTAACTCTCAAAAACACATGTTCTCCTTCCTCAAACTCAAGAGGTTTCCTTCGCTTATCAGCATAGCTTTTCTGTCGACTTTGAGTTGTCCACATCCTTTCCTGAATCATCTTAACTTTTTTCATCGTTTGTTACACAAGTTCAGGTCCTAATGCAAAAATTTCCCCATCTTGGTACCAATACAAGCGTGTTCTACATCGTCGTCCATACAAAGCTTCTTAGGGTGCCATCTCTATGCTTGAGTGAAAACTATTGTTGTAAGTGAATTCTATCAAAGGTAATAATTCATCCCATCCTCCAGTTTGTTCCAAAACACAAGCCCTTAACAGATCTTCCAATGACTGAATCATCCTCTCAGATTATCCATTGGTTTATGGATGATAAGCAGAACTTAGACGAAGTTTTATCCCCATCGCTTCTTGTAGACTTTGCCAAAACCTTGAAGTAAACATTAGGTCTCTATCTGATATAATACTATAGGGTACACCGTGAAGTCTAACAATTTCACCAATATACACCTGAGTTTATCTTTCTATTGAATATTTCATGTTAATTGGCAAGAAGTGTGCAGACTTCGTAAGCCGATCAATAATCACCCAAATAGAATCATAACCATTCCTAGTCTTTGGCAGTCCAACCACAAAGTCTATTGCAATACTATCCTATTTCCATTCTGGAGTAGTCAAGGGTTGTAACATTCCTGATGGTTTTTGATGTTCTACTTTAACTTTCTGATAGACTAAACAAGATGCCACATACTTAGTAATGTCTCTCTTCATCCCTTGCCACTAATACAACTGCTTTAGATCTTGGTACATCTTGGTCGTTCCAAGGTGCATACTCAACTTGCTCTTATGGGCTTCCTCAATAATCAATCTCCTAAGCTCTGGGTCACTAGGTATACAAATTCGATTTCCAAACCTTAGGATTCCATTTGGTCCTTCCTTAAATAGTGACACAACGCCTTGCTCTACTTGTTCCTTCTCGTTCTATAAATATTGGTCACTACTTTGCTTCTCTCGAATTTTTTCTATCAAATCACTTAAAATAGTAATCATATTTAAACAGATTTTTCCCAGTGTCAATTCCACTGACAACCGCATATCTCTGAATCGCTCTATCGATTCATTTTCCTTAATCATCAAAGCAGAGACATTAAGCATCTTCCTACTCAAGGCATCTGCTACAACATTTGCCTTCCCAGGGTGATATTGAAGTTAAAAATCATAGTCTTTCAAAAACTCTAACCATCGCCTTTACCTCATGTTTAACTCGTTTTGGTCAAACAAATGTTTCAAACTCTTGTGATTACTAAAAACATTGAATGTTGTCCCATATAGAAAATGTCTCCATATCTTCAATGCAAATACCACGATAGCTAATTCTAAGTTATGCGTCGGATAATTCTTTTCATGTACTTTTAACTACCTTGAAGCATGCGCTACTACTTTTCTATTCTACATAAGTACATATCCTAAACCCTGGTATGAAGCATCGTAATACACCTTGAAAGGTTCGTTGGAATCAGATAAAATCAGCACTGGCGAAGTATTCAACCTTATCTTCAACTCTTGGAAACTTTTCTCACATGCATCAGTCCATGTAAAAAGTTGATTCTTCCGCGTAAGCTAGGTGAGAGGTCATGCTATCTTGGAAAAACCTTCGATAAATCTTCGATAGTAACTAGCTAATCCCACAAAACTGCGGATCTCCGTTACGGTTCTCAGCTTTTCCCATTATAGAACTGTCTCAACTTTCGACAGATCCACCACAATTCCTTCCTTAGAAATTACGTGCCCCAAAAATTGAACTTATTCTAACCAGAACTCACACTTAGATAGCTTGGCATACATCGTCTTCTCCTTCAGAATCTGAAGAACCACACTGAGATGTTCAGCATGTTCCTCCTGACTTCAAGAATAGATCAAAATATCGTTGTGAACACCCAATTTTGACCGGACTAAAAAAAACTAAAAAATAAATAAAAAATATAATAATAATGAAATAAAAAAAATAAAAAGAATAAAAGTTAGCTAAGTAATTTGTGGTCCATTTTTCTTAGCCTTTTTCTTAGCCCAAACCCATAAGCCCATTTAAAAAAAAAAAAAACGAAAAACAAAGAAAAAAAACTAAAACTAAAAAAAACTAAAAAAAAAACTAGAAAATAAAAACTAAAATAAAAAAAAAAGAAAAAGAAAGAAAAAAAGAAAAAAAACTGTTGCACCCATATTGCCTCTCACATTTTCACTCTGCACACACGCATATCTTCTCGGCAATTTCACTCACTGAGGACTCACCTACTATCACTGCACTGCTGCACCCATTTCTGCACGCTTCTTTTCTTTCATTCCCACACACTCACGCAAGCAACAAGGGCATATTACAGGGGAGAAGATCACAGGAGGGGGGGACTTCTTTCTTTTCCTCTTCATTCTCATTTCACCATAACCATCCTTCACCATCTCCCAATATCAACATCAAGCAAACTAGGAATCACCACTCCAGGAAACCCCATACAGCCAGGACCATGAAGCACCCAACGTCGACCTTCACTCACGATCTTCCTCCATCTTCAACCCTTCAAGCTCCATAACCAACCTCCACCATTCACTTCCATCTTCACACAAGACAAGAAGACCCTACCCACCTTTATTTCCATCTTCAACCTTTAAACTTTACTCACCACCCTCAACCTCCTCCACGTGAAGACCATAACGACCACCGTGCAATGTCACCTCTCACCATAACCATCATCTTCCATCTACATCTTCACCTTCAAACCACCACCATCCCAAACAACCACAACAACTCACACCACCTCACTCTCCTCACGTCACGTCAACCACCCCACACCTTGGTTCATTTCATCAACCTCATAACACCACCCAAACCGAGTCAACTCACCACCTTTCACCCCTTCACCTTCACCTTTCTACCTTCAAGCTCCATCAACTCACCTCTACGTAACTCACCCCTCACACAACCCGTGCACGTAACCTTCCACCCAGCTACCATAATAGCCTCCACCACCGTCCCAACACCTACAACTACGGGCCACCGCAGACCACCACCAAACAGCCACCATCACTCCACCACGAACCTCCACCCTCTACCCGGAACTCGTACCACCAGCAGTCGTGCCACTACCGTGAGCAGATCCGGATCTGTTGCGCTTATATCCCTGCAACTCATATATGTGCACTCAGTGATTTAGCAGCCACCGTACTGCACTCCTTCTCGTCTCTCCACGCGACCAAGGCAGCACCACGGCTGGCCGTACCTGAGCCACCAGCTTCACCACCCGTGACTGTCGTTCTCCACCGAACCTGAGCCGTCGCCAGCTCCGCCCATACCAGATCTGATCCCAGCCGTTCGAGACTGCCAGGCCTGACTCCACGCTAGCTCTACCAGCCGCTCCACCGGACCGCTCCAGCTGCTTCAGCCGCGTGCCTCCCCGTCGTCGAGTCATACTCAGCACCATCTAACCAAAACTTCCTCAAGCTCTACCACACTCCAACCTCCATAGCCTTCCTCATAGCAGCACCGTAAAACTCCATCCTCCATGCATCACCACGTCCAACCTCCAATACCATGACCAAGCTGCACCAAACTCCTGCCACCATCAATGCACCAAGCTGCACGACCCGGCACCGCAGACCACCACCTACGCCACAGTTAAGCCCTCCCTTGCCGCTGCCAGTGAGGTGCGCGGTCCCAGTTCTCTTCATCATGGTTTTGCTTCCCTTTTGCTTCTTTCTTCTTTTTGATTTGTTTTCTTACGTTGTTTTCTAGCCACTGTGAGTTACTAAGTTAGGGTCATTTCCTTTTTCTTCTTTATTTTATTTTTTAGGTTGCTGAAGTTAAAAAAGAAATAAGTTAAAATAAAATTAGAAGAAGTAACAAAGAATTTGGGCTGCAGCTTGGTAGCCAGCCCACCTTACGTGGGTTTGGTGTTTTGTCAGGAAATAAGATGATAATAACAAATAAAAAGGGATTTGTGCTTTGGTTTTTTTTTTTTAATGAAAAAAGGTGCAAATAATCATAAATAATAAATGTGGGTGTTCTGATTTTGGTTTTTCTGTTTAGTAGAATTTATTTTACTTGATAGTGTATTTTTATGTTATGCTTTTGTGAATAAATAAGAAGTTAAAAATAAAAAAATGAAGGAAAGTAAAAAAATAAAAAAATTGAAAAAAACCAAAAATTGTCATAAAAGTAAAAATAATGTTGTTTTGAGTTATCTGATTTTTGATACTTATATTTCATCTTGTTTTTTTTAGTTATTCATTTGGATCATGGAAAATTTATGTTTGTCTTTATACCTTTTTTTTAAAAAAAAAATTAAAAATAAAAGATAAAAAAAATTAAAAATAAAAATTTAATCAATGCAATGACAAACGATGATGATTGAATAGCAGATGCTATCTTCAATGTCGTTTGGATCATAAGGGTTTATTGAGTAGCCTTGTGCTAACTTGAACCCTGTGCAAGAGACTTTGCTTTTAATAAAATCTTTTCTTTAATTAAAAATTAACTAACTCACATTTATTTTATACAGAACTACATGACTTTGAGTTCCTCATTGCACTTGAGGGTACGTAGGAGCATGATTTGTATTCTGTCAAGTCAAAAATTTAATTTTTCACAATTTGGTTATTTCTTTTCTTTTTCCTAAAAAAATAAAAATAAAAAAGTAAAAATAATAAAATAAAATAATTACAAAGTCTTTTTAATATGGGTAAGATAAATAAATTTGATATTATTAAGTTTTTGCACAATTGATTTAAAGTACCGTCTCACGACGGGTGTGATGGGGGTGCAGTGGGATTAAGTTTCCACCCTTCCCTATCCATAACCGACTCCCGAATCCGATTTGGTTCCAAAGACCATTTTCTAAAAAGGTTTTCCAATTTTTCCTAAATTTAAATAAAATTGGTGGCGACTCCATTTTTTTTATCATTTTTAAAATCACGCGAGTTTGCTATTTTGCCGCGATCCCGGTCGCGACAATCGTTAATAAAGACAACGACAAATCTATCTATATAATGATGAAAGATCCTATTCATGTAATCCATGAATACAACAGGATCATTTGTCACTTCGAACGGCATCACAAGGTACTCATAATGCCCATAGCGCATTCGAAAAGTTATCTTGGGTACATCCTCTACTTTCACACGAATTTGATGATAACCAGATCGTAGATCAATCTTGGAAAACACAACAGCTCCTTTCAATTAATCCATCAAGTCATCTATCCTTAGAAGTTGATACTTATTCTTGATCGTGACCTTATTCAACTGACGATAATCCACACAAAAATGAGAAGTTCCATTATTCTTCTTAACCAATAGCATTGGCACTCCCCATGGTGATGCACTTGGTCTTATAAACTGCTTCTCCAATAGTTCCACCAACTGTTTTTTGAAATTAGCTAACTCTAATGGTGACATCCGATATGGTGCCATTGATATAGGAGCCGATCCTGGCACAAGATCAATAGAAAATTCTATTTCTCTTTCAGGTGATAGTACAAGTATATCATCTAGAAAAATCTCGGGAAACTCATTGACTACAAGATTAGCATTCACATTTTCCTTCTTCTTGACCTCCAAAGAAGATAACAACATGTATCATTGAGCTCATTCCCTCAATAAAACTTCAACTTGGTTCGTCATTAAAAATCCAGAATTCTCAATCTCGGGAAAAACTAAGGTCTTATTGGAACAGTCTAATAGGATATGGTTAGAAGATAATCAATCTATTCCGAAGATTATGTTTATTTGAGAAAGAGGTAAACAAATCAAATTAACAGAAAAAATTCGATCTTTAATAGAAATAAGACAATTTAAGCAAACTTGTGTAGTAACAACAAGCTTAGTTGTAGGTATAGAAATAATCAAGTCAAAAGGCAATGAAGACATAAATAATCCTAATTGATCCACACAGTCATAGAAAATCAAAGAATGTGTTGCTTTCGAATCATACTGTATGATTAAAAGATTACCTTCTATGGCACATTCTCCCATAATTAGATCTTCAGATTGGGAGGCTTCTGCTTCACTCATTGTGTAAACTCGCCGTCCAGCATAAGGTCTTACAGCATGTACATTGCTCATTGAAGGCTCTGCCTTTGGTTTATTACAATCTTTTGAAATATGCCTTGGCTTTCTACATCTGAAATAGATAATCCCCTTGATCGTGCAATCATTCGTTAAGTGATCCTTTACACACTTGAAGCATTTTGACGAAGATACCACGGTATGACCAAATCTATTGCCACCTGAACTTCCTCCATATGATTTCTGTTAAGGTTGATTCCCCAACGGTTGCGAATAAGGCTTTTACTAAAAACAATTAGCATTGCTACTCTTTCCCCTTTGGAACCTAGATGGTCTAAAGTTATGATTCCTTGTGTCTCGTGATTGGTCAAACTCCTCAATCCTTCGACACTTATCAAGCAAGGATAGAAACTGATCAATTCCCAATGGTAGCATCGCTCGCTTCAAGTCGTGCCTCAACCCTTCTTCAAACTTACGACATTTTCACTCCTTGTCCGGCTGTAGTTGAAAATACCTTGAAAATTTGGATAAACTTTCAAATCTCGTGGCATACTCACTGACTGACATTCCTCCTTGTTTCAAACCAAGGAATTCAATTTCCTTAGCATGCCTCGTACTTGCTGGAAAGTACTTTTTAAAGACTTCCCATGTGATCGCCCTTCCTTCAACTTCCAACAGTTGTTGCATTCCAGCCCACTAATCCTCGCCATCACCAACAAACATAAAGGTAGCATAAGTTACCTTCCTCTCGTCGGTACACATCATTCCTCTAAATATCTTTTCTAACTCTTTGATCCAAAGATTGGCTTTCTCCAGATCAAATTCTCCTCTAAATTGTGGCGGATTATTACGACGAAACTCTGACAAATTTTGAGCTTCCGCAGTCACTTTTTGCTGTTGGGCAGCCCTTTAGTTCTGTTGTACTATACCATATTTCATCCTTTACATTGCTTCAGCAGCTGTGTTAGACTGTTTGTGTACCGCAAGTGCACGTATCATTTAAGTAATACAGATACAGAGTAAAAATTTGTTCCCACGTGGATGATTGGCTTCTAATACTAAGTATCAACTAATAACTTATCTAAATTCCATTCAAGAACACATAAAATAGGGGAAAGTGCAGTAAAACTAATCTAAAGACATAAAAGCAATAAATGAAAATAAAGATAATAGTTTAGAGATTTAAGGAATCCTTCTTCACTTCCTACTTCAACTAATGATATGCAATCCTCACAAGCAATATAAATGCATTAGTTAAGTTAGCTTGAGAATTTGATTTAGTTAAAAGCCTATGTTTAGGTCAATCAACCGTAGCTTTATTTATCTAATCTACTATATTTCCATGAGAACTAGTGCAAACTCCACTCATTAAGATCTATTCTCAAACACCCGCTATGCATGGCTAAGAGGTATATTTTTATCCCATTAGCGAATCAATTTATCCAAGCCAATTGAACTCATCAAACATGCATCAATCATACAAATGATCTCAAATCCAAATTCTTATGTCTAGGTTCATCAAATTTCAACAATTCACTTAACAGTTGATCAAACTATCAAGAGCATTAAGATTTATATGATTGAACATAACCAAACATCAATATATACTCAAAGTAATACAAAGTCATCAATATTCATACAAAGATCCGAAGTAATCCCTAAATACAGTTCAGCTAATCATTGAACACAAAAATATACATAAAACCTCAAAGGATAAGGAAAGAGAAGAAAACTAAGGGAGAAAGAAGGAAGCTCATGAATGTGATCTTTTATGCTTGAATCATCCTCTATAAGGAAGATGACCTACAATCTTGACTCCCTAGGCCTCTAATCTGCCTAGAAATGAAGTTCCAATCGCAACTTCTCTAAAACCTAAAAAGCTCTGTCCGTAAAATCTATTAAAATTTTATTTATCAGCCTAAAGAACAGAGTTATGTTGCGACGTTAAACATGTAGCGCCGCGGCGCGCTTATAATTAGGTCACCACGCTGCGGCATTAACATACATGCGTCGCGGCATTAATATGTCTGCGCCGCGACATGCAATTTTCATAACTCTCTGCCAGTTGCAGGGGATTCACCACGCCGCGACGCTAACATGCCTACATCGCAACGTTGAAGTGTTGGTCTTCAACTTGGCTTTCTCTTCTCATTTTTGCTCAAATGTTCCATATATTATCTTGTTTGGAACCCTTCCTATAATAAAGAAATCACCAAATCATTAACAATTGTAAATCCACTTAATCACTAACATAATGCGCACAGTTTGCTCAATATCATATTAGAAATGTATCAGAATAGAATATAACAAATATAAGCACAAAATCTTCTAAATATGCGAACAATAAGGATTTAAGCAATCAATGAAAGCATATATATGGGACACAAATAGCTGTATTTCATGGAGTTATCAAGCTGCAGCCATGCCCTAACTGTCATTTTCACTATTCACGCGTCCTCCTCTACCACCAACCAATCTGTTTCTTCAAAATTAGACTAAACAAAACACAATGAAAGTCAAGTATGATCATTTCAAACAATCTTGTTTCATTTCAGAAACTAAACATAGAGAATCACACAACACAAACAAGACAGACCTAACTACAAAACTCAAAAGACTCAAACCAGGAGCTCTGATACTAACTAATGTAACACCCTCTTTCGGGTATTATATTTCAAACTAAAACTTATAAAACTTACTCAAGTTGTAAAAGATTTATTACTATATTGTACGATTTTCAAAATTTCTTCTTTTGTGGATAATTTAACTTAACAAAATAAAAAGAACACAAATTAAAATAACTTAATAATATATATCATGTACATCAGACTTTAGTATTTCAAAACATATATACAAACTTTTCTTAACTGAAACATAAACTGGCTAACCACAACACGCCTAGGGAGAAGAGTCCTCCTCCGGGTCTTCTTCCGACTCCTTTAACGATAACAACCCCAAATGGTTCGCAATCCAACGAACAGGTATTCGAGCAGAATACATCATTGAATCCTCTCTAAGGGTATAGAAACGATCATCACCCCATAAGTCTCTCACAGGCATGTACAACTCTAAATGTACAAAAGCAGTAAATGAAAAAGTAGTAACCCCATGGTAGTACCGACTTCCCAATAGGGGTTACATCCCTGATATACCTAATACGCTCCATGTTTAGATCGACACGCCAGGCGTTCCTGCCCCCGTGGAACCTCACACTGACGTAACCTAGAAAACCTGGTCTCGACGCCATTATCAATCCTCAGAAAAATCAACATGCAAACAGAATGGACAGAATAAAAGTGATTCTTCCTCGTCTTCCCCACTGTCTTTACCAAACATAAACATAAAACAAAGCAACACAGTAAAGAGGTGAGATCTCCTACATTAATACCAACATGACAGTACAGAAACAGAAATGATAGTAATGTCATACAAATACATATATAACAAGTGTATACATTGTATCAACTAACAAATAGTTAACAGATATATACCATAACAATAAATCAATTGATTATGCATATGCACAATGGACAAATTCCTACTCCATGGAGCTAAACACAAATTTCAGAGAGAATGATCAAGGAGATATGTCTGTATATTGTTAGCCTCAACAAAGTATTATCACAAATATAGCGTATGCATTATGGCTTATACAATACATTCTTTACAAGATTGGGAATAGAATAGTGTCTGGTCGAGATCGTCGATGTGGTGCTTAGTCACCACGGCCCAGTAGAGCTACCAATTGTCCACTTATGGGATATCCGCGCCTTGACGCCTCTAAGATCAACAAGTGACCTACAATACACAATTCGCACCCATATTTAGGTGTCATTCAACTCCTAGGCATACAACCTTATCAAACATAGTCTTTACGACTTTCAATGCATGAATAATGATTCATTACACAGATAAAATGTCAAAGATATGGTTTTCACACCAACAAATCCTTACTAGCCAAAAACCATATACTGACATATCTGGGTCCAATATGTTGGCCTGACAGTAAACTATTGTTCCTCTCAGTAGCGTAGCGCTTTTATTGCATTTTCACAATTGCGTAATTTTTTTTAAATGTTTTCAAAATCGCGTAACTCAAAAATCATTATTTTTAAAACGCGTAAGGTCTTAATACCATTTTCAATGGCGTAAATATTTTTCTGACTTTCCGCACTTAATTTTGAAACTTTTCAAGTTTACTATAAAATTTAACCTTATTTTTAATATTTTCTTATTAAAACTCCTTTAGAAAAATAATTTCTAACATTATTTTCCAAAATCTACATTATATTAATTTAATAAAATCTTTTTCTTTTATTTTACTAAAAATCCACTTAAATGAAATACCTTGAGTTTCCAATTTACTTCCTAACTTTATTTTACACATTATTGTCAAAAATTGCTTGTTGAGTAATAACAAAATTTTTGTTTATTTCCTTTTTCCATTTACCTTCACTAAAACACTCTTAAATGAACTACTCAAAATTTCATACCATCTTTTAAAATCATTTCCTTTCTTATGATCAAAAACCAATTCCTTTTTAATAATAAAATTTTGTTCACTTCCTTCTTTAATTTGTAAAACCCTAATTCATGTTTATGTTACAAAATCAATTAAGTCCACCATTCATAACATGATTTTTGTCTTGGTTACCCTAAATTTTGCTTAATGGTCGTGAGCTATATTGGCCTTTGGAGCCAAAATTTTTTATCCTTCTCACATGATTTAAATCATACAACATATCACAATCATCATAATTATATTCTAGCAAGTTCATACATAATATGAAAGCAATAAAAATATATAAAGCAAATAAAAATAAAGAAATAAATTTATACAAACAAGTGAATAAGTCCTTATGGATTTTTCACCAACAAATTTTGTTTCCTCACTACCATGAGTGGTTGATGAGGTTAATCTCCCTCTTACCTTAGATGATGCTCCTCTAGTCCCTTGCATGCCTCCTTTAGAGTTATTTTTCACCACCACCAAGTTGCTCTTGAAACAAAATAAGCACACAAGTATTAACATCTAAGGCTTGATTAGGATGATCATAGATCAAAGTTATGGTCTTAGAACTTGAAATAAGAAAGAAAAATGAAGATTATCAAACTTTACCTTAAGAGCTTCAAATATTAAGCTTTAAGAAAGCGATAGAAAATGGATGAACTAGACTATGGTTTCAATACAAAAGTGTTTTAGAATTGTATATAAATTCAAGAAGTGAGGTTGGTTGAAATTATAGAAGATTGGAAGTGGGTTCTATGGTGCTTGGCTGTGGGCTTCTATGGAGAGAAAATGAGAGAGTTTTTGTGTTAGCTTTGATAGAAAGATGAAGATAGAAATGATTAAGTGATGAACCAAGTCCTATGACCTTCTCCTACACTCTTGGCCGTGGAAGTCCCTTGAGTGAGTCACATGGCTAGTCACCTAGTGAGTCATGGCCACCATTGTTAACTTGTTCCTAATAGGTTTGCCTTGGTGAGTCATAAGGTTAGTCATTAGGTGAGTCACAAAAGAATGCTCTAGAAAAGATGATTAGCCTAAGGCTAGTGTCATCCAACATAGATTTTTACCAGGAGCTATTATCCAATAGACAAAAAATATTGTGTATGAACTAGTGATTATTATCCAATGAACAAAAGAATGCACCTAGATTTTATTTATCAGATAAAATCTTAAAAAAATAAAATTTCATAAATTGTTTCTAGATTTGGGTTTAGTAAGCTCCCACGGTCCCGTATGAACAGTTCAAAATTTTTCGACCCCGAAATTTTTTATTTTTTCTGTCCGGCATCAAACACACAGAGTGTTCAAAAATAATAACAAAAAAAATCAAAAATAAATTAAACAACTCACAAAATAATTAAAATTGCATATTATTGAAAAATGAGAAAATTTGGGGCATTACAAGCTGTCTATCATTTACTTAGATATTTGAAGAAATCTCCTAGACAAGGTTTGTTCTTCCCAATTGTAAACACACTCCACTTATTTGCATATGTAGATACTGACTAGGGGAGTTGTTATCTTACCAGGAGATCCATTACAGGGTACTTGGTGTTTTTAGGTGATGCTTTGATTTTATGAAAATAAAAAAATAGCCAACAATCTCAAGGAGTTATGTAGAGGCTGAATACATATCATTAGCAAGTATGACAAGTGAACTGACATGAGTACATAATCTTCTTCAAGATTTCGGTCTCAAGCTAGATTCAACCAAAGTTTTTTGTGATAACCAGGCTGCTATCCACCTTGCATTCAATCTCACCTTTCATGAGCGATTAAAACATATTGAAATTGATTTTTATTTTGTGTGAAAGAAGGTTGCTCGTGGTTTTCTCAAGTTAATTCATGTCCAATCCCAACATCAATTGGTAGACCTTTTAACCAAACAAGTTCAGTCACCTTTTTTTCACCAATTGTTGTCCAAGTTGGGAATTATAGACATATACTTCCCATCTTGAAGGAAGATTTTATGATATGCTATAATTATAAATGTATATTATTTTGTTAAGTCAGTCACTCAGTTATGAAAGTTAGTTAGTAATTTTTAGTTAGTTAAAGAAGCTTGAGGTAGTTATCAGAAGGTTAGAAGTGTGTACTATGTATATGAAATTCATCTCATAGAATCAGTAATGAGAATCATTATTTTTCTTAGTTTCCATTCTTTACTCATAATACTCCTTGCAGATTATTTTATTCTCTTTTGAAAATCAATACAACTTAAAGAATTCAAATTTCTCTTTCTACCTACCCTTATAACCCTCTCTCTTATCTACAAATCATAGCATCCCAAATTCACTACACAAACCCTCAATTTCAAAAAAAAAAAAACGAATTATTGAGGATAAAGAGTATTATTATGGAATTAGAACTTGCATCTAATTCAAAAAAAAAACATTTTATTATAATTTAATATTAAGTATATAAACAAAAAATTAAAAATGCAGATTGACAAAATTATCAATATTTAAATTAAAATAAATACAAAAAAGTTCAAATAATCTTAATCGTTATTTATTTTTTATCCTAATAAAATAATATAAATTAATAAGCACTCAGTGTCAGTCAATATACTAATTTTAATATATAATATGTTATGTGGGTAAAAATATAAATCTAACCTACACTACACAATTGGCACACTATACAATTATATTTAAAAATATAATTTTTAAATAAGAGTGTTAGTGTAATAAATATTACTTTTATACAAAATTAATATAATTAATTTTTTATTTTTTAATAAATTAAATTATTAATACTTAAAAAATGACGAAAAAAGAAGATGAATACCTATACTCGCCCCCTTTAGATTCATCTCTGTGCATAATATATCATATTGTTTCTTTTTCCTCTGATTACTTTTCAACTATGAAGCATGAACATGTCGTTTTTGAGGCATGTCTGCATGTCAGACACGTTGGGGGTATAAGTAGGTGGTTTAGTTTGAGTTTTGAGAAAAAATAAATCTGAACTAATCAAATCAATTGGTTCAGTTTGGTTTGATTCTCGTATTTTTTTATAGTCAAATCCAAACCAAACCGAACTGAACATCTACGAATTGTTTGATTCGGATGATCTAGTTGATCATTTTTTTACACAAAAATTAGTTAAATAATTAGCTTTCTATAGCAAACAAAAAATATAATAAACCTATAATTTTTTTCTATAAATAGAACTAAATTTATTTATCTCAATAAGCACACTATAAAGTACAACAAATAGAAAAAATATAAACAAATAAACATAATTAAAATATACGTAACAATGGATACCAGTACAAAGACAAGTACAATAACAACTTAAACTTAGTCCAAACATAATTAAAAGGGAACACAAGTACGCAACATAACAATGGGCAGCACCCAAAATCAATTCAAACTTAATCCAAACTCAATCTAAATATAAAAAAGCATGATTTATCAAACATCATTCATCAAATCCAATTTATCTTTGAACTTCATCTACATCCCACAATAAGTACAAATAAAAATGTTATAGTCCTTCATCTTCATTTCAATAACCAATGTCTAAGAATTTGACAATGGAAATGTTATGGTCTTTCAAGACCACTCTCAATATCACCTTGACTTATCTACCCTATGAATAATCACTTACTTATCCTGCCACCTCCTATTATTTTATCCTACCAAATGTCACTGAACAATATAACTTGCTCTATCCTATTATGCATCCACCGTATGCCTAAGAAGTCACAACACTAAGACCCCAATCTTCTCGACTTTTCCAACAACAAAAGAAACCTCACTTTGAGCTAGAATGTACGCCAAAGAATTACTCAATGAGTTTCGAAAGAACACCTTCACCATAACAAAGAAAATGGAATTGGTGAATTGCATCGGCAATTGTGGATTTGGGTCGGTTGATTAGGAATGAATAAAATTAGACATTAAATTATAAAGAGAGAACAGAGAAAAAAGTTATAACCAAATTAATTATATGACTCACTACCAATGATTAAACATTAATATATTACTTTTAGTAATTGTGACTTCTGCAGATAGAGAGTCTTGAAGTTAGAAGTTCAATACTCCATCTAGTACATGTGAATCAGGTTCATGTCTCACACTCAATGACATCAAGTTACTAAAGTCAATAGGTACAATATTCAAAAGATCAAGAATCAATGAATATATATATGGTTTGGTTTGGTTTGATTCTTGGATTTGAAATTTCAAATATGAGAATTTCAAATCCGAGAACTGAGCCAATTAAACTTTATTTAGTTTGAATTTTATCCGAACCAATCAATATACATAAACCAAACCAGACCAATTTAATTGGTTTGGTTTAGATTGGTCTGATTGGTCGGATTATTTGAACTAATTTACACCCTTAGGACACGTATCCGTGTCAGATACATAAAGACACTCGTATGACACAGGTGTTTTGTGTGTCCAAATGTATCTGATTAAAAAGGTCATTTTTTTAGTTTGGACACGTTTTGGACACACTTGGACACGTTTCGGATATGCTTTAACATGTTTCGAACACGCTTGAATACGTCTAGGACATGACTTGGACACGACCCATTAATATTTCTTTTAAAAAAAATTAGTTTCCATGACTAACATTCAATTAGTAAGTCTGTAACTCACCGAAACCCAATCACATGACTAACGTCCGAAGTCACTATTTTTACATATCAGTATTTTAAGTTTTATCTTTTCATACGCTATTATTAGACTTTTAAGTTTTATCTTTTCACACACTATTATTTTTATCTGTTACTTCTAACTCTACTCGTACTAAGTCGTCCACTTCGTCGTTACTGAAGTTTACATCACACTAATATTCCATCTAGTTAATTCCTTTTAGATGCACATATACTTATACATGATTAGTTCTATTAAGAGAAATTGATTTAAGAGATTTTTTAGAATATTTCAATAGAAATTATATTCCATATTTTTTAGGAAAAACTTATTAGGTAGCAAATATTGATATATATGATATATATTAGAATATTAGAAATCATCAAACTTATAAACATAATATTAATAAATTATAAATTTTGTTTTTAAATTTTACAATTATATATATAAATTACATTCTTTAATTTATTTTTATATTAATTAATTAATATATATTTAATGTATATATATATATATATTATAAATTTGATATATATATATTATTTTAAATTTAATATGTTCTCAAATTTATATACATATCCTATTCCATGTCCATGTAGCTATCTGTGCTTCGTAGCTTTTCAATTTTCTCCCGTCAATTATGAAACTTAATAGTGGCAAGGAAAAGTAGAAAATGACCAATTCAATCAGAAGTACGTCAACGCACGCAAACATGAAATTATAACAAAAATGGCACTGCACGTGATTGAAACTTTTGTTTGAGTTAGTCAGTTTTAAAAGAATAATTCTAATCATATATATTTTTATTTATATTATTTATATTTATATATTTTTTTATCATCTAATATGTGATTTAGTGGATGTTTGGTAGCACTTAAATATGTTTTTTTTAATTTTTTTAGAAAAAATTATTTTAACAGTATTTAATTATGTATGATAAAATTAACTTTAATTTTTATATAAATTTTAATACAAAATAAAAAAATTAATCTAATTTTCATAATCTTTGAAGATTGAAACTTATGATTTTAACTTATAAATTATTCTTTATATTTTGATATATAAATATCATTCTGTCTTCAATCAAATAATTTTTTTAATCATTCTATATTTATTTTATTAATTTAATGTATAAAAGTGATTTTTTTATACTTAACCAAACGAAACAGATTAATTTTAAATCATTTTTTAACTAATATATCAAAACATAAAAATAAATTGATTATAATCAATTATAATAAAAAAAAATTATACTGATAATCGATTATTGAAATAATCAAAATTTTTATAATTGAACTAAACACACACTTAATTCAATTTTATTTTTTACATATCTTTATTTTAATTTTGTTATATAAATAAATATAAAATTATATATATATATATATAACTTTTTTATTTTTGAAAAAAAAAACAATAATCGATTATTAAAATAATAAAAAATTTTACAGATTAAACTAAATACACACTTAATTCAATTTTATTTTTTACATATATTTATTTAATTTTGTTATATAAATAAATATAAAATTATTTATATATAAATATAAAATTATATATATATATATAACTTTTTTCTTTTCGAAAGAAAATTCAAGTTTTTTTTTTACACGAAAACACAAGTTTCAATTCCAAAGAAAAGTGGAAAATGACACTGCTTGTGTTTTCTTTCGGAATCTGATGCACAGGTCCACCGTCCACGCACGCGAACATGAAATTATAAGAAAAATGCAAAAATTGTTTAGACTTTAGTTTCACCGTACCGAAAATTGCTTATGTAGATTGTACCTATATAATTATACAGATAAAATTAATTAATACTTAAATAATTATATAAATTTTTATATTATATAATTATTTTATATTAAAAATAACAATAAATTAATTAATGATTGATTTAATCAATATAACTTATATAAATTTTCTTTACACAACTATTTTTCCTATGGCTGTCGTGTGTGCTCTAGATTCGAGATTCGAGATTCGACATTGAATGCGGAGCTAAAGGATTATAAATTCATTGATGATGGGAATGTTTCCTTTCTCCCCACGACATAAATAAAACAAAAGCGACTAATTATCTGAATAATTCTGAATACAAATTCTATAATTTTGTCACTTTGATATTGTTTTATTTAATCACCGGCCCTCATATAATTATTATGTAAAACAAAATTCTATAACTTTGTACATGATGTTAATATCATTTTTGTTTATATAATGTTAGGAATTTGAATTCTATAACCGTTAATTTGAGAAAAAAATTACTTAACTATCACTTTTAAGCTTGAAATTACATGAACAATCACAATATATCAAAAATATCATATTTGTTTACTAAAAAGTGTGAACGATAGTTTTGCATGAGATGGGGAAAATGTGTTTTTATTCATACGGAGATATAAGATTACTTGAATTATTTTTTCACAAATGATAATTTATAGTAAAGCAAACTTAAAGTCAGTGAACGAGTGACATTTACAATGTCATGAATTCGAGCCAATTTAACATAAAGTTAATTTATATTAAATACTTACCAAAATAAAAATGCTTCTCAAGGAAACTTTTTTTTTTAATAAACCTTTGGAAAATGTTTCATATACAACTAAATATGTTCACCGTCTTTACATCGTATGTCAAATTAGTTCAAAATATCAAATCATCTTGTATACGACTGTAATATTTTCATGACATACAAAAAGATTTTGTAAGTGTATTGTTAGACAAATTAGACATATTTTAGTTAGATGAATAACATGACTGTAAATCTTTCTGACAATTTTATTGTGTCTTATCACTATTATTTTATTAACATATATTTTTTGACACTTATAATCTAATATTATTTTTATTTTTCTTGACTTGGAATATCGAATAGAATTAGCAGGAATATGAAGCAACTGCATAAAAAAAAGCCAGGCATCTAATTGTTAGCAAGAATCTTCTGTTAATTTATAAGTTTTTTTAATAATCTTAATATAGAAAATTATCATAAAATATAAAGATCTTAAAATTCATGAATTTTACGAACAAGAGTGCAAGAATATACTAATATTTATTCATGAATAATTAGTAGATTGTATTCTAATAGCATTAGAGAGATCCTAAAACTCACTTTCTAGTCCTTTATCTTTTCTTTATGTTTCTTCTACTTTAGTGACGATGAAGGAAAAATAAACTCTGATAGTCAGAAATAAACCTTGAGTTTTATGCAGAAACTATTTCTTAAATACTGCTAACTTCTATCAAGTTGGCAATTACTATAATTACAAAACTGTCATTTTCTTTTTACCCAATAAGAGCTTAGTCTATTAACTAAATTTAATTACTTATTAAACTAATAAGATAAGTCATAAGTTTATCACACGAGATATTTAATCTAACATTCTCTCACTTAGTTCATGTGACATTACCTTCTTTATAGTTTGATAAATCTGTCAAAACATAATATGAATTCATATATATAGTCAAACTCTTTTTGACATTGGATACATCATTCATCATAACCAAGAATAAACTAATATGAGTCATGGTGGCCGTATATTATTTAATCGACATAGTTTCTTTCATGTATCACAGAGTTAGTCATCTCCTTGACATGACCTATAAATGGGAAGCACATAATTAGTCTAACAATAATATCTTTATTAAAGACATAACATGTTATCATCATTCCTATTCAATCATGTATACAAACTTGAAAAATAGGTAAGACAGAAACATATTCATTTATGAGCTTAGAGTGTCAAAGTACATAAAACATAATCATTAACCTAATATATAATAAGCCTACTTGGCAACAATGCTCATACTTTCAATATGTCCACTAAATGTTTTGGGTTGTAACCCTTTTGTCAAAGGGTCAACAATTATAAAGTTGATGCTAACATGCTCTATTGACATTCTATGTTTTTAAACCTCTTCTTTAATGACAAAGTATTTCAATTCGATATGTTTAGTATCTTTAGAATACTTGTTGATTTTAGAAAAGAAGATTACTGTAGACAATAAACTTTAGCGATTAGACATTAATGTCGATAATTTCAGGTCCTAAATAAAATTCTGCAGCCATAATTCATTAATAATGGCCTTAAAGCATATTATAACATTAAATTTGTCCCATTTCTAAATTGGAACCATACATGTTGGCCATTTATCCATTTTTTATATTTTTATTTATATAGGCTTTCTAAGACAAACCTAACAATCTTTGTGATCTCTCACATAATATTTCTATTCTAATCGCATAACTTATGTCTCACATATCTTTCATTTCAAAGTTATTAGAGAGAAACTTCTTAGTCTTATTTAATAGACCAAGATCATTAGTTGCAAGCAAGATGTCATCAACATACAAAATCAAAAAGATAAACTTACTCCTACTGACCTTCAGATATATACATCGATCAATAATGTTTTCCTTGAATTTGAAGGATACAATAGTATCATTGAACTTGAGATACCATTACCGAGAAGCTAACTTAAGTCTGTATATTAATTTATTAAGTTTACAGACCATGTTTTCTTTCCCCTCAACTGAAAAACTCATTGGTTGATCTATATAAATATTTTTCTCTAAATTCCCAGTTAGAAAGACGATTTTCACATCCATTTGATGCAGCTCTAGACCATAATGAGCTACTAATGTCATGATAATTCTAAAAGAATATTTCTTGCAAACTAGTGAGAATATTTTCTTATAGTCAATGTCATCTTTTTGAGTAAAACCTTTGACAACAAGATGAGCCTGGTAACATTCAAGGTTGCCATGAGAGTTATGCTTAGTCTTAAAGACTTATTTACACTTAACTCCCTTGCACCCTTCAGGTAATTCTACAAGGTCACATACATCGTTATGTTCCATTAATTTAAACTCATTTTTCATGGCATCTAACCATTTATCAACATTATCACTATTAATAGTTTGTGAAAACAAAACTGGATCATTATCATTAATTCCCAAGTCGTTTTCTGACTCTTGTAGATACACCACATAGTCATTTGGAATAACATATATCTTTTCTCTTTAGGGATCTTCTTAGTGTTATTTCTTGTGATTGTTCTACTATAGGTTCATTGTTAACATCATGGTCATTAATTTATTGTTCTTCTTGATTGTTATGCGATTCAACAATATGAGGAACAACAATTTCATAAGTAGGAGCACAAGTCAAAGGAACTTGTACTCTAACTTCCTTAATCTTCACATTTCATGAAGCTTCACTCCCACTGACTGCACCATTCTAAAAGAACCAGACATTTCCAGTTTCAACAATTCTTGTATTGTGGGTAGGATAATAAAATCTATACCCTTTAGACTTTTTGGGAAAACCAATGAAATATCACCTGATTATTCTTACATTCCGTTTCTATTCACGTGGATTATTGATTCTTATTTTTGTCTGGCATCCTCAAACATGTAGGTGTCTTAAACTAGATTTCCTACTTGTCCATAATTCAAAAGGTATCTTTGGAACTGCCTTACTAGGAACTATGTTCAACAATGACAAGGCTAAAAATCTGTTACTTAATATACTCCTAACCATATCTATTAAGGTTCGATTACGCCTTTTTCACTACAAGAAAACAACGATTTTGCGATGGATTTTTTGCGGCGAATTCGAATCCGCAACAATTATGGCAAATTTTTTGCGGCAGAGTCGAATCCTCCGCAATTGCGGCGGATTTTGCGATGGATTAAAATCCGTTTCAATTTATGACGGATCTTGCGGTGAATTTTTGTGGCGGATTTTTCGCCACTAAATTTCTCCGGTGACTTTTCTAGCGTAATTTTGTTTTTTCGGATAAAAAAAAATTGTATAGGATAAATTCACCGCAAATTCCACCGTAATTTTTTTAAAAAAAATTTGCGGCGAAAAAATCCGCTGCAAAATAGATCAGTATAATTAAAATTCCAAAACAATTAAAACAATTGCCCGCTAAATCCGTTGTAAATCTAAATTTAAATTTGCGACTGAAAAATCCGCCGCAAAATTTGATAAGTATAATAAAAAATTCTAAATAAAATATTAAAATAATTTGCGGTGGAAATTCCGCATCAATTATGTCGCAATTCAAAAAAAATATTTGTGGCAGATTTTTTCGCCCCAAAAAATTCACTGCAAAATTAAATCTACTTCATCTTCTTCCTTCTACCATTTTCATTTTTCAGATGACATTCTTTCTCTAATTATCTCTCCTCTCTCCCTTCCCCTTTCTCACTTTCCCTTGCAAGATAAAAGCTTCCATGAGCAACATTCGTCATCTTCAAGACCTTGAGGTAGGGTCTTGTTCTTGACTCACTTTCCTATTCTTTTCATCTTGTTCTTAAGTTGTGACTGGATGTGGGAATTGGGGTTTTGAGTTGTTTTTGCTTGTTTTGGCTTGAATCTTGTTAGAAAACTTGAGAATAACATGATTTAGTTTGCTAGAGGCATGAGAACAGTTTTTCATTACTTGTATACCTTGATTTTCCATTTGAAATGAGAATTTGAAGTTTTAGGTTTTAAATAACCAAGGATGAGATTTATATTGTTTTGATCCATTTTTAACGAAATTTTTTAGTGTTTTATGTTCCCTTCACGTTTGTGTACTTGTTTGAGACTTAAACTCACCTAGAAATTGGATTGGAGTGGTCAAAATCTTAGATTTTGACCAATGAAACAGTAACTACGGTTCTGCAAACCTTTTGTCCCAGGAACACGGTCTGTGTCCGAATACAGGGGGGGCGTGTCCTTCTCTGCAAGTGCAAATCTAGTGGAAACGTGCAGACAAAGAAGGACACGCCCCCCCGGTGTAAAGTTACACGGCCCGTGTAGAAAGATATAATGAGAATTAGCTTTTGTACTCTTCATGAAAGTTGTAGCTCTTTCTCTTAGCTTTCCAAGGACAACTAATTCACCTCATTTCGACATACGTAGCTCAAGTTATGTTCATTTTACTGAGCAAAGGTTAAGGGTTGAAATTGAGAAAAATGCCAAAATGTTGTTTTGGGAAAAAACTAGCTTTCCTAAGTGTGGGGACCTTTCTTGTATGCATTTATAAGTGTGATGAGACCCTAGTAAGAGTTTTTAATAAAGTGTATTTGTGATGCATGTAAATCAATTGTTATCCTAATAGATAAGTTTAAAGATTAATTGATGAACAAATATGATTGGAAATATTGAGAATTATGGTAATTGTTGGGAATCTATTGAATGTAAGAAATGAAATAGAATGATGCTCATTTTTAACGAAGGCTACGGCTAGTTTAGGTGCAAATGAGATTTTTAGCTTAACTTATATTTAAAAATCACATCAAGGTGACTCTTATTAGAAAGGTATTATAAACGTTTCTTGTTTTTATTTATAAATGGTTTATGTCAGAAATGAAAAGACAAATTATTTTGACTTATGCCACTTTTCTATTTAATAATTAAATAACTTGTTTTATATACAGTAATTGGATTTATTATGAGATTATGTTGTATAAATATATTATTGATAATTTCAAATTCTCATTCTAACTTCTTATTTTCATGGTAAATCCAGTATATGATCAAAGCAGGAGCGAAAGAAGGCATTGAAGACTTTGTATAAATCTAGTTTGTGTTTTTGTTAAAGCTAGCATCACGTTGCATTTTGTGACACCTTGAGGAGAAGATCTCCACCTGGTGCGGTGTGGCAGTCTCCAACAGGTTTGATCTACTCTTTGAATCACCATTTCTTCTTTTTGATTGGTGTTAATTAACCTGTATTGCTTTTGCTTAGTCTTTTGTTAAAAGTTAGGCTTGGTATAATGTATGCATAGGATTTAGACTTTTATTGGAGAACATTTTTGTATTTTTGGCTTTCTAAATTGACCACATTAGTGGAAAATACTAATTGTTTGGATTGAAATATTTATACATGTATAATTTTAAAATATATTAATTATGTAACATATGTTGTGCATTTTGCATTTTTGTATTTTGATTTAAGTGTAAAATTATCATTGCAGAAAATAGTAGTTCCAGAAATCGTAGATGGATGTATAATAGGACTTATACGGGTCGTAGAGGACTTAAACAAGAATTTGTATGTGGAGTTGAAGAGTTTGTGATTTGAACAATACTAGCGTCAATAGAACCAAATGATTAAGGAGCTGAAATCATATGTACAAGTCGTTGGCACTCAACCAAGCCAACAACTACAACTAACAGAAGAAGATAATCAGAATAGTGAAGATGATCATGATGAAGATGACAATGATAATGAGGATTATTAAACTTTGTATTTGAACAAACTTTGTATGAGATTTGTTATGTTTGTTTTATGGATTGATTAAATGCATTGACAGGTTAAAATTGATGTCTGAGTGGATTTTGTTATATTGTGGATTTTGAATATTTAATTTAATTTTTTTTAATATTCAAAAAAATTTGCGACGGATTTTGTAGTGGAAATATCAGCCGCAAATTTGGGTAGATTTTTGCGGCGGATTATCCACCGCAAAATCCTTCACAAATTAAAAAATCTGTCGTAAAATCCGTCACAAATTAGCGACGGAAAAGTCTGCCACAAATCAGGCGTGGAAAAATTCATCGCAAATTAGCGCCGCAAAATCCACCACAAATTAGCAGCGGAAAAATGCGCAGCAAATTAGCGGTGGAAAAATCCGCCACAAATTAGCCGCGAAAAATTTGCCCCAAATTAGCTACAAAAAAATCCTTCGCAAAATCCACAGCAAATTAACGGAGAAAAAATTTGCCGCAAATTAGCCATTTTCCGGTAACTATTTCGACATGTCACCGGAGAGTTTTTCGGCGAATTTGCGGTGAAAAAATCTGCTGCAAATTTGTGGCCGAAATTAAAATCTGCCGTAAACTATATTGCGTCGACCATATTTGCGGCGAACCTGAATCTGCTGCAAATTATTAATTTAAGGCGAATTTTGAGTGATTTGCGGCGGATTTATCTTTCGCAAATCTCCTTTTTTCTTATAGTGTTTGATACACCATTTTTGTTGTGGTGTACCTGACATTATGTATTAAGCATATATGCCACACTTTTCTAGGAACTTAACAAATGAACTTGAGTGTTGTCTAGTTTCATCATATCTTCCATAATATTCATCACATCTTCTGACTTTACGATTTTTACCTTTCTGTCCAATTATTTTTCAATTTCATTTATATAAATTTTCAAAGTATTCACTACTTAAGATTTCTCATGCAGCAAATAGACATATTCGTAACATGAATAATCGTCAATAAAGGTGATAAAATATTTTCTTTACTGAAAGAATTGACATCAAAATGTCCACATATATCAGTGTGTACAATTTCAAAAAACTGAGTGCTTCTAGTGACACATATCTTTGTGTATTTTTGTTTGTTTTCCCTTAATTAAGGTCAATGAAATCCAAATCTGGAAGGATATCATTCTTTACCGACATTTTCATTCTTTCTTTGGAAATATAACTCAAATATTTATGCCACAAGTAAGCAGAACGTTCATTCACTAAACTACGTTTAGTGCCAGAATTATGATACAAGGTTATAAGAGTTTCAGCATATAAATTATCAAGATTTAATTTATATAAACCATTATAAAGTATACCAGAACCAATCATATATATATGCTTATAAAAACTAAAACATCTATTACCAAACTAAAAAAAGTATTCAGCAACATCAAATTTAGACAAAGAAACTAAATTTCTAAAAATACTAAGTACATAAAAAGTTTTAAATAAATCTAAATGATGTCTAGTATCTAGGATTAAACAATAAGTTACAATACCTTCCATTGGAATATTAACTCTATTTCCCATAAAGACGAACTTCTCATTTGGACTTATGGTTTGGATTGTAAGGAACTTAACATTGTATTATAAACATGAGTTGTACATCAAGAATCAATAATCTACCAAGTATTATCGGGAATTTCAATTAAATTTGATTTGAAAATATATAAACTTTCTTTCCAACTCCTTGATGGTTCACATAATAGATAAAATGATTTCCTTGATTCTTAAGTCTGGTTTTTCTCCTGAACTAATATACTGTGCAATTCATGCACATTCTATTTATCTTTCATGGTATTATAGTTCATTTGAAATGGATCATAATTAAGCAGTAATGAGTTTAGAATGAACTTCACAAGGATATTCTCATCTACTTTCATTCCCAGTAACTTAAGTCTTATTGCAATGTTTGTCATTTCAATGAATTGCTCATGCACAGTATGAGAACTATATAATTTCATGGTGATTAAAGTACTCATTAATTATAAATTGTAAAAAGCGGGTTGGCCCGGCCGATTCAAGGTCAGTTAGGGCATGTAAGTTTGGTGACATTTTACTAGTCCAAATTTCGACTTTTCTAATGTATTCGTACACTGGCTGTGACCCATTTAGGTTGGGCTAGATCAGGCTATGTAAGTTTTGGGCTGGCATTTTACTAGCCCAGCTCGTCTATTTTGTCGAGTTATTCTGGTCGGTCCATCGAACTTGACCCATTTTGACAGCTTTACCATTAATGTTCCAGTAAAAGACTTGTTAGTAGTTTGAGAGCGTTCTTCCGCAAACTTTATCATTTCTTTAGTATTCTTAGTTTTAAGAACAACTGACTTAATATTGCTAGATATACTCATCTGCATATACATTAAACTTAATCTGTTTGATCTTTCTTAATTTTTATAATGAATTTCTCTTCATCAATGCTTAAAATAATAATAGCATCTAATTTTTATACTTAAAGAGTCAAATCCAAATCTATTACCTCGAGGTAAAATTAGATTTGCTCACTTTATTAAGAGAAATTGAGTCCATTAAAAATTGTAACAGATGAAAGATGCGAATACATAACAATAGATACTGTAATGTTCACATGTCTAATATTAATACTGAGTCATAAATTAACATACTATATAGATTCAGATAACAAATTACTTAAGCATTTAATATATATCAATATTCTCATTTGGGTGATTCATCAACATACAATAATAAACATAATGATGCTAATAAATTTAATATTATTTGACAATGATATATGCACTAATTAGAAATATTTATTATCTTTGAATATATAAATAAAACTAATAGTTCACTTACACTACTAACAATTATATCTATTTATTATAAGAGCAACTAATCAACCATTGAGTGATCCATAAATACCTTATAATAATAAACTTCAATTTATTCATATACAAATAATCATCATATCATTCATAATATTTATTTTATAGATAATTGAAAAAATAACTTTCATTCAATTTAAAATTAAATCAACTTAGAGATTCGACCACTTTGATAATTAATAAATCTCACATAATATCATTTCAAATTAATAGCATTATGCATAAAAATCAAATATTACATATTATTTAAAACAACTTTCATATAATTTGAGATTAAATCAATTTAAAAATTTGATCACTTGATGATTAATAAATATTATATAATATCATCTCAAATTGATAGTATTATATATAAAAATCAATATGTCATTAAAATAATATTTGTTAATTTAATGCAATCAATAAATATTGTTAATTTGCGAACAATTGCAGAGACGTGAGTGCGAAAACTAGATCCACAAAAGGACGAAAAGATGGTGCCAATGAGCAAGTGCCTTATATGTGGTAATATTACATTCCAGCAATATTGCATTCCATGTATAATGCGAAATGCGTAATATTACACTTCCCCAAGTCTATCATACTTTATCCATTAATAACTTTATGCATAATTGATTGATGCGATGAAAACATGATACAATTAATAACTTTAACTAATAGAATTAATAATATGTCATAAAATTAATTCACACAATACATTAGAATAATATATGAATAAAACTCATAATTTTTACAATTAATATTCATATAAATTGAAAAAAACAGCCACTATCAATGAAAAATCATAAATTTCATAACCTTATTTTGATATCATATATTAGTTTATAAGTTTTTTAAGAATTTTAATATAAAAAATTATTATTAAAATATAAAAATCATAAAATTTATTATTCTTATAAATAAGAGTATAAGAAGATATTAACTTTTATTTATAAATAATTAGTAAATTATATTCTAAAAATATTAAATAGATCTCAAAATTCATTTTATATCCATTTATCTTTTCTTTTGTTTTTTCTATTTTACTAATGGTGAAGAAAAAAGAAACTTTAATGGTTAGAAACAAATTTTAAATTTTTTGCATAAATTATTTTTTAAATAATGTTAACTTCTATCAAGTAAATAATTACTATAATTACAAAATTATTATTTTTATTTTATCTAATAAAAAAATAATTTATTAATTTAATTATTTATTAAATTAATATGATAAGTCACAAACATTAAATCTAACATCTTATACCCAATAATTATCTCCACTAGCTAGAGACATAGAGGCTAGAGTAGGGGCTGGCATAATTCCCCTCCATCTTGACATGATTAGATGAAAAGGTTCTAACTTGAAAAGCTAGCATTTTGCAACCACATTTATTAACAAACCAAGACAAATGGAGTTTGGGGCCATTGATTGCAACAGTTGGACACGGTCATTACCAACTTTACTCAGCCCCACTGTCAAAGATATACAGCTCCAAAGCAAACATTTGTCCTCTACGAATCACCAAAAGATTTTGCAATGGTAACATTACCTTCTACTCAACTTTCCAACATGTCGCTGGAATAATATTGTTGTCTTTTTCTATTTTATTATTTTATTTTTTAAGAATCAACATAATATTGTTGTATTTTCAAAATTTAACGTTTCATTCATTTTTTGTTAAAATTAACATGCATTTAATGATATTATCATGTAGAATATAGATAATAAGTATATACAGGCATGAGAGACGCATCGATAATATTATTTTGAGAGTTTAATTATTTGGCCAATTCGAACACTAGCTTATTTATAGCCCGCTCACAAATGTGATTGTTGGTATTAGAGAATGAGCTAAGAAAAAATAACGAAACAACATGTAATGTAAATATAGGAAATAATTTTTTATTCACAAACCATTGCAGATAGATGAAGTTTAATTTAATTGAACTATTGAAGCTGGTTCCCATTCCCAAAGAGTGCGAGAGAGAAAATGGTGCTCCTTACACAAGCGGTGGAAGGCCCTATTTATACATTGGACTGGGATATTGGACCTAAAGATTCAAGTCCAGTTGAGATACGAAAGGCATGTTTTCAACCAGTGTATGTAGAGAAACCTTTTCCCGTTCAAAGATGGCGAAAAAAAAGACACAACTGATGAGAATCACAATTCACAACTAAAATATTTGTTAGCATCAGGAATGTTAGTAAGTGTTTTCCTATTTGGGCCTTTACTCGGGCTCTATCTGAAGAAATGGGCCTAAACTTATTGTTGATTTGCTTCATTCCACTTGCGAATTACGAGTAATAAATAAGCAAAGCACATATTCTAGAAACTTTATTCAGCGCAGAGCGAGAAGGGACTAGAAGTGTCCTCCACCTAACAACATTCGAGGTACACCTGGGGGTGGGGTTGTTTCTCTCAGTAGTCAGTTTCGGTTACCAACGAAGAAGGAAACTAGGGTTTTACGCTTGCTTCTCTCGGTTTCTGACTATTTCAAACAAATATGCGGTACAAATCCCGTTTCTCGTTATCTGCTTCTAAATCCCAAGCTCTTTAAATATCTTCATATTTTTTTATTGATTTTTTTTCCCTGCAAGTTGATTAGATGGAGGATAGCATGATAATTAGAAATGATTTAGTCCATAAAACATATTTAAAAAGCTTTGATCTATCCCACCTAAGCTTTGGTTTTTGTTGTTGTTGTTTGTTTTTAAATTTTTCTGCTGTGTTTTCTTGACAATCTCGTGACGTTTGTTTGTTCCTCATTCTTCTGTACTTGGTTTGGTATTGTAGTTTTACGATTTTGACATGCAATCACATTGTCTGAGTGGCGCATACCATTTTTTAAAATATCATATGTTACGTTTGATGCTTAGTTATTATGTTTTGTTTTGTATTGTATTGTATTGGTGGAAACAAGGCATTAGTGAATGGTTTTATTGTGGTTGGAAATCGTTTTCTTTTTTCTTTTTTTCCCTTCACATTCTATATATTGTATTATTTAAGCGACCAACTTCTTTGTTTGTCCCATTATCTTGTATCATGGAATAATTGGCCCCAAACCATGTGGGGGGATGAAACTCTGGAAAATTGAGTCTGGTGGTTTCGCTGATTAACTAGTGACTCTTTGCCATGGATAAGGGCTCACAATAGTTTTTTCTTTTGCCATGTTCAGGAAGTATTCCCCCCCCCCCCTTCTTTTTTTAGCTATACTACGACTTTGAAGAGTTGTTTTGTTGAAAAGATAATATTAAATGTAATATGGGGCATTTTGTGATCACTAGTGCCCATGGAAAGATACCTTTTACTGAGTTCAATAGGTGTCCTCGCTCATTTTTAATTTAAATTTCGGCATAGTTGTGTTCTTAAACAAAGTAGTATTAAAAAGTATTTTATAACAGTGTTAGTGATAAAAGCATTTCGCTGGTAAACTAATTTCCTGTCTAATTTCCATTTCCTTGCATGCATTTCGGAATCCTCTCTCTTTTTTCCCTCATATCTTTAATTTTTTGCACTATGATGCAGTCGTCATCCTGAGGTGAAGTGGGCTCAAAGGGTTGACAAGGTCTATATCACAGTTCAGTTGCCAGATTCCAAAAATGCAAAAGTGGATCTTACTCCAGACGGCATTTTTACCTTTTCTGCTAGTGCTGGTGCTGAAGACCACCTGTATGAGCTAAAGTTGGAGCTCTTTGACAAGGTTAATGTAGAGGTGAGAAGACATTTCCCATTTATGGATAGCATTGACAATTGACATATTTAAGAATGTTCATTCTTCCTTTTCCTATGAGTTATTGCCTGATATTTGCAGGCATTGTTTGTCCCTTAGCTTCATATGCATTCTAATTTCTGACAGTCTTTGTGTTTAAGTTTCTTGTTATTTGTTTAATGTTTTTCTCTAAGTATTATTTTCTGTTATGCTTCACTTGCACTGTAATGGTTTTCTTCTTTTTTTTTTTTGTTTTAATGCATTTTCTTTACCATTCTCTCGGTTGTTTCAGGAGAGCAAAATTAATATAGGAGTGAGAGGCATATTCTGTGTAGTGCAGAAGGCAGAGAAAGGGTGGTGGAAAAGGTTACTGAGTGGAGAAGGCAAGCCTCCGCATTATTTGAAAGTAGATTGGGATAAATGGGTGGATGATGATGAAGATGATGGTATGCACATTTTTAAACCATGCTATTCTGTTGAATGTTTTTGATGTAAGTTATAAAAAGGCATTATAATTTTTATGTATCGACTGATTGTCTCATGTTTGTTGATTAAGGTCTTGGTGACCTAGACTTGGGAGGGATGGATTTCTCGGTATGTAATGTGTTCATGTGATTCTCAGTTTCAACCCCCTCTCTTATTGATGTTATTTGCCCTAATTATTTTGTATGCTGCAGAAATTTGGTGGGATGGGTGATGATTTTGATGACAGTGATGATGAAGGTAAGTATGCTGCATAGTTTGTGGTTGACATTTATTGTGTCTGAAGTAGTTGACTATTATAAAGTATACTTGATTTTAGAAATTAAGGATGGTAGTTAAACAAGTTGTGGCATGTGCTTCTTGCTTGTATAAATTATGGTAATATGCCTGTACGTGCATTGGGGTCTTCTACTGTTTTAGGAACTCTTGGAAAATTTTAATCAGTTTCATTTCTGGCAAATACTATAATCTTATGGTTGTAGGGGTGGCTGTAGGGTATATTAATTGATTCTTGGTGGAAAACTAAAGATTTTGTTTTGGTTGATAAGATGGTTTTTGGTAGACGTGTGTATGGTTGTGGAGAGTGTTACATGGTGAGTGTAACAGGTAGAGAATTGAAATTGACTGCAAGGAAAACTGTTTCCTAAACTTGAAATATTCAGTTCTGTAATATGTTTATTTTTCTTTGGGTATGTTGGAGCTTTATACACTCTAGTTTGTGGTTTTTCTAATGATTAGAGGGCTAGCTTGTAAATTATGGAACTAACAATTAAAACTGATTAAGTTACTCAATGTATAACTTATAACTGTTGTGACTAATGGCACCTTCTCTGGTGGTGAAGTTGGTCACAGTTTGTTTGGGATTTCAAATTGGTGCATGTGACAATTTTGATCGGAAAGAGACCCTTGTATTTGATAAGTAGCAACTCTAACCTAAGGCTTTATTCAGAACTTCCATTTCTGGTCTTAATATTGCCCCAAGTTATGGTATTCTGGAACTTTGTTTTCATACTTTAGGGTTCATTTGTTGGGCTAACTGAATTATATTTGTTTGCCAAGTGTCAAAGCCTGGAGAACAAGAGACTAACAATGAGGAGGAGGGAGGTTCTACGGTTAGAGAACAAGATGCTGGCAAGAGCACCGGTGAGGCTTTAACAGAGAAGCCGGAAGCTGCTCCAAGCACATAATATCCTTGCAGTTCAAAGATCTTACACTGGAAGACGCTTAGAAATGTGCAGTGAAATTTACAGTCTCTTGTACTATCAATTGATTGTTGTTTAAGTGGAGACATTCATGTTGCTCTTCTCTAGTGTGTCTAAACAGTAGCACGTGTTATTCGCCTGCAAAAGCTCCTTCTATTTGAAGTAGGAAGTTGTGCAATTGAGATTTTTATTTCTTGAAGGAATGGCGGTATCTGGATTTCCATAAACCCCTCCCCCCCTCCCCCGGCTTCCCCTCCCGAAGAAAAATAGAAAATCACCCTTAATGTGTGTGTATAACTCTTACAAAGTCTAGAGTTAGATCAGTAGTGTAGAGTTTGAATCTTGTAAATAGAAAAAATCAATATTGGGATAACTTTACATTTTTATGGTTTGACTCGGTTTGATTTCGGATTTGTGGGAGTCTAGTGTTGTTTATGGAAACGTGGCATTTACGAAAAGGAAAAAACTCAGTAGTCTTAATACTGATTTCACCAAAGTTTGGTAATAAAACTAGATGGGGTGTGTGTAACTCATACGAACTCTGGAGTTAATCAATATTCTTCATCCATACTAATTTCATCGTGAAGTTCGATGATAAGAGTAGATGTTGATGTTTTTTGTTAAATTTACGTCACTTGTGACATTGGACTTTTCTCCCAATATTCATCATTCTTTCTCTTAACTAAGTACATATTTTCTTTTATTTATATTGATAGACCCAAGTGCTGGTATATTTTTGTGCCATCTCCTGACTCCTTTGGCTTGAATTTAAATATAGAAGTTTTAAGGGGAGAATTTATGGTATTTCTTTTTACTATTAACCATTAGATTTTATGAGACTTGTTCAAATAATCATTCAACGTAGAGGATACCGCATGAAAAGCAGTAGCTTTTTTTATTTTTTCCCCCTGGAAAATCTCTACAATTTAGGTAGAGTTAATTCAACTATAATTTAATAAAATAATTATAACAAAAAAATTAAATAAAAGAATTTACGTACCCCAAAAAAATACTTATAACAAAAGTATAACTGTTGCAAAGTGGTTACCAAAAATATCATTCAATTATTTGATTGGAAGCACATATATGATAAAAAAAAATGCTAGATGCGTATCACTTTCTTTCGCATCTCTCGCGTCATTATTTTTCACATAGTATAGAAAATAAAGTAAGATTTATTGTAATTAAAAGATAGAAATTAAGTAATTTTGAAATGATATATGTATATATAACATTATTTAATATGATAATTGATAAGCACCTAATACTTTCAGAACATATTGTTTGTTTGGTTTAGTTTATTTTATTTTAAAATAACTTATAATTAAAAGTTCTTTCACATATGTTTTGAAAAAAGTAAAAACTATTATTTAGCTCAAAATAACTTGTGAATTGACAAGCAGTCAATTTTCTGACGAAGGAGTTGCTGTAGAAACAGTTTTACAAAGTAGATTATGGTAACATGGAGCAACTTTTACTTTTACTTAAACTACTTGTGGAAGTTGTTGGATATCATAGTAATATGGAGTAATTTTTACTTTTGCTTAAATATTTGTGGAGGCTGTTGGGCATTTGAGGTAAAAAAAAAATTGAAGACCAAATGGGAGCAATTCCCATTATTTAATTTGTGTAGATAAAAACGTTACCTCAAAATAATCAAAACGGCATATAAATAGGTGATAGGGTCTTAGGAACTAGGAAGTGGGTTAACTATTGTTCTAGATCGAATTTTGGGTTAATAGTTCAAGAACAATTTAATTTATTATAATAGTTTTTTGAATATTTATGCGTGTTATTAAATAAATAAATTTACTTATTTATAAATAATAAATGTCTCATAAAATTTTTCATAAATATAAATATTAATTACATTTTATATAAATAGAGAATTAGTCATAAGATATAACTATCTCATGTATTCTTATCTTAATTAACAACATTCAATTTAAATTGAATTATGATTTTTATTGTCCAAGACACTCTTATAAATACCTGATAATGTCTCAAAGGAAGATATCTAATTCTAAATATTACTCATCTTGTGTACGATCTAATTTGAACGTCAAAGTACATTTTGTAAGTATTTATCCCCTTGCACTACTGTCACAACCGCCATACATATGAAGAAACCATCTACATCAACTCAATTCAAGTAATAATTGTATATATATTTTTTGAGTGACGATTAACTAAACTTTATCACACATGATCCTGATAGAGAAAGAGAAATGGAAACCAGTAGGAGTATGGCTATGGATGTGGAGGAACAACCATTGCCAAACCCCAACAACGTTAAATGCTTCGGACTTAAAAACTCTATTCAAACTAACTTCCACAAAGATTAGAGGCGTGTTTGATTCAATTGTGATTTTTTTTTATAATCGATTATTGTATAATTGATTATAATAGAATTAATTTTATGTTTGAAAGTGAATTTAATATAATCTATTTTATTTGGATGATTCAAAACAAATCGTTTTTATGCATTAAATTATCAAAAGAGGTATAAAATGATTAAAAAATTATTTGATTGATGACAAAATGATATTTACATTTCAAAATTTTTGAAATAATCTAGAATCTAGAATTATAAGCTTCAATATGAAACAAAGTTGTTATAATACATTAAATTTCATACAAAAGTTGAAGCAAAATTATCCAAATATACATGAACAAGAAAAAAAGTTTTGAGCAAAAAAAAAAAAAGCTTTTGATTTGGGAAATAATCTCAACCAAATATGCACTTTTCCAAATCATCACAAAGTGCGTTCTTTTAGTTTTTTTGTTTAAGTGGTGTATTATTCTAGTTAGAAACAAAAGTAGAGAGAAAAATACTGATAAATATATTTATATTTTTGAACAAGTTATATAAAGGAAGATTAATCTCTATTTATATAAGATGACTACTATATCAAAAAAATAATATATATAATTATGTATACGGAATCAATCAAATCAATCAAGCTAACCAATCAATTATAAAATCAATCACGCTAACATCTTTCTTTAAACTCAAGTGGGTGTAGAGGGAACTAACTTAAGTTTGGAAGTCAGAGTGCAACATCGACCAAGATGATGAGCTTTACTGAACAAATCGACTGGCTTGTCAAGAGTTCCAATGAAAATAAGATGAAGAACACCACCAAGAATATATTGACAAATGAAGTGATAATCAATCTCAATGTGCTTAATGCGCTCATGAAAGACATCATTATGAGCAATCTGAATAACAATCCGACTATCACAATAGAGAGCTGTGGAAGAGAACTGAGAGAAAACTAAGTCATTAAGAAGTAAACACAATTAAAGTATTTCAGAAGTGGTATCAGCAAGAACTTGATACTTTGCTTTAGTACTGTAATATACAGTCAAAGTTTGTTTTTTGATTCGCCACAAAATAAGTGCAACATCAAGACAGAAATACAGCAGACAGTAATGAATCGGCGATCAGTAAAATCTCCATTCCAATCAACATCAAAATAAACTTAAAAGATCAAAGAAAAGTTAATTAAAAAATAATTGATGAATATATCTATATTTCTGAACGAATTATATATAAAAAGGTTAATATCTATTTATATAAGAGGATTGATATATATAAAAAAAATAACAAAATATAATTATGTATAAAATTAATCAAATCAATCAATCTTAAAATCAATAACCTAAAGTCAATCACGCTAATACTACTGAAACTTCATGACAACGTAGAAACATACATGTTTTGTTCATTCACTTGGAAGTTGGTATGCCAACGATATCCGTGAAATGGGGTTCCAATTTTACTTTATTTTATTGTTATATTTTTGTTTTGTAATGGTAGGGATGATTGGAGTACAATGGCGGTATCATTGTCCACGAACACTGTAAAACTGTATTCACAAGTGTCAGTATTGTGGAAAGTGCAAGGGTCACTCTGCAACCATCAACCAAGTCTAAATCTTATTTTCTGGTCCTTGGAATCCGTTTGTTTTAAGCTCTTGTTCTTCAGATGGAACAATTAGAGCTTGGGACACCCGAACGTTTCAGCAGGTTACATGTGATTCATTTTTGGCTGTTTGATTTTCAGACTCTTGTTCATAAATGTGGAAAATTTGCTGTGCGAGTGATAATGACCTTCAAACTGCAGGTGTCTTTCATAAATTCTGGTTCTTCTCAAGAGCTCTTCAGCTTCTCGTTTTTGGAGGGCCTCGTGGGAATTTAATTGCTGCCGGCTGTAAATCGCAGGTTTGATTTTTGCTGCAACTACCTCAGTGGTACCGCATGAGATGATTTGAACTAGTGTTATGTAAGCTATGTCCTGCTATATAATTTTGCTCAGATAACATTTTGGGATTGGAGAAACAGGAAGCAAATTGCATGCCTCGAGGACTCTCATGTGGAGGATGTTACTCAGGTTTGCTTCAATCACACGTGACAACTATTATTTTAGTCAAGATTTTTATCTAATGGAATTGACTGAAAATTCTAGCCTTGAGGGAAAGGTATGTTTGGCTTGGCAACCCCCCTCCCAGAAAAACTTGTGATAAGAAATGTTATGCATAGTAACTTAGTAAGTATCTGAAAGGCAATTAATCTAATACCTTATTTTAAAAAAAAAAATATAGTATTGTTAATACAGGCAACAAATTAGGCTTCAGAGTATGTCTGTAAGAAATAACAACGGAAATCTTGTTAGAATTGAAGACAAGAACGCAGGAGGCTCCTTACGGATTTATGACATTATATATTTAATTCCTCATATTCTGGGTCTGAAATTGTCAGTCATACTGGTTGGAAATTTTGCAGTTCAGATTCCATCCATCTTCTTTAGTTCTGCATGGCTGTAGAGTTTACTTCATCAACTCAACTCAAACTGGCCATTGATGTTGGATTGAAGAATTCTTTAATTAGACTGTGCTTCATAACTAAGACCTTCTGAAGGCTATCCATGAGTAGAAGTCTTCTGCATATGAGATGGACATGATATTTATTGACATGAAAGAAGGCCTCACATTAATGTTATGGCCAGTTTGGCTGCTGTATTGTTCTATTTAATGTGTTTCTTGACCACTTACCCCCTTCACCTCCTGAGTTGGTCATCATTAGTAATGTTTTTGTATTCCCGGTGGGGCTTACTTCATCTTCTTGTCACCTGTTATAGAAGGAGATGATTGCAATATTTGTTGCTTGATATATTGTGTGCATTAGATGAAGATGACAATGGTGATACTTTTATTTCTAAGATAGAGCTTGTTACTTTGAGTCTTTAACTAGTTTTTATACTAACTTTTAGTCCTTCACTAAATAATTTATTATTATTATTATTATTTCATGTGAGGCACGAAGTCATGTCTGATTTATTGAAGTGTAAGATTGCTGATAAGTTCATTTTGTCCCTGACCAACAAGGTAAACTTATATCTGCTTTAGTAGATGGGTTGATATGCACATTTGATACCACCGGAGATATCAATGATGATGATCATCTGGAATCAGTAAGTCTGGGACTCTAATTCAATTTGCTTTAGTTGATATTTCTTGCAATCATCTTGAATGATCAAAACAGTTAAGAGATAGCTAAGCACTAAGCAGTCATTGCTGAACAATTAAAAGACTTAGCAATTCGGTGCCAGGCAATGTACCCAGGCAAATCTCTTCTCAGTTGAGGTATAACATAATTTGAACGTTTGGGGGGGGGGGACTGTTACTTTTTTTGCGGAGAGTACATCCGTTTTTAGTCAGTTATTTTTATGTTCTGTTGTTGAATTATGAGGTTTGCATGAAGAAAGCTGCACCATGTGCTTCTCAAAATTTTCTTTTCTCGGTTTCTTTTTGTTATTGTTCAGTTTGCTTTCATATCTGTGCAATTTAATGGTAAAGTTGATACTCATTAGCCCATTTACTAATATGATGGTGATTTTGATAAATAAAAAGGTTTCTTTGAGCCCTTTGTATTTCTGGACTCTAGTAAGTTTTGGTTACAAATTTAATTTATTTTCTGCATACAAAAATGTAGGTGATTAATGTGGGCACTTCAATTGCAAAGGTGGGGGTTTTTTGGAGAGAGTAATCGAAAGCTTTGGTGCTTAACGCACATTGAAACCTTAGGGTACTATGACTATTCTCCATTAGTTGGTTTGCTTGACAGTTAGATACAATTTACTGATTTTCTATCTCCTTTGCAATGATGCATATTATCGTGATTTGCTTTGCCCTGATTTCAATTTTTTGTTACTAAAGAAAGGCAAATTCATAGAGACACAAAACAACTATTATACAGATTCATACTGCGTGTGCAGATAGTACTTCCAGTTCCAGAAATACTGTTTATGCTGTCTATTAGATTCTTATGCACCTAATTTGTTATATAGATTTGCATTTGTATACTAACTCTTCCCTCTTTCTCCTTGTAAAGTTAAAGTTTCGTTTACTGCCTGTTAATGTTTGATTCGAATATTTCATTCTAATCTGCTACCTTATAGTGTCTGGGACTGGCAAGATGCTAGAAATGAAGTAAACTTCTCAGATGCTCGTACTTTAGCTTCGGAAAATTGGATTTTGGGTCACGTAAATTCCTCCTTATTTGATGAAATATGCTCATTTTATTATACTGGAAAAGCATTATGCTTTACAAACGTGTGTGAAAAACTGTTAATCTTTTTCTCAAAAGAAAAAAAATGTGATGCCATGTACTGTAGGCATCTTATGCAAATGATATACCATTGCTTGTTATAAGAAAGAAGGGGGAAAGTTGTATATATATTGAGAGGATTATAGCTTTCTTAAAAGTTAATCCTCTGGATTTTGGAGCTTTCCTTGCAACAGAGGCCATCCTTCTTCTGCTTGAGTGCTTCTACTCATATCACGTGAGTTTGTGTTGCCTGCCCCTATAGTGAATTGCAGGGACGGACCCAAGCATAAATGAGTGGGGATTCATGTTCCCACTCAAGTTGTAATTTTTTTTTTATTTTATATATATATTTGTATTTTTTATTTTTTATATATATAAAAATAATTTTTTGTCCCTCTTATTTAAAATAATATTGATAATATTATTTTTATCCCCACTACTTAAAATTTCTAGGTCCGTCACTGATGAATTGGAATTATGAAGCTTCTAATATGGTTGAGTCTTGTAGAATCATATAACCTACTTTTTGGTTGAGTCTTGTATATATATATATATACTTCTCCACAATGAACAAATGGCCACTCCTATCATTAGCCTATAAACTGATGTTTACTTTCATTTGGCAGGTTGACTATTTTGTTGATTGTCACTACTCCAGAGAAGCTGAACAACTATGGGTGATTGGTGGTACTAATGATGGTATTTTGGGCTACTTACCTGTGAATTATAAGGGAGTGGCAAGAATAGGATCGGCAGGAGCAATTCTTGGGGGTGGCCATACAAGTGTTGTTAGGAGTGTATTGCCCATTTCAAGAATTTATAGTGTGGAGACTTCTATTATGGACTCAAAATGTTTGAGTCCATAGATAAATTATTATTATTTTTAATCTGATAATATTTATATATAAGTTTAAGTGTATAAAAAAATTATTAATTAAAATTTATAAACTTTTTATATGTATAATTATTTATTAAAAAAAAATATAATTTAATTAAATTTTTATATAAATTTAAGTATTATTAATTAAAATTTATAAAGATTTTAATTTTAATATTAATTATTAATTTATTTTAATAATAAATCAATTGTTAAAAAAGTTTTGACTCATCAATAAATCATTTTTTGAGTAATTTATATTAGACTTTTCCTTAAAGTGGACTCTCCCCTAGCCTAGGCATTTTTGGCTGGATGAGTGAGGTAGATGGTCCGCTGTGTCGTTGGCTGCCTGAGCCTGATGACTCCCCTCAGTCAAATCAATCCTGGATTTCAAGCACATTCATTATGAGGCCTAAAAGGACTCGCAAGAAAAATCCTCATCAGCCCTGCTAGCAAGAACAATGCCATTAACCACTATGTGTGTGTTTGGATTGTAGTTGGTAAACTTAAGTTTAGTTGAAAGTGTGTTTGTAAACTTAAGTTTGATTGAAAGTGAGTTTGCAGTAACTAATTTATGTTTAGAAACTTTTCTTTTAAAAGTGAGTTTGAAAGATTATTTTTAAATTAATCCATCTTACTTTTTGGAAGGAAAAGTATGTTAGTAACAAGAAAAAAACAACCAAACAATATTGCCATTAACGTCCTACTACTTTTAGAAATTACAATCTGAAACACACACTATATTTATATTACCAACGAAGCATCTCTTTTTCTTTAAGGTAGTTTTACTTTTCACTACTACAACTTGGGATGGGATGGGTTGGATTTCGTCAAAAATACTGTTTAGTTTTTAGATTTGTGCCTTTTGTATTACATATACTCTTTGTTTGGATGTAGAGAGAAAATACAAGAAAAAAAATGAGAAAAAAGAAAATGAAGAAGAAAGAAAATAAAGAAAAAAATTTATTTTCCCTTCTATTGTTTGGATCAAGAGAAAAAGAAGAGAAAAAAAATTATACATATATCTTTCTCTTGTTTGGTTTAAAAAAAAAATAAAAAGAAAAAAAATATACTTACATCAAATAACTTTTATATCTTTATTGTGTTGAATTCTTGAGATGAAAGACATAAATGTAAATTACATCATACCTGTCTTGATTTTTGAGTTTTCTTTGCATGAATGGGAAGAAAATTTTTTGATGAGTTCCACACTTTAAATTTTCTCTCTTCTGTGTTTTTTATGCACAACCAAATTAGAGAAAAATTACTTTTTTAACTCCTTTTCTCTCCTCTCTTTTTCTCTCTTCTCGTTTTCTCTCGTTCCAAACGATGTGAATGTTTGTACCGAGAAATTCTTCTGTAATTTTTTATGGGTTGTCAATTTTTTATGTCAACACTTTTTTAGGTAATTAATAACTTTGTATTCATTTCTACTAATATAGCAAATCTTTTTTTAAAAAATATTTTGAAACAAACTTTAAAACCCTTTTATATAAGCAAACAGAAATGTAATTTCATTATTTACTGTATTTAGAAAATAATTAATTTACAAATGATAAGGTACATTTTTCTTATTTCTTTTCCACTTACTATTATACATTTTATTATTCCATTTTTTCTATTAATTTTGTTTAAAAAAAATTAAAGTTGTCATTTTTTTTAATACATATACATACGTACTTGTACGTTTTTCAGTGTAAATTAAATAAGCAATCTTTTTTTAAAAGCTTATGAGTTTTATATGAAAAAATTAATTAAAATTTAGATAATGCACACCTGAACGATAGTTCCAACTAAGAGTTATGAAACCAAAAGGAATTAATTTGGTTACTCTCATTTTTTAAAGAATGATTGTCATGTTCAAAGAGAAAGAAAATAATGTTCTTATAATTGGAGCATATGCCTAATACTAGAAGGGAAATATTGCAGTGGATGCAAACAGACAAAATCACTTGAGGGTGTAATCAAGCACAAAATTAAACAGTCGAAACAACTAATAAGGGCGTATGCATTCCGGTTGTAATTCATTCTGACCAACCACTGAAAGCTGAAGCAACCAGGCCTACACACAGCTCCCACCCCCCCCCCCCCCCAAAAAAAAAAGAGTACTCTATGAGCGAGTAACTTTCATGGTTTACTTCAGGCTTCAGCCTTCACCAGTGGCAAGAATCAAGATTGAACATGACAAAATGAATAATTTACCTCTACTATGCCTTCAAAATTACTAGAACATGAATTCAAGTTAAGAAAGGAACATTTCTAAACATAGCAAGGTTGGGGGGTATTGTAATATTTAACATCTAACATGTAGCACCATCATTACTTCTCACTGAGGGAAAGGAATACAAAGGCAAGTTTACCATAGGGAAGGCATTAGAAAATAATGTTTAGATAGAAGCTTTGGTGAGTTCTATAATATTGCCATTTTTTGCGACCATAAACACAAGAAAAACATTGGAAACCTAAAATCCAAGAACGCACAGGAAACACACGGTAAAATCTGCTGAACGGGCATCAATGCCTCTAAAAGTAGCAACCGGCCCATCTGAAGTAGTTCCATATCACTTATTCAAATCAACCTCTACCTCGCCCTGCACCTACCACAGGAAGCAAAAACATTGGATGAGATTCATTCACAAGATCTATGCTATGTAATATGTCGGATGGGATGTAAATATGAGGAAGTGAGGGGGAAAAGTGACCTAGACCCTTGTTTGGAAGATTTTCAAGGAGGGGAAGGCAAGCCACTAGTTCCTCCTGAATTGAGGGTAAGCATGGGGGACATGATTTATTTTAAATTAAATATTTATTATATTACATATAATACCCCTAGGTCTGTATTATAAGATTACAACATGGACTTCGACTACATTGGAATTTAATATTATGACATATACCTTCTCTCTACTATAACTTGAACTCCCAAATCCCCTCTTTTCCTTAAACATCCAAACATGGGAAAGTAAGACTCTCTGAGTTCCTTTAATAATAATTTACTTTTTACAATGAAGAAACTTTTGGCCCATCAAGAGGTCATCTTGGTGAAAATAAAAGCATAATAGCAGGAACCTCTTTGAACTCTTTCATAGTGAATTTGAGGAATAGAAGCCAACAAATGAACAGTTGGTAGTATACATGCAACACATGCATTTTGGAATGATGTAAGGGGTGATTTACCTCTGTTTCCACCAGGCTTTCCACTTGGGCCACCCCTGCCTCGGCCTCCTCCTTGCCCTTTAGCCCCACCTTCATCAAGGCCACGCCCAATTCCTTTTGCTTGACGTCCACCAGCACCATCCTCCCTACCTCTTCCCCTTCCACGTCCCACACCAGGTGGTTTGCGATCTGAAAAAGGTTACATCAATCAAAAAACTTTCTAGTTTTTTGTAACTGGAAAAGACTCCATGAATAGCAACTCATACTATATGCATAACAATAACTGGTTCAGAGTGAAGAAATTGTTATTTTCTGATCTAGAAAAGAAACAAGTCTGACTCTGAAACTGTTAGGTTCAAAAAGAACAAAATAATATGCATCTTTATTATGACAAGCATAGCAATCTGCCGAACTTTTTCCCCCCTCTTAAATCACTTGGTCAATTTAAATATCAATATGAACAACCAGCTAAATGTCAAAACAAGGCTTACCAGTGCGGCTCTTGGTTTCTTCTTGAACTTTGTCAATAACCTAAATTAACAGGCAATAAAGCTAGATTAGTGGATAAATGTATGTATGGCTATGACACTCACTAAAAACATTCTTAACCTATTGACTGAAAGGGTCAAAAAAAGACTGAACCACCGCTGCACACCTCATCAGGAACTCGAAGGTACTTAATGGTATTGCCGCGAATGTAGCATTCAGGCATACGCCAAAATCTATCTCCATCCTACATTTCCAATTTAAATCAAACATTGTGACTTGGTTAACAGACAACAGATGACAAGATGATAAATAAGAATGAATGGCAAAAGAAGATTACTTTAGAGGTACATATGACTTCTCGGAGATGGATGTTCATCCATGTATCACAATTAACCAAATGCCCGTTATAAGTCTCCCCATTTTTCAGTTCCACCAACTGTTACAATATGTCAAAAGATAAAACAAAAAATATTCACAAGTTATAAATCAAAGAGAATAACACAAGTTATATTATTATATAAATGAGGTAAAATAGAGCAAACGGCTCACTCACCATTGGGTGCCCTTGGGCAGTCTTGAGAAGGGAAAGGGGCAGCTACAACAACACAAGAAGAGTAAATAGTGAGAGAATGGGGGCAAAATTAACAGTGAATGCAACCCTAACAGTAACCTTATTGCTATGATTAGTGGGGGAAAGATGAAACTAACAAAGGTTTTAGGCTGAAAAATTATATATTTGAGAAAAGGGAATGAACTCGGGGTTGTATTTCTATAGGAACCCAAATGAGATCTAGGTATCTTTATCCGTTCATTGTTTGTGCTGAAAGGATTAGAAAAGGAATGAACTTGGGAATACAGAGGGAGAGAGAGAGAGAAATAGAAGCAGTGACTTACCATGTCGCGAATCGGAGGTTGAAGAGGGAGAGCTGTATTTGTGGTTGATTACGCAAATTGCAAGCCCTTTTTCTTAATTGTTAGATAATATAGTAAGGACGGAAAGCGAAGAGGGAGAGCTGGATGCTATGCCTGTTCTGTTGTGCTGCTGTTTCTCTTTCTTTCTTTCTTTCTTTATACATACACTATTCAAACCTAATATCTATTGTCGAGGACTCAACTCTCAAGTGCTATTCCAAGTAACTCAGTTACCTGTCAAAGTGTGAATGTGAAGCGAGAGTCACTTCTTCTAGATTTTTTGTTTATTCCTTGCTAGCGTTTTGAATTTTGATACCACCTCCTTAATCATTGTTTTACTTTTTAATTATTTAAAAAATATAAGCAATAATAAAAAATTTATTTTAATCACAATAATTTTATTAAAAAATTTATAATTATAGAATAAAATGTTAAGAAATGTTTAAATGTAATTACGATTTTGTCTTTTTCTTAATTAAAATTTAATAAATAATATTTATGGAAAATAAAATTATAACTAAATGAGAGAATCTCCTTTATACTAAAATGTATAGAATACATAAGTGATTAAGTCAATTTAAAATTTATTTTTTACCTAAAAAGGATATTTATTTCATTCAAATTTTAAAATTTTTAAATATAAATACTATTCATTTTTTCAGCACCACTGTAGGATTAATTTTTTTTGTAAGACAATATACATAATTGTTTGAAATTGTTTTATCTTAATAAATATTATTTTAAAAAGCAAAAAAAAAAACAGGTGTTGCTCTTAACCTTGAAGGACAAATAAAATAAAATATTCAACAATAAAATACTAATATATTTTTTTGGGTACAGAAAAAACACTATTTTTCTTGGGTGGTCTAGCCGTCTAGAGGTGAATTTGGATTCAAAGGTGCTATGATGTCGAAGTCAATGAATACTTACGAGGAAATAATATTGGTAAAGATAGTAAAAATATAACTTATATAAAATTATCTTATCTCTATGAAAAATGATTATTTTATATTTCTTTTAAAAGTGTATAAATTATTAATATTCATTTTAAGAATGTTTATTAAATGAAAGAAAATAAATAAAAAAATATATATATAATAAATAATATTAAAAAATATATATAAAAAAATGTATGATAAAAATATAAAAGTTATATTTCTATTTATAACTTATATAAAAATATAACCTATACCTTGTATAGGGGTTCGTATTGCACTTCTGCTAATGATTGTCAGGATGAGGAGAATAATTTTGTTAAGTGTCTCGTGTACACGTATCTATTATGTTAAGGAATCTCCTAGAATTAGGTCATGGGAAATGGTTTCGGGTTAGGCTTGGTAATTTTTTCACGTCCCCCCGATATCCTACCTAGTACCTACTCCAACATACACGAGGCGCTACCAGCTCCATTGCAGGGCAAGGCAGGACGGGGATGAATTTTAGTGAATTAATTTTGATATTTTTATCATAAATAATATATATATTTTTTATATCTTATTTATTATTATTTATTATATTTTTTTATTTTTTTAATAATTACATAACAGTATTTATATTTAAAAAAAATATAAAATCATTTTTTTTAATCAATTCATCTTGTTTTGTCATGCCCTACATTTAAACAAATATTATAATTAATTTAACTATTAGTAAAATTAATTATATTAATTAATTTTTACTAATTTAACATTTATCTTAATATTTTTTTAATTTATATGATATAAATGATTAATTTTAAAATTATAATTATAAAATATTTATAATTGTGAAGGGAATGAAGTAAGTGCAAATTTTAATAATTTTTTTTGGGACGAGTGCTGATTTCACTTCTAAAAATATTTGTGTTGAGAAAAATCTGTCACTGCATGTCCATTGATAAGCCTAGTTCGAGATAGGGTGCCTTTGGTCAATCGATCTGTAAACTAGGTCAAACCCTTATGCCATCGTCACCTGAGTCGAGTGGTAAGGTCTTTTTAATTGGGCATTAGACACGATCCAGAAAACAGTTCGTTGTGGTTTTCTGAATATTCTCATGGAGCTCATATTTTAAAAATAATTACTATTTTGATGGGTTGATTATTCCTTGATTTTAACTTTATCAAATTTTTTTTTCAGTACATTAAAATTTAGGGTAAGAGAAAGCTCTTTAGTTCAATGGAAGCCATCTAAGACCAAATTAAAATTTGATGGCATTCAGGAGCCCATCTTAAAAAGGCATTATTAACGTTTCTAAAAGTTAAAAAAGGAAAGAATTAAGAAAGGAGCCTATAGGAGATTAGACGTGGTGACATAAACTCCATCTAAACATTATTCACACATTTTGGATTTTGTAAACCCGGGGTTAGTAATTGAAGTCTTCAGTATGAGATTCTGAACATTATTTATAGCAGTAATTGCAATTTGAGGAATAATGTTTGTACTTTTCTTATTACACTAATTTTTATATTAATTTTTCGTACAAGTGATTGGTTGGCTCACACAAATGGTAAATTCTGTGTGAAAAACAAAAAATTAGAAGGGACAGAGCCCCTATATCAAAACTAAAATTAGCATAAAATATTAAAATTTACACAAAATAATGTGCCAATATCAAATTACTAGTTTCAATTTTACACTCAGTCACGTGCTTTGGGACTGCCTCCATACAACAATTATTTTTAAATAATTTTAAAAAGCAAATTTATTAATAATTATATATAATCTTGATGAGCTAAACGTAGCAGATCTGTAATATCCAGAAACCAGAGATTGAGTACCAAGGAGGAAGACTAGAGTCACAGGAAGGCCTGGAAATTATGCCGCTAAAGCATTTTGTAGAGACCATTAGCAGAGTAACGCAATGTCAAGCGGGAAGACTGTCCAATAAGAAGCTCAGCATCAAACATGCTGAATCATGCAAAGACACTCGATATATGATACATAAAAACTAGTTAAATTTGCAGTAAGCTTACAGAACGAATACTTCGTACATGGTATTTGTACAAAATAAGTTACATAATTCCCTGAACTTACGACATAGCAATGGCGATTAGAGCAAAAGTCCATTATTAATTTACATCTGCATTGTTAGTTCTGACCTCTTATTAAGTGTTGTCAAGTTGACTAGATGGCGCATGGTAGGCCTGCCATGGGGACAATTCCATGGTGATTTCAGCTCAGCCAAATGCTCAAGTATCTGAAACAATTAGAGTAAGCTACAAACTCAGTCTGACAGAGTGAAAGGTTTGAAAATCAATTTCTTTAGATTTAGTGTCCACTAAATCAGATGCTTCTCATTTAACTTCTGCCTTTTCTTTTTCTTAGTGAATGTGTGTTTGTGTTTTTAATGAAAGGGAAGGAGGAGGGGCGGTTCTTAAAGTAATGATGTACTACCTTCTGCATTTCATTTCTTCCAAGTGGATCACCAATCTTAAATGACGATCGACATGCACGGGATGCCAACATTGCACGAACTCTTGAAGGGCAAATAGAATCTGAGGTGTCCAGCCTATAACTACCAACAATGGAACATTCCCCATGATCATCAGACAGGCTAGAGATCAGCTCCTTAACATCTGTTGGGAGAAATGTATATCAGTAATCACTTCAATACATCATTCTTTTTTTTTTTTTTTTGGGGGGGGGGTGGTAAATGAAAGTCTTCAATACATCATTCTATGAGCAAATAATTCACTCTGATTAAACAAAAACTCTAAAAAGAATTATTAGGCACAAGAAGTGCCCTAGACATTCACAAGTATTCGAATATGCATGTCAATCTTTAAATCAAAATTTGGGCCCTGGGGTATATTTGAAAAAAATATAAAATTTTGGTATCATGGAATGGACAAAATCTCAATTCCAAGGGCATTAATAAGTACATCATAATGATTTATAAGGTGAAGAAGGCACCACAGACCTTCACAGGGACTGAAGGCTTCTTAAGTTTAACCATGATGTGACTGTCAATTACACATCCTAAAGCGTGTTCATGCATAACGGTAATGAATCTATGTTGTGAATTGTAGATTTAGCATGTATCATAAGTTAGTTGAGGATGTTACCAATTGTTCAGTTGCTGTTTAGAAGTACCAAGGTCATCAGAAGATGAAAACCTACATAATTGTTAAGATCCTAATTGTCTTCTTCATACTAGCTTGCATGCTTCATCAACTTGCATCACATACCAACTTAAGCCATGTTAGTTAAGTTAGACTTTCCAGCTTGGCCTGAGCCATCTCCCAATACAAATACAAAATTTGAAAAATAAAAGGAGTATCATGGACTGAGAATTACGTAAACAATGCACACAAGATTTTATGACTGAGGCTTTTCCGTGACCTACCTTGACCATATAAACCAATAGAATCCCTTAAATTAATCATAGCTAAAATCCACAAAATTCAAGGATACTACCTTCAATTCCAAACATTATGTTTTTACTGAAGGGGACAGACTTTAATTTATAACGGCATCCGGGTGGTGCATTTGGATCCTCTTCCAAAATAAATCCATTCTTCCTGAAAATGGAGATAATGTTAATCATGTTACTAACTACACTAAACCTTAAAGATGCAGGAACAAGACAAAATTAAAGCATTAAATTTTGTAATTAGAAAATTAAATTCAATCTCAATGTAACTCCCATAGACAAAAGGAACCGACAGTGCAAGAGGGGACTAGATCAAGCATTAATGGTGCACCAATAAGAAGAAGACAACCTTTCAGCAATTATGCAAAAATTCTAATTTCTAATGTGCATGCAGCAATCATAGCAGACACATCACACAACCATAATTAAAAATATCAGCTTCCAGGCAACAGCTAGTTAAATAATCTAGGAACTCTCAAGCTCAGATTTCACAGCCTTGATTTTTGTTCATACACGCCACTCTAGCTTTGCTGATTTAGCAAGTTCAGAATAGTTCTCTCTTCTCAGCACTCCACAAATGTATCTTAAGATTGATGTACATTATACTTTTCAAATATAAGAAAATATCAACCATGTAATTACATGCTTAATGTTGTCCCTTCTTTTTTTAAAAAAAAAATCTGGCATGCATGATCTATAATCTCCCATTATTCAATGGTGTGAAAATCAAATTTTATAAGAAGTAACTTGATGGTTTGAGTGTATCAAATCTTACAATAGAGTGTGTGTGTATGTGTGTAAAACAAAAGGAATGGGATTACAAAAGGTGAAATTGTTAAATCCTCAGAAAATAGAAGATATAAGAACACAATAACCGTTGCATCTAATAGAAGATATAAGAACACAATAACCGTTGCATCTTATCCTGATTAAGGATTTGATTAATGATATCAAACATAAAATAAATCCAATATACATATGCCAGAATTTCTTAAATATCTTTGCACTTTGTGGCTGAAACCATCTGTTCATTATCAATTAAGGCAGTCTAGGTCAACCATTGAATTGACTTAGCATTAACACACTGCAGTATTTTGAGCTCGGCTCTCAAGTGGGCCCTGAGTGATATGTGCATGTTGAGTTTTATGTAGCAGAGAAAATCATGACTGGTACATCTGGAAATGATTTTTTTTTTAGAGTGACATTAGATAACTGTAACTACTTAAAAAAGATACTTAAATATGCAAGGAAAGATAATCAATACAGTCATTTTTCAAAGCTAACCATCTGTGGCAACTCATTCTGACAATCAAGTTAATTAAATGAGAAAGTAAATAAGAGATAATGGTGCAGGAACACTTCTGTACAGGCTATAGGAAACAGGAAACATAAACAGTCTGTTTGACGCAGGATTGATATCAAGATCCTGATAACGAAATTTAGTTTCTGACAATAACCTGAAATAAGTAAAATCAACATATCACCACTTAATCAACATGGCTCTATTTATACCTGATTATGTCCATGTGCATTGATGCAACTATTTCTTCTTCAGGGGATAACTCCAATCTTATTGGCCTACATATGTAATTTGGGACAATGTGGATCAGACCTTGGTAGAATTTAGATCATGAACAAATAAAGAAAAGAGATAAATTACTCTATTATGTGCCATCCGAGCAGTGTAGAAAATATATCATCCATTTAAAGTAATAGTGTTGAACAATCAAAGTTTCTACACTAAGCACACTAACATTGAACTCAACAAGTTCCTTTACCTTTACCTTCCCCACAAGTTTGAATCAGAATCAGCAATATCCTTGTACCATGTTATTGAGTACAACTCTGATATTCTTACTACAAACAACGTATACACCCCTTTTCACACCTCATCTAATACCATTCATCATACTTACTTTTTTTTATCACTTTCTCTCTCTCAATCACACACCCTTAAAAAGGGTATGTACAGTACCTACAGCTCTAAAAGAGGTGTAGGATCATCTTTTTCCTATTGAGTATTGACAGTCTCAGCCAATGAAATGCTTGATGGGTACAATACCCAGGAAAAAAAGATGGGTACCAGGGTAATGCCCATAATATAGTGATTGTAAGTGAACAATGATATAAACTTCTCACCTAAGCAAAGGCTGTTGGTTCAAGATGGTTGATTGCGATAGACGCTCAAAATTGTACTTCTCATCAGCAGCATGCTGAAAATAGATTATTCTCCATTACAAATTATGTTTTGCTAAAAAAAAATGAAATTTGAAATTTAGCAAAAGGATGCCTTTATGTGGATTAATCATTCAAGAGGATGGTGGAAGAAACTGCAGACTCAATAGTTCCACAATGTACATGATCCACAATGAATAAATCTTCATATGCCTTTACCTGATCCACAATGAATAAATCTTCATCCAATTTACCAATGATAAATCCAAGATTGAATTGCCCAAGCACCTATCAAAACATAATTTCTAAGTAATCAGCAAGTAATTACAGTGTACATGTAATTTGAAAGTGCATGTATGATCGAGGAGCAGCTAAAGAATTGAATGTAATTTTTTTGGCATAGTAGATTAGATATGCAAACTTTGTATTCCAGAAATAAAATGACTTGGGTTTTATGGTGGAAAAAAAAACCTAAAAAAGGCTAAACAGCTTAGTTTCACTACTTAGTAATTACTAAGATAGCAAACAGCCAAACAGCACAGCAATAACCATTTACAAAAACATCATTATTGACATTTGCACAAAGACAAGCCTAACACAATGAAAAGATAAAAGACCTAGCAATGTTAGAAGTATTAAAAGCATATAAAATGACAATATGAAGTATACTAACAACCTTCATTCTGCTGAAGTCTTCCTTCTTGAAAAGTCTTTCCAGTTCGGTAGTTGCTAAAGCTAAAGCCCTTTCTTTCTGCTCTTCAATTTCCGGTTGTGAAAGCTCCAAAGTTGCAGCCGTATAGCAACTAGAAATAATTATGAGAAAGAGTCAGAATATAGATGATTTTCCTATTTCAGACAATGGTTACTGAAATAAGAACCTTTTGACATTAGCGTTTCCACATCTATGTTTACTGGATTGTAACATAGAAAGCCTCTTCTCTCTCCTTTTCTTAAGGTCTTGAAAAGAAAATTGCATGTTGGAGCATATCTTCCGACCAGAAGACTTAGAAGAATCTAACCAAACAGGAGATGAATGTAATGGATCATCTGAGACCAAAACCTGCTCTGTAGTATTCATCAGATCATTGCTAGATGGAGCAATTGATGCTCTATGAGATGAATGTAATGGATCATCTGAGACCAAAACCTGCTCTGTAGTATTCATCAGATCATTGCTAGATAGAGCAATTGATGCTCTGTCAGCTAGAGATATATTATTCTCTTGATCTAATTCCTGTAAATCAGCACATGCATATTTGAAAACTACAGCAAGAGAGAATAACAAGTTTTTATTTGTAACTACTTTTATTGTTTCCCCTTTCTTTTTGGATAAAAGAAGAAATTTTATTGGAAAGAAAGAAGCAGTGCAAAGGAAAGGAGGATTGGTCTTCTCCTTAGACAAAGCAACATAAAAATGCACAATGAATACGAGGCAAAGACATTAATACTGCGTTCAGTTGTTTTTTTTATTAGCATCTAATTTCCTACATGAAACTTTAACTTAGCGATCGCAAATAGAAATTTCTAGCAACGCCACTATAAATGATAAAATATCAAATAATTGTATAAATCAATATATAGTACAATCACATGCTATACTATGCTTCAAGATCTAAAAGTATAGATATATGAAATTGTAGCACTTCAAACAAATTTTTGGAATGTTTGACTGCAAACCCACATACCATTTTAGGTTCTCTGTCAGTTGAGTCACCTCTACAAGAAACTGAATTTTCACTTTTGTGGACGACGTTATCAGGATTAAGTTGCTGCAAAGATTCAATCTCATTCACCTCAGTAGTTACATCAATTTGGTCAAAATAAAGTGATGATCTCGTAATCAAGTCATGTCTTTCAGTATCTGCAGTCTTCAGTTGGCAATGAGGAGCTTGATTTCTAAGGACAGGCACTTCAGATAAGGCTGTAATGATGTTATCACGATTTCTTTTATTTACAGTAACAAAGTTGTTAAGAGTTGACTGAACACGTCTTGAATGATTATATGAATATTTATTAGAAGTGGCCCCACTCTCAACTGTCCTTGATACATGAGTAGCTTGATCAAGTATAATACTACCAGTGTGTGCCGACTGTCTTCTACTATTATCATCCTTTAAAGTGCTGTGCGCTCTAAGTGTGAACTCCTGGCCCATTAAACTCCCATCATTCTCATGAATTAACCCTTCTTCAACATGTGAGCACTGGTCATCAAAAACAGATTCAGAAGCATTGTTGGAATCAGTAATATGCTTCTCCTTATGCTCATATTGAGAAATACTACCATTGTTGTGCTCATTATTATGCTCATCCTGAGAAATACTACCATTGTCGCACTCAGTATTATGCCCTTCCTGAGGAAGACTGCCATTTGGGGATGAAGGTTTCATTATGATACGAGACTTCCTATGAGAAGAACACAACTCAACACAGTCTTCTTCCACAGCAGGCTGATCAACTTTGTTAACAGAAAAACAAACATTACTAGGAGAATAAATTTGTTGTAAACCCTCTCTCAGGGCTTGCAATATGGCACTTTCTTCAGAAAAAAAATTTTTCCTCTTATCAGGAGTCACATTGACATCATATGCTCTTGTAGGAACTGTAAAGTTCAAGATCGCAATGGGATATTGTTTAGAGTTTGCCCCTTTATATAACTCATTCACAAGTTTGCTGACTTTAGGCATATCCACTGGCCTACCGTTTACAAAAAAATACTGCCTATCTCCCAAATTGCGTCCGCTACCCAGTCCAGACTTGGAAAGAAAACCATCAACTTTGCAATTATCAGATATACATAACGTCATGGGCTCTAAGCAGCTAAAAGTGTTCATGCCGAACACTGTTAGGATGTTATCTTTAAGAGAAGCACTTCCTTGCGTCTTAAGTACCACGGACCTTACATTTTTTCCAGTTGTGTTGGTGCAGACAAAACGAACGCCTTTTGCTATAAGTGCATATGCCTGAAGAGATTTTGGTAGAAGAAGATCATATTAACAAACTCATTGAAACAGGAAAAGGATGCAAGAAATTCAGGAGAAAAATAAACTATAAAGAAAACCCAGAAGCATGGAAAGGCACTAAAGGCATGACTGTTACATGGCTGGACTTTTTAGGTTTTTTACAGTTAACAAGCCACTAAAGGTCATGCCTCGCCTGAACCAGAAAGGCACATTTTAAGGTGCCAGAGACATGAGCCACACTTAAGGGGCAGTGCCTCAACCAGCAAGAGGCACTGAACCCTTCCAGTGCTTAGCCTTTGACTACACTAGATTATTCAATATAGTTCTCTGGGCTCTAAGCTTCCATTTTTTTTTTTAATAATTTCATGACTATAAGAAGAAAGTGAAGAATAAAAGTTAAGCATCAGAAAGCAAATAATTACTCAACTTTGTCACAGAAAATAGAAACTCACATTCAACAAAGAAACTAACTTGCCATATTCCCTGCGTATGTTACGACTAAATTCTTTGCTTCGAACCGGTAAATTGGAGAAAATTTTTTTAACAGTGACAGTGGTACCAATTTGGCGTGCAGTTTTCCTTTCGGCTACTAGTAGACCGGAATGGTCAAAAGTCAAGTGCGTAGCAACCGGCTCATTCTTTGTTCTCGTTTCAACAGTCAAATTCCCTAAAGCGCAAAGGGAACTGAGGGCCTCCCCTCTAAAGCCAAAAGTGGTCAGAGACTGAAGATCAGGAAAATCCGCTAGTTTTGAGGTATGATGCTTGACCGCAAGAACCTGCAATCATTTCCAACCTTCCATTCATTACTAACCCTAAGTACAATATTTTCACGCAAGCCGTGTGCTTAAATGCCGGTTTCAGTGGTGGATATAAAATAAATAAAAAAAATATATACCTTGAAATTATTGGGGGAAACGCCGCAGCCATTGTCGATTACCTGAAACCATTCTTCGCCGAAGTCTTTGAGGGCGATTTCGATGCTGGTGGCGCCGGCATCAAGGCTGTTTTCGACCAGTTCCTTAACCGCAGAAGAGAGATCGAGGATCACTTGACCGGCAGAGATTCTATGAACGATATCCTTACCGATAGGCTTGATAATTTGGGATTCAACTGGCATTGTTGCCTCCACACACTCAATTAACCGTGGCAGTGTTTTCTCTGTGATCCGAGTGACCAAAACCCCATAAAAATTGAGAGAGAAAGCTGCAGAGTTTACCGCCAAAACTGAAGGGGGAACGAAACCGGAACTTATATAGGGTAGGAACGTTTAAGAAAGGGGAAATAGTAATAATACAATAAAGAAGTTTGTGGTTTGACCTTATTTTATTTCTTCCGAATACGGCATGAGGTTTTGCGTTTTAATCTCTCTCTCTCTCTCTCTTTTTTCATTTTTTTTTTACTATTCTTCTTCATTTTTCGGTTCACGCCATGGCTGCATCATGGACCAATTCAGCTCACTCATTGACATACAAGGCTCCCACTTTTATTTATTGAATGGAAGAAATAGAAAAACTATTATCTAATGATTTTTAGAGTTATTGTTATGCCTTGCATTGTGTATACATGAATGATGTTCAATGCGATAGTTAAGTTGTGAGTAACAGTATTAGTAATAGTGAGGTGGAGAATTAAACAAGGGAAGCACTTCTTTAGAAAATGTAGCTTACACTAATTGTCAATTAAGTGATATTGTTAACGCAGAATTAAACACGAAGTTCTTTCATACCTAAACTCTAGTTAAAAGGAAGAGGAATAAGATTCATGGTTTGTTTGATGATGATGGGTTGTGGTGTACGGATGACAGTACTCTCAGGCAACTCATTCAGAATTTTTACAAGAATTTATTCTGATCTTCAGGGTCAGTGGATCTTGATGCTATTCATATTGATACTATACTACACCTTAGTGATGATGGGTGTTTATCACTTACTAAGCCAGTGACCAAGAAGGAAGTTAGGTATGCATCTATGTCTATGGATTCTTTCAAACTTCCTAGGCCCGATGGTTTTCAGCCTTTCTTTTATAAAAACTTTTGGAATACTATTGGGGATGAAGTTTGGCATTTAGTGGAGGATGCTTTTACTCATGGGAAGATAGAGAGCCGCTTAGTTGAGACGCTTTTTGTTCTAATTCCTAAAGTCGATCAACCATCTAGACTTGGGGAATTTAGACCAATCAATGTCTGCAACGTGGCTTATAAAATTGTAACTAAGGTGTTGGTGCAAAGAATGAGACCTTTCCTTGATAAGTTAGTATGCCCTCTCCGAAGTAGCTTTATTCTTAAGAGAGGTATTACTGATAATGCTTTAGTAGCTCAAGAGGCTCTCCATTATATGCATAAAACTAAATGTAAGAAGGGTGTTCTTGCTTTCAAGTTGACTTGGAAAAAGCTTATGACCCACCGGTCAACTGGGACTTTCTCCAACAAACCCTTATAGATTTTGGGTCCATAGTGTATTCGGTTGATAATGCGGTGTGTGAGATCCTACAAACTTTCTATTATCTGGAATGGGTCTAAGCTTGATGGTTTTGGCCCTAATAGAGGTCTTAGGCAAGAAGATCCAATGTTTCCATATCTCTTTGTTTTTTGCATAGAGAAATTGGATTTTAATGATTTATTAGAAAGTTGAAAATAAGTAATTGGATCCTATTCATATCTCTAAAGGTGACCCGAGAATTTCACACTTATTTTTTGCAGATATGTTCTTCTTTTTCGTAAAGCTAAGAAATCCCAAATTCAAATAGTTCAATCAGTTCTTCAAGATTTTTGTAGAGCTTCAGGTCTTAAAATAAATCAGGACAAGTCTAGAACCATGACTTCTCATGCGGTTCTAGAGGAAGAAAAGACTTATTTATAAGGATGTCTCATATTATTTATGATGATGCGAGGATCACGATCGAATATCGGATATGACACGTGTGTATGACATTTATAATACGATTTTTGTTAAAAAATTAACTTAACATTTATCAAATATCTAAGTATCTAATACGAATACGAATACGTATCCGATAACATTATGAAATATCTATACTTCATAGCATATCCGTTTTGCTACGGATTTGGGTAAATATTCGGGATTTCCCTTGCTTAAGGGACGAGTTAAAAAATCAGATTTCCTTCCTATCATTGAAAGGATTCAATGCAGGCTATTCTGGGGAGTACTCTTCCTCTGCTGGATATGCTTGGCTCTTGGCTAGTCAGAGACAGTGGCTTGAATCTAAATCCTAGGCGTGGATTTGGCGACTGTCGGTGCCGGAAAAAGTCAGATTGCTGGTTTGGTTGGCCACCCATGAGGCCCTTTCCACGAATGTTCTCTGTTCACATACGGGCTTGGCTACAACCAGCACTTGCACAAGATGTTCCCAGGCTGATGAAGACGTCATTCACAGTCCTCGGGACTGCTTTTCCTTCAAATATCTTTGGAATAAACTGGGATTTGGTGCTCATACTAACTTCTACTCCACTGATTTCAGAACTTGGATTAAGACGTATTCTCAGAGACATGATAACATTATTTTTCTTGCTGCATTATGGTGGATTTGGCGATGGCGTAATAACTTCATTTTTGAAGATGATACATGGGTAGAGGAGCTAGTTTTTCACAAGATTATGCTCTTCAATCAAAGTTGCCCAGGAAAGTGTTTTGGTTGAAACCACCTATGGACACTATTAAGGTTAACGTTGATGGCAGTTGCTCTAATTTTCCAGGTATAGCAGGTTTTGGTGGTGTTCTGTGGAATGGAGTTGGCGAGTGGATATCGGGATTCTCTGCTCATCGTGATGATGTTGATATTCTCTTGTTGGAGCTTATGGCTATCAGATATGGTCTTATTCATGCTTGGAATCTTGGTTTTAGATCAGTGTGGTGTGAGACGGATTCTCTTGAAGCTTTTAGATTGGCAACTACTACTACCCTTCCCAAGTTTCATGTCTGTCTCTCTGTCATTGGAGACATTCGTGTCATTCTTCGCAGGGAGTGGTCGGTTCGCATAACTCACACCTTGCGTGACGGGAATGCATCTGCAGACTTCATGGCTAAACTGGGAGCTCGGCAAGTGGAGAAGCTGAAAGTTTGGGAGTCTCCTCCTCCTGGGACCGGGGCTCTTCTTTTGGCTTATTGTCTTGGAGTAACTCATATCCGTTCGTAGTTCTCTTTTTCTTTCCAATGTACCAAAAAAACTACTAAAATCTATTCTCACTAGTTTTTTTTCCTATATGTTGCACTAGTTATTTTATATTTGTTCATTTTATTAAAAATAGATTTTTCATTGAATAATTTATTAAAAAATATCCTTGTTTGAATAACATATTAACTTGGAAAAGATAAAAGTTACAATATCATAATTTAATTTGAATAGAATTTTATTTTGCTACATTATCAATATAAAATTTTTTACATTATCACTAAGCTAAGTATTGTCACAAAATTAAAAAAAAATTAATTTTCATAACAACTATCTCAAAAGTCACATTCTTTTAGTGATATAATAATACATAATTAAGTGATAATGTAATTAACTTTACATTCACATGAATCAGAATTAAACTCATTTGAATGTAATATCATCATTTGTTTCAATGGCCATCTTCATTGAATATATTATCATCTTCTCTTTTTCGTTTTGTGGCATATTTTCACGCTTATTTCATTTCTGGTATATTACATATAACTGAGCCAAGGAATGCAACTTCTTTGAAAACTGAAATTCCAAGGCTTATTAGGAATAGAATTTTAAACATTACATTACACACGTTCCCATTATTCAAACAGTAAATAAAAAGAATGAAATATAAATAAAGGTGAGCCCTGGCGTTTAAATGGAATATGACCCCAATCCATACAGGTATCATAGATCTGAAAAATCAGTGCAATAAGCAACATCTAAAAAACTAGGGCTTCTTGATAGAAATAGTCCAAAGAAGATCTGAATCAGACTGTACTGTTACTATATCTCCTTTTACAATATTTGATGTGCTTACTAAACCACCAAATCTCATCTCCGTGTCATCTGAAACAGACAAAATAAGATATTACACATCAGGCTCCACTGACAAACAAGATTACCACAAGGTGATTAAAAAGACAATGAATTCATCAGAACCATCACTGCCCAATCGCACCAAAGCATCATATTTATACTGTGTGTGCTCTGGTACACTGCTAATTAGTGTATTAATTTATTCACAGGGAACACAGGTTAAGTGAGTCCACCCAATATATTGATTAGTGCCAGCCATATAAGAATCACAGCTTTTGCAGTGGCATATCACAGGCAATGATTACCATCCCTCTCACTGAAAGCCAGAGGAAGCATCTAACAGTATTAATGTATTATTAAACAAATGATATACTTACTAAGGTCCCATTGCAGTCCGGTCGTTGTAGAACTTCCAGATGGCATCCCAATGGGAATCAATCCGCAATGGGGACCCTCAACAGAAGATTGAATAAAGATCTTATGACAGTGATTCTTTGGAAGAAGGTGAATGAGGCAATCATCGGACAGAAGGATAATTCGAGTGTCAGAGAAACGGAACAGTACATTGATATTTCCAATTTCATGGTCAAATCGCCCACCAAGTGCTCCAGTAACAAGAATGCATAGCTGCCATTTAGTTATGAGGAAGGGGCCAAAAAAATAAAATTGAGTTCCCAGCTGGACTAATTCCATAAAAACTCAAAAGCAACAGTACAATCGAATACACATATCAGTTGTTTCTTTAAAATAAAAGAGATAAGGATTGATACTGCACCAGACTTAATTCATTTCAATTATTGCCATATTAACTAAGCCAACAGTTAGAATTGGCATCAGAAAAATCCCCACGCCCCCCAAAAAGAAAGTACAGCCCGATATTCAACTTACTTTTGATTTATCAATATCTGGTGTGAGGTCACATATGTGTTTTATACATTTGTGTAAATCTGTGGTATCCTGATCATGAGATTCATCTATTATCCTAGTTCCCTGCAGGCAGTAAACTAGCATAAGACCCTCGACATGATTTATGGAAAGATTGCATATATGGAAGTAACAAATAGAAACAAAATAAAAGACAATTTGTGTAAACCAGAAAATTTAATATTGAACTCATTTTCTCCATTTCATTCACATAAGCTCGAAGGCATACACCAAAGAAAGATGAACATGTAGATAGAGCAAAATACCAGCTTTTCATAGAAGTCAAGTACTTCTGTCCGGATTGAATCCATGTCACCTTTGATTAAATCAGGCTTGTACCTGATAGAAACCTAGCAAGTTAATGTAAGAGGAAATCTCCAACTAAAGAATCAAGATAGCAAACCATGCTGTCACTAACAGAAGCAAACTTTAATTGCCTGTAGCACACAAAATCAAGATTGCATTGTTTTTAGTCAAACCCAATCCTCCAACTATTAAAACTAGCTAACAAAGTTCATTTGGAGAGCTTACACCGTGGACATCAATCCCTAAAGTATATTTTGCAGAAAAAGTTAAATCAATTAATTGAAAGCCACTTACATGGGAAATATAAGATGTCCCACATAACCCCGTGAGTGAATTTAGTAAGCACATTACATACAATATTGAAAACTGATAACTCCATCCCAATACATATAGTTGAAAAAATGCATAAGGGAATGGTTATAATATGGAAACCATTAATGTCAAATATGGTATATAGGAGTTCAACCCCACCATGAGCAAAAATAAAGAAGCAGGAAGCGCTATATGTCAGTGAGTACCAGAGTGGTTAGAGTATTATATCTATTGAGCAGTTTCAGTACAATCCATTCTAAGGATGGTAACGTGGATGGAAATCTTTAGTACAATGATTGGAAAGATGGTTCCAAGAATCTAATTGATGTAACATACAGAAACCGATGATCTATATAAACTCCCTAAACATTATCACTAAAATATCTGTGGACATTAATTAAGGCTATGCTTACAATTACAATTACATTGCAGAGATCCATAGTGGGAATAGGACCTTCGTGTTTCTATATTTGGATAGTAGTAGTTAATGAATAATATGACTAGAAATGGCATGCCACCCAGGGCTATTCCTTATGTGGCAGTTTTAAAATTTTTAATCTAATAAAATAAGAAAACACAGTTTAAAGTTAAAAAGGGAAAAAAGTTATAAATTTTAATTTTGAAATTGAATCCCTTTTTGTCTGATTCAACGACCTTAAAATAATAGACCGACCTACCAAGAATTTTAAGAAACCTTGCTCAAGCAGAAGAATAAAATACTTGATTGAAGCCATGAATCACAAACAAAAGGGGTTTTGTTTTGTGAGGTTAGGCGAAATCATGTAATAAAAGCTCAAATCTTAAGTCCTGACACCATTAAATGGCAATATGTAGCCACGCTAAGAAAGTGTGAACTATGAATTTACAATTTAGTACCAAAAAACGGCTTACGAAAGAAACAACCACGAAGCATGGAAGGTGGGCGGGGGGGGGGGGGGAATGAGAGAGTGAACCTGGTTCGAACAAGGGAAGCATGTTGAGAAGGCAAGAGAAGGGGCATTTCATCAAAGAGGCGATTGGCACCTCCATCGGCGCACACTCGCAGCTGTGCTGTACTACATAGAAAGCGCAACAGCCAGAACAAGTCAATAAACGAGAATGAATCATCAAGAGAAGAAGAAGAAGAAGAAGAAATACCGTGGTCCCAAAGCAGAGGAGCGAATCTCGGAAGATGTTGGTTCAGAATGACAAGAGCGTAGTTGCAGTTGGTTGTTAGAGAGCCAGAAGAGCTGTTGTTCTCCTTCTCCTTCTCCTTCTCAGGCGGTGGAAGTAGGAAGCTTGAACCATGACTCATAAACTCCTCCATACTCATACTTCTTCTTCTCACCGCTCCTTTTTCAGATTTTTAGTAATTGTTTAGAATTAGAATTATTATTATTATTATTGTTATATTCCCATAATTGGTGCTACCTTCCTGTGCTTTCTTCTGCACAGACACGGACACAGTGCATCTTTTGTACTACCGTATCATAACCAACTGGTGACGTCGACCATTCATCCAGTCAACATGCACGCGCTTCTCCAATTTGACTTTTCCCTCTCCCCATGTCTCCCATGTGACCATTCAACCCCAATTAATAATACTCTCAGATTATTATTTTTTTATGTTTTTGGAGTATTATTATAGTGCCCCCAACAAAATTATAACACGTGCTATTTTACAATTATTCATGTCATTAAATTAAAATTTAAATATTTTTAAATCAGATAATTATAAATTTACACGGAATATTATTATGAAAGTATTTAAGAACTTCTCTATTTTACTTCATCTCTGAACTTTGACTTCTTTATATATATATATATTTTACACTTTGATTTCTTTTTGGATGCAATGGAAATTCTACTTGCTACGGAACCAGATGGGTATGCAACTTTTATCAAGTCAAAAATCAAAATATTATATAGTAGAGAATGGGAAAAGAATATTAACAACAAAATACGTATGAGGTATGTATATAATCTAGAACATTCAGAAAAATATTATAATGACATTGACACCGGCGTGCTAACCATTAACCTGTATAAGAGTATGTTAAGAGTGCGAAAGTATAAATTTATGCAAATATCTTTATCTTTCTATCAATGCTAGCTGTTAATAATATTAATTCTTTTATATGTAATGTAAGGGTTCTTTAGTTGGTAGCATCCAAACTAGTGTTTACTACATTCAAATGGAACTATCACCAATAGAAGTTTAACATTTCATCCAGCAACGAATGTCAAATAAGCCGCGTTCATAGACAATAAATACTTTATAAGAAAGAACAAACATCAAATCAGTTGGTAAGATTACATATACAACCCCTACTAATAATTTGATAATCTCACTAAAATTTTCAATTTATAGGTATAGTTATCTCGTTTTACTCTTGAAAAAAGCAAATTATAAAAGCGATTAAAATTACTAAAAAAATGTTGACATGTAAATATACTTTCATTATAGCCCTTAATTATACTCAATGAATAAGAAATAAGAGGAAAAAGAATACACAGCAAGATAAAACAAACGCCAAAATGAACGCTGGAGAATTTGGTATCATAGTTGCCTCCTCTCAGTGTGAACACGATAAATTTTGCATGAATATTACACATTAGATCCAATATCTGCAATTATTCCTTCGCACTATTTTTTGGTCCTATACCTACATACACATGAAAATCAGTATCCGCATCATGTACAAGATGCATAACCTCAGCCCAACCAAATCGAATTCCACAACAAAAAGATTGAAATCCAAATTCTGCAGCTTATAACGGCTAAGTATATTGAAAAAGCCTCAAAAACAATAGAATCAAAGGCCTAGCAACATCATGAAGGCATTCACAAGAACCATGATCTGTTATTGAAAAGGAAGCTATCTTATACACATTTCAACAGAAATACCGTCTAACCGAAAATCAATAGAAACAAGTATTCATAAAAAAGCAAGCCGAGGAATCAAGTCATAATGGAGACATAATCAAACTTACTTAAAACAAGTTTCATCAGTAACGAGTTTCTTGGACAGATTAAAGGATCTAACATAGCAAACATATAACAATGTCCAATGACAAAAAGAAAATATTCGCCCACAAACTCAATCTTCGGACTATAATATAAGCTTACTGCCCGCACGTCCATTTACAGAACAGACAAGAACTAAAGAGCTGCGAGGAATTTTAAATTAAATTGAACAATGACAGCATGTTTACTTCCCAATTTGGAATTGCAGAGGGCACCAAATCAACAATAATTACAGTATCTGATTTTCCATGTGGCTACACTAACATGCAATTTTTTTTTTTGGGGAGGGAGGGGGGGGGTTACACTGCAAATCACAAATGCCATGCTAGACAATTTATTTGAGAAATTAGCAAAAATAATAATATTTTATTTCATGAAAAAAAGAAACTTTACAAGCAGAAAGCCCAGAACAGGGCACTTTATAAAAAGCCTGGGGGAAGAACAAGGGGAGAGGGAAAGAGTCGGATAAGCAGGGGGCCTAAAAATAAGCTTTATCTCCAGTGAAATTGTCAACAAATTATACTAAGTATGAAAAAATTTGGAGGCAGAACAGAGGACGGAGAGGGTTGAAGGAAAGAAAAAAAGGAAAACCTATGATATAATACAATGGGGGCAGGACCAATGATGGAAATTTCCATTTCAACCGGTCACTGACCTTGTTACACCATTTAGGTGATAGAAGAATAGCCTAAGCAAGAAATGCTATACAGAGAGCTTTACATGAAATAGCTCAAAGATCTCATTTTTCTTGATCCACCTTCTCCATAAAGGTCATTCCATTGGAGTAGCTCATTCATATTTGTTGACTCCGATGACACACTTGCACACACCTGCATAAATGAAACATTATACGTTACCCTCGCAGGCCACCAAAAGGACTCTACGATGCAGTATGTGAACACCATGAAAAACAAATAACTGATTTTGTAAGCCATGAATGTTCAATTAAGTAACCCCCTTAATTTTAATACTCTTCTTCAACCCCTGTTTAGGCTGCATATCACCTAATTCGGCATCATTTTCCCAAGCTTCCCTCCTCTAGACCCATATCTAATAATTCAAAAGTTATTTAAATTGAACTTCCATTTGCTAATTTATCTTGCCTCTGTTACACACGTATGGAAATGTTTCCCAACAAAATCTAAAGCTTAATGAGCATATTATCTGACGTATGAAGCAACTCCACCCATAACACTAACCCCTCCCCAAAAGATCTCATCAATACAGCCAGTCAAAACCTGCAAACTTCAATTTCTTGTAAGCTAACAACCTAGCATAAAGCCTTACCATGTTTAAACAAGAGTTGAAAATGCATGTGACAATTTCAGGTTTACATTCTCGGTAGATTTATTATAGTTTTTCATCCATGACAATAAGAAGTGCCCAGCCCTAATAGCCAACCCAGAATTATTGAATACTGAAGGCACAATAACGCCTTTTGTAGCATCACACCCCCCAAAAAAAAAAACGAAAAAATTTGCTGACATGGCTGAGGCTGCCATTTTCACCATTGTGGGGTTTGAGGATGGTCATGACATATATATGCAGCATTGCCCCAGTGCCCAGTGGTCAGAGGCTGTTTCCGAGACTAAATCCCACAACCACCAGGTCACAAGGTAGCAACCTTACTGTTGTGCCAAGGCTTGCCCTCTACTAATGAACACATTAAAAAGGAAAAACCTAGGATAATGAAATGAAAATTAATATACCTGCTCATGTGCATATCTAAAATCCTCCATCTTTAAGGGTCGAATGTCAGCACTGCTACACAATCCAGGTAAAGGTTTGTTCTCAGCCAACGCTACACTTCTCTCCTGAAAGACATTTCACGTCAAAGTGTATAAGAGATCACCAAGCCTTGAACTATTATGCAAGCACAATAAAGTGCACAGGTTCATATATCAATATCACGCATAAGTATACATACATATTCTTCATTTAGGGGGAGGGGGTTATACAACTTTAGCACAGAACTGAAAAAGTTCTGTATGAGAAATTCAATCTGTCCCACAGAAATAGTAACGGTAGGACAGTAAAAAAGCCAAAATCACAGAACTCATTCAACATTAAAGTGGACATAGAAAGTTGACCACAGAATGAAGTCAGTGACATTAAAGTTTATAACTTTTCATGTGATAATCATACTTACAATTTTTCCTTAAAATTTCAAAAAAAAAAAATTCTCTTAAAAATAAACAACCTATAGAGTGTTAGAGCTGGCAGCACACTTAAACTGCCAAATCAGAATTTTCTCTCAAATCTTCTCTATATTTTATACTCATATTTCAGACTATCATGATGATTCATCCCCCCTTCCTTCTCTTTCTTTTTATTGATTAAACTTTCTTCATCACTCCATGTACTATCAATAACATCACCTATTAATTTGGCACTCCACCAGTATACTTAATAGAATAAGCAGATTTTTTTTTCTATTATTTTTAATCAAACGCTATTATTTTGTTTTTACATTAATTTATTGAAATTATAAAATGAAAGAAACATAAGTTTGACCAGATCATTTTTCTATTAAAATCAAGGGGAAAATGTTGTAATATGGATGGTTTCAAAGTGCATAGAATTTTCAGTCATTTAGATTGAATTTAGTAACGAGAAACTTTTTCAAAAGCTATAATTCAGTGCATGAAGCATTGAGCACTTGAACTCAGTGCTGAAACATTCAGTGCTATCTTACTTTTGAAGGTAAGGGAACCAAAATATGATCATTTACTCAAACAGATGTCCAATACAGAGGGCAAAGAAAGTTCCACAGTAAAATGAAAGCAAACAGCAAGGCAAAAAATGCAACTTTATAAAGGGAGATAGGATGAATTTCAGTAAATGTAAGAGCAATCTTACCTAGTGCCAGTGACTAGTTTAAAAACACCAAGGCAGAAAATACTTTTCAAAAAAGAGAAAGAAAAACACAGGTAGATTATTTATAGTTTTGAGATGTAACACTAAAACTTTCATTACATATTTATAATGATTCAATCAGCACTCACAAGACTAGCACATCTATTTCTAAAGATATAAAGAAGCAAGTCATACAACCGGTAATGGAACTTATGCAATCCCTGAGCACAACCAACATAGCACAAGGAAGACAAATAATGGGAAATTTAACCAAGAAACTTTTAAATTATTTAAAAATAATAATAATAATAATATTAAACTAACCCTCTTTTCCTTCTCCAAGATCTCTCTTATTGGGCAATGAGCTGCTGTGACACACAGATTCTGCAATCAAAACATAACAATGAGAATATTTTATGCAGAATCAGATGCTACCTTCTCCAGCAACCAAGAATGGAAGTGAAAGATAGATAGAAAAACAACCTTTAGGTCACTCCCTGAATATCCATCAGTCATATTTGCTATTGCTTCCAAATTAACATCAGGTGCCAAATCCTCTTTTGCTAAAATGACAGTCATAATTTTTTTTCTGTTTGGAGCATCTGGCAAATTAACCATCAATCTACAAATTTTTTGAACAAAGGCCATTCATTAGAATAGATCTCATCTGTAAAACATGAAACAGAAGAGGGTGACATCAAACATAACATGTTTACCTTCGCGGAAGCCTCCTAATAACAGCCTCGTCAAGATCGAAAGGCCTGTTTGTAGCAGCAAGAACAAGTATACGCTCTTTATCTTTTGTACGCAGACCATCCCAATTAACCATAAACTCATTCTTCATTTTACGCATAGCTTCATGCTCACCAGGATTTTCACGTCTCCCTAGCATACTATCAACCTGCCACAAGTACCACAAAACAAATCAAACACAGATAATCAAAATTAAGAACATCCACAGTAGCTACCATCATATAAGAGACGAGATTAAAATATGTTTAGGCCATCATTTCAGCCAGTTGTTCATTTGCCCTTGTCTTTTTAGAATGTTCATTTGGTTCCTTTGAACTTTTTCAGTAAATACCAAACAACAGCAGCCAAGCATTTTCCCACTAGGTAGGGTTGGCTACATGGATCAAACGACGCCATTGTACCCTATCATAAACCAAGTCTTCAAAAATGCCATTCAAATCTATTTTTTTTAAATTATTTCACCTATAGTCTTTTTTAGTCTCCTTCTATCTCTAGCTATTAGACTATCCTCCACCTGATCTACTCTTCTTACCGAGACTTCTAAAGGTCTTCTCCTTACATGTCCAAACCACCTAAGGCGAGATTCTACCATCTTTTCCACAATAGGTGCTACCCCTGCTTCCTCTCTAATATATTCATTCCTAATTCTATCTTGTCTTGTATGGCCACACACCCAGCGCAACATCCACATCTCAACGACACTGATCTTATGCTCTTGTTGGCTTTTTACCGCCCAACATTCAATATCATACAACATTGCGGGCCTGCTAAATGTGCGGTAAATTTTACCCTTAAGCTTGAAAGGCACTTTTCTATCACAAATCACTCCTGAAGCACTCCTCCATTTCATCCATCCAGCTTGAATCCTATGGTTTACATCTCCCTCCATCTCTCCGTCATTTTGTATGATATATCCAAGATACCTAAATCATGTGACTTGTGGCATGGCGTGGTCCCTAATTTTCACTGCTAAGCTAGTATTAGCATACTTCTTACTGAATTTACATTCCATATACTCCGTCTTACTCTTGCTTAGACGGAAGCCATGTTCTTCCAAAGCTCATCTCCATAACTCTAACTTCCCATTTGTTTCCTCTCTCGACACTCCAACTAAGACTATATCATCTGCAAAAAACATACATTGTGGCACCGGCTCTTGGATATGTGTTGTAAGCACATCCAAGACCAAGCTAAAAAGATATGAACTCAAAGTTGACCCTTGGTACAGTCCTATAGTTAGAGTAAATACTAAATAGTGCTGAAAAATTGGAAGTTTGGAGCTGATTCAAAGGAATTGTCTTTGCAGTAAATAATCACAAAAACTATATAACTGAGGTGTTCAGTAAAAAATCTAATTAACTTCTGAACTTTTGGTTCAAATCTGTTTGGAATTTATTCCAAATCACAATCCGCCATGTCTTCAATCCTGCCCAATGTATCAGCTCCTTCACAAAAACTATTGGAGGTACAATTGCCTCTCTCCTTCAGCTTCACAATTCCCTTAGCAGCTTAGCCATTCTTTTAACCCACAATGCACAATCTATTAACAAATGCTAAACCCAAATTGTGGAATTTGTGAATTTGTGGAAAACATTTTTCCACAATTACGAGCCTCAAGCAATTACATTTGTTAATCAACACCAGCAACTCAGCAACAATCCCAGTTGCATGTTCATGTTCAGGAATTTATAATTGGTTTCTATACCAAAATATATTGTATGACAAACTACCCATTTTAAAGGCACAACAAAGAAGACAGTCAAATGAAGGGTAATTGGGAAAAGGGGGTCATGCGCATATCATGTAAACTGTGAGCCTCATTGGGTGTTAATGTTTCCATGTCATACTGATAATGCCACATCAACATGCCATGTCAAAAACCACAAGTTACGCAAACATAACACCAACCTTTAAATGGTAAGAATAATAAAAAAAAAAATTAAGAATGAAAAAAGGGTGAAAAAGTAAGGGAATAAAAATATGTAAAACAAAGGAAAAGAAAACTTCCAAGGAAGATATACATAAGACATTTTAAACAAACCTCATCAACAAAAATAACACTTGGAGCAATTTTGCTGGCCAGAGAAAAGACTGCTTTGACATATTTTTCCCCTTCACCAAACCACTGCAACAAACAAAAGAATATATTCTCTCACAAAAGCATAAAAGAAAATAGACTACAGAACAAAAAAATTCCAATTTGTAACATTAATACCTTTGAAGTAATGCTGGACATTGAAATGTTAATGAAATTTGCTCCAGCCTCAGTTGCTACAGCCTTTGCAAGCATTGTTTTTCCTGTGCCAGGGGGCCCAAAAAGCAATATTCCCTTGCAAGGCTATATCCAAAGTAACTGGAATGAGGTACTAAACACATGACATGATCTACTTAAAAATGAGTCCCACACATCATTAGAAGTAACAAAAAATAAAATCTTTTCACCTTAGTCAGCTGTCCTTTGCAAAACAATTCAGGTCTCTTAAGAGGAAGCATGACCAATTCCTTCAAGGTGTCCTTCACATTTTCTAAAGCTCCAATATCATCAAATGTGACCCCAATATCAGTTGGTGGAATAACATCAGCAAGCAGTTTTTTCTCAAATTCATTCTCAGTAACCACATCCTGGGGAAAAAAATCAATAAATATTGGCATTAATTCCATAATTCAAACCATCACAGTGTAAAGAAACCAGATGGAAACCAGTACAGCAAAATTCTTACTCCACAATATCGGGTGGGAAAAACGTATAAATTTGTAAGAGCTCATGTTAAATTACCTTCAGTGATTTTTTTAAGTTCTTGTTTTCATTTTGAATGCCCTGTAGAATGTTCAGCCCATACTTAATGCTGCGCCAATGAAATGTAAAGTGTTAAAAATAAAAATTAAAGGTTAAATAACTTTGTTATATCTCATTGCTCAATTTTTTAGGGTTGACATGATGGAAATGACCAAATATGTTGAGAACTACCTTTCTGCAGATATCACAAGCTTAGAGTCTTTGATAGAAGCTTCAGATGAATGCATAAAATGGTAACTTATAGCCCAGCCAATGATCTTTTCCACACCTATCAAAAGGAATTGACAGGATATTATCAGTAATATGGCAGCAAATCTCTATATTTCATATTTAGCACGATAGTTGATTTCAAACTCCACCCCCCCAAAAAATAACTGACTTTCAGTTGTTAGGGCTTGATCTTTGATGCAAAGCATCTCAAGGTCAGGGCAATCCAATCCAATTCTGTTGAGAACCTGAAATCATTAGAAGAATCTCATCAGAACTTTGACAAATAGCAAGGCAAAAATAAATTTCAATATTGAATAAACCCAAATGAAGTCAGAGACATTACAAAATGAAGCTCTCCATACTGTTATGAAAAATCAACATCAAGTGGATCATTTTATCATTTACACAAAAGGTTTCTGTATCTATGAAAGCAGTACTAGGCCCTAGTAGAAAGGCAATACAGACCAAACAACAATGGATATGGCCAGGATGGGCAGGATTGAAAAAGCAGGAAACAAAAAAGAAATTTATCCAGGAAATCAACTTTTAAAATGAGTAAATGACATTAAGAATTGTTAATCCCAGTAGGGGAAACTTTCACAAAACAAATGCAAGTGATGCCACAAAATCCAAAGGCACACAATAACTAATCTCATCGAAGAACAAGCACAACAATTGACAACATATAAAAAAGTGCAGCAACAAGAGGAAGCATAGAATAGATTAATAACTTTTTTTTAAAAAAAAAGGCATAAAAACCGATCAGGATATGTTGCCAGACTCACTGAGCGAATGCTGACAACATTGGACTGAGCTTTCATAGTTTCAATGTCACGTTCTAACTGCTGCTTCCAATCAGAAAGTAAAGCCTCATCCTGGACAAATTTGAAAGTAAAACGGATATATGAACTGCAAATAGCAATAGTGTAAATTGTAAAATAATATTAATCCAACTGTGATACCTGAGGCAGCTGTATTGTCACTCTGTTTGGGAAAAGGCGACTAAGTTGCTTCATTACTTTGGGGGTTTCTTTGCTCCTATCATGCAGTCTACTAAAGTTATCCTACACAAAGGACCAAATTGTAGTAGATTGATAATTAATTCCTGAAGGAAGCGGGAAAAACAAAACTACCAATGTATATATAATGGTATTAACAAATATTCAGAAATCCATCTAGCTCAAAGCCACAAAAAAGTGACGGTATAGACAAAGACAAGCACTGTAACTTTCATTCTAGAATTACACCATGCTTTAAACCAAGGTATGAAGAGCAATGGCTATTATTATACCGGAAAAGCAAGATCAAGTAGGGCTGTCTGATTGCTCCCAAACTTGGTAAATAGAAGGCCGCCAGGTTGGGTCTGGAAGCATAAAGATGCAGGCAATCAAGAACAGCAGTAACAACTTTCCTCAAATCATGAGATCACTACAATCAAATGCTAGCTAACAAATATAATAATCAAACAGCACCTTCTCCTTCCGATTGTCCAGCTGGGTATGTGAGCCAATTACAACAACATTCTGTGGCAAGCTTTCAAATTTACTTTTCAAAACTTCAGAGTTGCCAACCATTGCCTTCTCTATATCTTTAATGAACAACACTAGTGCACCACTTTTACTCTGATTGGAGACAAACTATTTAAACAATGGCAGAGAAGGGTGTTAAATATACTTCCAGGAATAGAGAGAACATTTGGACAAGTATAGAACTGAGACCACCTCAAAAATTTCATTAATTGCAAGCTTGTCGAAGTCATCTCCTCCAGAACCATCTACCCGTAGTAAATGATTTGCTGCAGTATAAATCATCAATGAATTTTTAATACAAAATAGAGAAAATTATAGCATACAATAAGCCAATATGCAGCTAAAGGAACAGAGGTCCAAACAAATACAGTGAATTACCAGAACAAAAGAACCCATGATCTTCTTCGCAAAGGCCTCCAAGATCATTGCCATCCGGAATTGATTTATCAAACCTAACTCCAATTTTTGAAGACCCATTATCTTCAAAAGCAAGGAGAACTTTGCCCCGGGAGCCATAGCTTGGTCCCCTGACCAATATAGCAGAAGAATAAACTCTTAACTTCCCAGAAGAACAAAAAATTAAACTAAAAGAATATACATAAAAAGAACATGTATTAGAGAGAAAAGGAGTATTAGAGAGAAAAGGAGGGTAAGTACAACTAGAGGGAGGTTATAATATCCACCAAAACAGAAAATTAAAAAACATGGAAAATGAAAAAAGGGAATAAAGAATACAGCAAAGCTGACTAGTCTCTCTGCATATCAGAAACTGAAACTCCCTTGAAACAGCCATATGAGCAAAGCCCCAGAAAGAAGCTATAAACACAATTCTAACCCAAAGGAAATCCAGAGGGAAAGAGACATCTGTATATCAAAAGCATTCAGCTCCAATTTAATACACAGGTGAATTGAAAATATCACACAATGCTACAAATGTATGGCCTCCTTATTTCTACCAAAACATCTGAACTGAAATAAGAGAAACCGCTCTAAAGTGAAAATTTTCAAAATCAAGTTATAACCACTGCAAAAGAGGACACTTCTGCCACCAAAATCTTATTACTCTTCATCAAAAATTCACAATGCTTTTTAAAGCAATGTTAGAAGTACTTCCATGTATTTCCTTCTCAACAAAAAAGATTACAGAAATCTTACATCTCGACAAGATCAGATCAACCTCTACTACTAATTAACTGTAAAAAATATTAAGTATAATTCTTCCATAACACAGATTACCTTGAAGGATAATTTTGTAGCGATGAGACAGCAGAAGGGAAGTTACCAACAAATTTTACTCGATCACCTGCAAATTATATAAGCATCCTGTCATTAAAACCTTCAAAATGCCACCTTGCATAAATAAGAGAACAAGACAATAGGAAATAAATTTGGAGATAGGTGCTCATATTTTAGGATAAAACAGCATACCTGTTTTAAGAGTAATGCCTTTTGATGATGCAGTAGAAACCTCTTGCTTCAGCATAGCCTGAGAACTTAATGTGGATCCGCCTATAATTTCAGCATCAACACTAGAAGCTGGTTTCTTGTGCTGTAATGTGGCAGCCTGGGTACTTCTCTTAGCAAACACAGATGGTCTTTCAGGCCTTGAACTTTCTTTGCCAGAATCAGCTTCCTTTAATGGTGTTCCCTGAAAAATTCAATAGCACAATAAAAACAATTATGTGTGTATATTAATGCTGATTTAGCAATAAACCATCCCAACAGAAGCAAGCAGATAATGTCAGGAAAGACCATAAAGCCGAGAAGAATCATAAAATTCTTAGACTAGTAAGGTATAACCTTACAAAACTTCTATAAATGCAACAAAAGAAGAACATCTGAGAAAACATACACCAGGCAGTGAAAGAGAATCCACAATTAGTAGCCTGGCACCAAAATGCTTAGCAAGTGCCTTGGATAAAGTCTCCTGATATATTTCTGAACCTACACAAGAATCATATAGAATGATATCACTTGCCCATTACTAAAAGGGGAAAATAAAAGCATAAACAAGAATGATGGAGCTACCTGCAGGACCGGATAACAATATCCGTGGGGACACTGATGGGAGGTCTGAAGCATATTTTCCAAAGTCATTGCACTTCAAATGAATATATGTAGAAGCAATCAAAACATTCTTTGTTGTATCACTGTAACAATACAAAACATCATAACCAAGTAGCCATAAATTATCTTTTATATATCTCAAAGCAGTAACTACAAGCAGTTCAACCCAGCAATATTGCTAAAAAGCAGATCAATGTCGCTGTAGCTTACATCTAATTGTGACCACACTAGAGGTACTATATAGTTAAGGTAGCATACAACAACAACAACCAAGCCTTTTCCCACTAGGTGGGGTAAGGTAGCATATGTTAGGAAATCAAATAAGAGATAAATTAATAACAAGAAGCAATTGTTTGCACCTTAGATAATATGGGAAACTTTCAAATGAGACATCAATATTGTCAGCAATGAGAATTCTTTGTTGTAAACTGTCCTTGAATGCTTGCCGCTTGGTCGATGCCAATATTGTTGGGGTATCAACATCTTTAAGGAGTTCTCTTAATTCCCTTCGCTCTTCCAATATCTTGGAAATGCTACCACTTAAATCAAGTTCAGGACATGATCCAGCAAGCATGCGCAGTAATGGCCTTAATTCGTAAGCAGCAGTCATCTTCCCAATATCTGCATCCACATTGATATCGACTTCCACAGTATCAAGGCTAGGATTTTCATTAACAGTGGTAGAGGATGCAAGAACAGTTTTCTCAGTAGAAACAACTCCAGCCGGTTCATCATTATTGGTGGTATCCTTCATTTCATTGTCTGGAATATCATCCCCATGGCCAGAAGGAACTGATGAAACATTGGTGTTCTGTTGGACATTCTTGCCAGTTTTAGCAGGAGGCGGAAGGAGAGATAAATCTTTATGAAGATTAGATAACGAGGCCAATATTGATGCTCCAGCAACAGCTGAAGGGTCCCCAGATCTAGCTTCAACTTGCATTCCATTTATTGGAGCACTCTGGGCTTCTAAAATACTCACAGAAGAAGGTATGCCAGTAGTAGTAATATTATTATTCGTGAGCTGCTGAAAGATCTAAATTCCATGTTAAGGAACCCACAGAATATCAATAAAAGAAATTTAAGAAGGAAAAAATACAGCAGTTTATAATGTAAATACATAGAATACATGATTAACAGGTTTCCTCGTAAAAGTGAAAACAGACGCATGCAAAGAAAGAAGGAATGAGCAAACAAGAACTAAAAGAGGAAACGGATAAATTCTTCCCAGGAAACCATATGCTAAGGATACGTAAGCATGCTTGCCAGAAGAACCGAAGACCACCTCATCACCTCCATTTAAAATTAGACTGGCATTCTTTCGATAAGTCTTACCATTAACTTGAACTACACCTTTACCCCCTGTGATTTCCAGTAATGCAACAGATGAACCTCCACGCTGTGCAGAGTTAAAATAACAACTGTGGTCAATAACCTAAAAAAACATACTTACATAGAAATGCTTAACAGCAATTTTCTTCAGCTGGAAAATTTTTAGGACCCATCTGCCAAAACTGAATAAAAATTCATTCTTTTCATTAATATCTTTCATCAAATATCTAAAATAAATTTGTTTTTTGTCTGAGAAATGACTTATTTGCCATAAAAAAGCTGTAAAGCAGATGGACCCTTAGTTATTCAGATAATTGTTTTAAGTTCCAAAAGACAAAAGAGGAAACTCTACCTCTATGTGGCTCAACTTGCACAAAACATTACCAACAGTGGGATCTTTAAGCCATAAATTACTCTGACGACCTTGACCAACAGTGAAGCTGGAATCGGACATGGACAGGTGAGGATTCTGGAGAAGCATGAATAACAAAAAGATTAATTCCAAACCTACAATAGTACAACCAGGAATGGAGAAGTTAATAAGAAGACAGAAGCATAAATCAGCTCACAGTTCTCCTCATTTTACCCCTACAACAAGTAGAAGATACTTCAAAGTATATGTGAATATTACTCATGTATACCATCAACTTTTTTAAAAGAATACAATCAAAGTCAATATTTGTTTTCACCAAGTAGCACCAAATCTTCTGCACAAAGTTGATGATGCATCCCATAATCTGAAATAGTAATTGCTACGTGTGATATAGCATAAAACAAGATCTTCTCTTGTTGGCAATGTAAAATAAGAATTTCAAATTTCCCGAAGTAACAAATTTTAACCCCCCTCACCCACCCAAAATAAGGATATCGAGACAGCTTATTTCTGTCTTATAATCAGTTCCCACCAATAAGCTTATACTACATGGATTGTTATTTTTTAATAGCTATGCAACATTAAGCTCCAAACAGATGTAACTAGTTCAACTAATTAGCTCTCATTTTTTCTCGGACCTGGACAACTAAGTCCCGTCATTGCAATCCTATAGCTTAGGGGTAATTACACTGACCCCCCCTAAGATTAGTGCGTCTTACAACCTACATACCTCTTGCTTGAAAAATTACACCCGCATACCTTATGTATTGTTCTTGCATCCAACACCCTTCTTTATTTGAGAAATTACATCTACATCTCCTACTTTATGTAGGGTTCCTACACCATTTCCACTTCTAAATAACAAAGTAAGGGAGGTAAATGTAATTTCTCAAATAACAGGGGTATCGGTGTAATAAGCACCGTGGTCACTATAATTGAGCATGCAACATGAGGCATTTAGGAAATTTGAGTCAGATTGAAGAATTTCAGACCCCAGAATGCAGAAAGTAGTATGTATATCGATAGGAGAATATAAAAATGCAAGACAAGGGCTGCTCCTGGGTCATCAAAATCACTAGTCTTGGAACAATAATAAAATCGAAAGATCAAATTTGACCGTGCATTCCTCTCCCAGAATGTGAAACAGAAGTACTCTGAGACAAACAACAAACGTGCAAATACTCAACTAACTAACAGTGAAAGTAAACCTGAGAACACTGAGAAAGGAGCTTTCCCCACACAGCCTTGGGGCTAGATTTCACGGCTTTCGCCGGGCGTTTCTTCGACCGACCAGGTGTCACCGCCGTGCCAGCCACCTTCGATTTCTCGGCATCCACCGCAGTTTCACCTGAGGCCGCCATAAAATTCATAAATCCAACCAATCTAAAAACTGCATGCATGCACAAAATCGACAACCCCACACAACAAAAGACCCAAAAAACATGAAAAAGGTTGTAACTTTCACACCTAGATACTGTGGCGACACCAAATCTTCGCCTTCGACGGGCACAGAAGGAGGCTTGTCGGGTAAAATCGCATCGCAAACATCCACAGCCTTCAACGACGCCGTATCCGGCAGATCAGAGGGGCGTAGCTCCGGTTCTCGAGATTCATTTCCGGTTCCAGATTCGTTGACCGGATCGATAAATCCCGAAGAGGGTAGGGTTGTGGATGAGGCATCCTCGGAAACCTAGGACATCACAAACAATCGATCGAGAACTATCAAGAATTGAGAGGAAAATCGCATACCCAGATGAGGAAAAAGGGGAAATTCGCAGAGAAAGGGAGTAAAGATGATACCTTGGATCGTTTGGCGTTGGAAGGAGAAGGCGAAGAGAGAGAGCGCTTCGAAGAAGAGGAGCTGCGTCGGGTTTCAACCATGATGGTTGTGGAGGGTTCTGGGACCGGTCCCTGTTCGTCTCTGATCCAACAAGGCGAAGAGAGAAAGAGAGAGAAAGATGAGAAATGGGTTATGACTAAGAATGATTGAGGGAGACCTTGTTAAAGTGTTATCAAGGTTTGTGTTGTGCTGTTTTTATATGGAGAAATCAATGAAAAATGAATGAATACAAAATACAGAATAATCAAATATATCAAAAAATATTTTTATTATATTTGGAGTAAATATTTAAATTAATCCTCCAAATATACATTGTCACATTAAGTTATTCTTTTGAATATTTGAGACATGAATTTGATTATTGAAAATAAGTATTAATTTAAGAAATAAATTAAATGACTAAATTAATATTCATTTTAAATATTTATGGACCAGATTCATGTTTAAAATATTTTTTTATATTAATATATTAAAAATTTTAGAAGGCTAAATTGATTTCTCATGTATTTTTAGAATATCAATTTTAATATTTAGTCTTATATTTAATTTATATCATGATACTTTTTATTAAGAAATAAGAAACAGAGAAGAGAAAGAGGAAAAAAGAGCTAGGAGATTGTGAAGAGGTGGGAAGTTGGAGTGGAGGATAGGAAGAGAAAACAAAAGCTTTTTGGGTTTGGTGTGCGTGACTGCTTGGAAATTGCATTCAGAGTAATGCCAAATGGGAAGGGATAACTGATTAGGAATTGAGCATATCAAATGGCAAAATGGGAATATTGGGGTGGCTGTGGGTGAAGTTTATTGCAAATTGCTCCCTGGGACTAGAAGAGTCACGAAGAGAAAGACCTAGAGTTTTAGTTTAGACGTCAGAGACTGTGTGTGTCAAAGGGAGGCCATGCAGCCAGCCAGGCAGTGAGCGGAAGTTTTAGGAGGGGTGGTCAACGGCTATTATATTATGATCTAAATCTTAATGGAATTTGATTGCAGTTAGGGATGGCAATTTTACCCGCTGATGCCACATGCAGAATATCCGTGACGGGACGGGTAATCGTTTAATTTCACAATTAGGTGGTCAACGGTTTAACGCACTCATGGCATCTCGCGAAAAAAAATTATATAAAATTATTAAAAATGATCTAAATTTATTTTATTTTATTTATTAATTTATTAATTTTATTTATAATTTATTTAATACTCATGAATTTGATTGCAGTCCACCAACTACCAACACACAATAATGTTAAAATGCATCTTTCATGTAATGGTTAAGAATTTAAAAATATAAATTTTTAAATAAAAAAATAAAGTATTTTAAGTTTTTGATGTATTAAATATTTTATTTTTTATTTTTTTAATTTATTAATAAGTGCTCTTAAAATTTATATTAGATAAATCTAAAATCTTTTTAATAATGAGTTAAATAATATTTTTAATTATTAAAAACAAATTTAAAACTCTCAAATATATGTTTTTGTTTTTATTTTTCTCATTAAATATATTTGTATTTTATATTTATGGGTTTTGGTAATGAATACTTTATGAGTTAAAAAATAATAAAATATAAAATATAAAATATTTAATATATTAAAAATTTAAAAAAATATTTATTATTTAATATTTATTATTTTTTTATCTTTTAACAAGTGCTTCAAAAATACTTATATCATAAAATCATATATTTATATATATTTGTTATAAGAATTTATTAATATGAGTAATGTTATATTTTATTATAATTTTTTTAATAATATTTATAATACTAAATAAAAAAATATTAAATAAAAAAATAAATATATTTAATATCTTAAAAATATAAAAAATATTTAATATTTTCTTTATTTAATAATTAAAAAAATTAAATAAAAAGATAAAACATTTCCTCTTATCCCTCCTCCTAAAATATTGGGAAGGAAGTCTTTTCTTATCAGATGCTATGAGCTTCATGTTTATTAGGAGCTAGTGTTTAGATAGAATTTCCTTTTGTTGCTCTTCTGAAAAAATAAACCTTGGAAAAATAAAAATGTAATTTGATTGACATAAGCCTTTTGACCTTTTATACCTTTGATTTATAAACTATATACCGAATGTCATCATTTTCAAACATATCTTTGATTTACTGCTGTTTTTGCAAGGCTAGTATTTTTTTTTATTTTTTTCCCAATTGGCGTCAACATGGATGGTTACCCACATAAAAACTCCAATGTGAAAAACATTATTCAATTAAAACAACAGCGTCAGTTTGCTATCGGATAAAAAATAAAGTAAGTTTTATTAGTAAAATTATGTTGAAAACTAATTCAAGAATTTTTCACCCCATTTTTTTAAAGGATTTTCACCCCCATTTTTACTTCCATACTAAGTGAAGTGCGAAATACCAGCACAACATAGACTACTTACATGTAATATGAATAAACAAGACAAAAATTTAAAATATAATCCACACAGTAGACTGCTTGTAGGCGCAGCAGTATAAAATAGCAGCACTAGTTTGGGAGAAGCTTCACAGTCATGTAAAATTGGCCCAATTTTCTTGCACTGGACCGACATGAGCTTTCATTCACAAACCTTCATTTTTTTTAATCATATAATGATGGTTTGCTATTTCTTTCATCTTTTCATCTTAGAATCTATGTGTTTTAAGTCAATCCATTAGTTGCCTTGTCCCCGGACAGAAAACATTAGATTTTGGAAATTAACACATAATTCTAGTTTATAATTTAGTTAAAAGGCAAAGCATATAGCAAGCAAAACACATGTAACCCTCTAAGGGTATATTTGGAAGTGAGAATTAGAAGGGAGGGAAAGATTTAAAGTTCAAAAACCTTTGTTTGAAAGTGTTAAAAATAAGAGGGAAAGGAGAGTGGGATTTCAGAAGCCCTCCTATACCTTTCCATTACAGTTCCCTCAAATTGGGGGGGAGGGGGTTTATCACAAAATTACTTTTACATCCTTCGTCCCAAATCCCACCCCACCCTATCTCATTGACACAGCCTCGTCTCCCTATGCGCACCGTCGTCTCCCTGCAATCGTTTGTCTGGGCTTGTCCGTCTCTGCTCATCTCCCTGCGCTCACCGTCGTCTCCCTGCGCTCATCGACTTCTCCCTGCGTTGACCCTCGTCTTGCTGCAATCGTTCGTCTCTGCTCGTCTGTCTCTGCTCGTCTCACTGCGCTCACCGTCGTCTCGTGTCGTCTCTGCCTCTCATCAACAGTAAGCTCCCTGCCTCTCTTCTCTGATTCGTTTAATCAATCCCTACACTTTTCTTCTTCCTTCAATTTTCACGAAAATTTCACTAATCCTCTCTTCTCTGATTCGTTTCGCACAGTCTATTTCTCGTTCTTGTTTTCTGGAGTCATCAATTATGACCTAACTGTCATCAGCAAGAGCTCGATTCTCAGAGAAGAAGGTTCAGTTCTGGCTCAAAGAAGAAGGTTGGGTTCTCTAATTTTATTTATTTTTTCGCTCATTTTTAGCTACATATAAGTGACTGATTCCACCGAGTTCTTTGTGTTTGATGAAATGACTGAGTTAAAGTTTCCTCTGTGTTTCCACTCATTTTTTTTGCCTGAAAATGTGATGAATTTTTCATTTTACTCTGTACTTTGGTTTTACACTGGATGAAACCATGTGATTCTTTCCTGTTTCTACAAAGTCTTTGTCTGTCCCAATAATCCATAACAGATCCACAATCAATGCTCATGAAACCTGAAAATTATATTATTCAGACAAATGAATGTATAAACACATAAGCTATGAAGTTCTTCTTTCTTTTTATCTCATGAATTTATTTGATTTGATGAGAATAGCAACAATTTAGTGATATGAGATTTATATATACAATTTTGGGATGCAAAAATATATTTGTGTATCTCTTTTTGCATGTTAGTGTTAAGTCTGTGTTTTTTCTTCCACTCCTCTTCTCACAGCTCTCTGTTTGTCAGTAACTATTGTGCTTAGTATGAACTTCTATGTTTTAGTGTTATTGGATGGTTATGCTTAGAATCTTTGATTTTGAACTTCTTGGTATCATGTTAAGAATTGACACTTTTGAAATAGACACCAAGTATGATTCTTGTCACTAATTTTTCTTCCAAATTTAAATTGTCAGCTTGGTAACTTGGTGAATATTTAACATGGTTCTGCTTGTTTAAAACGATTTTCAAATGTTATGTTCTCTCTTTCTCTAGTTGTATTGAAATTGGGAGATTGTTATGCACTGATTTCTCTTTAGTAGGTTAAAACCCATTATGAGGAATAAGTGACGATTTTTATTTTACACGTGATATTGTTGGATTGATACATTGCTTGTGATTTTTTTTAATAAATTCTAGTAGATCTTTATTTTTTCCCATCTAATATAATCCAACAATGAACAATCCAAAATGCATATAATCCATCCATTTGCCATCCCTAATGGCAAGGGGGTTCTTATTCTTGAGGCCATCATTAATAGATGCTTCTTAAACAATTTGAATGCATGCGAATGGATTGACTTATGCAGTCTCTTTTATTGGACTATATTTTCTTTTGAATTGTTTGTTATATCTCATTTTATTCTTCTCATTGTTTGTAATAAATTGCCATGAATCTTGGTTTGTATTAAACAATGCTAACTGATTGTTGATATAAATATTATTATCTTTATAGATGGATGATCAAGGACAATAGAGAAATCTTGGATTGTTAATATGGAGAGAAAGACGTCGATTGGCTATTGTTCATGTCATATGTCTTGTAGTTTATTATTACATAATTAGAATTCGTTCTCGGAGTAGGATAATTGACCGTACCTTGACCTTAGAGAAGGAGAGGGCATGAAAAAAGATAATGATGTGAATTGCTAGTAGTGAAGGTCGTAAGATAATAAGAATGTGACCTAATGCCTTTTTGGACTTGTGTGCTATGCTAAAACGAGAGGGTGGTCTACAACCAACACAACGGGTAACTGTAGAGGAACAAGTTGCCAAAACACTCTACATTCTAACACATAATGTTAGAAACCGAGAGGTTTAATTTTGGTTTAGACGATCTGGGGAGACTACTAGTCGTCATTTTCATCGTGTGCTTCGATTAATAGTGGAGTTAGAAAAGAAATATCTCAAACAACCTGATGGCTCACAAATTCCTATAGAAATCCTTGGAAGCAATCGCTTTAACCCATTTTTTAAGGTAAAATCTATTTTTACATTGAAATTTAGAAACATGTATAATTAAAAATATATATGATGACAAAATGTCAATGATAGGATTGTGTCAGTGCAATTGATTGTACACATGTTCGTGTGAAAGTCCCATCGGTTGAAGCTTCAAAATATCGTGGTAGGAAAGATTTTCTAACACAAAATGTGTTGGTTGCGTGCTCATTTAACTTAAGATTTACTTACGTTTTACTTGGATGGGAGGGCACTGCATCCCATTCAAGGATATTAAAAGATAAATTACGCAGAATAGATTATCTTAGAATCCCTAGAGGTAATTAATATAAAAAATTTTCACTTTCCTCTTGTTCCATTAGTTACATCTTAGCATTGATTTTTTTTAATAGGTAAATATTATGTACTTGATGTTGGATTCATGTTGAGAAAGGGACTAATCACACCTTATAGAACAACACACTATCATTTGAAATAATTTTCATCAAGAAATCTGCCTCGAACACCTCAAGAATTATTTAATCATCGTCATTCATCATTGCGTAATGCTGTTGAAAGGGCTTTTGGGGTTTTGAAAAAAAAGTTTCCTATCATTTCAAGTGGCACTGAACCAACATATGGAATCAAGACTCAAAATATGATTATCATAGCATGTTGCATTTTACATAATTATTTGATGATAGTAGATCCTGATGAAGAGCTAGTTGCTGATGTGGATGAAGAAATTGTCAATCAAAACGTACCTCAACAACATGGCCATGCTCCAATAGATGATGATGAGGATGAAGAACATACTCGTTTAGGAGACAATTTAAGAAATTCTATAGCTGATGCTATGTGGAGAGATTATATATCTTGATTTGTTTCATTCTTATGTTTAGATTGAACATGTATATTATGACTTGATTAATATTGTGATGTTAATTCATAACATTTTTTCATATATTAAATTCTTTTTCTTTACATTGAAATTGAATTAAGATACTCTGCTTAGGAATCATGTCTGAGACTAAAAGAGAGACATGGACAGAAGAGATGGATAACGTTCTTGTTGATGCTTTCTTGCATCAACAATACGAGGGAAATAAAGTAAATGGGACCTTTACTTCAAAAGCTTATGAAGCCATAACTAAAAAGTTGCAAGATAAATTTGAAAGAGCTTTTGACAAGGAAAAAGTCAAGGGTCGTTGGAAGTTATTAAAAAGACGATTTTCTAAATGTTATGATTTGTTCAAAAATGGCTTGAGTAGATTTGCTTGGGACCCAATCATAAAGCGTTGGTGTGCTGAACCTGAAGTTTGGCAAAAGCTAATCGAGGTATGTTTTCTCTTAATAATTTTACTTGATTTTATCTGTCTCATGTCTTCCCTTAATAATATTTTTGACCATGTTCAACAATGTTTATATAACAGGCTAAGCTTGAAGCTAAAGAGTGGATGACAAAGCCTTTTCCAAATTATGACAAGATGATGATTGTATGTGGAGATGATAGAGCTACTGGACAACATGCTGAGACTGCAAAAGACATTAGAAACAACAGACCACTTATTGGAGAATCTGAGTCTATTGAAACAAATGAGGTGACCTTCGAAAGTGTTCAAGAGGTTAGCAATGATAATGAAGTCACATCTCCTGAGGGAAAAGGAACTCGCAGTCAATAGGCCAAATCTAAAAGGTCTAGAAGGACAAAAGATGAAGATGAAATTGAAGGGATAAAGGTAACACTTCAAGATATTGCCGGAGCTCTTAGAGAAGGTAATGCAGCTCTTAGATAGAGTACTGTTGTTTATGAGAGAATGCAGCAGAAACTTCTAATTCCTGAATCTGAAATTTGGAAGCTTTTGGAGGATTTGAAGATTGAGAGGCACTTGTTCACCCGTGCATACCTTTATCTTCTTGATAATCCTGAGAGGATTAGATGAGTGATTGGTTGTCCTCCAGACAAACACAAAGAGTTGCTACTAGAGACGGTGCTTAGTCCTGTTGGTCCCTCTGGTTCATCGAGGTAATTGTTCTAACTTTCTTGTGTTGTGTCATTGATTCATCTTCATGTGAACTTGTCTTTTACAATATTAATTGTACTTTAATCTTAAACTTGACAGTGAAAATGATATTGTAATACTGAATATTCGTTTTGCTTTTTTTTTTAATTATCTTTTTGGGTTCTTTTTTACTATTCTCTTGTTCGATTATGTTTGTGTTTTCCTATTACTTCTTTATTTCCTATTTTTAGGAGCCATTGCAACATGGCTATGGATAATTGTATGGAAAATGTCATAACATAACCATGGTGGTTTTTTCAAATGAATTGCAAATAATTATAATATATGATGGTCTCAAATTTACTTTGGCAACATGTTCATTTTGCAGGTATTGAACAAAATCTAGCGTGGTCCTTCACCCAAAAAAATGGAAAAAAAATTAGTGGCAGTTATGCAGTACTCATCAAGTTTGAACCCAAGATAATTTTGATGCTTTTGGATAATGTCTATGTATGTTATTATAGACAACTTATTTTTTTATGTATGATTTTATGTTTTGGTGTATATTTCCTGTTATTATTAAAAACTCAATTATCCAATGTTCAAGTTATTGATAATTGGGAAGCAAAATGTTATTACAGGATTCTTACTATTTTTTAGGGGTGTCAAAATGGGTCAGGCTCGATGGGCCGGCCCGATTAGCCCGACAAAATAAATGGACTGGGTTAGCAAAATGCTAGTCCGAACCTTACATGGCCCGAATGGGTTGGGCCTGAATGGGCTGGGCCAGCCCACTCTTTTAACACTATATAAGGCTAAATAGGTTGGTGAAATTTGAAATTTGGTAGCAAATACTAGCTTCGAAATTTATGTGGTAGAATAAAGTAGACCCAAAAATGGCTGAGATAGAATGGCGAAATTTCACTGCTTTTGACACTCCTACTATTTTTACACTTCTATACAATTAAAAATATGTATTAAAAGTTCACATAATAAATAATAATTTTTGAATAATTTAAAAAAAAAATTAGTTAAACTTGAGAAATGGAATAAAGGGTAAAAAAAATTGTAGTGAAAGAAATTTTAGATTGATTTTTTTTTTAGTTTTTGTCATTAATTTTTTTTATAAAACATTAATTATGTTATTTTTTGGAATAAAGGGTAAAATTGTAAAAACATATCATAAACCTTCCATTTCCTTCCCCTCTTATATTTCACACTCCTAAACAAAGAGAAGGATAAACCTCTCAATTTTCTTCCCTTCCTTTCCTTTTAAACCCTTCCCCTCTCTTTCCCTCTAAACTCCCAAACATACCCTAAAGGGGGAGAATGCAAGGTCTTGGATTAGGTCCAATCATTGCCTTGTTTACGTAGATCCAACATATATAAAGACCTGATTAAATATATAATTTACATAACATCGATTTGATAATTAAGTATAAGATATAGCAGTATTTTGCTTAATATTTTTTAAGACAACTCCATTTTAAATTTGGCTGTGACAGTTATTCAACCAAATTAACTATTATTGGTTATAATATTGCTCGATGTGTGTGTAAAAAACTTTTGTAGTTTCTTTAAACTTCTTTAATTTTCCTGAAATTTTAATCAAGCTAGATAGTTTTAATAACGACTTCTTAAAAAAATTGATTTAAATAACACATCAAATAATTTACTTATAATTTTTTATTTAAAAAATAAAGACAATTGACACTAGTATGTGTACCAATTATGCTAGTCTATGATCTATGACTTCAACCATCTTCAGACTAATGCTTTAAAAGCCAATTTAGGGCGAGTAGTGACGAAGAAGCAAAATACATCTTCCTAAATTAAAACACACAAATGTTTATTATATATACACAATGTGTGTCTAGGATGTAATTAAGCTGAGAATTTTACAAAGCATTTATAGTTTTTTATAACTGACACTTTTTAACGTTTAGTAACACTGTTTAGTTTAACGAGAAGATTGCTATGTATGACAATATATGTATAACTTGAGACAATATCAATATGTATAACTTGAGACAATAGAGAGAAAAGCAGCTCATGTCAAACAAGGCTTATCAAATCACCATGTTTTTTTTTTTTGTTTTGGGGGACACAAACAAGTAGGAATTGGAGTGTTTTCATTTTCTGAAGGGGAGAGTATGGATTTCTCTCGTCAACCATGTGTCATGCTTGGTGGACTGGGGCTAGGGCTGGAAGAATTAGTGACACATGGATGGATCATTAGATAATATTTGTTAGAACAAGAAATAGAGAAGAATGAAGAGGATCTTGTTGCCTCTTTTGTTTGAATAAGAATCAATGTCTTTAATGTAAATGTGTTCTTATTTATAGAGGATGACTATACATAAAAAAAAATACAATAAAGTATGTGTCAGATACAATAAATCTAACATTTCTCCTCAAACTCAAGTAGGTGTAGAAGAAACTAACTTGAGTTTGGAAACTAGTGTATAAAAGTGATCAGGATGATGAGCTTTGGTAAAGATATCAGCGGGCTGATCAAAAGTGCCAATGGAAAGAAGACGAAGAGCACCACAAAGAATGTGCTGGCGAATAAAGTGTCAATCGATCTCAATATGTTTGGTACGTTCATAAAAATATCATTGTGAGTAATTTGAATAGCACTTTGGTTGTCATAATAGAGGTCAGTGAAAGAAAACTAAGAGACACCTAAGTCATCAAGAAGCTAACGAAGTTAGAGTATTTCAGATATGGTGTCAGCAAGAGTCCAATATTCGGCTTCAGTATTGAAACGAACAGTCAAAGTCTATTTCTTGCTTCGCCACGAGATAAGAGCATCACCAAGAAAAATACAATAATCAGTAGTCGAACAGCGATCAGTGGGATTTCATCCCCAATCAGCTTCAAAATAAGCTCAGAGGATTAAGAATGAGTCAGCAGAGCAATGAAGCTCATGAAACATAATACCTTTCACATACCGAATAATGTGAAGAACAGCCGCATAGTGAGTAGAGCGTGGAGTTGACATAAACTGACTGACTAAGTGAATAGCATAGAAAATGTCAAGACGAGTGATAGTGAGATAAATCAAACTGCTTACCAACTGTCGATATAGCGTGGGATTATTAAGTACAGTACCATCCATAGGAGTAAAACGAACATTAGACTCAAGAGGAGTGAAATCAGTGCGACTATCTGTAAGGCCAGCTCGAGAAATGAGATATGAGACAGAAAAGACCATCAGTAGAGGAAAGAACTTCAAGACCCAAAAAATGATTGAGGGGACCAAGATCCTTCATTTCAAAGTTGCGGCTCAATGAGGCTTTAAGATCTATAATGCCAGAAGTGTCATCTCCAGTAATGATCATATCATCAACATAAAAAAGCAAAGTCACAATGCCTTGATCAGTTCGATGAATGAAAAGAGCTGAGACATGAGGACTAGATAAGAAAAGCTAACTGATGGTAGAACTGAATTTAGCAAACTAGGCTCGAGGAGCTTATTTAAGATCATACAAAGCCTTACGAAGAAAACAAACCTTATTAGGAGAGCAAGCATAACCTATGGTGGTCGCATATAAATTTATTCTTCTGAGTCACCATTGAGAAAAAGTATTTTTCACATTCATCTGATTAAGGGACTACTTTTGAGTAATGACAATAGCAAGAAGAGTACGAACTGAGGTGATATGAGCAATAGGGGCAAAAGTCTCCTCATAGTCAGTATCATACTCTTGAGTAAATCTCTTAGCAACCAAGCGAGTCTTGTTTCGTTCAATAGAGCAATTAGAATGAGTCTTGATTTTGTATACTTATTTACATCCCACAAGTGTCTTGCCACTAGGAGGATCAACCAGGTCCCAAATATTGGTGTTATCCAAAGTCTGTAACTCTTCTTGCATAGCTTGCTGTCAATGGGGATTTATGGAGGCTTCTTGATAAGTTTGAGGTTCATGAAAGTGAAGCATGGTAGAAAAACAATGATAATAACAAAGATAACTAAGATGAGTTCTTACCCTAATTGGACGCTTAGAATGAGGAGGAAGCATAACTGTAAGAGCAGGATCTACATCTAGAACAGTGTCATTAGGAATGGTTGGAACACCAGAAGTGTCTGGAAGCTCACAAGAGGAATCTGCATCAGGATCATTAGGAATAAGGATCAACAAAGGGTTAGTGAAAAAATGAGTTGAGGTGAAAGGAATAGACTTGAACTTAGACAGAGAGGAAAACATGATATGTTCCAAAAAAATGACATGACGGGAAATACGAATGTGTTGAAAGATGTGATCCCAACAACGATAATGTTTGTGTTCGGTCCCATAACCAAGAAAGCAACAAAGATTGGTGTAACACCCTAATACAAATAACCTAATATATCTATCATATATCTGGGTAAACAATATTAGTCATGCTACTTCTAACTTAAATATCAACTAATCCATATCATTAAGCGGATAATAATGGAAAGCCTTACGGAAACTAAAAGTTATACATATATACCTCATTATAATATATAAACTTCTTATATAAACTCAAAGCAATGTAAATAAATAAAAGCTTTAATTACTAAGCATAAAAACTACTCTAGTCTTCATACTTCTTCTTCTTTCCTTTGAAATAACTTTCACCTGGATTTATATGGCAACACACGAGGTGAGAAATCATAATTTCTCATTATAAGTATACCAAAACCAAAGTTTAATCATTCAAAATGAATAAACTAACTAACTAGCGTAAGATCATACTTGCAACAGATAAATGAGCCTTTGCTCAACATCATCAGAATATATAAATAAACTCTATGCAATATTCACAAGATAAGCTATAACCTTAGATCACATTTATATCGAACAATGATATTAAACGACCGCCTATACAATCGTAGGATATCATCAAGCAAGACAATTGCCCATAGAGCAGTCACCGAAGGCAAATGCAATACACACATATATGAAACATAAATTTTAAGCAAAGCAAGTATCAAGTAATGCAATGATAATATGATGTATGATTATGCTCAAGAAAAGTGTATGATAGTGTAATGCAATGTCATAAGACTTAACTATTCCTCTAGGCAGAGAGAGAATCTGATAACTTAACAAATAACATCCTGTAGCCTACTAGGTAGGGAGGAAATCTGTTATCATAACATGTAACATCCTATAACATACCTTAAACTGAGTGGACGAGTCCACTACCTCAACTGCTAGGAATAGCAAGTATGTGAAAAATGTATGGTGTGTAAAAAATATGGTGATATGTCTAACTCTTACATAACCACTATGTAAACTCTATATTAAGTCCATCTCTGCATTACTGTCTTTAGCTTAACTCTTTGAGAGCACTTCATGCACTAAAGCACTCAAATATTACCCACTAGACTTAATATACTTTCTATCTTTGCATTACTAGCTCTACCTCAACTCTATGAAAGTTTTAAAGCACTTTGGCATTTACTCTTGCTAATAAGGCACTATAGCACTTAACTTTTGCCATCTAGGCTTACTATACTTGTATCTAGTATTTCACCTTCTCATAACTCCACAAGTGATATCTGATGCAACTCTGTGTTGCCTAAGGGTCTAGATACCTCTCTATGGCAATCCATTGTTAATAGATGCACAAAGCTTACTTATCTCTTCTTATATATTAGGTGGTCTTTCTCTATAAGAAATATACTTACTAGTGCCTCAACACACTCTACAAGGCATATAAAAGGAATTCTATCAATAAAGTAACTCAATTCATCATAGCATTTTTTAGAATTTTGGTATTCACGCTTCGATGTGACCTTCCTCACGCCGCGACGTGCTGCTCTCGAGAAAAAAAATTGAACTTCCATTTTTCATCTCACGTCCCGGCGTACTAATGCCACGCTGCAGCATGTTGCTCTCGGGTACGCTCATGCCTCGATGTTGACTCATTCACGCCACGACGTGAGGCCCAATTATGCAGAATCTGCATCATTCTATTAAGGAACTTTTCACTCTCAGTCTTTACTCTATTGATTCCAAATGTTTTCAACCCTAATCATGGTCTATAAATATATTAGAACCATTATACAAGTTCTCCAATCACTCATCTACATGACTAAATCACATGTATGCTAACTTTTCCCCTTAAAACTCATTCCTCTAACCTAACCTTCAAGCCTCAAACATGAAGAAATGAATAGAAGAATTAAAGGAACAAACACCCCTAGCTCTTGTATGGATGAAGATCCTTAAGCTTGGCCTTTGTCTTTGCCCTTTTTCCTTCCTTTCTCTTCTTTCTTTTTTTTTCCCCTTTGCTATTTACTTTAGTCGTGAGATAGGAGAAGAGAAACCTAACTTGGTTTCTTATATAGAACCACTAATAGGGTACTAAAACCCTGATCCGCTAAGAACACTTTTATTTCTCTAAATTAAATTTTTTAACTTCCAACAGGTTTAAAATAAATCCTAAGATTTATTAAAAATATTGTTTCACCATTATCTCATCTTTTTATATTTGCTGGTAGTTAATCTGATATTAAAACACACAACTAGTATGCTTAAAAATACCAAACTAACTCCAATTATCCTCAAATTTTAACTACAACTTACTTAACTCATTTGTGACTTAAAAATAAATTTTTTAAGTTTATTTCCCTCAACATAGCAATTTATACTACTATATGAGTCATTTTAGGTCACTTTTCACACTTTATGTTGCAACAAAATGTCTAAACAAACTCCGTTTGTCATAAAACTACTCAACATGTCAAATAAGTGTTATGCTACATTTGTAACCATAAACTAGTCTAACATGCTATCGATGGTGTTACAACGAGCACAAGATTTGAGTTTAGTTTATTCATGGAGTTGAAGAAGTACAAAACAAGTACAACCAAACACTTTGAGAGAACTGCAATATGAGGGAGTATTATGAAGACACTCAAAGGGAGAAAGATTACCAATGAGAGATGATGGAAGATGATTAATGACATAGACTGTAGTGAGAGCGGCTTCACCCCAAGCACGCTATGGACAAGAGGAAGAGATAAACATAGCGCGTACAGAATCAAGAATATGACGATATTTTCTCTCAGCACGACTATTTTGTTGAGAGGTACCAAGACATGAAAATTCTAAGAGGGTACCCTGTGCAGCAAGAAAAGTCAAAAGCTTTGAGTCACGATATTCCATAGCATTATCACGACGAAAAACTTTAATAATTTTTGAAAATTGCGTTGTAATCATTGTGACAAAATCAATATAAATTTGAGGCAATTCATGACGATGTTTCATAAAGTAAATCTAAGTAAAACATGAATAATCATTAATAAATAGCACATAATATCTAGACCCTCCTATTGTAGGTGTAAGAGCGAGTCCCTATACATCAAAATGCACAAGATCAAAAGAGGAATAAGAAATAAAAGTACTTTTTATTTAAAGATAATGTTGGTTGCATAGTAATTTGACAAGAAGTACAATTGAGAAATTCATTACTGATTGAACCCAGAGTTCCTTGAGAAATAAGAGATCATATTTTTCACAATGAATTGTGAACAAGATATAACACCCCAAACTTTCTATTTATTAAACAATAATTTTGACAGTTAACAGAATTCTACTGTTTAGTGATTTCTGTGTACTGTAAAATTATTTTAAATATTCCATCTGTATATTTGATCGTATTAAGTAATTTGCTCCGTGTCAGGAAAATAATAATTTTCAGGCCAGAAAAATTTTACGTAATTTAATTATTACTGAAAAGTCTTAATTATTTTACGTAATCTGAATTAATATTTGTGAGTTTTCTAATTTTTATGATTTTATGTGCGATGATAACATTTTTTACTGTTTGTGGGCCCCAAGGGGTGTATGTGGGCCCAGGTGGGTCCCGCAAAGTGAAAATTTTTCTACGCATAGAAAAATTTGTGCTGTTTAGACGGAGATAGGGGATCTTACTAAACCTGAATCCAGAAACAGTTTTAGAAAATTACCTTTACTGTATTTTGTACTATATTTAATTATCAAACGATAAAAATACAGTAAATATATTCTTTCGTAGGGTTATAACAGATAAAAAATAAAATTCTATACTGTTAAGTCAACATTAGTGGTTTGGATATCTACTATCGATTTAATCACCGTTGGAAATTTAATCTTGATTTAATTAACGGTGGAGATTTGATCTTAAAAGTGAATAGGATCGATTATAACCGTTGGATGGAAATTAAATCAAGGGTATAGATTTAGTCTTATAAATGACTATGACCATTATGAACCCTTGGATGTAGAATTAATCAATGGTGGAGATGGATCATTAATGACCATTGGATTTGGATTTAGATCAATGGGGAAGAATTGGTCATCAAAAATGACTACAACCATTTTGGACCCTTGGATGTAAAGTTTGAAAGTGTAATATTGACCCTTCATTTTGGAGACACATTCAATGGTTAGGATTGCAAGCCAAAAATGATCCAATGGCTCAAATAAAGTCTTCTATCTATAACCTAAACCTAGTAGCTATTTTTAATCCAAACCATTCTTTTAATCAATGGTTAGGATGACTTATAATGATGGTTATGAAATTTGTCATATTTGGAATGCATGAAGAGGAGGGGGACGGTTTCGAGAAGCAAGAAAGAGGGGAGACAACTTTGTGTAGGCTTTAGGCCAAAGAAAAAGATAAAAACAATAGCCAAGTGTCAAGACCATTTATTATTTTTCCTATTGATCATTAATGATCATGTTTTTCAAACTTCATTTTCCACTTCTCTCCAATGCATGCTACGGCCATGTATAGTCCTAAAGGCCAAATAATTCATTCTTTTACACTTCACATTATCACACCTTCACTTTTTCACTAAGTTTCAAGAAACCAACCAAAGAAAATTTCATTTCCTCTCCCAAAGAAGACCATTCGGCCAAACACCCTAACTCTCTCCTCCATCACTCTTTAATTTCATACAACCTAGTTTCTTGAATCCTTACCTTATTCTAAGCAACTTTCATGTTGAAGACTTTCTCTAAATCTTCCATCTTGAAGGACTTTTACTAAGATCAAGTTCTAGAGTTTTTGTTAGTGAAGTGTAAGGAAACTTCTTTTATTCTTTTCTTTTTCATGTTCTAAACCATGTTTGATCCATGGTTCTACTTATTCAAGCTTGATATACTAATTTTCTTGTATTTGTTTCATGTTTAAGAACTTGTGTTGGTGGAGATCTTGTTCAAAACACAAAGTAACAAGCTTTTTGGTGGTTCTTCAAGAAGTAAGAGGAGATCATCTCACCAACCAAGCATGGTGGTGAGAGATGGTTTATATTTGATGGATGGTGAATCCATGTGAGGATTCTATCCATGGTCATGTAATAATTCATGTGTGTTATATGCCTTGATTATTTTTGCCTTACTATGCTTGATAGTGGAATGTGATTAAAATTAAATATCAAGATTAGTTGCCAAGTTCCACCAAAAATACAAAAACCTTGCAACCTGGTTGTAGTAAGCAAGGGTCAATCCACAGAGAACCAATTCAATTAACACTATTAATCTAATTCCTAAATTAATCTCTGATGAAAAATAAATAATAAAAGTAAAAAAGGGGTTTTGTTAATTGAAACTAAAATGCTAATGAACTTAAACCAAAGCAGCAACACAAATTGAATTATCAAGTTAAAGGTATTGGTTAAGAGATGGAATCCACCACTAGATTTATATGATTATGCTAACTTACATACTCTTTATACCAACATAATCAATTATGTTCTTATGTGATTGTGAGATAAATCCCATGTTTTCCTTAAGTTTCGCTTAATTCAGCAACCGCTCAAATCAAATCCTAACCATTAGTTATTTGTAAAGCAACCGCTCTTACACCTACCTAATGATTGCATTAAGAATTAAAAAACCAATCACAATAAGATCTAATCACACACCAAGATTAAATTACTTAGATCATATGTTTCACTAGTTTTACCACCGCAATCACAAGCATAGCAATCCTAGTTTTACCACTTTCGAAATTTGCAAGAATATAAAAACCTTTATATTGATTTAAGAATAAAAACATATGAATAAAAACATAATTGTATTGATATAAAGAAGTATGCAAGATTCACATAATCAAAACTAGAGTTTCATCTTCCCTTAACCAATCAAGGAGTTTAGCCACACATGGCAAAATCAAAATCACAAGAATAACGAAGAAAAACATTGTTCAGAACAATAGAAGAAAAGAAAAACTAAAGATCAAACTAGTTTCCAAAGCTTGAGAGTGATTGATCTTTGATCGCTCGAATCCGAGTCTCCAATCCTCAATCGAATCCTTCTCCTTCTTGGTCTTTGTGTTTCTCTCAGTTTCCTTGACGGCTCTCTCTGTCCAGATCGGGTTTAAGGGCTCTAAGCAACCCTATTTATAGGTTTGGGAACCTAATTTAGCATTAAAACACGAAATTAAACTTCTGAGCCGATGACACGGGCCGTGTCATGTGACACGACCCAACCGTGTCGATTCTGATGTCAGATCTCCAGCTATTCCAAAGTCAGAGAAAAACACGGCCCACCCCGTGTCATTTGACACAGACCGTGTTCTCGGTCAAGGCTTGAAATTAATTCTTCCTCGTGAAGTCAGAGGAGTACACGACCTTCCCCGTGTCATTTGACACGGGCCGTGTTGTTCAAAATCTTCCAGTCTTCAAAGTCAGAATAATACACGGCCTACCCCGTGTCATTTGACACGGGCCGTGTTAATCACTTTCTTCAAATCCAGCCTTGATTCTTCATGAATGCCCTTCTTCCTTTGCTTCTAGGGGTTGACACTGATTCCTTTAAGTCTCTTAACTCTCTTCTCAATAGTTCAACACCAATGGGCTCCATCACTCATAGATCTCCTGAAAATCACAATACGTTTATGAGTGTTTATAACCACATTTAAGCATAGTTTCACAATAAACATCCCAAAGACAATTCCAAATCAGAAACTTAGCTAAATGACAATAATTAAGCACATATGGAATCCAATTAGATCAAACAAAGAACATTTAAGAGCTGAAATTATTAACAGATCAAATACCCCCACACTTAACCTTTTGCACTCCTGGGCAAAACATAAAATCAAGCACATGCTTCCCAAAAAGTAATAAAAGTACTGAACAATGAGCAAAGATCTACACACATCAGTCCTTTCAAGGAATCTAAGCATTCAGGAATTTCCTCTCTCAACAATCCAAATCAGCAAGCCAAGTCAATCCAATATCAGGGTTAAGTCAACATGATAAATCCTCACTGATGTACTCTCTTTCACTCAAGTATTTTGGGCTTGTATTTACTCTCGACCAACTCATGAAAACATGTCCTATCATAGGCTTGACAAGCCTCTACTTCTCCACCACCTAAATCACATGCACACAAAGATCAAAAAGTCTTTAATCAGGTTGTAATGGGGTCAAGGTCAAGGTGAGATATATCGAGGATAAACAAAGTTAGACCATCGGAAATAGAAGAGCAAAGGGGAAAAAAATCAAACACTTTTGCACAATTACCCCAGCACTTTTCATTCCATCTTCATCTTTTACTTGACTTTCTCTATTCATCAACCAACTTGTCAATCTTTTTTTTTTATCACATTTCTTCCTTTTCTCTTTTGAGAGCCCCCCTTTTTTTTTTTAATCAAGGCAAAACAGTGTAATCACCCCCACACTTATTCAAACACAATTCCCAACATAATTATTAAGCTCTTCTACTCCCTAAAGTAGGGTAGCAATGGTTTTTCACTATTAGGCTTGTATTGGGCTATAATAAAAAGAAAGGATATCATTCAGGCTCAAAGGGGTGAAACAATGGATCAAAATACAAGGGTAGCTATTTGGCCAGTGGCTGAAAGAAAGAAATGCCTTTATCATCTCAAAAATGTGCAGTGATCATTTGCAATTTAAAAGAGAGTCAAATCAAGTTCTGAAAAACATATAATCACAAGTGGAATCGCACAACAAAGAACAAAAATGACTTAAAATTAGTCATTCACATCAAGGCCCAAAAACTCACTAGGTCCAATTTTATCATATTCTCAAAACCCTTTCAATTTTCAAAACCTCTCTGTGCAAATGTAGAAGCAAGAAAGTTAACTCCTTTAGGCTTAAAAACCTGTCAATAAAAATCAATCACTTGCTCATTGCTCAACATACTCTCAAAACCAGTTAGAAAGACATGCACCAGATATGCAATTAAGATCAAACCCAAACTCCCCCCACTTAAAATAGACAGTGTCCTCAATGTCAAAGCATACACAACAGATAAAAGGAATCCAAATAAATAAACAAAGAATATGCAAAGAAATTGATTCCAGCATCATGAAACTCAGTCAAATACAAAAGAGTAATCAATAGTAACTAAAATAATGTCCATTAAGCCAGCAAAATGAAGGACACAGCCTCAAAAGAAAATGAAAATACATCAAGATGAGGGAGAGGGATATAAAAAACGCTAAAGCAAAAGATCAAGTTTGCCATCAATGGCATCCATCCTCTGATCGCGCGCAACCTCCAGAGCTTGAAAGCGATCCTCTAAGCGCTGGAAGCGAGTAGCATGGTCCAGCTCCAAGCAGTCAATACGGGCCAAAATAGCATCATAAGAAGTTGTGCCTGGCTGAGTGGAAGGGCTCGCATCACTAGCAAACTCGGGCGGAGGGGAGACAGCAATATCCTCATGTGGCTCAGGGGCCGGATCAGTCCCAGGCAAGGCAACTCCATCAGTGCCAAGCAAGACGAGAGTACCATTTGGACGAGTGCATGGCTTCATAGACACCAAAATGGCCTCATCAATAGCATTGGGACCCTAAACCGGTGCCTCCTCCAACAAATCCAAATAATCAAAGTGATCAGCAATGGTAGTCACATACCCCCTATCACAATGCGGCCAGCTAGAGTGGTCCCTACATGGTGAAACTGATTACAGAGCCAATACCCTCCATTAACAGGTACTCCCTCAAGCATGCAGTGCAAGAAAAACAACTCAGAACGGCTAATTGTCCCTTGACTTTCCCCCTACCACAAAGGGTATTAGCTAACCATTTCTGAATATAGCGATGGGCAGGAGACCTAAGCCGAGAAGCTTTAGACATCTTAGGATCATAGTCATCAGACCCAGGCACAGTGAGGGCAGACCACACATGATCAGCATTAAAATCACGGGGTAACATATTGTGCCCCTCAGGAAAACCAAAAACAGCTCTAAACATATGAATATCAACAGAATGAGAATTACCTAGCAACCTAAAGGTGATTTCACCAGGCCACGTGTTCTGATCAGACAGAGGATAAAGCTTACGATTAAAACTAGAAATAAACTCCCTAGTTAATGCAGCAAAAGTAGGCTTCTGTAACAGTGCAAAATCAACCCAACCAATTCTACCCAATAGAGCAAACACCTCATCATATAACCCTATAGCTCTAAGGGTATCTACGTCTAAAAAACGAGTAGGAACCACTACCTTTCTATCGATAGGGTTGACTGGCACCTGAGGGGGTGAGGGCTCACGCGGGGGTGATGGAGACCGAGCATGCCTAGAGCTGGTACGATGGGGATAGAGTGAACAGGAAGCAGCAGTGGTCTTGACACGCTTTTTAGGACCCATCACTGAAGGAAGCAGAAGAAATGAAAAAAAGAAAAAAAAAAAATATGAGACCGTGAACGAGGGAAGGGAAAGCAGGGAGAAGCAACTAGGTGGAGAAATTGGTGGAAAAGGGGTAGAACAATGAAAGATTTTGGTGGTGGGTTGAAGGTGGAATATGGAATGTAGAAAAGAGAGGAAAAATGATGGAGAGGATGGAAAGAGGGGGCGTGTGGGGAGATGGGGGGAGGTGATAATGGTGGTGAATGGTGGTGAATGGTGGTGGGTAAGAGGATATTGGAGGGGAAGAGGGTGGTGGCTGCGTAGAGAGAAGAAGAAGAAAAAAAGGGAAATTGGGGAAATTAGGGCAGAAAACCCTAAATCAGGGTTTAAGTGGGGCGCTGCCACGAGTACACGGGCCGTGTCATATGACACGGCCCACCCCGTGTACTCCTCTGTCTTAGTGATTAGCTGCGCAAGATAACACGGGTCGTGTCATGTGACACGGCCAGACCCGTGTACCTCTCTGGAAAACATGGGTTTTGTTGGATATGACAACACGGGCCGTGTCATATGACACGGCCATACCCGTGTACCTCTCTGGAATCATTACCAAACGTGCTATCCTCTAAAACACGGGCCGTGTCATATGACACGGCCCAACCCGTGTATTTTTCTGTAGGAATTGAGGTGCTGCCATGAGGACACGGGCCGTGTCATGTGACACGGCCCACCCCGTGTAATCTGCTGACTTACAAAAAAAACACTCTGAACTGTTCTTCAGGACTGCATGCACTAAACAAACCATGAACTCAAGCGATCAAACTAAAACTGAGCAAGTCAAAACACAAATACCGGCAAGGAGACAGGTATCATCAAGCAAGAAACACATGAAAATGGCCTAAACTAAGAAACTAAACAACACAAAATAGAAAGGGAAAAGAAAGCAAATCTGATTGGGTTGCCTCCCAATAAGCGCTTGGTTTATTGTCCTCAGCCAGACATTGTGATGCTCCTCAGTATTCTTCATAAGATGGATGGAGAAGAGGCATGTCTTCAACTTCTGCATTCTCCGGAAGTTCATGGTAAGGCTTGAGACGGTGCCCATTAACCTTGAATGCCTTTCCAGAAGCCTCGTTCATGATCTCCACTGCACCAGAAGGAAAAACAGTAGTTACTACAAATGGGCCAATCCATTTAGAACGTAACTTACCTGGAAATAATTTGAGTCTGGATTGGTACAGTAACACTTTTTGGCCTTGGTGGAAACTTTTCCTAGAGATCAAGTGATCATGAAATGCTTTGGTTTTGGCCTTGTAAATGAGGGCACTCTCAAAGGCCTCATTCCTCAATTCTTCCAACTCCTGAATTTGGAGTTTTCTCTGCTTGCCAGCACCTTCCAAGTTCAAGTTAACTTGCTTGATAGCCCAGTAAGATCGATGTTCCAGCTCCACTGGCAAGTGACAGGGCTTCCCATAAACCAATCGGAATGGGGACATGCCTATAGGGGTCTTGTATGCAGTCCGATAAGCCCACAAGGCATCAGCAAGTCTAGTACTCCAATCCTTGCGCGTGGGATTCACAGTTTTTTCAAGGATAGACTTGATCTCCCGATTGGATACCTCAGTCTGGCCATTCGTCTGAGGATGGTAAGGAGTAGAGGTCCGGTGCACCACACCATATTTCTTCAAAAGGGCTTCAAAGATTCTGTTGCAAAAATGTGTCCCTTGGTCACTAATGATGGCTCTGGGAGTGCCAAACCTGGAAAAAATAAAGGACTTCACAAAATCCACAACAGTCTTAGAATCATCAGATTTAGTGGCTTTAGCTTCCACCCATTTTGAAACATAATCTACAGCTAAAAGAATATAGGAGAAACCAAAAGAAGGAGGAAATGGTCCCATGAAGTCAATGCCCCAAACATCAAAGATTTCCACAAAGATTATTGGAGTTTGAGGCATTTGATTTCGTGGACCAATATTACCTGTTCTTTGACAGCGGTCACATGACTTACAGAAATTATAAGCATCCTTAAAGATGGTAGGCCAGTAGAAACCACTGTCAAGTACTTTGTTGGCTGTCCTCTTCATGCCGAAATGTCCTCCGCAGGCATAGGTATGGCAAAAAGAGAGAACGGAGTGTGTCTCTGAATCCGGGATACATCGCCGAATCACTTGATCCGCGCAATGCTTCCAAAGGTAAGGGTCATCCCAAATGTAGTACTTGCAATCACTCCTCAGCTTATCTCGCTGTGCCTTGTTCAGGAGCTTCAGGAAAGTCCTTGGTGGCCAAGTAATTGGCAATATCGCATACCACGGAATAGTGGTTGCGATAGTCATTAAATGCTCATCCGAAAGCTCTCTTGAATAGGTATGTCCTCCTCTTCAGTCACCAATCTGCTCAAATGGTCTGCCACTAAGTTTTCGCTCCCTTTTTTGTCTTTAATTTCTAAGTCAAACTCTTGGAGCAACAGAATCCATCGAGCAATCTGGGCTTCGCCTCCTTCTTTACCAGTAGGTACTTCAATGCTGCATGGTCAGAAAAAACAATTACTTTAGAACCAATTAAATATGATCTAAATTTCTCTAAAGCAAAAACAACAGCAAGAAGTTCTTTCTCAGTTGTGGAATAATTCAGTTGAGCATCATTTAGGGTCCTTGATGCATAGTAAATAGCATAAGGAACCCTATCAACTCGCTATCCTAGGACAGCCCCTACCGCAAAGTCACTTGCATCACACATTAACTCGAATGGAAGCTCCCAATTTGGTGGCCTAATGATAGGTGCCTCAGTCATCAACTCCTTAAGTGTGGTGAAAGCCTTCATACACTTCTCATTAAATTGGAATGGTACATCTTTTTGGAGAAGTGTGCAGAGAGGTGCTGATATCTTGGAGAAGTCTTTGATGAAGCGCCGATAGAAACCTGCATGACCAAGAAAAGAACGAATGTCCCGCACACTGGTGGGCGGGGGTAATGAACGCACAAGTTCTACCTTAGCTTTATCAACTTCAATGCCCCTAGCAGAGATTACATGACCTAACACAATACCTTCTTCTACCATGAAATGGCATTTTTCCCAATTTAAAACAAGGTTAGTGTCAATGCATCTCTTTAAAACCAAAGTCAAATGTTCCAAGCATTTCTCAAAGCCATTCCCAAATACACTAAAGTCATCCATGAAGACCTCAATGATGTTCTCTATGTAATCAGAAAAAAGACTCACCATACATCTCTGAAAAGTTCCTAGCGCATTGCAAAGTCCAAAAGGCATTCGCCTATAAGCAAAGGTGCCAAAATGACAAGTGAAAGTGGTCTTGTCCTTATCTTCCGGAGCGATAACAATCTGATTATAACCTGAAAATCCATCTTAGAAACAATAATGAGAATGACCAGCTAACCTCTCTAACATTTGATCAATAAAGGGTAAAGAGAAGTGGTCTTTTCTGGTGGCAGCATTCAATTTTCTATAGTCTATACAAACACGCCACCCTGTTTGTAATCTAGTGGGAATAAACTCATTCTCAGCATTTCGTACCACAGTAATGCCAGATTTCTTTGGTACGGCCTGGACCGGGCTTACCCACTTACTGTCAGAAATGGGGTAGATGACCCCCACACTTAGGAGCCTCAGTATCTCCTTCTTCACAACTTCCATCATCGGGGGATTCAATCTCCTTTGTGGTTCTCGTACTGGCTTAGCCCCCTCCTCCATTAAGATTCGATGCATGCAAATGGAGGGGCTAATACCTTTGATATCTGCAATAGTCCACCCGATGGCTGTCTTGTGTTCTTTCAACACAGAAATCAAGCTCTCCTCTTGCTCTTTGGTGAGGGATTTAGCAATTATTACCGGAAATGTCTCCTTCTCACCCAGAAAAATATATTTTAAATGGGAGGGCAATTCCTTCAATTCTAGCTCTGGTGCCTGCACAACAAAAGGTTTAGGTACATCAGTGGTAAAAGGTAATTCAACATACGATACCTCATGCCCTTCTGAGGTGGAAGAGTGACGAGCGCCGAACTCAGTCAAAATTATAACCGAAGTTATTACCTAAATTTGCAGTATAGTGAACAACACCGGATCGTCTCCTCAAGGATCGTAAATGCAATTTAATCAAATCAAGTGATAGTTAGAAAAAGGGGGTTTTGATGGTTCAAGGATCACAAAGAATGACAAGATTTAAAGAGAAATAACAATTAGAAGAACAGTCAATTCAGAAATCTATCCGAGATTGGGTGGATTCAATCATAAACCTTTCAATAAACATTTGAATGGTTAACTTGGATCTAACTGAGATCTCAGCATTAGATCCAGAATTCATACTAGACAATCGTCCAGAGTTCAATTGACAAGTGATAAATACAAATCTGCAATCGCACCATTCATGTAGATATATGTCAATTTAAGCATCAATTCAATTAACCTAAGCACCAATCATAGAACTCTAACTCTTCAATATGTGATTAGTTTAGATCAATCAGCTTCTAAGTTTCATCACAAATCTCGATTCAGTTTAGCATGTTATTAATTCAAATCAATCAGGCTTCTAAATTTCATCACAATACTTAATCTTAAAACAAGATCAAATCAGATCAAACATAAAATCACACCATTCATGTATTCAAGATCAAGAAAACAGAAGAAGAAGAAGAGAAGAGGAATTCAAATATAAATCAAATACATTACATAACCAAGGTCTCAAGAATCCGAACCACAATCTCTTCAAGAGTCCCGAATTGACTGAAAGTAACTTAGCTCTCCATTACAATGAAGGAAATCATCAAAATATACAAGAGCTATGAGAAACTATGAAGAAACTAAGAGAGAATTGAAGGAGAAAACAACTTGTTGTTAATGATAACCAATGGTGCCCTTTTATAGAAGTCTAGGGTAACAAAATGACAAAGGGGAGTGGGTGGATGAGTTGGGTGGTTGAGTGGGTTGGTGAATGGGTTGGTGAGTGGGTTGGTGAGTGGAGTGGTTGAATGGAGTGGTTGAATGGGTTGGTGAGTGGAGTGGTTGAGTGGGATGGTGAGAGGGCTCAGTGGTTGAGTGGGTTGGTGAGAGGAGTGGTTGAGGACGAAAATTTTGACGTCTGACTTGGAAGCCAAAAACAACTAACTATACTTCAGATCCACGAAAAATACTCTTCATGAAAGTTGTAGATCTTTGTCTTGGCTATAACATGCATATCTGTATCGTCCAATTTGGCTTCCTACAGCCCAAGATATGGCCCAAATACCGCAGGTCACTCAAACCCAACTTCAGCACCTCTGTTCCGACTTGCAGGCTCAAACTGACCCATTAGACTTCATTTTTTCAAAAGTGTTCTTCATGAAAGTTGTTTATTTGGGTCTTTACTATCAACTGTCCAAATTTCAGCCCATCTCCATTATTACAACTTGGGATATGATTTTATGAGTGCACACTGTTCGGATTCTAGTGACAGAACTCGTATTCTGACTTCCATGTAAACTTAGGTCCCTTAGACATCTGTTTGGGACTTCGAGCTCTTCATCAAAGTTGTAGAGCTTCCTCCTAGCTTTCCTACAAGGTAAAATTCATGATTATCAGATATCAGGAACTCAAGTTATGGCCAAAATACAGAAACAATGTCAAATCTCAATAATGCTGAAAATATTCAATTAGGACCAATTTGAGCTCAAACTCACAAAATCATACCAAACTCAATTAATTAAGAATATGGAGAGCGTAAATGACTAAGCATAAGGGTTTCTTAATGAATAAAATATGTGATTATCAAAGAGAGTGTATGCAAGGCTGCCACCACTTCTTTTGAATCCTGAAAATCTAAACTACGAGTCATAACTGTATCAATGGCATCAAATTGATCAGACTCAAGAACAGTAGAAATTAAAGATTCAAAAACATCAAAAGAATCAATAACATAAGCAGAGTGCACATCACTCGGGTATCTCATGGCCTCGAAGATGTTGAATTTAATTAACTCTCCATTAAATTTCATAGTCAATGTTCCCGAATGCACATCAATTTTAGTTCGGGCAGTCTTAAGGAAAGGCCTCCCCAACAAAATGGGGGCAGAGTTGGGAGATTTGTCCTCCTCCATGTCCAGCACATAGAAATCTGCCCGAAACACCAGTTCATTGACCTGCACCAAAACATCCTCAATAACCCCCTTAGGGTATGTGTTAGACCTGTCTGCCAGTTGAATGATAACTCCAGTAGGTTCTAAAGGTCCTAGATGTAAAGATGCATAAATAGAAAATGGCATGACATTAATGGATGCACCTAAATCTAGCATGGCCCTCTCAAACCTGGCATTACCGATAGTGCATGGTATAGTGAATGTGCCAGGATCTTTACATTTAGTTGGGAGTTTCTTATTAAAAACAGCTGAAACATTTGCTCCCACTTAGACTCGTTCATTACCTTTTAACTTCCTTTTGTTAGTGCATAACTCTTTTAAGAATTTAGCATATCTAGGCACTTGCTTTATGGCATCTAACAGAAGAATGTTAACTTCAACTTTCCTAAAAGTCTCTAAGATCTCTTTATCCGCTTCTTCTTTCTTATTTTTAACCAACCTACTCGGAAAAGGGGCCTTAGTGACATATTTAGGAATTGAGTCAGGAACACTTACCTTAGGGGTCTTAGAATTGATCCCCTCCTCATCTACTTCCTTAGAATTTTGAGCTTTGTCTTCAGTGACTTGGGAAGACGCGGGTCCGTCAAGTGTCTTCCCACTTCGCAAGGTGACAGCACTAGTATTTTCTCTTAGGTTCACCTCGGCTCGCGAGGAAGTTTCCACAAATCGACTCTACACCTTGTTGATCTCGGTAGCCAACCCGTCCCACTTGGTTCTACAAAGTACTGATAGTGGCCCTTGTTTCTTCTGAAATTGAATATTGCTGGTGGCCATTTGCCTCACTAGATCTTCCAACGAAGGCTCAGGTTGCCTAGGGGCCTGAACTTGTGGTTGCCTTGGAGGAAAGGGTGCTTGCCTTTGCTGAAACCCTGGAGGTCCATAGGCTTGAGGTTGCGCTTGAGCTTGGGGCTGCTTCGCATAGCTAAAGTTGGGATGATCTCTCCACCCCGGATTATACATGTTGGAGTAGGGGTTGTAATTCTTGGATGGAGCAAGAAATCCCCCCACTGCCTTGGCCTCTTCATTTGTGTCCTCTTGCAAAGTGGGACACATATCGGTGGGATGTCCTGAAGAGCAACAAATCCCACATGCCTGTGTTGGTGCTTTCCTATTGTCCATCAACTTCGAACCATGCGATCAATGGGTCATTTGATGCTTTGCAAAACTAGTAGTGTCGGCCTCTTTAACTCGCTCTCACTCCCGTATCATTTCGAATGAAAAATTGTTGAGTGTTTGCACCATTCTAGATATCGATTTCTAGCTTCTCGAGGAGTCTTATCAACCAAGGCTCCTCCACTTGGCAAAGATCAATCATGTTGCGGTCCATCACTAGCAAACCTTCATAGAAATCTTGTATCGAAGTTGTTGTTCACCGATTTGATGCGAGGCGGCTAGCACACAATCTCTTGAATCTCTCCCAATACTCATGAAGTGATTCCCCATGTCTTTGTTGGATGCCGCAAATTTCTTTTCTGATGGTTGCGGCCTTTGATGCAGGAAAATATCTGTCTAAGAAAGCCCGAGCCATGTCCTGCCATGTCTAAATTGATCCGGGTGGCAAGTAGTACAGCCACTGCTTTGCAGAATCCTTAAGGGAAAACGGAAAAGCTCTCAACTTGACCTGCTCTACTGAAATTCCTGCAGGCTTCATGCTAGAACACACAATATGGATTTCCTTCAGATGCTTGTTAGGATCTTCTCTGGCTAGTCCATTGAAAGATGGCAAAAGATGGATTAGACCAGATTTCAACTCAAATGCCTCCTCATTCTCAGGAATTTCTATGCACAGAGGTTGTTGGTCTAAGTCCGGAGCACCCAACATCCTTAATGTATTTTTTTTGCCATCACTACTTCTTCAAGTGGCTCAGATATCTCAGATGCCGCAGAACTGGAAAGGTCTATGTGACGGGCAGCTTCAACGTCAGCAGGTGTGAATTGCGAGTTGATTTGTTCAAAGTAATGCCTTAAGTTTCTCAGTTGCTCGTTCACCTCTTCACCGGACATGAACACTTGCAAGATAGTTGAAAAGAATAACTGGAACTATTAAAATTAAAACAAAAACAGAGAGAAAAATAGGAAACAAATTAATAGCGCAATTGGAAAATTATCTCCCCAGCAACGGCGCCAAAAATTTGATGTGGTGTGGAATATGATTAAAATTAAATATCAAGATTAGTTGCCAAGTTTCACAAAAAATACAAAAACCTTGCAACCAGTTGTAGTAAGCAAGGGTCGATCCACAGAGAACCAATTCAATTAACACTATTAATCTAATTCCTAAATTAATCTCTGATGAAAAATAAATAATAAAAGTAAAAATGGGGTTTTGTTAATTGAAACTAAAATGCTAATAAACTTAAACCAAAACAGCAACACAAATTGAATTATCAAGTTAAAGGTATTGGTTAAGAGATGGAATCCACCACTAGATTTATATGATTATGCTAACTTACATACTCTTTATACCAACATAATCAATTATGTTCTTATGTGATTGTGAGATAAATCCCATGTTTTCCTTAAGTTTCGCTTAATTCAGCAACCACTCAAATCAAATCCTAACCATTAGTTATTTGTAAAGCAACCGCTCTTACACCTACCTAATGATTGCATTAAGAATAAGAAAACTAATCACACTAAGATCTAATCACACACCGAGATTAAATTACTTAGATCATATGTTTCACTAGTTTTACCACCGCAACCGCGCATAGCAATCCTAGTTTTACCACTTTCGAAATTTGGCAAGAATATAAAAACCTTTATATTGATTTAAGAATAAAAACATATGAATAAAAACATAATTGTATTGATATAAAGAAGTATGCAAGATTCACATAATCAAAACTAGAGTTCCATATTTCCTTAACCAATCAAGGAGTTTAGTCACACATGGCAAAATCAAAATCACAAGAATAACAGAAGAAAAACATTGTTCAGAACAATAGAGGAAAATAAAAACTAAAGATCAAACTAGTTTCCAAGGCTTGAGAGTGATTGATCTTTGATCGCTCGAATCCGAGTCTCCAATCCTCAATCGAATCCTTCTCCTTCTTGGTCTTTGTGTTTCTCTCAATTTCCTTGACGGCTCTCTCTGTCCAGATCGGGTTTAAGGGCTCTAAGCAACCCTATTTATAGGTTTGGGAACCTAATTTAGCATTAAAACACGAAATTAAACTTCTGAGCCGATGACACGGGCCGTGTCATGTGACACGGCCCAACCCGTGTCGATTCGATGTCGATGTCGATCTCCAGCTATTCCAAAGTCAGAGAAAACACGGCCCACCCCGTGTCATTTGACACAGACCGTGTTCTCGGTCAAGGCTTGAAATTAATTCTTCCTCGTGAAGTCAGAGGAGTACACGGCCTGTCCCGTGTCATTTAACACGAGCCGTGTTGTTCAAAATCTTCCAGTCTTCAAAGTCAGAATAATACACGGCCTACCTCGTGTCATTTGACACGGGCCGTGTTAATCACTTTCTTCAAATCCAGCCTTGATTCTTCATGAATGCCCTTCTTCCTTTGCTTCTAGGGGTTGATACTGATTCCCTTAAGTCTCTTAACTCTCTTCTCAATAGTTCAACACCAATGGGCTCCATCACTCATAGATCTCCTAAAAATCACAATACGTTTATGAGTGTTTATAACCACATTTAAGCATAGTTTCACAATAAACATCCCAAAGACAATTCCAAATCAGAAACTTAGCTAAATGATAATAATTAAGCACATATGGAATCCAATTAGATCAAACAAAGAACATTTAAGAGCTGAAATTATTAACAACATTTAGAATTAATTTTTAGAAGTGATTTAGAAATATAAAAGAAAATAAAAAAAACGTTTGTCACTTAAATTTTACTAACGTAGAATTTATTTATTGGGTTTTGGAAAATGTTAGGAAATTTAAAATTAGAAACAATAATTAAATCAACTAAATGTGATTTTGTAAAATTAAATCAATAAAAAGTGATTTTGAGAAATGGAAAAGAATTTTTGACTAAGAATAGGAAGAAAATAAAGTAAGAAATTATATTATTGTAAGAAAAGTCCAAAATAATATTTTTAAAGTTAAGAAATATTTTACGAAGGGTAAGAACGGTGAAAAACGATTTACGTAACTCAAAAACGTAATTTTTAAGTTATGCGATTTGAAAAACGTTAAAATGTTTCTACGCGATTTTTAAAGCGTTTAAATATTTTACACGATCAAAATGTTGTAGAAAATATCGCTAGGCGATTTAAAAATGAAAGAATATTTTTTACTCTTTTTAATACAGTAGAAAATTGTTACGCGATTTTTAAACGTAACAGAAATATTACAAATCATTATTTACGTAATAAAATATTACGAGACTGTAAAAAAAAACGTGACAAAAATATTTTTGCGAATGAGAAAAATATGGTAATGTGATTTCACTGTTAATATACAGTAAACTTTACAGTTAAAAATCAAGATATGAATACTTGTACAAAAATTGAAAAGTTTGTCTGTAATTGGCGTTAATATACGAACGTAAAACAGTATTTGAACCTGGTATGAGAAATTATGTGATTTACCTTTGGTTGGTAATTGGTGCATTACATATGCATTGAAAATGGTCCGATGGACTGTATATGGCTAATTGCCTAGGAGAAACTTACATCTCTTGAATGGGTGCGATACGCGTAGTGTAGGTCACTTGTTGACCTTGGGGCATCGGGGTGCGGGTTGCTCACAATGGGCAGTTGGTAGCTCTTCTGTACAGTGGGTTAGACCGATGCAACACACCGATGATCCGGACCGAGACATTATTCTTAATCGAGATCTGATAAAGATTGTCGTATATGTGCTAGATGTGCAAGATATAATTATAGTACTTAGTCTGAGGCACGTGGTACCGACAGATCTTTTCGATTAATTTCTCCTACCTGAGTTTAGCTCCATGAAGTAGGAAATCGAGTCTATGTGTTCATGCATTAACATAAATGCTCACATCTGTGAAATATAATAGTTGTGAAATATTGATTATGACAATTATACTTTTTAAAATATCTGCTTAGTGTAGATGGCATTTTCCTGTAATTATTAAATGTTAATTTTGATTGTTAATATGTTGATGCCATATTTGTACTATGATGTGTTTATATGGTATGCTGTTATGTTATCTCTATGCTACCATGTTGGTATTGGCGTGAGTGATCTCACCTCTTTGTATGTATATTTGTATATTGTATTTATAATTGGCTGAAGACATTTAGAAAGAAATAGTACAAGAAGGAGAAGAAGAACTACTTCTCACGTCTAGGAACGCAGAATTTTGAGGAGATGGGGATGCCCAGCTTTCTAGGATACGTGACGTTACAGTTTTGTGGAGGTTCGGAGGCATGGCATGTCCATTTGGATCGACAGTGTATATTTTATATAGGGGACCTGAACATTACTTACAGTAGGCTTTATCAAGGAAACCCCTATTTTAGTATCAATATTTATGTACAGTTGGAGTTTCCACTATCCATTAGGCAGTACTGGGGAGCTTACTACCGTACTCCTAGTGCGATAAGTATCGTGTCGTCTGCACGGACACCTGTCCGTAGAGCTTCACGTAATAACGGATTCCTATCTGCTGAGGAATCTGAGGAGGACCCATCTGAGGGTTCTGCTATTTAGTCAGACTTGGGCAATATGTTGAGTCTTAAATTATGTTTAATTACTTTGAGAACATGGTCTGTAATATAAATAATCCTGACAGTACGTGTGTAATGTATAATGATGTAAATTATGTGTGATGTTGAATAATATTTTTAATTTCAGCTAAGTTTATTTTATTGTCATCAAAGAAGAAAAAAAAATTTTACAATTCGTATTTTTGTCATAACATCACCTTTTATGATCTTGAGGGTATTTGGGTAATTAAGTAACATAAATGTGGCACCCTACGGTGGGTGTTACACAAGACATTGATGTCATAGCTGAATGGAGAAGGAGGAAGAAGAAGCAGCATAAAGGTTGGATATATGAGGAACATGAAGTCTAGTGAGCTCAAATAATCTTCTGATCTTATATCCAGTCCCTATGACTTGTCCCGCTTATGGATTCTGCACACGATAACCAGAGGAAGAAAATGTGAGTTCATAACTAAGATCACACAGTTGTCCCACATAAATAAGATTAAAATTTAATTTTGGAATGAGATAGGTATCAAGCAAATTAAGGGTGGATAGAAAGATGGAACCCTTATGACTTACGTTCATAAGAAGAGGATTACTTGATGTAGTGGATAAAGCAACAAAAGGAATATCAGAAGTGGAAAGAATTTACTTAAGGAGAGACTTGAGGTCACTGGGAGAAAAGACAGTCTGGGAGGTAGTGGAATAAAAGATTGGAAAGTCATTGGCAACAACAACAATATCAAGAACAAGTTTAGAAGAACTATAATGAGACTAAGTCTTATGCTGATTAGGCCTTGGTGGACGAGTAAAGCAGTGCTCGATCAAATGTCCTGGCAGTTTATAGTATCGATAGATCAGGGAAGGGCAGTTGGGTGCAATGTGGCCTTTCCTTTTGCAGGTATGACATTCTACATTAGGGCATTCAGGAAGAGCATACCCAAGACGGCGACAGTGGCAACGTAATTTTTCCTTTTTATCTGTAACTGCAAATGTTGAATCTACTTTAAATCGAAGAAGACTCAATTTGGTTTCTTCAGACTTGAGATGAGGGAGAGCATCCTCAAGAGTAGGCAAGAGATCCTAGTGTAGCAGAGATACTCGAACAGACTCATAGTCATCAGTGAGGGCCATCAAAAACTAGATAAGCATGGTGCGGTCACAGTACTCCTGATATAACTAGCTTCCATATGAGCTAGAAATTCATACACAGCTTGTCCGGGCCCTTGTTTCAAATTATTGAGTTCCTCCAGCAACTGATATTGATGAGAAAAATTAGAAATGATGTATCGATTCTTCAAATGTTCCCAAACTTCTTTGGCATTCTCAAAACACCCAAATTGCAAGTGAATACTTAGAGTATAGGTATTTTGAAACCAGGTGATGATCTGATGATTTTTACTGTCCCAATCTTCTAATCTATCAGCATATTTTTCGTCAGACTCATTTGTAACTTTGGTCAAAATTTTTATGTCACTTGTCACATATCTCCAGAGTTTATGGCCTTTCAGAAGCCACGCATGACCTCAACCCAGTGTGTGTAATTGATACCAATGAGCAAAACAAGAATGGGTTGAGCAATGTCAGACCTTTCCATTATAGCAAACAAAAGCAATAGAAAAAAAAATGTACTATCAGAGCTGAATTGATGGAAAATAACCTCAAAAATGGAAGATCTCACTGAAAGACCTTGGGCAGGAATGTCATGTCAGTACTGATGCCACATCAGCAGAGAGGTTTGTGTCAGCAAGCCACGTCAGCAAGAAAGACACGTCAACATGTCTAGTCAGCAACATGGGTCAGAACCAGGTCGTAGTGTGGGTCATGGGTCGAACAGAGGTCAAATGCACATGGATGGATCAAGCGCGTGAACTACACCCGCGGAGGAAAGGTGGCGCGTCTCTAGTGATGAAATTTTGCAAGGTGGAAGATCAGCGGGCAGCGATCCCAATGGTTCAGGCAATGTTGAAAATGGAGGCCTAGAAGACAATGAACCGGTGATGACAGAAAAGATGGGAACAATGCACAGCAACGAACAACGATGGCTCTGGTCGGTGCATCGTTGTTGACGCGGTGGCTCTGGCAGACGTGACGGTCGTGCGGTGGGTGATGGCTCTGCTTCTGCTTCTCTCCTTTGTTCACGCCTGTAGGTGGAGCAATGAAGAATGAAGAAACTGATGAAGGCCACTGACGGAAAGGATCGAGAGCGTAGCTCTCTCTGATACCATGTTAGAACAAGAAACAAAGAAGAAGGAAGAAGAACTTGCTGCCTCTTTTGTTTGAATAAGAATCAATGTCCTTCATGTACAAATGTTCCTATTTATAGAAGATGGTTATACATAAAAGAAAATACAATAAGGTATATATCAAATACAATAAATCTAACAATGCTAAAGGAAACTGGATCGTGTGGTGAAACTAAGGTTTAAAGATAGAGATCGGTCCAGCCTAATCATTTTTGGGCTAAGTTTGATTTATTGTTGTAAAATAATGGGTCTAACCTCGAAGAGATCAAAGAATCTTTTCCTTTAAAAAGTTGTGCGTCCCTCTTCATATGTTAATCACGTGACTTAAAGATTGGATATTGATACTAGGCAGAATGGTAAATTCCGCTGCTATAGGAGGACAAAGATTTAGCTCTGGATATAAATTAACCATGTCATATTGAGCATTTTGCTTATAAACTGTTGTGATTATTTCACTATCATAAGAGATAAATATTATTTTACACTAGATCAAATAATTTTTTTAAAACATTTTATATGTCTTTTAATAATTTTATTTTATCTAATCTTTTTTGATAATTTAATATATAAAAATAATTTTTTATACAATTCAAACAAAACTTTTTATCTTAAAATTGATTGTGAATTAACTCATTAAAATAAATTGATTTTTTCGTAAATATTTTTTTAACTAATTGATTTTTAACATAATATTTTTTTACAGCTAATCTAAAGTTACATCTTGTACTTACATCTTGTACTTAAAAGGAATTAATCTCAAAAGAGTATTACAAAAAATCCAAAAAAAAAGGACATTAATATTGATAAAAATATATTTGAAAGGAACGAGGCTGAATCGAGAGATTCAAAGTCCAAACCCAAAAATTTGTGCTTCGAAAGAGGAACTGCAAACAATATAGAGATGATGAAATTAACTAGCGCACACCAAAGGAGGAATTTGTTAAAGTTAACACAGGTGGAGCCTACAAAGAGAGAGAGAGAGCAGAGGAAACAGGTTGCGGGGGTCTAATTTGAGACCATTGGGGCAACGGATAAAGGGATTCAGTAAGAATTTGGGGAGTTCTAATGCATTTATGGTTGAGTTGTGGGGTGCATAGGAAGGAATCCAACTAGCTAAGGGAATAGGGTTCAACAAAGTATGGTTGGAGTGTGACTCCAAAGCATTGGTGCTAAGTTTAGATGGTATTGGGGATAGTCATAATTTAGGAAGAACTTTGATGAGGAGGTTGAAGAATGAATTCAGAGAAACCAGAGAGTTGAAGATTAGCCACATACACCGTGAAGTAAATCGGTGTGCGCACAAATTGGCAAACATGAGCCTAAGCTTCCAATTAGGAACTAGGATATTGGAGAATCCTCTAGGAGAAATAGGAGATTTGTTGAGGAATGATGCTATGAATAGGGGTGTTCGCATATTAGATTAGATCAGTTTTGAGGGAAAAAAAGTCATATGATCTATTGTAATAACTTTTTTTTTTATTATCTGATTGGTTTGATTTAAAATATAAACTCGATCCAATCTAAATGGGTTTGAATTAGATATGTTTTTTTGTTATAATTTTTTTATACATAAATTTATCAAATTCATCAAAATATAAAATTCAAATTCATTAAAATATATTAAATATAAGTCTAAACTAATTAATCAAAATATGACAAATATAAATTTAAAATAATTCATCAAAATATAAATCTAAATTACAAATATAAGTCTAAATTAATGACTAATCCTACAATAAATGTCTGAAATTAAGTTTCATTAAGAGAGATAGATAGAAGTTGTGATTTAATTTCGTAAAACCATCAATTTCCCCCTCCCCAATTTGGGGATATGAGATGAAATCATCTTTTTAGTATGGATATTATCTAAATTTAAACAACGTAATACCCATTCCATTCTAAAAATATCCAAATAATAAAATAATACTTTTTTAATTCAAATAATTCCATTCCATCAAAACATAGTTCTAAGTGTCCAAATTTAAGAGAGATAATTAAATTTGATTTAATAAATAATAAAAAAGTTCAAAATACGTATAAGTTACATAAAAATTTCATTGGTTAATTAAAAAATATATATAAAAATTCGGTTGAGTCTAAATTAGATTGGTTTTCATATTTGTATCTAAAATTCAATTAGTTTTTTCAATTTTTTTTTTGCTTTATTCAATTTTTGATTTTTCGATTTGATATTTTTAATGTTGAACAACCCTAACCACAGCAGTTGCTACTCCTCGTGGTGGTTTCTTGTAACTGTTCTAACTCTTGGGCCTAGGCCCAGTTGTATAACAAAAAACAAAAGGTCCAAACCCAAAAGAGTCAAGAAGATTTCAAAAAAAGTAGTGGCACTTATGTAATTACACGAGTAACTCATCGGGTCACAACGATTTAAATTTAAATGGATCTCATCTCAGGCGTCACTAGCATTCCATTTGCCATTGAAATTTGAAACTGTGGAGCTGAGCAATTGAAGAAATTTGCAGCTGCATTGATCATGGTTAGGATTTCTTTTGCTGATTCATTCCCCTTTTATTATTAAATAAATCTGGTTACCTCGTTATCTTCTTCTTCTTCTTCTTCTTCGTTTTACGGCTTTATCCACTCGAATGTGTTATCCTACATGAATCCGAGCCTGCATATTTATGGGATTAGGGTTTTAGAAGATTAAAGTCCAATTTCGGAGTTTTTTTTTTTATTTATCTTGTTCATCAATAATCTGGTTCCTTTCTTTGGTGAGAAAGGAGCTATTGCATACTATACCTGCATTCTTCATTGGCTCCCTTTATGATGGCAGGACGGACATGATTCACAGGATTCAAAGCAAAGTCCTGCTGATATGACAGCTTTTGTAAGTAGTTCATCGTTTCGAAGAATTAATGTTTTTTCTTGTTTATAGCACGTGTTCATGTCAATTCTGTCAGTAACTAAATTGGATGCTACTGGTTCAGTGGTTCATATCATATTATCAATCTAGCTACCTTACATTTCAATTCCAGTATGGCATCCCAATGTGCATGATGAGAGTGAAAATATGCAAATTGGAGTACTTGGTTTTAGTTTGAATATTTAATTATTGCTCTTTAATGTCAACCAGTTTCTGACCTTTGTATGTCCCCCTTCTCTCTCTTCAGGTGCAAAATCTTCTTCAGCAGATGGTGAGTTTTATATAGTCTAGATTCTTTGAGCTGCATTCCTGACTTTCAGCGTATATTTCACCGCCTCTAACTAGAATTTTGTTTGCAGCAAAATAGGTTCCAGACAATGTCTGACTCCATTGTTACAAAGAATATCCTTTTCATATGCCCTTCAAGTTCATAAAGTAAGCTGAAACAAATTCGTTAATGAAATTTATTTCAGAGAATGGTAATTCATGCTTGTGATTTTTTTTTTTCACCAGAAATAAGCTATGGTTCAAAGAGGTCACTCTGGTTAGATGAAAGGAGATCTAAATTGGCTTACATTTTTTGTTAACCTATATTCTTACTTAACAATCTTGCAAGGAATGTCTTTGGACATTTGGTTAGGGAATTAAACAGAACCTTCTAGCAATGTTATTTTATTGTTTGTGTTGTTGCCAATATAAATTTGCTTCTGTTTGTAACTCACAGGCAAGTCCACAATACCCATAAAAATGAGTATATCAATACTCAAGCCAATAACATGATGCCATGTATACACAACAGCACAGGTGGTAAATTGCAACAGTGCACAACTGCTTCTTGATCTTTTTCCTGTTAACTCGATGATTACCTGTGCAGTTGTGGACAATTTGTGACTCATAACTTAGTGCAATTTGTATATCGTCGTGTGTATGTGGTGTCATGTCAGAAACGCATTGGCCGAAGAGTGGAGTATTGATGGCGGTGTTACCAAAGGCTTTATCGGATAGGTGTTGTGATAGGAATACTTGATTGGCTAAGGCAGGATGGGCAGTGTTACCAATTTTATCAGATGAGTATTGTTAGACTTGCCCAATACTCAAATTGTGGAAGCAATGTCTTTCTTAACGTCAATGCACTTGATGATATGGGAAACCGTATAAATGAGTTGGAACAAAGCATCAATGACCTAAGAGCAGAGATAGGAGTGGAGTGCTCTCAATCACCTGCGGCCTCTGCTAAGTAAAAGGAAGAAGAGTTGATCAAAGAAGAGGGTTCAGCTTAAGTCACGTTCTGATTTCAATTGCCCTTTGTTCTTGTTTTGCATTGCATCAGGATTGGTATTGTGCGTCTATCTTTGTCTTCAGTAGTTGTTCAGAAAACAGATGTGCTGTATGGCTATGAGCATGTGAGTGCACTTGATCCTTTGTAGCTAAAATCGCCGTAGTGTTTGTATTGGGGAGAAAAAAAACTGCTGATTAACTTTCCTTTTTTTTTCTTTAATAATTTAATGATACTCCTACAATTTGAGGCGAGGATCTATGGTGGACAAGCGCTTCATGGGCGAGATGATGGGAGTTATCGTGGGATTCATATGAAAAAATATCATCCTACACTTTTTTAAAAAGTGTATTACGGTTTACACCATTTTTTATGAATTGTGATTAAATGAGAGAAAATTAATGTCAAAAGTATGCATGATTAATAGTATGAAGAATGATGTAAAAAGTGACGTGAGATAAAAAAAGTGTAAGAAAATCATAACTCTAAATTGCACTTACTTTGTTGTCCTCGTACCCCTTCTTCCTCCAGCATGCTCTGGGTCGATGAATCCATGGCAGTGATGTCACCAAATCCAGGGGCTGCTGTTCTAATACACACTTTTTTCCCACTTTGCCACTTTATCGCAAGATCTTGAAACGTGGTTACACGAATTCATTTAATCTTGGTTATTTTCAAATCTTTGAAAGAAGAGTTGATTTAGATATGTCATATCCTAAACTATTATTTGCGATTCTGAATTCAAATTCAGCTCCACCTGTGAGTTTATGTGACACCATTTAAACATTTTCAAGATTAAACCCCTGTATAATTATTTTGGTTTCTCAGATTATCATCTCACTCGATAAATAAAAGACTAATTTCACAAGATATGATCAAATATTTAAGTGAAGATTTTTTTTTAATTGTATTATTTCTATAAACATAAATTACGGAATCAAACTCAAGACTACGTACTTAAAGAACCAAATCTCTTTTACTCGGACTAACATATGTTGATATCACTATATGATTATGAATAAGGTAATTGTGGGGGTAGCATTATTCAGTATGTGTTATTTTCCTCATTCTTTTTGCACTTTCCCTCACCATTTTTTTTGTAGAAAATTATGTCTGTAAATTAAAAGAATGATTCTAAATATTCCCAATCAATCTTTATATTAATCTTTTTAATTCTTAGATAGAAAAAATATTGAATACTTGTTATGTTCTCAAAATGTTAAATATATTTATTTATTTTATGTGAAATGCATTTTTTTATTTAATATTTTTATTAAGTATGAATTTAATTATTAAGATGATATTTTAGGAATTATAGTAAAACTTAAATTAAAATACAATAATCAGGAAAAATGTATTTTTGAAGAATAAATTTTTTTTCCTCACTTAAATTTAGAACACTTATGTTAAATGATTCAAATTACATTAGACATTTAATATTTTTATCAAATATTTTTAATATTTTTATTTTTAAAATTATAAAATTTTTAATTTAATTTAAATTTCTAAATTTATATAAAAATCTTTTTTTTTGAATTTTAAAAATATATTTTTAATTTAATGTGATAAATAAAATTTATAAAAATATTAAATATTAATTAATTTAATATTAAATATTGACTTAAATATTCTAATATAAGAATCTCTTTTTCGAAAGCCTCACCTGGCTTGCAGTTGTAGTAGGAATGTAGGATAAACCCCTGTGAGAGCATGGTTCGGTGTTTCAAACTGCAAGGTTCCTAGCAAGCACCAGTGGGTCTCTCAGTCCATTCCAGTTATACAAGGTTTGACTCTTCAAGTGTTTGGTACCAAGGGCAAGACCATGCCTTCCTCCATAGGATTGGGATCCAAGGAAAGCGCTGTTTCAAACTGGGTTAAAGCATCTTTAACTTGAAAAATCCACTCCCAAGAATACTTAATAAGAACACTCAAAACTTCCATCATGGGAGACGTGATCTTTAATAAACATTACTACTGCAGTATACCAATTCAAGTAAAAATCCTCATGCTTCTAAGAGCAATTAGAAGATTTTACTAAAGCGTTTTTCTTCACAAGATTGTAGAGGCCATCATGGTCCATCCCTTATCAATCTAAGCAAAGCATATATATAAAAAAACTTCCAATAAAACGGGAATTTGAAGGCCAGCATGTAGTCAATACTCGTCCTTTGGAGACCTAAATTGACGCAAGATTCTGTGGTTTCAGTAACAACTTCTAGGGTCTAAGAAGAAGAGTAGGAAATAAGTAAAAATTGAATCTTTTTTTTTTTTTTTGTTGATGTAAAAGAATGGCTCTGTAAGGAGGAACGCATGGTCTTGTTCTAGTTCTCCAATTTGATTCTGAGAAGCAGAGGAATTTCTGGTGCAGAGCAACTGCAAAGTTTAAATACAGCCATTGACAAATTTCATGTCGTCATCAGTTACTGTTATTATTGTTAAATTCATCTATCCATACAAATCACAATCTGGACCGTCGCTCTTCGCCACTGTGAAAACAGGCAGTGAGGATCTTATAGTAGAGTGGTCCCTCGTACCAGGTCGCTTATTTATTTATTTAATTTAATTTTTTGTTTTACTACTGCTTTGTAGCTGGATGAATTTAGAAGTTGCTCTACTTTAACTATGGCGTCTTGAATGGAAACTTTCATATTGATACTACTAGTTGCTTAAATCAAATTGGGTGAATCATCATTCATTCACCTCTGCCTTACATTACAAGTAAATGTTAATTAATTGCTTTAACATATTTTTGTTTCTTTAGTGTTGATTCATCTAATCATCTTCCATTTACTGAGCTGCTAAAAACACTATCCGAAATGAAGATAATCTTGAATAGGTATTAATTTGTTATGAGGAAGAAAAAAAAAGAGAGCACTTGAAATTCTGCTACTATATGATCTTCTCAAGTCTGAATAACTGGTTTCTTATTATGCAGTGCTGTGGAAAAGCTTAAAGAAAACATACAGGGCAGGAATATTAGGAGTTGATAGCTGTGGAAAATGATTTTGCACCTTGCAGTGAAGATGCCACGTTGTTAGCTTTTGATTTGAATTGTGTTTTCGGTATAAATAAAATATATAATTTTATAAATAAGTATCTTGACTGCAACTTGCTGACTTTATGGTTTTAAGTGACTCAAACTACCAGTAGTCGGAGAACATGTTTATGCTTTTGTGAATGACATAAAAGACGTTGTTATTCAAGGGAAAAAAAAAAAGCAATGTAAGCTGACTCGCTGAGACGAACGTGGTGGTTAATGTAACTATTCTAGTATAAAGATTAAAGACATATTTTATAAATACTCTTCACCCCCCACTTATTGTAACCTAGAGAGTAGAGCCTAATGTAGTTCCGTCTAGTTTACTGATTGAGCTAATTTGTAAAGAAAAGGTTTATATATATGAGCTAGCTAGCACTGCGAAATTAAGAAGCATATTGTTACCCCATATATGTATATATATATCCCTACAAACCTCCATGCAAGTTGTATGAGTGTGACGGTCTCTATTCGCCGCATTTATTGGTGAAGGCTAGTGATGTATTTTCGCAGGACTTCACACTTAAATAATGAACTCCACTAAAACCATATATGCCAAGAAAGGTGAGTTCATAGATGTTGAAGACACGCGATATATGTATTACCAGCAATATCAGACACCTTCCATGGTAGAGCAAAGAGTAAGCATATACCAATGACCTATTAAGTATATGGTATACGTCATATGGCACCCATAATTCAAAACAAAAGATGCCTACTTTTCTCTTTAAAGGTGGCCTTGCTCCTCATTTGGCACATGTTTCCCTTCCATCACTGTGTCTAAAGCTTATATCCACTAAGCTAGTTGTGGACAAGAATGCTAACCCACTCATCTGGTTAGACCGACTGTTTTCATCTTTGTCATTGCAACATTGTCAAAAGAGAATATTTCCAAGAAGCTTGTGGAGGACACACAAATCCTGAGTGATGGTAAGCTATGTGCTCACCTAGTCATACAAAAATGAGTCCTGAAACTATCACTTTCCCCTGCACTATCAATACTTCCTAGAAATAGGAAAGAAATTTTACTGCCTTAGCATTATTGTCTAGCTAGAATTTTCATGTGGATAACGAGCAGTGCACCTTTACATTCATAAAGCATCTAAAACACTAATGAATAAAGTCGCTGATATGACATGCAAAGAGCGTTATGGTACTTTACCTTGATGACGTCTTGACACTGACACTAGTCGTTCTCCTTGTGGATAAGGATATATGCGTGCTTGTAGCGGCTAGCCCCTTGGTTCTACATTTCATTGTGCTGTTTAATCAAGCCCAAACAAATCTAAGACTCAGGCTATTATTTTATTTGTAAGCTATCAAGATTAACTTTTTTTTTTTAATTAATGCAGGCTATGAATGACCTTTTGATGCTTGCAACTTGTCTGCCTAAATGATATTTTTAGGACAAGCATCTAGTTAAATACAGGCATAGTTATTGAAAGAAATGACATAATGGTTTCAATTTCTGGTAGACCACCTTCAATTTGAAAGACTGAGAGAACACGGACATATCATATTTAGAAAAGCATTTTATTTTACTTAATTAATCCCATGCTTTTAGAACGTGCAGAAAAGAATATAGACATGGACAATCATGAACAAGAACCAGATACTTGTTATACATACATCCCACTACTGTCAATGATATTTGATTAGTTGAAATTGTCTGATGTTCCCTGCTATCAAATTTGAAGAATAGACATTCTATCTTACTTGTTTTAATCACCAATCCAATATTAAAGGTATAAAATTGAACCTTACTTCCAAATACATCCTTGTACATTAGATTATTCAGAAACAAGCGTACTGCTAATGTTATACTTTAGCTTATACTTTACATTGTATTTGTCTTTTACTCAAATGATGCAAAATTACAAAAGTCTATGACATAATTGTGGGTGTCCGTAATCATACTGTAGCAATCAAAATATTTTACTGAACCAGCTCAACTGTTTAATCTAATCTGACTAGTAAGGAACATCTTGGAGGACAACAACACCATGAAATTTTTTTTGTATACATACGTATATATTTTACATATATTTACATGGGTTAGATTCCACCTCATAATAAGATCCACTTCATGTGAGTATATGTAAGATACATATGTATGTATGCAAGAATTCCTCCACCACCATGTGCATGATGTTTTTATACAGCACTGGAGACGGGTGATGACTGGAGACATCATAATCATCAAACCATAGAAATTTGCAGGTCATGTGCACTTTGCCTTATTTTTACTGCTACTTGGCACCACTAAGTTTTAGGAGATACTTTATCTTATTATGCAGGCATAGAGTACCTCTCTTTTGTTTTTTTTAGGTAACGTATTATTAAGTATTTCATTGGTTGTTTAGTTATTTTTAATAAAATTTTAAATATTTATTATAAAATCAGTATTTAATTAAATACTTGAAAACTCACTCTAAATATATTATACTGACATATTCATCAAGATGCCATAAAAATTGTGTGTTATGTATATTTTGCATGAAGTTAAATTGTTTTCATAGAACCTCGACTCTGAAATAATTAAGCTGAAATCAAGTAAAGGTTATGGGGACCACGTCATGAATGGCATCAGCATTAATTGTTTCCAATCGGGTTGCACCGATGTAGTGACAAGGGGAGAAATGGTAATTTTTTTTTTAAAAGAAAAGAGAAGAGAAGAGAAGATTTTTTAAGATGAGTTGTACCTGGCCATATTACTTATATACATGCACCTATCTATATATACACACACTAATGCTTTTCAAATCATGTGAACAAGAAGTGTTATACTATCTACTCTAGTGAGTTCTACTACAATTGTCTCTTTTTTAGTTCTCTTCCTTTGGGCATGGACGGAAAGAAATTGGAGTACAAAGGTGTGGAAGCACTAAAGGAGATAGAGAGGCTGACAATAAAGGCTGCTGAAGTTCAGGAAAGCCTTTTGAAACAGATCTTAACTCAGAATAGGGAAACTGAGTATTTGAAAAAGTATATGAGGGGAGCAATACATATAACAGACATAGCAGAGTTTAAGCAGTGTGTTCCAGTCATCAGTTATGAAGGAATCTTGCCATATATCCAGAGAATTGCAAATGGGGAAGACTCTTCTCTCATCACTGGTCACCCAATAACAGAAATGTTATGCAGGTAACCTCTGTTACGTACCGCTAGTATTTGCTCATTCCTTTGTATGTTTATATTTTTATTTTATGTTAGCAATCTTAATGATATGGTATGTGCAGCTCAGGGACATCAGCTGGAGAGCCTAAAATGATGCCATCAATTGCCGAAGATCTTGACCGCCGTACCTTTGTGTATAATCTTATCACGCCAATCATAAATAAGTTAATACTAACATCTACACTTCTCTTTTTGTTCCCTTGTCCTTGACTATGCACGTTGACACCTATTAAACATACCCCTTAGTTGTATTTGAGTTAATATTTCAATGTTCATTAGTTACTTAAAACTCAAACATGGTTGAAGCCTAGACCTGCTTTTCCTGCTTAGCAACTTGATTCTTTGTTGTGGTTAATATCATCCCGCTTCAGTTATGATTCTCCACTCTAAGTATGTAGCTTTAAAGAAGAGGATAAGATGAAAGGGTATGATATCACAATTCATAAGAATAAGTGGAGGGCCCATTACCATGCATGAATTACGTTTATATATATATATATATATATATAGATGAGAATATATATCTAGTATTATATATATAAATAAGAAGTATATATAGTATTATGAGAATGTGAGAGAAGAAAATTTTGACTACATAATCGGACATAGGCGATCAAAAATAAAAGTTACTTAAAGATTATATAATCATTTAAAAAAATCACATATATTTATGTTCTAATCTTGATCATTCATGTAAAATCTAATAATCAAGATTTACTTCTTTCACATTTTATAATAAACATTTATCTCATCAAATACACTATATATATATATATAAGTGACTCTTTGCTTGTTAAATTTGGGAAAATATTTTTTTAACATCTACTATATGACAACTCATATATAGACATATACTTATGTGAGTTTTGGAAGATGTCGATGTATATCATATTTCGAGGTGGAATATATATTTTATATATTGATGTGAGAAGAATATCAGAGTATTCTGAGTATTCAAATTCTATGATTATTAAATTTGCTTTATATAAAAAGCTCATATAGTGCATGCTAGTGCGACTAGACATATGTATTGCATTTAGATTTTGCATATTTTCAATCGCATCAAGTTTACCATGTATCATGCCAATCACCAAAAACGCCTAAACCCCCTCAACGAAAAGCAAAGAAAGTACTCATCTATTTTATTAGTTGACCTATTTATCTTATTTGTGTGTTGATCGATTTATTTTATATTTATAATTTTTATTGAAATATTTTTTTAGTTTAATTGTAATAGAATTTAATTTTGATACATTGTTAATATAATTTTTTTCATTATTATTCAATCATTCATTTATCATTAAAAAATTTATCTCTGACAATAATTATCTCAAAAGTATATATTTTTAATAATATAACAATGTATAATCAAATGATAATATTTTTTATTAATAATGTATTAAAATTAAATTCATTTAAATATAATATCATCATTTGTTTCAATGACCTTATATCAACTGGCCTTATAATTTTATGTTTATGAAGTAGAACCATTTGCTTCTCTATTAGATATTTGTTATGGCTCAAGACAATTTAATTTGTTGAGCAATATAAAATAGTACCATTAATTGCTTCTGCTCAAGGCAATTTTACATATAGAAATATAGAATGATAATATTAAATAGTGAGAGATTTTTACATAAATTTAGAATATTTAATTAAACGCACTAAATTAATTAATATTTAATATTTTTATAAAATTTTATATCATATAATTAAAATTATAAAATTTTATAAAAATATTAAATACTGATTTGAAATACACAATTTGATTGATATATATTTAGCAATAATTTCTCTTAAATGGTACCATTAGATCGATGATAAAACGGTAATGGAAACCACAACTTAGATATGAGCACTTGTTATATATGAAATGCATGCTGAGGACATCATCAATGTAAGCCATTTTCCAAACCATACACATGATCTCCAACTTGAATATAATTAAATTCTAGGTACGTTCCTGATCTTGATGAGGGCAAGGCAATGTTTCTCTACTTTGTAAAGGCAGAAATGTCCACTCCTTGTGGCTTACCAGCTAGGACTGTGTTAACAAGCTACTACAAGAGCAAGCACTTCAAGTGCCGCACACGTGACCCTTGGAATGATTTCACAAGCCCTGACCAAACCATTCTGTGCAATGACAGCAACCAAAGCATGCATTGCCAACTGCTAGCAGGCTTGGTCTACCGCCACCAAGTCCTAAGGCTTGGTGCTGTCTTTGCTTCTGCACTTCTTCGAGCCATTTCCTTTCTTGAACGTAACTGGAGGCTTCTATGTGAGGACATCCGCAGTGGGCAGGTGAGTTCGTCCATAATAGACACAGGATGCCGCTCATGCATGTCCACAGTGCTTTCATCCCCAGACCCACGTCTTGCAGATGAGATCAGTGAAATTTGCAGCAAAAAGTCTTGGAAGGGAATTCTGTGTCAGCTTTGGCCTAGGGCCAAGTACATTGAGGCAGTGGTCACTGGGTCCATGGCTCAATATATTCCTGCTCTACAGCATTACAGTGATGGGAAATTGCCTTTGGTTTGCACCATGTATGCTTCGTCTGAGTGTTACTTTGGGGTCAACTTAAAACCTTTATGTGACCCTGCGGATGTTGCTTTTACCCTCTTGCCTAACATGGGTTACTTTGAATTCCTTCCTCTTGGACATAACGGGACACTGATGATGGACTACGATGAAGAGGAGCAAGTCCCCAGTGATAAGCTCGTGGATTTGGTGCATGTCAAGCTTGGTTGCTTTTATGAGCTGGTCATCACTACCTTTGCTGGTGAGTTCCAAATTAATTTACGCATTTCCTATCTAGCCCATCTAGGCCATCCTTATTTTTTCCCTACATATATAACCATCCTTGTATATACAGATACATATTAAAATACAAATTCAGATCAGGCAAACAGGTTAAAAGGAAGGGTGCAGAGTAATTCATCATAAACTAACTATTTAGTGACATGGAGAAGAGTTCAATAGCATTGGAATGGTGTTGGTGAAATAATTTGAATTAAAAATATTTTTTAGGATTTTTAAGCCAAGTGTTCCTTGACATCTAAATATGTTTTTTTCTTTCTTTTAATCAGAATTCAGAAATATTATTTGCACATCAAAATTTTGATGTATCCTTGCAGCATTTTAATCTTTGTATAGGTATTACTCCATTTCTATAGAGTAGTACATAAACGTCGGTTGTAGTGGGTTCTGAAGTTCATATAATTCATAACCCATTTTTTATTATCAATATACTATATACCTACACTAATTCATTTATGATTTTTCCTTTTGGTAAACTCTTATCCCAACATATAGGGCTGTATCGGTATCGCATTGGTGATGTGCTCCAGGTGGTTGGATTTTACAACAAAGCACCACAATTTCGATTCATCTGCAGGCGAAATGTTGTAATCAGCATTGACAGTGAAAAGACGAATGAAGTCGATTTGCATAGGAGCGTGACCATGGCCAAGAAGTTGTTGGAGCCTTATGATGCTCTCCTAGTGGAGTACACAAGTTATCCTGATACGTCTTCAGTACCAGGACACTACGTATTGTACTGGGAGATTCTGCGTTATGGCTCAAAGATGGACCCACTTGATCCAAATGTGCTTCAGGAGTGTTGCATTGCTGTGGAGGAACAACTCGACTACGTATACAGACGATGCCGTAGCCATGATAAGTCAGTAGGACCACTTGAGATACGTGTGGTGGAGCCAGGAACATTTGAGGCATTGATGGACTTGTTCATTAGCCAAGGTGCTTCAATCAATCAGTACAAGACGCCAAGGTGCATTGAGTCTAAGAAAGCACTCAAACTACTCAAGTCTAAAGTTACAGCCTCCTTCTTCAGTCCTAGAGATCCCAAATGGGTTCCTAAAATGTGTTGAACACTCTTCCTTCACAACTTTTTGGTCACGATTATAATATTTTCTTCTACCATAAGTTGGTAATTGCAAAAGAATTTGGCTATGATATGATCAATCAATTTCTACTCATCTTTCCTGTGAGACCTGATATTCTTGAAAATGAAAAGTTGTCTAATCAAATCATGTGTAAAAGTGAAATTGGTGAACCCTAGGATTATTGAGACGGGAAAAAGGGAGGGGTTTGGATTGGACCATTTAGTCAAGGAATAAAAATAAAAGGGTTTTCCTCTCCCTTTACCCCATAGGTTGAATAAGAGCCTCCCAAAAACCTGAAAATAAAAGGGTTTTGGTGGTAGACTGGTTGATAAAGCCAGGGAACTTTTGTATGCATATAACAAAAACAGTGGAGTCCAGCCAATGATATGAATCTGATGTAGTTCCTGACATGTGAAAGCATTTGGGGGTCTAAGAATGGGTTGACATCTTGATTCTGATAAGAGATTTAACTATTATGGACAAGGGTAACCTCATCAGATAATAGTGCTAATTGCATACGGGAAAATTGTTATTTATGGGTTCAGGATGGCTGCTTCTGCACCAAAATTTATTTGGGTACACCCCATGTAGTTGCTGTGCTGACGTATCTCCAGCCGCCCCATGTTATATACTAGACATGTCCAAATAAAATCCAATGTTGCATGTTAAAATTGTGTTTGATACACTTGATAGTATAAAACATAATAATATAAGGTAATAAGATAAGGTCTAATAGTATAAATAAGTTGATAAACTCTTATATTATCAAACATTTGGTATACATAGTACAAACAACTTGATAGTATATGTAACTATTTACTATGATCATACTACCTTTCACCTTCCTTACCATCTCCTTGGCTTTTCACCCAATTTGTGGCAGCAATAACAAATTATTCATATACCTAATTCACTATCACCTCCAACAAACAGATCCATAAGCCACAACACCGCCGTCAACCCAACTCACTCTCACTCCATTTATTTTGCTGGGTTTTTTTGTTGTTTGTTTTTTTATTTAGCAATCACAAAATGTAAACCAAAAAGGCAACAAAAAGGGATAAGTTTATGGTTTAGAGGAAACACCAATGAACGCTCACAAGGGAGGGAGAACCGCGAGTTCACCGGCGTAGGTGATGGTGTACGACTCACTGGTAGTGGCAAGATAACAATTTGTGGGTGGTTTGACCCTGTGGTGCGCAGCCATTCAGGGTTTAATGCGGTGGAGGCTCGATTTGGGCTTGGTAGTCGCGGGTTTCTGGGTTTCGGTTTGGGGGTGACAATGGTGAAGACGAGGAGGGGCGAAGGACGATTTTAGGGGTTGGTGGCAGATCTGGCGTGGTGGAGCTTGTGAGTTGCTGGCGAGACGGCGAGGGGGTCCGAGGTGGTCTGGGTTTGGATCTGTTTCGGGTTTGGGCATTGTGCTAGCTCATATGGTGTGTCGCAGTAGTGCTTGACCAGCGTAGTGTGGTGGCGTGTCTATTCCGACAAGCTGAGAAAAGGGCGGCGCAGCTCTGGTTCAACGGGTGATGATGGTGGCTATGAGTAGGAACAAGGTAAGGGGTGGCAGCTCAGATGGTGTGTCGCGATGGTGCTTGACTGGCACCGTAGTGTGGTGGCGTAGCTATTCTGGCGAGTTGGGCAAAGGGCAGCACAACTGTGATTCAACGAGTGACAATGGTGGTTGTGATTAGGAACAAGGCAAGGTGGGAAGAGATATCTACTATCATGTCTAATCAGGAGGTAAGGGAGATGATAGAATAATCAACTCATAATAGGATAAAAATATTTGATCTGATTTAACTATACTATCATGTTAAACTACTAAACACTTAAAAAGACTTAATAGTATTAATTAATACTATTAGATCCTATTTATCTTGTTCACCAAACGCAGTCTAACTTGAGATAAAGTCGGTTCAATGAAATTGGTTGAATAAAGCCAATTTTTAATATGAGATATCTAGTATTATTATTTTTAATTGGTGGGCCTTTAGCATATTTAAATCCTAATTAATAATTATATATATATATATATATATATATATATATATATATATATATATATATATATATATATATATATATATATGATGATGATGAAGTATAAATTAAAAAAAAATTATGATAACATAAAGTTTGAACAATTGAAATGGAAATTGATATCAAAACAAATTACTTTATGTGAGTGTTTCAATTTGCTTGAATGCTTCTCAACAAAATATAGGGTATATTTATTTGTATTTTTTTTGTTGCAAGAAAAGTACTTTTTAATGAAAAAAACACTTCTCAAATATTTTTAATTGTTTGGATAAGATTATTAAAATAAACAAAATCTAAAAATGATCAGTTTTTTTTTGCTTTTTGTGAAAAGTTAGGATGAATTGCTTCTAGAAAAAAATTAAAAAGGTAGAAGAGAAGAAAAAAGTACTTTTTTTTGCTATCTTAAAATTATTTTTCTAAAACTTTATCCAAACGCACCCATAAACTAATTTGAAAGTGAGAAAAAAAAAAGAAAGAGAGAAAAAGAATGAGTAATTCAATAGTCCTTGTTGCTAGCAAATAAAAATGGAAAAGAAATACATTTATAAAGTAAAAGATCTAAACATTTGATAACTCCAATTCTTGGAGTTATTTTGGCCTTTATTTAGTTAAAAATTGAATGTTAAGTCTTAGTTTTCTTTGGTTTGATGACGATTTTTACTTATGTTCACGCATTGCTTTGTCAATAAATTCTAACTTAAATTCATCTTGTTTTAAGGCAAATTCATGTGTTAAGATAAATAAATGATTCAATCCTTAAACCCTAAGCCTTATGAATTTTATTGATTTTGTAGGACTTGGAAGGTAAGGAGGGAAGGAAGAGATGAAGAAGTATAAGGAACCAAGCAAATGTGGGATTGAAAGGAAGTAGCAAAGTGAAATTTTAGAAAAGAAGATCCATGACTAGGCGTGGTTAGGCAGCTGATAAGACTCTTTAGGGATAGAGAGAAACACTTCAACTACGCCTAAGCGTGGAAAATGTATATGTGTGCTATGTGTTCTGCATATGTGTGGAAATACCAAGCTATGCATGGTTTGCGTCAGATTTTACTGAGGGTATTTAAACTCATTTTTTGCAAAATTTGTGGACTTTTGGACCATTCTCTCATCTCTCACACCCATTGGAATGAGTTTGGAAGTCTCTAACCCTAAGAAGACTTGGAGGAGATTAAGAGGAATATTTGATCCTTCTCCCTTCTTCATGGATTCTATGGTTTTTCTTTCCTTTCTCCCATTTTCTCTCTTCTTCTTCATGAGTAGCTAAATCCCCCCTTGCTAGGTGGTGATGGAGCTTACTTGGATCTTGATATAGTTTGATTTTAATGTTAATCTAAGTTTGTTTCTTCTTAATTGAACATTGATCTCTATTCTGAATGCTTCTATGATTTGATTAAGCATAGATTGAATTTTGGGTATTTTGAAAATTAGGAAATCCCTTTGTACTGTTTGCTTCTTGTAATTAATGCAATCTTTTAGCAATAATTTAGAAGTACATAGTGTTATTCATGTGGTTTGCTTGAGAATCTTGTACTTGATCCTTCTAATTGCATGAATTAACAAATGAATAGGTAATTTGGGGTAATTAGAAGATGGTTAATTCACTAAAGGATTAGGTTTTGGCTAATCAAGAGTTTTCTCACTATCAATTAAGGGATTCAAAACTAGATTAATGTGAATTCAATGAAATTAAGTAAGGGTTAAGTGAAATCAACCCTTGAAGCCTTTACCCTTTTGATCTTCATTGCAAATATTTTCTTTTAAAATTCCTAAAAACATTGTCACTTGTTTGTTTTTATATTTTCATGCAATTACTTGCCTTTCATCTCATTTGGTCATTTAGATAGTCTTGTACTTAGCGAATTTGATACTTGACGCTTCTTAATCCTTAGAAAAACAATATTTGGTCTTACCAATTTATTATTTAGTGATTCGATATACTTGTCGATTAGCTATCAACATTGCTAACATGTATTGCCTTGTTAGAAAAGTGAAAAGTAAGAAACTTTTTTGGTTCACATGGAAACGGGGGAATAAAAAGGTTTATTAGAGAGAAAAGTAATTGTGTAAGTGATTAAACAATTAAGAAAAAACTAGAGACATGGGCAGCAGATTAAACAAATAGAGGGGGTAAATGAGTTTTACTAAATCCTCATAAAAGGTCCTCATAATAATCTTCCTACTATTTAATAAAAATATATATGTGTTTAATGTCTTGAAAACATAAAATGCATTCAATGTTTTCTTTATTTAGTAATTAGAAAAATTATTAAAAAGATTGGTTACGATGATTTAGAATTATTAAAAAAATAGAATTGATATGAAAGTAATTAAATTATAATTGACTAATTAATGTGAGAGCAAAATTTAATAGACATTAATTAAGAAATAAAAGGCCTTAATTTATTATAAATAATTAATATATATATAATAACATTACTAATTTTTGGCCTAAAGCTAAGGCTTTATTAGCTTTATGCTAGAGTTGTCCTGTCCCATATGCTTATAGATGGTGCAAGTATACCACAGAGAACATGATTTTTCTACAATGAAACGAGGAGAAATTTTTGCTTAAAGCTAATGTATTTAATTTGGTGACATTGACACATCATTAATATACTAGTGAACATAATATTTATTTAATAAAATTTAAAGTTTAATAATAATGTGTCATTTTACCCATGTTGGGTGTCATGAGTTTATACAAAAATTTCTCACGATCAACACTTAGTTGATTTAAGTAGTTGATTTAAGTGGTTTAATACTTGTTCTTCTTAAATAAGATATTAAGTTTGAGTTTTGTGAATGAAAAAAATTAGCATTAGGAGAGTTTTATATCTTTGTAGGCTGACCTGACTCAAGTCTAGATTAATCAAAGCTAACACGGAGCAGATGAGCCTAGTGAAATATGTAAGAGAATCCTAGCAAAGTAGACAATGAAGATGAGATATTGATTCTGATACCATGTGAGATTTTAACCTAAAACCAAATGACATTAAGTAAAATAATTTAACAAATATATAAATTACACCTAAAAAATTGAGGTAGACGATGTGAGACTCTTATCACGATCAATGATTACTATAGTTCTCAGGTTGACATAACACATCACTTTCTTGAAGGCAGTCCAATCTGCAGTGCCCAATGTTCCTAAGAGACATTGAATTTTGGCAAATCTACAAGCTTTTGTATGTGTCCCACGCGTTTGAAATTTGTGCAGTCATACACTTTATCATAGTGTAATAATAGTACCCAGCATGCGCATTGCAAATTTTCAAAAGAAATGATGGATTGTGAAAGCTCCAAAAAGAGCGTTGCCTACGAAGTAGAGATCACAGCAATGCAAACGGGAATTTTGAATGACACGTCGAAGAAGAAGAGCTTAATTTTAGTGAGGTTAAATCTCTTTATGATCCATCGTTACTAATAAAGATGAGAAAAAAAAGAGAGCTTTGTGAATCTTGAAAGGTGGATTAATTAGGAATGTTAGGAGATTAACTAGAGAGAACAAATAATTAGGCTAAGAATTTTGGGTACCGTAAACTGTGCTTTTGGGTAAATCGTGCATTCTTTTTACTTTCTTTTGAAGCTTTATATCTAATGGTGGCTTTGCAGATTTCAAGCTAACTGCTTCTCAAAACTTGGATCCAATACGAGATACTATCACACAAGTACCACAAGTACCACGGGTACCCTAATGGCCTCGTATTTCATATACTAGAAGAGCACGTTACTATCACTACACACTACAGAATCTATAAGATCAGAATGGCTCATGGGCCATATTTGTCACTCAGCTTTTATGGCATTGATGGATATTGTGCTCTTGAAATCTTCCCACTCGCACTATTGGTCTTCCCCGGACCACACGAAGTGCTATGCAATGTGTGATACCCACTTTCCATAACCGTATTCTTTGAATTGCCAAAATAACAGAAAACAAGGTCGGTAAGGCAATCTTCTACATTATATATTGTGCTCTTGAAATCTTCCCACTCGCACTATTGGTCTTCACCGGACCACATAAAGTGCTATGCAATGTGAGATACCCACTTTCCATAACCGTATTCTTTGAATTGCCAAAATAACAGAAAACAAGGTCGGTAAGGCAATCTTCTACATTATATATATAGATATGTATATAATGCTTGGTTGTCTTCTAGATGCATATCACCTTACATCAAGTTTAAGTGATAGAATCAAAATATAAGTGTGTGAAAAATTAAGTGAGATCTACTATAATCAAAGAGATGATGCGTTTGTAAGTGTAGTTGTGTAACATTATTGATATTATATAGTGAGTAATGACTTCTAAACATTACATTTAATCCCTAAATAATAAGAGGTGACTTTGATTTGATATGATGTGCGCTGTCTTCGGAGGATAATAATTTTTTGTGTACTCTACTTGACCAAGTTCATGGTTTTTCAAGCGGGACCATCTCCTTAGTCCTTAGGATTAGAGTTCTTATTTTCAATTAAAATGAAGTTGCATTTCATGGGAACCTTGCATTAAATTTAGGTGATAGAATCAAAGTATAGGTGTGCAAAAAATTAAGTTAGATCCACTATAATTAAAGAGGTGATATGTGTGTAAGTATAGTTGCGTAACATTATTGATATTATATAGTGAATAGTAACTTCTGAGCGTACATCTAACCCTCAAATGATGAGAGGTGACTTTGATTTGATATGATATGCACTGTCTATGGAGGATAATAATTTTTTGGATACTCTACTTGATCAAGTTCATGGTTTTTCAAATGGGACCATCTCCTTAGTCCTCAGGACTAGAGTCCATATTTTCAATTAAGATGAAGTTGCATTTTGTGGGAACCTTACATCAAGTTTAGGTGATAAAATCAAAATATAGGTATGCAAAAAATTAAGTGAGATCTACTATAATCAAAGAAGGTGATGTGTGTGTAAGTGTAATTATGTAATATTATTGATATTATATAGTGAGTAGTGACTTCTGAGCATACATCTAACTCTCAAATGATGAGAAGTGACTTCGATTTGATATGATGTGCGCTGTGTTTCTGGAGGATAATAATTTTTTGGGCACTCGATCAAGTTCATTGTTTTTCAAAGGGGACCATGTTCTTACTCCTTAGGACTAGAGTCCATATTTTCAATTAAGATGAAGTTGCATTTGTGGGAACCATCCTTTTAACCTACTTTCCAGCAAGGAAAAGCTTTAAATTCTTCTTGTAAATGATTAAAGCCAAAGTTCATCGGATTAGAAAGCAATAAGAAGGATAATTAAATAAAAAATAAAACAAATTTTTTATTTTTTATTTTAGATCAAGTATTTCTATAGACATTGCTATAAGACTAATCTTCAAATATTGTCACAACTAAAAAGAGACTTTTTTAATAATTTCCTTCTTTGTGAATTAAATTTTAGTTCTCTTCCTAACTAAGAGTAAAATTTGCTTATAATTACATCCAACCCTTCTTGATGAATGTAAAGTACTTTTGATAATTTCATCAAGAAATTAAATGCTACCCAAAGTTTGTGTCTGTCTACCTCTCTCTCTCTCTCACACACACACACACATTCTGCTCACTGCACAAATATTGTTTTGGATAAGGTTGTTACTTGTCGAAGTGAGCATATTTTATTTGCTAAAGGCATTAATCTGCTGATATCATTTACAATTGTGGTATTTGTACCTTTTTTTTTTCACATCACTTACATGCTTGGTAATTCTTGTATAGATAAGTAATAATTTGTGTGCATTGTATAATGATTGTGAACATTAATTGACATGTGAATAATTAATAATTAATGTACAAATAATTAATAATCAACATGTATTATATAATGAATTAACTACTAATTATTTGCACATTAATACATATTTTCAATCATCACATAAAACACACTAATTACTAATTATTTACACGTGAATGACTAAATGTATAAAAGCTGTGCAAATAGACTTTTCGTATCATTTATATTTGCTAGTGCTGCTGCCAGTCGCTGCATTACAATTTGATACTACGGAATCTGTTCACGTGGTTTGCTCATGTTTTGGTTCCATGCGACAAATTAACTATGTTGCAATACTTTTATCTGTATGCAATACGTGTGATCAACAAGAATTTCTTTGGCTACAATTCCGTATACAATGTACGAGGGATCTTAGCCACCCTTCAGCAGTATTTGTGCTTTCTGGAAATGTCGTATACCATTGTTATCTTGTTACTTTCGGCTCCAAATCTTAAAATAAAGCAGAAAAGCTTTGTATACACAACTTTTTGTCTTCTCAGTCTTTACAAAGGAAGGTGACAAAACTCACACTAAAAGCACTGAGGGGTAGGGCTCCTAGTTAGATGATTTTAGAGACATGATATTTCATAGTGGTCGGTCACATTAGATGTTCCTTATTAGTGACTTAAGTGAGGCATACAAACTCATTATTTGTTTGTCATCTAACATGTTGAGCTTTTGGGATGATAATAATCATAATAATACAATTTCGTTAAATAGCAATGCACGTTTCAAGCCTGATAGATTTTCACCGGTGGTTTATCGGATATGCAATACGTTCATCATGTCATGACCACAAGAGCCTTTCAGCTAGATTATAGTTAATAAATCCACTCTTCAAACTATGGGAAACTCAGATATGCAGTACCGCGCCATTCAATAATTGCATGTTGTTTTCTTATCCATTTGAAGCTTAAGCACAGGCCTTTCCCGCTGCCTATGAATATGAAACCTTAGACCTTTACCAGCCTTAAGTATCCCTATACCCAGTGACATTAAGAATTAATACTTCTGAGATATATATGTTGTATTTATTAAATACAATTAAATATTAGATTAACATTAATCAATTATTTAGTATACTATGTGTATTATTATTATATCAATTATGTATCTATAGCATTATGATTTATGGATATAGTAATTAGGTAAATAATATGAATGATCTATGATGGGCTAAAATTTGTATTGTTCAATAGTAAAAAATCCCATTGAAAGTTTCTTCTCTACCGATGGGAAAAGAAACTAATCCCCATCATTAGTTTCTATAAGAGGTGACAACCTCTCTTCTAATAATACCCTAATCAGTAATAGGAGAAGTTTGCTCTCAATTCTCTCATCTCTCTATCTCTCTTTCAATTCTTAGAGCAAACAATTACAAAAGGGAAAGATCATGGATCCAACCATAACTCCAGGTTCTATTTCATCTTAATCTTGTTAGTATGAACATGCTATATTATTTATCTTAAGCATGATTAATTCTGTTTTTAGAAATTAATTTCCTTCAATTGATATCAGAGCCACTTAAGGTATGTAATATGGCTGTTCTGAAATTTATTTTCGCACAAACTAACTCAAGAACCCTAACTTTTTGAAATCTTCGAATTCGACCATTATCTTTCAAATTGATTGAGGGTTATTGATCATATGTTGTTATCAAATTTATATGTATGCTTAATCGGAGGAATGGAACCCAGAACCTCGTTTTTTTTTGTAGAAACCGAACTAAAAACCCGTTTTTCAAATTCTTGTCTGGTTTTTATTTTTTACTTGATGAAGCTCGAAATTTCCTTGGGGCTTCTCTAGATCGGAACACAACGATCATCATACTGAAAAATTGTTGCGTTTCGTTGAGTAAAATTGTAGAACCAGTCGGGTCAAGTTCGCGGGTCGAACGACCCGTTTACAGGAAAACGGGCGAAGAACATGAAGCCAGCGCCTGGCGAAGCCCACTCGCGGCTTCTGGCGCGTGGGGCGCGTGGGCCCTGTTCCCGAAGTCAAAATTTTTTTATTTTTTCACCAAAATTTTTTTATTTTAATATTATTATTTTTGGTATTTTTTCTGGAATTTTTTGACACTGTTATATTTTTATATTAATTATTTCCAGAATAATCAGTATTTTTCAATATTATACTCTCGGATTATGGACCTGAAAATTTTTATGCACATTAATTACCTTACCTGTAACACTTGTATGTATCATACTCTCTCTATTACAGTGTCGTGGTTATCGAATTTTTTTTAGGTCTTTATATGAATTAAATAAAATATATTCTTGTTTAATTTCATATGCTTTTATGAATGATATGATTTTATCATATTCTGTGAAGTTTTTTTTTTGTATAATTGTAATCTTACCTATCGTGAGTGCAACTATACAAAATTTTGTTTATTATATATATATATATATATATATATATATATATATATATATATATATGTAGCATTAATGCTAATTATAGCCTATCGGTATGTTGTTACTAATGTGATTGGTTACTGATATAATGCAATATTAATTCTTGGATTATGTCAATCATGTTTCGAGTATCCTATCGGTATGAGAAATTTTCTAGTGACAAGAGATTTATGTATTGTATTATTATTATATTTCTTATTTGTTATGATTTGGAACCCTTAGGCGAGATCATAATAATTAAGAAATTTATTTAAAAGACATGTTTGGCTGAGCATACGGAATCATTTAATTCTATAATACCATGATAATTATATTTTTCATGCGTATTAAATGTTTCCTTGTTGTTATGGTGCCAGCTTCTCTGCCTACCTCAGTTAAAACACTTAATAGGACGAATTATGAGGACTAGAAAGAATCTTTGGATCTATATCTGGCAATAACTAACATGGATCTAGCTTTGAGAGAGAAAGAGCCTCCAGCTCTTACGCCTGAGTCCACTACTGCTCAAAAGACTTCTTATGAAAAATGGAAACATTCTAACCGAGTGTGCCTAATGGTGATAAAATACACTATGGAGAAGTCCATTAGACAGAGCATTCCAGAGAATAACAATGCCAAAGATTTTCTAACATCCGTTGGTCAAAAATTCAAAACTTTTGATAAAGCACAAAAGGGTCAATATCTATCCTTGCTTGAGAAAACCAAATATGATGGTGTTGGTGGAGTTCATGAGCATATAATGAAACTGGTACACTATTATAACAAGTTGAAGTCTCTGAAGGTCGAGCTTGGTGAAAGTTTCTTGATCTGGCAAGTCTTAGAATCTCTTCCTCCTCAGTTTGATGTGTTGAAGACCTCATATAATACTCGAGAAGAGGAATGGACAGTTGATGAAATGATTGCAATCGTTTCTCAAGAAGGAGGAGTCAATTAAAAGGGAAAAGCGCACAATGTTCAATTTGTCTTCTTCTTCTTCTTACGTTTCAAAAATAAGAAGAAGTTTAGTAACAAAGGTAAGCTTCATTATGAAAAGGAAAAGACAGGGGAAAGCACCATTGCAATTGGAGCCTAAAAAGAAATTCTTTAAGTGAACCTGCAAGTATTGCAAAGAAGTACGGTCATAAAGTGGAGACTTGTTTTTTCCTTAATAAGAAGAATGAGAAACAAGGTACGCTCCTAGCTCTAGCTTGTTTTGAATCTAATGTGGTTGATGTCCCTCCCAATACTTGGTGGTTAGATTCAGGGGCAACTATTCATGTTGTGAATTCTTTACAGGGATTCACAAGCCTGAGGAAACCAAGTGATATTGAATCCAAGATTGTGATGGGAGATGGAGCTAGAGCATCTGTAGAAGAAATAGGAGTGGTATCTTTATATTTGCCTTCTGGACATGTTTTGTTGTTGAAAGATGTAGTCTATGTACCTTCTATGAGAAGGAATTTGATTTCAGTTTCAGCTTTGGATAATTATGGCTACACTTTTGAATTCGGCAATGGAAAACTTGTTGTTTATTCTAATTCTGTTGCAGTTGGTTCAGGAGTTTTGTGTGATGGGCTATATAAGCTAAATCTGAATGATATGTCTGTTAATTCTACTGTTGGAAATAAACGTAGTAGGATTGATGAGAATTCTTCTATGTTATGGCATAGGCGTTTGGGGCATATCTCTAGACCTCGAATTGAGAGGTTAGTTAAACAGGGCATTCTGCATGATTTAGATTTCTCTGATTTTGATACTTGTATTGATTGTATTAAGGGAAAACTTACTGCCAAAGTTAGGAATCAAGGAGCTAATAGATGTGTTGAAGTGCTAGAGCTGATTCACACTGATATGTGTGGACCTATTACACCTACTGCTATGGGTGGATATAGGTATTTTATCACCTTCATAGATGATTTTTCCAGATTCGGCTGGATAGATCTTCTCCATGAAAAATCTAGTTCCTTGGATGCTTTTAAATCCTTTCAAAAGGCTATTGAATTGAAGACAGGCAAGAAGATCAAATATGTGAGATCTGATAGAGGAGGTGAGTATTATGGCAGGTATGATGAGTCTGGAAGAAATCTAGGACCTTTTGCTAAATTTCTTGAAGAATGTGGAATTGAAGCTCAATATACTATGCCAGGTACTCCTCAGCAGAATGGTGTTGCAAAAAGAAGAAATCGCACACTTATGGATATGGTGAGATGTATGATGAGTCATTCTACCTTACCAGATTTTCTTTGGGGTGATGCTTTAAGGACTGTTGTGTATATTCTTAATCAAGTGCCCAGCAAATCTGTGCCAAAAACTCCCTATGAGTTGATGTCTGGAAAGAAACCAACCTTGAGGCATTTCCATGTATGGGGTTGTAAGACAGAAGTTAGGCCTTACAATCCTTAGTTAAAGAAGCTTGATCCTAAGACTGTTAGTGGATTCTTTATTGGCTACTGTGTGGGTTCCCGAGGCAGTAGATTTTATTGTCCTTCCCACTCCATGCGAGTTATCGAATCTGACCGTGCTGTATTCTTTGAGGATGACTTGGATAGTGGGAGTAGTAGTACAACACGACCAGTCATTCTTAGAGAAGATCGTGTTGTTGTCCCTGCACCAGTTGTTTCTTTTCCCGCAGATGTCATGTTTCCTGATATTCATGATAATGATCAAATTCTTCCAGAACATGATGATGTAGTAGCGCCACTGACAGATCAATAGGAACATGATGATGTTGTTGAAGAAATTTCATTAAGAAGATCTCAAAGAGTACGCAGGCCTACCATCTCCAATGATTATATCGTGTATCTTCAAGAACATGAGTTTGACCTCAATGATGTTGATGATCCTATCTCCTTTAAGGAAGCTATGTCTAGCTCATGTGTTTCTAAGTGGCTGGATGCTATGCATGATGAATTAGTTTCCATGTCTCAAAATGCTGTTTGGGATCTTGAAGAATTGCCAGTTGGTTGCAAACCAGTTGGGTGTAAATGGGTCTTCAAGACCAAGCGTAGTCCAGATGGTAAAGTTGAGAGGTACAAAGCTAGACTAGTAGCAAAAGGCTATAGTCAAAGAGAAGGCATTGATTATAAGGAGACATTCTCACCGGTATCTACTAAAGATGCTTTTCGAGTTGTTATGGCTTTGGTAGCTCATTTTGATTTAGAACTTCACCAGATGGATGTTAAAACAGCTTTTTTGAATGGAGATCTTGTTGAGGATGTCTACATGGTTCAGCCTGATGGTTTTGCTGAAAAGGGCAAAGAGCACTTAGTTTGCAAACTCCATTTATGGACTAAAACAGGCCTCTAGACGTTGGTATTTGAAATTTGATCAGGTGGTCACTTCACTTGGCTTCAAGGAAAATGCTTCAGATCAGTGCATTTACTTGAAAACTAGTGGGAGTTATTTTGTCATTCTTGTTTTATATGTTGATGATATTCTCCTTGCTAGCAGTAGTGTTAAACTTTTGACTGAGACAAAATTGATGTTGAGTAGCCACTTTGATATGAAAGACCTAGGTGATGCTTCTGTTGTTCTAGGCATCCAAATCTATCGAGATAGGTCACGTGGTATTCTTGGATTGTCTCAAAGAGGATATATTGAAAGGATCCTTAAACGGTTTAACATGCATTCTTGCTCCTCATGTGCTGCACCTGTTCAAAAGGGTGATAAACTTTCCAAATCTCAGTGTCCTCAAAATGATACAGAAAAGATTGAAATGGTGAAAGTCCCATATGCTTCCGCTGTTGGCAGTTTAATGTATGCTCAAGTATGTACTCGTCCCGACATTGCTTTCGCTGTTAATGCTTTAGGGAGATACTTGAGCGACCCAGGTTTGGGTCATTGGAAAGCCGTAAAGAAGGTCATGAGATATTTGCAGGGCACTAAAGATTATATGTTGACCTATAAGAAGTCTGATCAACTTCAGGTCATTGGTTATTCTGATTCTGATTATGCAGGTTGCCCTGACGACCGAAAATCTACTTCCGGCTTTATTTTTATAATGGCAGAAGGAGCTATTTCTTGGAAGAGTGTTAAACAGACTCTTATAGCTACTTCTACCATGGAAGCAGAGTATGTCGCTTGCTATGAAGCCACTTGTCAAGCCATATGACTAACAAATTTAATCTCTGGCATTCATATTGTTGAAAGTATATCTAGACCACTTGTGATATATTGCGACAATACTGCTGCTGTGCATTTCTCTCAAAACAACAGAAGTTCTTCTCGTTCAAAGCATTTTGATATAAAATATCTGTTTGTTAGAGAGAAAATTCTACAGTTTCAGACTCGTATTGAGCATCTTGCTACAGAAAACATGTTAGCAGATCCACTAACTAAAGGCTTAACTGTTGGAGTTTTTCAGAATCATGTAACTTATATGGGTTTAGTTAAGTCTTTTGATGTTTTGGATTAGTGGGAGTCTGAAATTATGTATTCTATTATGAGATATGTATGAAATGACGTTACTCTTATTATCATATCTCTTAAAGCATTAATAAAATGCTGAGACTATCCTTTAGAATTGCATATTTGTCTTATTTAATTATGTTTTTCCTTTATCCATATTTAGTTTCTATGAAATATAAGCACATAAATATATATATCCCTATCGGATATTATTTTTCCTACAGTGCTAAAAACTTAATATTTCATAGATTATTGGATGATATGTGCTTTGAGTCATAATTGATATTATAATTTTAATAATACTTCTTTTCTCGATATTGACTAATGTTATCCAAGTGGGAGAATGTTGTATTTATTAAATACAATTAAATATTGATTAACATTAATCAATTATTTAGTATACTCGTATTATTATTATATCAATTATGTATCTATAGCATTATGACTTATGGATATAGTAATTAGGTAAATAATATGAATGACCTATGATGGGATAGACATGCTCAATAATAAAGCCTCATCGGTGTTTCTTTTTACCTGATGGCGATGGGAAAAGAAACTAATCCCCATCATTAGTTTCTATAAGAGGTGACAACCTCTTTTCTAATAATACCCTAATCGGTAATAGGAGAAGTTTGCTCTCAATTCTCTCATCTCTCTATCTCTCTTTCAATTCTTAGAATGAAACAATAACAAAAGGAGAAAGATCATGGATCCAACCATAACTCCAGGTTCTATTTCATCTTAATCTTGTTAGTATGAACATGCTATATTATTTATCTTAAGCATGATTAAGTCTATTTTTAGTAATTAATTTCCTTCAATATATGGAGGAGGGCATGGGGGGAAAAGGTAAGGAGAAAACCGGGAAAAAAAAGAAGGCATAGTAAAAGAGCAGGAATATAAGTCTAATTTGATCCAATCTAGTTTCAAAACTGATCCTTGGGGTTTCATAAAATTTATTTATCTCGGTTAGCAGAACCCGGACTGTGGATATCATCATGATTCTCAACGAACTTTCATCTGATAGTAAAAACTTTCTTGTTTTCAAATTAAAGTTAGATCAGTTATTCTGCTCAAGGTTGCTACTCTTGGCAGCCTCCAAAGTGTTCTTCAGCGATATTGTGACTGTCATTGGACCAACACCACCAGGAACAGGAACCATCCGGCAATTTGAGATTCTTCCTTAAAATATACATCACCATCAAGCCAGTAATCTGACTTCTAGTTGGGTTATCAACAGCATTTGTGCAAACATCTATTACTGCAGCTCCAGGTTTATTCCTGTTGACATCCTAATTTTGGAAGCGTGGGCCGACGGCCCAAAAGCAGTGCAGATCATTGAGAAATTTTTGGTTGCACACATATGTAACACTTCATTTTTGTACATATTCACATGAAAATGAGACTCACTCACAACTCATCAAAATAAAAAAATAAAAAATAAAAAATTATTCTTACACACAAATTATGTGAGCATGTATAAAAAATGACGTGTTACATCTGTATACAACTAAGAATTTTTTCAGATCATCTAATGGGTTGGTGCATTGCAAGTAGATGGATGACCCAATGAGAGTGAAGCTCAAAACTAGGAGTTTTAAGGTTGAAAATTGAATCGGATTTAAGTTTGACCAAGTCGTTGGGCAGTGTAGAGGAAAGATAGAGCTTCCTAAAAAATAAGGATAAGGAATTGAGGGAAGTGGTTTTCTACGTTTAAACATGGAAACATGTGTAGGAGGTCATTTTTAACAGTTTTTGGGCCTGAAGCACTGTGCAAGCACTTCATGGAAAGCACCACGTCTTCAGAATGGCTAAAGGTTACTAAAGTGAGTAAGTATTATGATCCTAAAAATGTGAAAAATGGACTTTGATGCCTAATAGTGTACTAAAATAGCAATTTTCGCAACTACAATTCTATATAAATAGGTCTTTAAGTCACTCAAGAAAAGTTTCTTACCATCACAAATCAAAAATATCTATGTTTCAGTTATTTTACATCTAGTTTTTCAATCTTTTTATAGTTTTCTTTACATTTCAACCAGTTTATTGTCTTCCTTACAATTTTTCAAGTTTATTTTATGCATTTTACTTTTGCCTTGTAACGCACTTCAGTTTACATTCTTTATACTTCAATTTTGATTCTATGTATTTTGCTTCATTGAAGTTCATTAATACAATTTTTACATTTACAAGTGTGATTTATCTTGAATCTTTATTTGATGACTATTTTTAGTTACCTCAAATTAGGAACTTCAGTGAAAAGTATAGTTCTTCCACCGAGAGTTTCCTAAGATAAAATTTAATCTATTTAGGACAACGGTGGAAGTTTAAAGTTTTGCCTAATTAGCATAAACTAAATTATGCACAAAATTGAACTCTGCATCAGGAAGAAGACAAGGCCTTACTGCCAATTTCCCTTGTAACATGTTCGATTGAATTGAGACTGTAGAACAGTATGACTTGATAAGAAACTAGGACAATACATCAATGACAGTTTTTTTTTAAAAAAAAAAAATTAAGACAGATTAGTTTGATAGATTTATTACTTTTTGTTCCTTCTAATTTAAGTAGTCCAGTATAGTCTTTCTCAAAAATTGTAAGGAAAAGAAAAGAAATATGTGGGTGAAATTCATTAATTTGTGGACATGCAGTCTATTCTAAAATATTTTAGATTCAAGTATATTTGCCTTGGGAATAAAAGGAAGGAATAGGGGTCTTTGCCTTTCATTGCAAGCTTACCAATGTTCAACGGATGAAAGCCATCTATATCTACATCCTTCTCATTTCTTAAGGCTGATTTCACTCAGAACTTTCTCTTCGTTTATAGGCTTTGGCAATGGAAGTTGAACCAAAACACCTGTGGATATAAGTAACAAACTAAGCTTTAAATAAACAGGTCCAAAAGAATATATGGATTTGAGAGGCAAAACGACCCTCATGTGCAAAATTACGTCTATATGCTCGCCATTCTTGAGTGTTGACCCAGTACAAAAAAATAATTTTAATTTTGTTAATCCTTCCTGTTACCCACAGGCCACAATCACTACTTCAAGTCCCGGAACCTCTGTGTACAAAGCAAGCTATGCTGGTGAGGGTGCAGAGCACATCGGAAATTTCAGATCGGATGGCTTGGGACGGTGTCCGTGTGATCGGTGATCGTGATATTGGCAGGGAGAGGCCGTGAGGTGATGTCTAACTAACCAATGGGATGGACCCTTGACAACAAGAAATTCTTGCAAACTTAAGTATTTTCCTTTGAAATAACCTATCCAAGAAAAGTTTAATTGTACATCGATATGGTTTATTTTGTAAATTCCTTTTTTTTAAAAAAAAAAATTATCATATTCATACTTAAAAGTCCTTTAAGTATTAGATTGCTTCTTTCTGTCACAAAATGATATAGTTAAGTCCTTCTTACATGTGACGTATTTAAGGCTCCAACTTTTCTCTTCCCTTAATTAATACGGCAATTCACTTACCTCTACTTAAATCTCAAACTCCCAAGTTCCAAGAACTAGATGTGTCGGGGCTTTAAGACTATAGAGACGATCTCAATCTCAGATAACAAACTTCTGAAAGAACGGATCATAGAAGAATCAAATAATAATATAACGTTATAATTTACAACAGATCTTATCTAAGTACATGCATATATAGATCCAGCCATATGCAGATAAGTTTTTATTTTTGGGTTGCTGGCATGTGGTATCAAAATGAAAACAGTCTCGAGTTATGAAGGCCCTTAATATTTTTACATCACTTCAGCATGTATTAACATAGTGCTACTAGTATACATATGTGACAATTAGATTGGATTTTGGCCCTTTTACAGATTCATCATTCAATTGTCACCCAACTTAATTAAGGAGTTTCAACACAAGGCTAGGTCCAACGCCTCATTATTTAGTCATGTGTGATTCCAAAACCCCAAGAACATCAAGGTTCTGATGGGGTCTTCTGCACGGTGGCTCCACCTCCGTCTCTCAGTTTGATTACACATCAGAAGCCTACCTTGCGTGGAAGCGTCAGCGGTGATCGCCGCCGTGGCTGCTTCATCGACCTGGTGGAGCTTCTCTCCGACAGATCTCCTGAACTCATTGGCCAGAGAGCTTTCGCCTGAGACGTGAGTTTTCATCCTAGCTAAGCTACCCTTTCTATTGTGTATACCACTATAATAATAATAATAATATGTGTGTGATATTTGAACTTTGGGGGAGGGTAGTGAGGCTATATATAGAAATTAAAAGCCTTCGTGCATTCGCCAAAAAGGAGGGAAAAGAAAAAGAAAAAGAAAAAAGAAAGAAAGAATGAAAAAGCCTTTGTGCAAGGCTTAGGCTGCTAAGTAACTCCAAAGTGGTTGCTAGGCCACTTGTCCTATTCAAAAGGGCCCGCCAGATTCCTTGTGTTTTTGGATGACAGACGAACTCATCTATTGATTAAAAAAATTATTATGGTGTAACAAATATATGAGTTTGCAGTTAAATTAGCATAAATTTAAATATTTTTTATTTGATTCTGAGATTTGATTCTTCATCAGGATCACAGGTCTCACTTTTTGAAAAATAATCATCCTACATCTTTTTTAAAGGTGTAGATATTATTCATATTATTTTTAACAGATGTGATTGAGTGAGAAAAAATAATAAAAAAAAATTATATATAATGAATAATATTAGATGAAGTGTAAAAATAAGTGTATGCACTGTTTGATATAAGAATATAAGAGTTATCACCTTTTATATACTTAAAAAAAAACTATATTATATGATCACAACTTAATTGATAAGAGTTAAAGACATACATAAAAAGTAGTGTGATTCAATTTCTACAAATGATTTATATCTCAATTTTTTCTTCCTTATCTCTCACCTCCTTCCCCATACTCATAGGCTAGGTCTTACAAAAAAAAAAATTATGGTGTGTGTGATTACTGCCAACAAGTTTTGTCTTTTTTGCCTAACTCTCTAAAGGAAAAAAATACTCATACACTCCTTTTAGGAGTGTAAGTATTGTACATACTTTTTTTAAGAGTATGTGATTAAGTGAAAGAAAATAATAGAAAAAAATAAATATGATGAATGATATTAGATGAGATGTGAAAAAAAGTGTATATACTATTTGCGATAAAAATATCAAAGTTACTCTCTAAAAATAATGTGGTTAGGGCTACACTGATATTTGAACAGAAATTAATCCAACACTCTTTGCCTTTGGATGTGGATAGATATATTTTCATTCATGGTTAGACAATAGAAATTTTAGCACATACAAAAAACGTAAAACAATTAAAAAAGAACTTCGGAATTATTGAAGAGGGTTGTGTTAACAATTATAGTTGATTGTTTGGAAAGAAGATGCTGCTGTTATATACTGAAAATCGTATAACAACATGGAAATTACATTTTGAGAAATGAGAATGGCAACTAAGATGCCCTAAACTAAGAGGTAAAATCAACTTGTCATTTGTCAATGATATGCACGCACTCGAATATGTCTCTTTCTGATATGCGGAATCAAGAAAAAAGCACATGAATTCTTTAGATATAAGTTGCCAAATGTCAAGAAACAAATTATCTGCTCCACAGAACATGAAAATTTGAAAGAGCTTATTGATTCACACACACACACAATTTTTTGACTTGACTTGACACACAAAGAAATTGGGGGAAAAGCAAAAAGTAAATTAAATGAATATATGCTTTGTTGAAAAGATATAGTGTGGTACACTTTAGGCTATATATCCAAACTCGTATTAATCTTACTTTTTTGTTAATATTAAAAAAAAAAAGCATTTAGTTTATTGCAAAGAGTTTTTTTTTTTTGGGGGGGGTGTGGGGGTCTATAATTGCTAGTCGCCCGACACTTATGTTTAGTCCAGCCTGCAAAGTCACGAGCCCGACCCACTGGATACTGGAGTTGCAGTCCGTTTGCAAAAGAAATAGGGGATTGCTTTATAATTACCTTTAAAATCATTTTGAGTTTGTTGATTTTACAGAAAGAGTGGTGCTATTTGCACAATATCTTTGTTACATTATCTTTACATCTTTTTTATTTGGGAAAATAAAAATAGAAAAATTGTGTGTTAAAATGTGTATTTTTCTTATTTTATTATTTATAAAAAAATATTATAAGAATAATTTAATAAAAATAATGTGTAAATAACATTATTGTTACAGAAAATAAAGATGGAAGATGGCCAAAGTAGTGAAAAACCGATAATGAAGGAAATATTTTCATTATTTTGGGTCTACAAAAGGAAAAAGAAACAAAAACTACACTTTCAAACTGCGCTAGCCACAAGCTACCAAGGGGAAGATCCAGCAGTGGAGAAGATTATTTAAATGATTTAATTTTAATTTGTTAATAATGAAACAATTTTAAATTATTGATAAATATATGATGTTACTTAATTAAATTTTTTTTACTGGATGTAAAAGATCTCAATTGTTATAATAATTTAGTATTTTTTAGGTTGAAATAATGTAGTCTTTTAAATTTATTGATACATTGTAAAAAATTTATAGTGAGAAAAGTAAGTTTAAACCGTTAACTAAAATGCAAGAATGCCGTGACATGCACCAATAGTAGCCAATCATGCCGAAGCCAACTTCAGAAGTGTAAGGCCTCTTTGCTATCAGATTATAATTAAGATGATAAATGGATCATTGCTCTCCGAAACGATGAAACCTTTGCAGATATCTTGGAGCTCAACATGCATATTAGTGGAGAAGGCACCAAAGAATCCCTTAATCCATTTTTTAATGGTCAGCTACCATCTCAAAAAGACTGAAACCATAGCTTAATTAGCAACAAAACACAACCCAAGTCTTAGAGAGGACATGGTGCTCAAAAGGCCAGTATTTCATCATGTCTTCCAAATCCACCATGCTATCACTACAAAACCATACGTAACTCACATCACCAAAGAAGCAACCCACGAATATAATTAATGTAAAATCGAAACACCTAATCCCGTGATGTGCCAGAAAATAATTTAGCATGCATCACTGTGGAATGATAAATTTCCAAATGGAACAAGGGCAATCCCTTAATTAGAATATAAAGGCTTGTTTTATCCGCTTGACACAAGGAACATTCAGCAAAATCATGGTGTGCTTTGCACAAAGGCCAAAGGATTAATCGACAATGCTAATGTACAGTTAGCCAACAGTTAGCCAAAGGGACAAAGATTCAATTTCTTTCATGCTAGATTAAATGTCTCATGTGATGAGTTTGTAATTTATCTTATTAATTTAATAAATAATTAAATTAAGTTAATGAATTAAATTCTTATTAAGTAAAAAAAAAAATTAATTTTATAATTATAATAACTGTTAATTTGATGAAAGTTAATAATATTTAAAGAATAATTTTACGTAAAACTCTAAGTCTATTCTTAGTCATAAGAGTTTTTTTTTTCTTTCACTATCACTAAAACATAAAGAAAATACAAAGAAATAGAAAATGAATTTTGTGATTTCTTTAACCCTTATAAATACAATTTATTAACTATTCATGAATAAATATTAATATTTTTTTAAATTTTTATTTGTACAAATCATTAATTTTAAGATATTTATATTTGAATAATAATTTTTTATATTAATTTCATTAGAAAACTCATAAACTAACACTTCCCTCCTAACTAGGAATTCATAACATCCTATATATATATTTAAAAAAGGCAACAAATAACAAAGGTGAAGAACCTAACTAGGTTTGCTGTCCTTACGTGCAGTTAAGCTACATTAAATAAGACAAAAGCTCGCAACCATAGCCTGACAGTCACTTTATTAGTTCAATATAAAATGCTTTAAAATAATGTAATTGAAGCGGTAATTTAAACTTTTGAATTCTGACAACATAAGATATCCAATGAAATCATATATATATGTTTAGGCATTAATACGAATCACCAAAGTACTTAAAAGACAAAAATAGAAAACAAAATAAACATAAAAAAATAACTTACCAAAGTACTTGCTTGTGTTACCGAAGAAATGGTTTCACTACTTTACCAAGAGGGAGTAGTTAAGGACAAAAACAAACAAATAAACATAAAAAAACTTATCAAACATATATATATTCAGAGGTATTCCACAACCTATCAACCATAGTACATAGTCATTTTCTAATTGAGAAGGTTATTAACACAGTCGTTACATTATTTTTCTTTTAAATAAAGTAAGAGTAATATATTTTTTAAGACACACTCTTTCTTCTTTTTTGGGAGAATCTTTTAAATAAAGTAAGAGAAATATGCTCTAAGACACTCTTTCTCTTCTTTTTTGGAAGAATTAATGACACAGACCGTTAACTATTCAAAATTAAAAGTGAATGATTAATAACCATTTTCATAACAACAGTAATCATTTGAAATGATTAATTGACCATTTAAAATGATTAATTAATCCATCCTATAAATATGTATTGTTAACAATATTTCTTAATAATTTTCCATTTTTGTTCCAAAAATGATTCTTGCGAACACTTTTCTTAATACATTTTGTTAGGAGAAATTATATCATATTCTTGAAGCACTAATAAATATATGTTTTAGAAAGATTCACTTATTGATTTTAACTTTCACATAAATTTTAAAGAAAATAACTTAAATTAATGGTGGGGATCCTCTTAAAACATGCATTTATTGTTGTTATAAGAATATGATATAATTTCTCTTTTGTTACACCTATGTGATTGAGAAAAAAAAAAAAAAAAAAGAATTAAGAACTCTTTTTTTATTATCTAAAAAAATGTAATATATGAATGGTATAATGGAATAGCATGCAGATATCATTACTGTTTCCAAAATAAGTAAGTGTAACAAAAGGCATAAAAAAAAAAGCGATATACACAAGTGAGCTTTCCCTTTTCTAATCAGAAAAGAATTCTAAAATATTTATTGTGTAACTTACACAACGCGCGCATCTGGTGTAGTGGTATCATAGTACCCTCCCACGGTACTGACCGGGGTTCGATTTCCCGGATGCGCAGCATCTATGCTTTTTCGTCCAAACCAATTTTATTTGGGGTTTTGGAAGAGTATCAATGTATGAGTGAGGATGGGGAGTAACAATGTTTTTATGTTCGACTCTACTCAACTGCTGCACTTGTGGGATTAAGCTCCATCAGACTCAATCCTCCATTCAGACATTACCACTGCTTGCCAAATTTAGGTGTGATTGAAATGGGTACTTGAATACAGAATCGATCCGAATTGAATGTCATCTTTGGGACGGCATTGATTGAAAGTGAGGGAGAGTTGAAAGAGGGGCTGGCCATTTTCAGAAGCATGAAGGAATACAACGTATTTACTTGGAATGCTTTTATTTGAGGAAGCATGGAGCAACATGGGCTTAGAGCAGATGAAGTGACTATGGTTGCAGTGCTTTCCTCGTGTAGATTGTTGGTCACATATTCAAGGATGGTGCATTTGTACGTTTGAGTAAGTCTTGTTGATCTCGCCTCAATTAATTAGTTTATATAGACTTAATAAATTTGATGAGTTCAAAGCACATGAGATCTCTATTTAAATACTCTCAGTAATAGAAATTAAACATGTTCACTTTTTTTTACCGATATTTTTATCTCCATCTTAATTTTGAAACGGATTGATCGAAGTATTTTTATAAGTATTCCATCCCATCTCTAATCAACGGATTGTTAAATGACCAAAGTGAAATTCTCTAACATCGACTAACTGCTTAAGTAGAGAGCGAAACAACTTATATTTTGAACCATTAATTTAGATTGAAATATTCTATCGGTCTTCTTATATTTAGGAATCTTGAAGTTTATAAGGGAATGAACAATTTCGTATATTTCATTATGTCACTCATTCTATCTTTCCTTTAATATCAATCATGATGTTTCTTTAATCTATAGAGGGGGATGTAACTATTTATTTCGTGTAATTATTTATATCCTTGAATAACCATTGATGGAATTCATATTGCTTTATCATAAGAACTTTGATAGTCAATCTGAAATGAGAAATTTATTGATAAAAAAACTTGAGTTTAAATCATGCTTTTGCGCTCTCTTTCTCTGTCATCCAAGGTAACGGATGGTCACTAAACTATTTTCTTACTGCTTTTGTCAATAAATTCTTAATCTATAAATGCAATATAAGGAGAAACAATAATGAATTTTAGTTTCGAAATTATCTCAGATTAAAATGTTGCCTTTATTTTGTCGTTTCCCTAATAATTCGTGAACTTAATATCCTGGCCTATGATAAATATAATGGATGTCGCTTTAATGCTTATGCAATTTTAAACTTCTAATAAACTTCAAGGAAATCAAGTTTCACCCTTACCATGAAATATAGCTTTTAGCCTATTTATAAGCGTTTGATTTGATATTTCACTAACAATAAGAATTTTTTCATTTGTTCAACTCGACCATTTTTTATAGGAGTGGGACTACATTGTACAGTATAAAAACAAAAATTGAGAGGAACAATTATTTCGGTTACAATACAACTTGAATATGGGAAACAGAGCAACAAAATTTATAGAACTTACTCTAGCCTTCCTTGAACTTTCAGAGAACATCAGATACCAACAACCTGAAATAGCTGTCCTGCCTATTAATTGTTTAGCATGGCAAGGACCTTAGACCAAGCTGGTCTTGCTCTGATATCAGCTATCCATGCACTAACATGGGGTCGTGATTCAAACAGCTTCCTTGTCTGTGAGTTCATCAAGTAATGAATGGTGGGGAGGTGATGCAGTCACCTGCCAAGTATTTGGATTCACACAATCTTTTCTCATAGATACCAAGAACAGTACTCAGCTTGGCTTCACATTCTCTTCCACAACTGCAGGATCCGCAGGAATCCCAAACCTACGCTTTATCCCTAGTTCCCACACAAGTTTTGAAGCTGGTTGATCGTAGCGTTGGCTCTCCACTGCAAGCCACACCCCAGTTATTGCCATGATCTTCTTGGAGTCGCTTCCCCTTATTAGCATACTCGTGCATAATATATTGCGTTATCGCCCTTGATTCTGCATTTCAAAATGGTTAGTTCAATAATCTAGTCATATATGAACAAAATTTAACTCTAACTCAAATTGAATTTTTTTTTATTTTTTTTAAATTTTATGTCATGTGTATATTTTATTAAGTTAATAAAATTAAAATAAATAAAAATTTAATAAAATAAATACATGACATAAAATTAAAGATAATTTAAAAATTTTTATCCAACTTGAATTGAAGCTAAGTTTTATCCGCTATATATAAATAATATATGTATGTGTACACGCTTTGCATCATAAATATTACCAAAGAGCTTCAAATCTCCATCTTCAAACGCTGGAACTTGACCAAATGGCTGCATCACAGGGAAGAACAAAAATGAAATTTAGTTAAATGTGGTTGGAACAAGAAGGAAAATTTCACTTAATAAAGTGAGCATAATGATATTAATTTTGTGGTAATGCTTACTGCTTACATCAAGCGAAATGAAGGGTTCCTTTTTGTGTTCACTATTTCTCAAGTCGATGAAAACAAACTCAAATTCAAGCAGTTTCTCGTACAGGCAAGCAGTAACTCGCATGGTGGCTGTTGAGAAGGTGCTTCCGTGTACTTTAATTGTTGGCATCATTGAGCAAAATTAGAAGATTATTATAGTGAAAATATAAGGTGAGGGAAGAGGAGTAGCTTGATGGTTATGACTTATCACTCCATGAAGTGAAGCTTGTGATTGGTATATAGAAGATTCAAAGATTCGGATATATATACGAGGCAATTAATTTCCTGGAATTTTCCAATGACGGAAAAGCTTTTTCACCAGCCAGACAAACCACCGAATAAGTTTCCTGTAGAAGATGTTCACATGTAACCTCCGGGTGCTCTACCAGTAGAAAAATATGAAATCAGGAATGCGCACGAGGGGCACATTGAATTTTAATTATATCAATTATTTAAATCAATATATTAAGAATATCATTTTAAATATCCTAATCTATACATAAATGATGAAAAAAATTGGGTGAAAACTTCTCACATTAAATATACAAATTATTTTTTGATATATATATAAAGTTATGTTAATATATATAACATGACTCATATTTTTATATATATAAAAAATAATTTATATATTTAGAATAAAAAGTTACCATTCAAAAATCTCTTCCTCTTGACTAGGTGTGTAAATGAGTTAGAAATGTGTATAATTTTAAAACATAAATAAAAATGTTGATATGACCTAAGAAAATTTAAAAAGCATGGCTTCGGCTGATTACGTGTATGCTTAGCTAAGAAAACTATTTGGAACTCAAGTTATAACTTTTTCTTCTTCGTCCTTTTTTTTGGGGGGGGGGTCAACTCCTTTTGCCATTTTGAAAATATTTTTTCATGATCATCGCCCATTTGGTCCAGTCCAAGAGGTCCCTACGCCAACTGCTTTCACACAAGGCCCATCATCCTTTTTCCCTTTTTTAAACAGTCATCCTCCATCATCCAACATGTTAATATTCTACTACAAGGAGTATCACGGATATTTGTCAAAATCAGCCGGTCCGAGCTCGAATGAAATATATGGGTTTGACTTAATAAAATTTTAACTTGAACTTATTTTAGTCTTAAGTGTATGATTGAGAAAGATTAATTTTGAGAAATATTTACTTATTTTTTAAACAAAAATAAATTTTTTTATTATAAATTATTATAAATACAAAATAAATTAATCTAATACATACTAATTTAGTCTGACTCAATTTGACTTGACTTGAAATTAGGTCGATTCATTAGTCTGAAACTTAATTTACTTTTTAATTTAATAAGTTATTATTTAAGAGCATATCACTAATTTTTTATTTAAAAAATTAAAATTCAATTGACAATTGAGTTAGTTCCATAATTTAATTTTCATTGGTACAAAACTAAATTGCTTAATTTTTTAATTTTCATTGATGGCTATGGCTAGTAGGCTAAGCCACCGCCCGCAATAGGTTAAACTTTGTTATCAAAATGCTAATCCAAAACATATTAGATTAACTTGGCATGTTTTAACACATCTAGTATTACATATAAAAGAAATTTTGTCATAAATTTAAAACATTTACATTAAGTGTATTAAGTCAATCAAATTATTAATTATGACAGATTGTGATAGCTAACTTAATAATATGATTGATTTAGTCCACCTAATTTAAGTACTATAGGTTTATGTAAAAGATTCTCATCTCCTTAATGATTTTGTCATTAAATTCTATTCTAACAAACTTCAACGAGTTGACTTAGTAGTGGATGAGCATGTGATATATAAATAGACATACAATTACATGTTTAAATCTCTACTATGTCAATTTCTTGAGTCTGATCGTAAGAATTATGTTTGTAAATTCCTTAATTTCAATATACTGAATCTTTGATGCGGATTAGTCGATAAGTGCTTAAATTAGTTTGGATACCACCTCACTGCAAAAAAAAAAATCTAATCTAACAACGGGAGAAACAATTGTGAATTATATTTTGGAAATTGTCCCAAAGATTAGAAGATTTTTAGTGACAATAAGAAACTTTTCATTTGTCGAACTTAAACCATTTTTTATAGGACTCGGACTACATAGTACAGTGCTAAAAAAAATTGACAAGAACAATTATTTCTGTTACAATACAACTTGAAAAGCTAATATGGCAAACAGAGGAACAAAATTTTTTGAACTTATTGTACCAAAGAAACTTATTGAACTTATTCTGTTGGCCATCTTTGAACTTTCAGAGAACAACCAACAATAATACCCTGAAATGGCTTCCCCCTTATTTACTGCTTTGCATGGCAAGGACCTTAGACCAATCTGGTCTTGCTGTGATGTCAGCTACCCATGCACTAACATAAGGTCGTGATTCAAACAGCTTCCTGGTCTGTGATTTCATTAAGTAATGAAGGGTGGGGAGGTGATGCAAATCCGCCAAGGTGAAGCAGTCACCTGCTAAGTATTTGGACTCACACAATCTTTTCCCATAGAAATCAAGAACAGTACCCAGCTTGGCTTCATTCTCTTCCACCACTGCTGGATCCTTAGGAATCCCATACATTGACTTTATCCCCAGTTCCCACACAAGTTTTGAAGCTGGTTGATCATAGTGTTGGCTCTCCACTTCAAGCCACACCCCAATTATTGCCATCTTCTTGGAGTCGTTGCTTATCAGCTGTGTCCCCTTATCAGCATACTCGTGCACGATATATTGCGTTATTGCCCTTGATTCTGCATTTCAAAATGGTTAGTTCAATGTTTCCTACAAATACAGATTTAGCTACATCCTACATGTGCACATGTGCAAGTTTGGCATCATATATCTTACCAAAGAGCTTCAAATCTCCATCTTCAAACGCTGGAACTTGACCAAATGGCTGCATCACAGGGAAGAGCAAAGAAGAAAATTAGTTAGAACAAGAAGGAAAATTTTACTTCATAAAGTGAGCATAATGATATTAATTTTGGGGTAATGCTTACATTAAGCGAAATGAAGGGTTCCTTTTTGTGTTCACCATTTCTCATGTCAATGCGAACAAACTCAAATTCAAGCTGTTTCTCATACAAGGAAGCAGTAACTCGCATGGTGGCTGTTGAGAAGGGGCTTCCATGAACTTTTATTGGTGCCATGATTGAGCAGAATCAGAAGATTATAGAAGCGAGGGAAGAGGAGTAGCTTGATGGTTATGACTCCATGAAATGAGGCTTGGGATTGGTATATATAGGATTGGTAGACAATTACTTTCTTGGAATTTTCCAGTGCCGGAAAGGCTTTTTGACCAGGCAGACAAAACCAGTCAATAAGTTTGTTCAGTTATTGTATAAAGAGAAATGATATTTACACTTCAAAAAATTTACATTAAGTTTACATATTTTTTGAGTTGTGAAAATTTTAATTATTTTAATAATTGATTATAATTGATTATCAGTATAAATTTTTTTTTATAATCGATTTATTTTTATGTTTGGATATATTAAAAAAGTAATTTTAAATTAAACTATTTCGTTTATTGATATAAAATTAATTATTTTTATTATTAAATTATTAAAATAGGTATAAAATGATTAAAAAAGTTATTTAATTAAAGATAAAATGGTATTTATATATCAAAATGTAAAGAATAATTTATAATAAAATCAAAATTTCATATTCAAGATAAAAATTAACTTCAAAAAATTTTATTTTATATTAAATTTTGTGTAAAAAAAAACTAATTTTATCAAACATGATTGAAACATTATTAAAATAATTTTTTTTTTTGTCAAAAAAATAATTTAAACTAATCTAAATTGAAAGAAACATGCACTAAGTTTAGATATTGTTTGTTCCATGCCTTCGACGCTGATTATGTAGATGCTTAGCTAAGAAAACTAGAAAAGCCCTGGAAGTTTGAAGTTTTTTTCTTCTTTGTCAGCTTTTCCCTTTTGGTCAACTTCTTTTGTTTTTTAGTTTTTTTTTTTTTTTGTTGCTGAAACTTCTTTTGTTATTACGAAAGATTAATATTATACAGAGTCAAAATTTTGACAATAATTTATAAAGATTAGTGTAATTTTTGGATAAAATAAAGAGGTAGGTATCTATCCAAAAATCAAAACATATACTAACTTTTTCTATAAAAAATTCTGTATATAATATTCTGGCGCATTTTCCATGCTGAAAATCATTTTTATATTTATTTTTTTCATCCTTCATTCTTAAACCGTCCATTGTTCCACAGAGGTCCCTCCCTCCTTTCAAACATGACACATACTTCATAATACTCTCTCTCTTTTTCTTTTTCTTTTTTCTTTTCAAATAATGTGTAATAAAAAGTGCAAAAAATTTTATGTGCAAAAATGATTTTTTTTTGGCAGTCATTCTCCATTCAGCATTTTTACATTCCACTATAGTATAATATCATAATCATCACACAATCCACATATTCCGTCCACTTACACAAAAAAATGGTCATGGCAAACGGCTTCTCAATGGGGTATGTTTCCAGATTTTATTATTATTTTTTTCTTACAAAAGTGCTAAATTTCTTTGAGCGGGTGAAAAATATGAGAGTAAAATTAGAGTGAAATTAAAGCATTTTGATTTTCACTAATTATTATTATTTTTTAGGTTATACGGAAAAGAAAAAAAAAATCATCTACTTTTATACTATCCACCAAAAAAATGATAGTGCTATTCGTCTACAAAAATATTTAATTTTTTTTTAACTTACTTACAAATTTGTTCTATATCTCACAGAAATATTATAATTATATATAATTTGATTTGATATCTGTTTCATATAAATTTATGATATAAATATAATGTGTATATTTTAAATGTGCTAATATTATAGAAAAAAGCAGCTTTTATACTATAGGAGTGCCCAAAAATTTGCGAAGTTAGCTCAAAAAAAGAAAAAGATACCCATAAGCTTTGTGATTTGTGCGGCTCAAAGACCCATGCTCAAACTAAATCCTAGAGTTGGTTACAACTCTTAGTCATGGAAAATCATAGAAGCAATTAACTAAAAAATGTTGAAACTGATGCCCGCTGAACAAATTCTTCAAGATGTTGAGGCCACTGTTTGAAAGTATATAGCATGAACTGACTAGAACGTCTAACTAAATTAATCGCAGCACCAAATGCGTAAAGAGTGCTATATTTTTTTATAAGTTTTTTTAAATAATTTTTTTATATTAAATAAAAAAATAAATATTTCTAATATCTTAGAAATATAAAAAATATTCAATATTTTTTTATTTAATAATTAAAAAATTAATAAAAAAAAAATAGTAGCGTAAATTATTTCTCAAATCAGCAAGAGAGCATTAAAAATTGATTCGTTTCCCTTATTCTAGTTTATTTGAAATGAAACAAGCAAGTACTAAGATTATCTTATCTGATTGAGTTGCTCCATACTGCAATTAAGTGACATTAATTGAACCTCTCAAAACTCTCATTTCTGACCAAAAGTCATACCTCCCACAACCTTGTTGAAAGCAGGCCTGGAAGAGATATCTTCCCACCAAGCCTTAACATGGGGACGATCATTTATCATTGAAGCACATGGTGTCTGCATAAAATAGTGAGTTTCAGAGATATGGCTAAGATCAGCAAGGCTATAAAAGTCCCCAGCAAGGTACTTGGTGCTGCTCAGCTTGGCCTCGTACACATCAAGCACATTCTTCAGCTTCTCAACGTTAGTGTCAATCACTGACTGGTTGGGTTCTTTGCCTTGAAAAGGAGCCACGAAGTACTCGTAGATAATGGGTGACACTGCTGGGTCGTAGTAGTGAGATTCTACCTCTGTCCACACCTTGACCAATGCAGCTTCTTTTGCGTCCTTGTGCCTAATCAGATCAGGTCCTGTTTCCTTGAATTTTTCAGCTACATATGTGGTAATGGCTCTGGACTCTGTTGTGCACAGCCACATAAAGATATCATTTAAGGGCTAAAAAGAAACATTTTGCCATTGTGCCATTTCTACTTTTAGATTAATTACATAACTATGGAAGGAAGTCAGGTTTATAGCTAACTAAAAGTAACAAATTATGGGACATGCATTTGGGGTCTGGAGTAGGCTATGCTTGACAAATCTGAAACCTTGCATCAGAGTATATGTTTTATGAATAAAAGGGGACATGCAGAGTCAACAAATAGTAAAATACTATACCAACTTAAAAAAAAAGAATGAAAGCATACCAAAGAGAGTGAGATCACCATCTTCAAGTACTGGAATCAAACCAAAGGGCTGCATGTATCGCGAAAAAAAGTTGGTGGTTGGGAATTAATTAAGAAAAGAGAACTAATGAAGATAAGAAAGTGAACATGGATATATATATATATATATAGGTGGATATTTAGTGAGATGAATTTTTATCGTGAAAGAGTAAAAGGAATAAATTTTGATCATACAATCATACATAGATAGTCAAGATTAAAAGTTACTTAAAAGTCATGTGATCACTTAAAAAAGTCACATGCATTTATATTCTAATTTTGACCATTTATGTAAGATCCAATAATTAATAGCATTCTTTCTCGACCTTTACAATAAACACTCTTCACTAAAAGTAAGATCTTATATATATATATATATATATATATGGATCTTACTCGATAAAGATCTTACTCGATAAGAACAGTCTTTATTTTAAGAGATGAGAGAAATAAATATTGATCATTAAATCTTACATGAATAGTCAAGATTAGAATATAAATACATGTGACTTTTTTAAGTAATCACATGACCTTTAAATAAATTTTAATCTTGAGATTATCTACTTTCATTCTTTCACAATAAAAATTATTCTAATTAAATATTCCATATATATATATATATATATATATATATATATATATATATATATATATATCAGAAGCGAGTAACCATTAGAAGTGCTTACATTCTTGGAGAGGAAAGGAGGCTGCTTGTGCTCTCCGGAAAACACATTGACTGGAACAAGCTCAAAATCCACCTCTTTCTCATGGAGACATATCATGGCACGGGTGGTGTTTGTGGACATGGGAAGACCGTAAAGCTTGAGCGCCATTCTATCAGACACAGATTAATTACGCGGTGCAATTACTACAGTTGTGAAACTGAGAGAGACACGATATGAAATGAAGGTCCTTTTTATGAAGAGCTGTGCCTGTGCTGTGTAGTGGCCCTGGGCACCAACCCTCTGATTTGACTGTGGGTAGGCTTGAATTTGTCGTTTAGGCATGCCATGCCAAAATTTCACCTCTCTACCGTTTGCATGAAATCAAGGCGAAAACCTGACTGAGTCTCAGATTTGGACATGTTATTGTCAGATGCGGTCCCCCAATTTATTTTTTTTTTCACTGCCATTGCAATAAAAATAAAATAGTGTTATTTATGCAAATTTTATATTTATGTATATAATTATATTTAACCATAGGAGTTATTTCGTCGGAAGTTTAAAAGAAAAACAAATTAAGTTTAATTAGTGGAATTACGTAATAAACCCAATATTATATTGTTGAGCTGTAAATATAAAAGTCGTATAAGTAATGTTACTCATTAACAAAAATGAGAAAGCTTTCGTTATACGAATGAGCATATATAAAATAGATTAGCTTTTAAACCATTAGAAGTTGGGTAATTTGTATGAGATTTTAGGTGTAAATCTCATTGTCATTATTCTATATATAAAAAAGATTTTTGCTTTTGTTTATGATTTTTTTTTTTAAAAAAAGTGTAAAACAAAAAAAATAAATAAGTGAAAAGATTATAAATTTTGACAATTATGTTTACTCAGTATACCATACGATTAGGTTATTTCGGAATGTAATGCAAGAAGCTTGATCTTATGTCTACACGACTACACATTTGAGAAAATGGGCAACTTGTTATTATGTCTGTGGATTTTTCTTTTTTTTGGCCCAACTTATTCAGCTTCAACCATGCATCGAAAAGGTAAAATTAGTCAGATTTACCATTCTTTTATGGCATTGGAAAAATAAATCAAGGATTTTATAGATGTAGAACAAATAAAATAAGAGAAAACACATGATAATACAGAACACAGAGGAAAAATTCCAATAAAAAAAAAAATCGCTGATGCGCTCCAGTCAAACACAATTTTCAGAGCATAATTTCAGAGGCAAACTATACGACAGCATAATCAAGAGATCTCTCCCTCTTTCAGATAATAAAGTTTATTTTTTTTTTCCTGGTAAGAGTTTTTTTAGTGACTTAAAATTAGTAGAAAAATAATTTAAGTGATAGAGTACTTTTCAAGAGTTGTAATATTTTCAGAAGAACTGTTTCATATATATTTCTTTAATTTAAATAATAATATCATTATTTCTATGACAGAATATCTAAATCCGTTAACCAGAAAAATATATTTAAATCAAGAAACTGACTGACAATTTTGACCGGAACCAAGACTTACAGGTGCGGTAGCCAAGTGTGCCTAACTTTAAATATGACAGTTCTTAATAGACTCAAACTGAAAGACATACTTAAGATAAAATATAAATAGTATGATATAAAAAATGATTTTAACAACTTGATAGAGATTAAAATATATATATATATAAAATAAGTGTTGTGCGATAAGACACAGCAATGACCTTATGATTGATAGTGGTTGAGCTTTAGGGGGTCACTGTGTGTATAGTCCCAGACTCCCAAGTTTTCAACATTTACTTACTCACAAGTTTAGAGAGAATTTTTTTAACAATTTACAACTTAATTCAATTTATTGATAATTAAATATATTGAGAATGATTCTATTTATACTATTTATTTATGGTTATTTTTGTCCTAAAAATGTAGTTATAATGAGTTATAAACAAATTGAAAAACAAGTAGAAACATGGACTTACAAGTTGCACTAATGAGCTCAACAATAATTTCGAAAGTTGATTCTTATTCTTCCCGTATCATTCTCTCCGGGTTAGAGAAAACTCGCCCTCGAGTTAAGTTTTGTTTCATTGTCCAAGTATGGCGAAAGATCAGCGACGTTGAAAGTTGCAGAAACATCATAAGTTCCTGACAGTTCTACCTTATAAGCATTGTCGTTGATTTTCTGTACGATTTTGAATGAACCATCAGCTCTAGGGGACAACTTAGAATTTGGTTGTTTTGGAAATCATTCTTTTCGTAAATGTATCCATACCAAATCTCCTACTTTACAAATTTGTTGTCTTCGGTGCTTGTCATGCTGAGCTTTATATCTCGAATTATGTTTTTTAATCCTTTCTCGAACTTGTTTATGCAGCCTTTTGATTTCTTTTGCTCTGCATTCTGCATCTGCACTATACTGTGGTCTATCAGATGAAGGGGTTAAGTCTAGTGGACTATGCGGACGAGTGTCATATACCACCTCAAACGGGCATTTTCCAGTAGCTTGATTAGTTGAATTGTTGTAAGAAAATTTAACTTGTGTAAGGACAATATCCCATTGTTTCAGATTTTTGTCGACAAAGCTCCGAAGTAGATTTCTCAAAAGTCTGTTAACTACTTCGGTTTGTCCATCTGTCTGAGGATGACTGGCACTACTGGATTGAAACTTAGTACCCATCTTATTCCACAGGGTTCTCAAAAAATGACTTAAGAACTTGACATCCCGATCATAAGTGATGGTTTTCAGAATCCCATGAAGACGAACAATTTCCTTGAAATACAGGTCAGCAACTTGAACAACACCATTGGTTTTCTGCCATGGGATGAAATGGGCCATCTTTAAAAATCTGTCTACGACTACCATTATGGAATCCTTTTGTTGTTGAGTTCGAGGTAGTCCAAGGACAAAGTCCATGCTAACATCTTCCCAAGGTACTTATGGAATAGGAAGTGGCATGTATAACCTCGTGTTTTGGCTTTTGGTCTTTGCCAAGTGGCAGATTTGGAATCTTTGAATATATCTGTTAACATATCTTTCAAGCCTTGACCAATAGAAATTCTCTTTGACTAAAGCTATAGTTTTATCTCGTCCAAAGTGACCAGCTAATCCTCCATCGTGGGCTTCCCAAATAATGGCTTCCCGTAGCGAGCACTAAGGAATGCATAAAGCTTTCCCTTTAAACAAAAATCCATCATGCCTGTAGTATTCTTGAGAGGATTGCGATTCAATGATATTCCAAAACTTTTGGAAATCAAGGTCATCTTGGTATAACTCCTTGATAGTCACAAATCCAACTACTTTCATCTGGAGAGTAGAAAGTAGAGTATGACATCTACTGAGAGCATTTGCAATAGCTTTTTGAATTCCTATCTTATGCTTAAGTAGGAAAGGATAAGGCTGATGGGATATAATTATATAGTTTCAAACCTAAGTGTAGGTTGTCTTAAGTAATAAATTCTTGGGAGTCCGAGGTCGATCCACAGGGAATTGATGAAGGAAAACTAATTAATTGAGGTAAAGAAAAGATGTGTCACAAAATTAAAGATGATATGAGTTGTTCACAAAGGAAAAGGATTTGCTTGGGTTAGGAGATCCACTCTTGGTAATAAATTAAAGATAAGATTATTTCGTTTTATAACTCAATTGAAATCATACATAATGAAGATTCCAATCGGAAGATTTAACATTCAAAGTTCAATAATGTAATCATATAATGGTTCCAATAACTATCTACCAATACTTGTAAATCGTCAAAAGCATCCACTGTGCCAATCCTATTGTCTACAATGGATCAAGATATTCATTATACAAGAAAAGTTTCTAAATTAATTGGAAACAACATACAACTCATATAAAGATCACATAAAAATATATCATTTAAAGCACAAAAAAGAAATTAATTTAACCTTAACTTATTACCAAGAGCTTCACCTTTTCACCCAAGCAAGATGAAAATTTAGTTACTCATAGACAAGAAGAAAGAAAGAGAGAAGAAGAGAAAGATGAACATAACTTCACTTAAGAACAAGAGAAAATTACAACAAAGGAAGCAATCAACATACAAATATTAAAGTAAAATCTAAACTAACACTAAGCTAACACCCTCAAATGATCAGCCATTGCCTCTTTTTATAGAATTAGAAGAGTACAAATAGCCAAAAGAGATGATGGATGATGATAACAAAATGATAAAAGAGATAAATGGTGGGTGGATTCTTGTCTCCGAAATGTTTCCCTTTTTAACTCATGGCATGCGTCATTTTTGAGTCAAGTGGTCTTCATGAAAGTTCTAGCACATTGTCTCAGCTTTCCAGAGACACCAAGTTTAGACAAATCCAATAACCACAGCCCAAGATATGGCCCAATTACTGCTCATGGGTCAGGCCCAACGTCAGCACCTCTGTTCTGACTTCTAAGCCCAATATCACCTTCAAGGAATCCGAACTAGCTTTTGTGTTCTTCATAAAAGTTGTAGATATGGGTCTTAACCTTCCACTGTCAAAATTTCAGAATTATTGAACTCCAATAGCCCGAGATATAGCCTAATGAGTGCATAAAGGTCAAGCTGTCAGGTTCAAAACACTAGATTTTGCTTCAACTCCAATTTGAGTTATCCAAACATGTGTTTCGGTCTTGAGGCCTTCATGAAAGTTGTAGAAATTTATCTTAGCTTAAAAACAAGACCAAAATCACATCCATCGGATATTTGTAACTCAAATTATAGCCAGTTTACTTGAAAAAATCAAGTAAGAAGGTTATACAACGAATGAAATATATTCTATTAATGTGTTCTTCTATCGTCAATAGTTATTAGAGAATTATCTTAAATTTCCAACAAGACCAGAATCACATTAATCAGATAATTACAACTCAAGTTGTGGCCACTTTACTTAAGAATGCAACCACCCAAATTAATGATAATTCAAGCAATAATTTCTTCAATGATCCAATTAAGCTTAATTTCATAAAATGTGACAAAATCAACTAATTAAGTCAAATTGAACCTTAAGAAACCTAGTTAGAGGATTATAAAATGCATAAAATACATTGTTATCAAATTCCCCCACATTAAACTTTTGCACTCCCGAGCAAAACACATAAGAACAAAAAAAACTAAGGAACAAAGAAAAAAAAATGACACAGACTAAAAAGCTAAAAATTCTAAAAGATTTAATAAAACAAGAAGAGCAACCAAATCATTCAAGGGAACAAAGCATTTGTTTTTTTTTTTTTTTGAGGTAATATTTCTTCACATCTCAAACCAACAAGCAAGGAAACTTCAAGTTAAAAAGAATCGAATCAAGAATGATAGATCCTCTCAAGATTCTCTCTAATCTTTCAAGCATTAAAAAGGTAAGTATTTCACTCAATTCAACCCATGAAAAATTACACTACCATAAGCTTGCTTATCTTCTACTTCTCCACTACTCGAACACATGCACACAAAAATCAAGAGGACTTTATTTAAGGTTGTAACGGGTCAAGGTAAAGAAGGAGGGATAATATGGACATAAGAAGATAAATACCAAAGAGAATAAAAGAGCATTATGGTATAGTTAGAGTGGAAAGGATATTTAAGAACATTCATCAATAAGGACAATGACCAATATTTGACTAATGTTTTGTTGAAGATTAATCCCAAATTGATGAGTTGAATTCATTGTTAGGCATAAACCTTCTCCTTCTCTTCCTGTTGTTTCCAAGCATCCATCTTTATTCTAGATATAGATATGTCACATAGTGTATCAGATGGTCAGCTCTTTCTTTTCTTTTCTTTTTTTTTCCGTTTTCTTTTTTTTTTTACTTTTTTGCTTTTTTTTTACACACACACACCCCCACACTTGTTTAAGAACAAAGTCAATGCTCTCTTATTCCCTAAGGTCAGGTAAAAACATGTTCCTTTTTTTTTCTTTTTTTTTTTAAGGTACGTAATAAGCTAAAAACATGAACTAGCCAAATAAGCTCAAATGAGTTACACAAGGAAAAATATACAAGGATGACTATTTGGTCAAAGTAGCTATTTTAAAATGCCTCAATCATATTTATGTATGCATGTGAAAATGTAACCTCAAAAAGAATCAAAGCAAGTTCTAGAGTAACATTTTCACAGGTGAAAATCACACAAGAAAGAAGAGAATGGTACAAATGTTCAATCCATTCATCAATAGGCTCAAAATCTCACAAGGCATATTTCAATCATTCTCAATCCATCAATTCAACATTCATATCCAAGCATGTGATTTATAAGAAAGAAGAAAATTTATGCTATGACCCAAGATATGCTTTTTGCTACTTCTAAAATGGTTTTTTTTTTCTCAACTATGATGCGTCTCAAAAGTAAAATTACCTTAAGGGCAAAATTTACTCCTTACTCGCCATCCTTAATTGGTTTTGTTGTAGGTTTCTCGACAAATCTCACTAAACATACTTTCTTCAACTAAAATGCGTCTCGGAGTAAAATTACTCCTTACTCTGCCAATATTCATTGGTTTAGCAAGTTCATGAAAATCATATCATACTTCCCTACTTTTTTTTTTAACTATCCTTATCCTTCCCCCCAACCAGATCACAACATTGTCCGCAATGTTAAAATATAGATGAGTAAAAGATAGAAGATATTACTTGCTGGAGAAATCTGACACAAATTTAAACCAGAAACAACTGACGATAAATAAAATTAAACCCATTAAAGATGAAGTGTCGATCCGACTTTTTTTCTTCTTTACTTCCTCACTCGCTTCCTCGATGACCAATTTATCTGAGCTAGGACTTTATCAGGTTCATACTCAAAAGCTTCTAATTTATCAATGAGCTCATCAATAGTGGAGGTAGAGATAAGAAGTTTTCTTGCCGGAAGGAGTGATAAATTTCTATTCCACACTTTATCAAGAAAAAATAACAAAAGATCAAAGAAATTATTAACATTTAACAAACCAATGGGTTTATGGTGGATGTTCACGGGCCCAAGAGACAATTTGAAAAATTTCTTCCAAAGTACCAAAACCACCTGGTAAGGCAATGAATGCATCGAGTTGTCAAGCATTGTTTTCATTCTCGCCATGCATGAGATGATACCTGAATTTCTTCTCCAACTGTCTTGCCAGTGATGTTATTTTGAGCTAAAGGTTTAGGAATGACACCTAAAACCTGACTGCCTCCTAGAAATGCAGAGAGTGATACAGCCCCCATTAACCCACGACAACCACCCCCATATACAACATGAATATTCCTTGCAGCAAGTGTTCGACCAAGAGCGCTTGCTACACTTATAAACTCTAAACCCTTCCCATAACTTGACCCACAAAAAACACAGACATTTTTAATGTTACGAACAGGAGGTCCCATAATTTCACCTTCCCTCTGAATGATTATGAGTTGGAGGAAAGTGAAGAGAATGAAGTGTTTAAATAGGGAAAAGAAGGGAAAAAATAATCATAGCACCTATATGGGTAGGTTGGCTGTTGTCAGAAAAGTTTGAAAATAAAAAACAAAATCTTCTTTTTTTCTTTTTCTTTTTTTTTCACTATTTGATTTTTTTTTTTTTAACTTCAAGAAAACCATCAGGGTAAAGAAGTCTAGAAACCCCGAAAGACCCCTCAAAGGATCGTCTCGTCCAAAAATCAAAATACAATAAAATCATACAAAGATAAAGAAATATAATAATAAACGAAGATATACCGTATGTATAGTTTTCATGGCGTATCTTTATACCTTGCGTGTCATGAATGCAAGTGGTAGTGGCATGTATTTGAGTTGCGTGTCACCAAGGTGCAACATATGAATTCCACAAGGATTGCCGAACCGACAACAAGAACCTTTGAATCCTTTCCGTCCCGCTTACGGAAGAAACGTTCTATCTTCCCGCAAACCTAATTAAAGGCCTCGTATTCTAAGAAGATGGTACCGACCGCAGCCACCGAACTCGCCATAGAGACCTACTAATTAAAGTAAGTATACAACTTAGATAACGCTTCCGTTCACCGTAAAGACGGGACGCTTCTTTCTCGTCCATCGCCGCTGAGCCTTGGTTCCAAGAACCGGAATGTAGCACACGACTCTCTACGAGCATGGCACATGAACTTTATTTACATACCGGCGTGTGAAGGTCTCCTCCCGAGTCTATGACAGACGGGCATCCGCCCGGCTCCTAATCTAATTAAAGACCAAGTACAACCGTAGTTTCGCCTCTCTTTTTTTTTTTTTGTGTTGTGATAAACCCGATGAAAGATGGGTGTATACTCACTTGAGATTGGGATGGAGGTAGTCCGCTTTTTCGGCTTTGGGCCAAAGCATTGTTGACCAAGATTAGACCCATTCAAGACCAAATAAGCAACATAGGGCTCCCAAAAGGGACAAGTGGCCATAATACGACCGGGTCGCCTCACATGTGGGATACAATTTACCTTCTTTGTTTTTCAATTAAGAAGGTGGATCAGATGCATGCATTTCCCCATTCACGTTGTGTGTTACCAAAGCCAAACCCAAGATGTATACATACTTTTTCTTTTTTTTTTCTTTCTTTTTTTTTTTTTTTTTTTTCTCTTTTTTTTTTAAACATGAAGAAGAAGAAGAAGAAGAAGAAGAAGAAAATATGTACATGTTGTTGTGGATGTGGCTCACATCTGCCTCTGGTTTCACGTCCAGAAACGGCTTAAACGCCTTCTATGAGTCGAGGATAAGCTTCCCATCCAATTTTCTTATAAATTGGAAAACATGGTCTTTTAGAGTCAGATTCCCAAGACTATATTGCTTTTGTTCATCCTTAAAGAGATTCCACAAATTAAGAAGTTCACGATGCACCAAACCACAAGAATGCGTATCAAGAGTCAATAAGATATCATCTAATGACTCTTTACTCACCCATTCTTAATGAAGAAAATTTTATCTTCTCTCGTTTTTGGAAACCATCCCCAAAGAACGACATCGCTTGTTACAATTCCATCGTCCACATATGTGACAGACTTGTAATCTTTTTGCTCTTCTCCTTTTAGAATATGAACTTCTACCAAGACCTGGCATGTATGAGTCAAATGAGATTGAAGACTCACCAGCTAATCGGACCTTTGCTTCGATTATCCAACGTACATCTTCTGGTATACCTTTGTGCATTAACAATCTCAATCTTTCACATCTAGCCTTGTAAATTTTTGTTAGAACATTTTGAGGAAGAGAAGGAAAATGTTTTCTCAGGTTTGAGAGAATGATATCCATTTTGAAGAAGAAGAAATCAGTTATTTTGGGAAACTGAAAGAGAGCAAACCGACTTGAGAGTCACGGGTACCGTCATCACCATTTTACCGGGAGCTAAAGAGCTACACAACAAAATAAAGCTACAAAATTAGAGTAAATTTTTCACATAACAAGGATCAGAAAGGGAAATGAATTCTACCTCAGCAGCTTGATTTTCTAGAAATAGTTTAAGTCTTTGTCCATTGACCTTAGACACATTACCATTCCTAGGATTCTTAATGTCTATGGCCCCATAAGGATATACATGTTTGACAATAAAAGGACCAGTCCACCTAGATCTCAATTTTCCAGGGAATAGGTGAAGACGAGAATTATAAAGCAGAACTTTTTGACCAATTTCAAAAGATTTCCTCAAAATAGATTTGTCATGAAAAGCTTTTGTTCTTTCTTTATAAATTTTTGAGTTTTCATATGCATCATTTCTCAATTCTTCAAGTTCATTTATTTACAATTTACGTAACTTGTAAGCATCATCAAGATTTAAATTGAAAGCTTTAATGGCCCAGAATGCTTTATGCTCCAGTTCTACAGGCAAGTGACAAGGTTTTCCATAGACTAACCGATAGGGTGACATACCTAAAGATGTTTTAAAAGCAGTACGGTAAGCCCAAAGTGCATCGTTTAGTCTTAAAGACCAATCTTTACGATTTGGGTTAACTGCTTTTTTTCTAAAATTTGTTTAATTTCCTATTTGCTAATTCTACTTGTCCACTTGTCTGGGGTGATAAGGGGTAGCAACTTTATGGGTAATACCATATTTCTTCATTAAAGATTCAAATGGTTTATTACAAAATGTGTTCCCCATCACCGATGATAGCTCGAGGATTCCAAATCGACTTAAGACATTTTCTTTTAAAAATTTGAGAACAGCTTTATGATCATTTTGTCGACACTGGAATTGCCTCAATCCATTTTGAGACATAATCAATCGCAACTTAATATACAAATATCCAAATGAGGATGGAAATTGACCCATGAAATCAATTCCCCAACAATAAAAAATTTCAATGACAAAGATAGGGTTCGGAGGCATCATATTTCTTTTAGAAATGGACCCTAATTTTTGACAATTTTCGCAACTTTCGCAAAGGTATGGCTGTCTTTTAAATAAAGTGGGCCAATAAAATCCACACTATGAAGATTTTCGCAATGCTTTTCTTTGAAGAAAAATGACCTCCACATGCTTCGAGTGACTAAATTTAATGACACTACCTACCTCATTGTCGGTACACATCTCCGAAAGATTTGATCAGGAGAATATTTGAACAAATATGGTCATCCCAATAAAATTTTTTCACCTCACCAAAAACTTTTTTCTGTCTTGATATGACCATTGAGGCGGCATCTTTTTTGTTACGAGAAAATTGACTATATGCGCAAAACCAAGGCATAGAATTGACATAAAATAAAAACTCATCAGAAAAAATCATTGATAGGTGTGCTATCAAAAGATGAGCTGTCAGAAGTCTAGACAAATGATCTGCGACAACATTTTTAGCTCCTTTCTTATCTTTTATTGTGATGTTGAATTATTGAAGCAACAAGATCCACCGTATCAACCTAGGTTTGACATCCCGCTTAGACATTAAATATCTAACAAAGACAGATGATCAAGAAAACAACAAGAGAAGAACCAATTAAATGAGCTCGAAATTTGTCCAATGCAAAAATTACGAAGTAGTTCTTTTTCAAGAGTGGTGTAATTCATTTGTGCACTATTTAAAGTTCTACTTGCGTAACAAATCACATGAGGCTTACCTTCCTTTCTTTGGCCTAAAAACAACATAACAAAGAAAATCACTTGCATCACACATTAATTCAAAAGGCAAAGACCAAGATCAGTGGGATTGCATGATAGGAGCCGATGTTAGAAGACTAATTAATTTTTCAAAAGATTTTTGACATTCTTGAGTCCAATCAAATAGTGCATCTTTTGTCAGAAGATTGCATAATGGTCTAGATATGACACTAAAGTCCTTAATGAATCTTCGATAAAATCCCGCATGTCCTAAAAAGGAACGAACTTCTCTCGACGTTTTGGGGAAGGCAAATGAGCAATTAATTCAACTTTGGCCTTATCAACTTCAATTCCTTCAGAAGATATCACATGACCTAACACGATTCCCAAGTAACCATATAATGACATTTTTCCCAGCTTTAAAACAAATCCTTTTTCTTCACATCTTTTAAGAACTTTATCCAAATTATCAAGACAATTTTCAAAAGAATTTCCAAAAACTGTCAGATCATCCATGAAAACCTCTAAATAATGCTCAATCATATCACTAAAAATACTTAGCATGCATCTTTGAAAAGTTACCGGAGCATTACAAAGACCAAAAGGCATTCGTCTATATGCAAAAGTGCCAAAGGGGCACGTAAAAGTAGTCTTTTCTTGATCCTCTAATGCAATTGGTATTTGATTATACCCCGAATAACCATCAAGAAAACAATAGTATGGATGTCCTGCTACTCTTTCTAGAATTTGATCAAGAAATGGTAAGGGGAAATGATCTTTCCTAGTGGCTGCATTCAATTTTCTAAAATCAATACACATACGCCAACTAGATGAAACTCGCGTAGGTATTAACTCACCTTTTTTCATTTTCAACCACTGTTATTCCAGATTTCTTAGGCACAACTTGTGTAGGGCTTACCCACTGGCTATCGAAAATAGGGTAAATAATTCCAACATCAAGTAATTTAAGAACTTCAGCCCTAACTACCTCTTTCATATGTGGATTTAATCTTCTTTGAGGTTGTTGTGATGTTTTAGCATTATCCTCTAAATGTATTCTATGTGTACAAATTAATGGATTAATGCCTTTATATCTGTTAATGTCCATCCAATTGCACTTTTATGCTTTTTAAGTACTTCTATCAACATACCTTCTTGTTCTTCAGTAAGGATTGATGAAATTACTACTGGAAAACTTTGGTCTTCTCCCAAAAATGTGTACTTCAACCCAGAAGGTAATGGCTTTAGTTCCAGTGTGGGTACTTCTTCATGAATATTATCATTCATGGGTTGTAACTCTTCAAATCTTGGCTTCCATCCTTTGTATTCCATTGCTTGTGTACAATCAAGCAAAGAGCATATTTCGAAATATCACCATCTACTTGCATATCTGAATCAAATGAATTAATTAAACAAACTTCTAATGGGTCAGAAGAACTCCCTTTTAGAAGATGATCATCTACAATGGTCTCAATCCCGTCAGCTTCCTCATTTTCATCATTGACTTCATGTGGTTGCTTGCATAAGTTGAAAACATTAAGCTCAAGTGTCATGTTTCCAAATGTTAACTTTATCAATCCATTTCTACAATTTATCAAAGCATTGGATGTTGCTAAAAATGGATGACCTAAAATAATAGGAATTGACTTGGAACAATTAATCATAGGTTCAGCTTTCTAAGACAATAAAATCCACAGATAAATGAATTTATCAACTTGTACCAACACATCTTCTACTATTCCTTTTGGAATTTTAATTGATCTATCGCCAGTAGAGTTACGTAAGTTGGTTTTAACTCTCCTAGATTGAGTTGTTGATAAACCGAATATGGAAGCAAATTAACACTAGCACCAAGATCAAGTAAAGCTTGTTCAATTATATGTTCTCCAATAATGCATGAAACCGTAGGACAACCAGGGTCTTTATGTTTCAAAACATTATTGCTTTGAATAATGGAACTTACCTCGCTTTCGGTCAAAAAGGCTTTCTTTTTCACATTTAATTTTCTTTTAACAAAGTGCATAAGTCTTTCAAAAATTTGGCATAAGAAGGAAAGTGTTTGATAGTATCTAACAACGGAATATTGACCTTCACTTGTTTAAGAATTTCAAAAATTTCAGTTTGGTGGTCCAATTTCTTTGGTTTGCTTAATGCTTGAGGAAATGGAAGTGGAGGAGATGAGAGTTTGGTTTCATTTTGGCCGATGACATATCAACCTCTTCCTTATCTTGGGGAATTGATTCACCATCTTTCTCACAAGGTTCGAAATTTCTTTTTCAACAACTTTCCCACTTCTAAGAGTTATCACAGAATTGACTTGATTTATTTGTTGGTTTTCAACTACCCTCATTTAGACTATGTTGACCTTTGGGATTCGGTTGAGGTTGAGAAGGAAATTTTCCTTTCTCGTGAATGGTGAGTGCAGAAGTAAGTTTGGAAAGAGTGTCTTTTATGTCAATCATGGTTTGAGTGTTTTGTTTATTGATGGCCTCTTGCTTTTCTATGAATGCACTCAATGTTCCTTCAAGGTTTTTCCTATATGGTGGGACATAAGGTGCATATCCTTGAGAATTTTGAGAATCTTGTTGCTCCTGAGGAGGCGGTGGTTGCATAAATTGTGCTTGATTATTATTCCTCCAACTGAAGTTCAGGTGATTTCTCCATCCTGGATTGTAAGAATTTGAAAAAGAAGAGGTGAGTGGCTTTTAAAATTGTTCATTGCATTTACTTGCTCATGCACAACTTCTTTAAAAACAGGAATATTAGGACATTTATTTGTCGAGTGTCCTAATTCATCACAAATGCTACAAATTTCTTCATTTTGAACAGATTTGACTTCTTTTACTTTGCCTAATTCCATGGATTCAATCTTTCTAGCCAAACTAGCATACTTTGCATTTAGATCTTCTTCTTGACTAAGATGGTATTTTTCTTTTCCTGCATTTGCAATGTTATATCTAATTGAATTTTCAGAAAGATTAGTACCATGCCAAGATTGAGAATTTTCAGCCAAATGATTTAAATAATCTAAAGCTTCTTCGGGTTCTTTATCAAGAAACTCGCCATTACACATCGTTTCCACAAATTGTTTAGTTTCGGTGTTAAACCTTCATAAAAGAAGCTTATAGTCCGCCATTTTTCAAAACCATGATATGGGCAAGAATTTAACAAATCTTTAAAACGTTCCCAACTTTGAAAATACGCTTCATTTAAATTTTGGGAAAAATTTTGGATTTGTCTTTTCAAAGCATTGGTTTTATGTGTTGGAAAAAATTTATTTAAAAACTCACTTTGCATTTCTTGCCATGTACAATTGATCTTGGTTTCAAAGCGTTAAGCCAAGTTTTTGCTTTATCTTTCAAAGAAAAAGGAAACAATTTAAGCTTGACAATCTCTTCACCGCAATTTTGATCATTGAAAACAATACAGACTTCCTCAAATTCTTTTAGATGTAAATATGGGCTTTCATTTTCTAAACCATGAAAATTAGGAAGTAAAAAAATCATACCCTACTTAAATATAAAATTATTAGCAAGTAAGTGAAAAGATAAAACATGATGGACTAGAATTTGAGGTGGTTGCAAATATGCACGATAGTTCGAATGGTTGATTTCCTTGTTCATCATGTATACTTTCATTTTCAAATTGTCGTTGTATTTGATTATCATGTTCAATATGTGCACCTTCAAATTCACTATCATTGTGTTAATTGTGTGTGTTTGTGATTCAAATAAATCAATATATAAGTTATTTGGATTAATTTTAACCAAACGACTTAATTTGAATCACGATACTGGAGTTAAGCATAAATAAGTGACATAAAATAAAAATACTATACAAGTAGTAGGGTATACACCTACCGTTAAATATTAAGTAGGATGTGGTATAAACCAACCACCCAAAAATAAAAATAAAAATAAAAATAAAAATAAAAATGCAGAAAATAAAGTGCGAAAAATAAAATAAAAAAAAAAAAATACAGAAATAAAAATGTAGAAAATAAAGTACGAAAAATAAAGTGTAAAAAGTAAATTTAAATATGAAAACGAGAGTGGCAAAGCCCCACAGAGAAAAGAAAAGAGAAGAGAAGAAGAAATATTATTTCATTAAGTTAGAGGACGAAAAATAAATGAGAATTTAAAAGTTAGAGGATTTAAAATAAATGATGAATTTAAAAGTTAGATTACAAAAATAAATGAATAATTTAAAAGTTAGATTGTTAGTAAGCGAAGAAAGCGTAAATAATAATAATAATAATAATAATAATAATAATAATAATAATAATAATAATAATAATAATAATAATAATAATAAGCAGAAAATGTAAATAAAAAAATAAAAAAAATGAAAATAAAATAAAAAAACGTAAATAAATGACAAAAATATAAAAGTTAGTTAATAAGTTAGTAAGTAGTAAGTTAATTAGTAAGTTAGTTAGTAAATTAGAAATTGAAAAGTGTAGAGGAAGAATATACTTGTTGGTGAAGTTTTCTTACAGAGAAGGAACCTTAATATATTAGAACTTCAAATCAAGTTCTGCAAGGCGCCAAAAACTTGAAGGGATATAATTATATAGTTTCAAACCCAAGTGTAGGTTGTCTTAAGTAATAAATTCTCGAGTCCGGCGTCGATCCACAGAGGGAATTGATGAAGGAAAACTAATTAATTGAGGTAAAGAAAAGATGTGTCACAAAATTAAAGATGATATGAGTTGTTCACAAAGGAAAAGGATTTGCTTGGGTTAGGAGATCCACTCTTGGTAATAAATTAAAGATAAGATTATTTCGTTTTATAACTCAATTGAAATCATACATAATGAAGATTCCAATCTAAGATTTAACATTCAAAGTTCAATCATGTAATCATATAATGGTTCCAATAACTATCTACCAATACTTGTAAATCGTCAAAAGCATCCATCGTGCCAATCCTATTTTCTACAATAGATCAAGATATTCATTATACAAGAAAAGTTTCTAAATTAATTGGAAACAACATACAACTCATATAAAGATCACATAAAAATATATCATTTAAAGTACAAGAAAGAAATTAATCTAACCTTAACTTATTACCAAGAGCTTCACCTTTTCACCCAAGCAAGATGAAAATTTAGTTACTCATAGACAAGAAGAAAGAAAGAGAGAAGAAGAGAAAGATGAACATAACTTCACTTAAGAACCAGAGAAAATTACAACAAAGGAAGCAATCAACATACAAATATTAAAGTAAAATCTAGACTAACACTAAGCTAACACCCTCAAATGATCAGCCATTGCCTCTTTTTATAGAATTAGAAGAGTACAAATAGCCAAAAGAGATGATGGATGATGATAACAAAATGATAAAAGAGATAAATGGTGGGTGGATTCTTGTCTCCGAAATGTTTCCCTTCTGAACTCATGGCATGCGTCATTTTTGAGTTAAGTGGTCTTCATGAAAGTTCTAGCACATTGTCTCAGCTTTCCAGAGACACTAAGTTTAGCCAAATCCAATAACCACAGCCCAAGATATGGCCCAATTACTGCTCATGGGTCAGGCCCAACGTCAGCACCTCTGTTCTGACTTCTAAGCCCAATATCACCTTCAAGGAATTCGAACTAGCTTTTGTGTTCTTCATAAAAGTTGTAGATATGGGTCTTAACCTTCCACTGTCAAAATTTCAGAATTATTGAACTCCAATAGCCTGAGATATAGCCTAATGAGTGCATAAAGGTCAAGCTGTCAGGTTCAAAACACTAGATTTTGCTTCAACTCCAATTTGAGTTATCCAAACATGTGTTTCTGGTCTTGAGGCCTTCATGAAAGTTGTAGAAATTTATCTTAGCTTAAAAACAAGACCAAAATCACATTCATTGGATATTTGTAACTCAAATTATAGCCAGTTTCTTGAAAAAGTCAAGTAAGAAGGTTATACAATGAATGAAATATATTCTTATTAATGTGCTTCTTGCTATCAAGTGAATAGTTATTAGAGAATTATCTTAACTTTCCAACAAGACCAGAATCACATTAATCAGATAATTACAACTCAAGTTGTGGCCACTTTACTTAAGAATGCAATCACCCAAATTAATGATAATTCAAGCAATAATTTCTTCAATGATCCAATTAAGCTTAATTTCATAAAATGTGACAAAATCAACTTAATTAAGCCAAATTGAACCTTAAGAAGCCTAGTTAGAGGATTATAAAATGCATAAAATACATTGTTATCAAAGGCTGTAGAAACTCACTCCAAACAACATGCTTGCGACTGATCTTTTGTTGAGAGTTCAAGTGCTTTAGGGTTTCATGGTCAGAATAGAGAATAAACTCCTTATGTAGCAAGTAATGACTGCAATGTTGCAGAGCACGAACAATGACATAGAACTCTCTGTCATAAGTAGAGTATCTAAGTTTTCCATTGTTGAGCTTTTTATTGAAGAAGGCTATAAGATGACCTTCTTGACTTAAAACAACACTAATTCCAATGTTGGACACGTCACAGCTGATTTCGAACACTTGATCAAAGTTTGGAAGGGCTAGCACAGGTACTTCAGTCAAACGTTTCTTCAGTCCCTCAAAACTTTTCTGTGCTTGCTCTGTCTATTGGAACTTGTCTCCCTTTATGTAATCTGTGAGTGTGGCAGCGATAGAGCTAAAATTTTATATGAACCTTCTATAAAATGAAACTAATATATGGAAACTCTTTATGTCATGGATAGACTTTGGGATAGGCCAGTTGTTGATGGCTCCGACCTTGCTTGGGTCAACTCGAATACCTTCAGCAGTGATAATATAACCCAGAAAAGTAACTTCATTGGTTAAGAAAGAACATTTCTTCATATTGGCATAGAGTTTTTGTTCACGAAGAATTTGTAGCACTTGTCGAAGGTGCTCTAAGTGTTCCTCTTTGCCTTTGCTATAAATCAAAATATCGTCAAAGTAGACGACTACAAATCTTCCAATGAATGGTTGAAGTACCTGATTCATCAGGCGCATGAATGTACTAGGGCATTGGATAATCCAAAGGGTATCACAGTCCACTCATAGAGGCCATCTCTGGTTTTAAAAGCAGTCTTTCATTCGTCTCCTGGCCTAAGCCTGATCTGATGGTATCCGTTATGAAGATCAATCTTAGAAAAGATAGTGGCACCATGCAACTGATCTAGCAAATTATCGAGCCTTGGTATCAAAAACCGATACTTGATGGTAATCTTGTTAACAGCTCGGCTATCAACACAGATTCTCCAACTTCCATCCTTCTTGGGCACCAAAATTGCAGGAACAACACAAGGGCTAACACTTTCTTGTATTAATCCTTTCTTCAACAGTTCTTCAACTTTACGTTGGATTTCAGCATACTCTGGTGGATTCACTCTGTAAGTCGGTCTGTTAGGAATGACAGCTCCAGGAATGAAGTCAATAGCGTGTTGTATATCTCGCATCGGTGGCAGTCCATGTGAAACTTCTTCTGGTACAACATTCGAAAATTCAGTGAGCAGTTGTTCAATTTCTACTGGAAGAGTAGTTTCTTCATTTGACTCGAACAGTAGAACAAAGCTCATGATCTGGACTTCCTCTACGGTCACTTTGAATTGTTCCTTTGTGACTAAAGACACCAATGACTTTGATTCTTTCTTGCTTTCATCAAGTTCACTCGGTGGTAAGGGAGTTAACTTGACTTTTACTCCATCTTTGACAAAGGAGAAGGTGTTGGCATAACCGTCATATAAGACTTGATGATCGTATTTCTAGGGTCTTCCAAGGAGAAGGTGATAGGCATCCATAGGAATGACTTCACACCAAACCTCATCTTGATATTTTTTACCAATGGAAAAGGTCACAAGGCAACGTTTTGTAACTCTTACTTCACTACATTTGTTGAGTCATTGTAATTTATATGGATGTGGATGATTTTGGGTTGGCAATTCCAATTTCTCCACCATGTAGTTAGACACCACATTTTTCACAGCTTCCATTGTCAATTATAACATCACAAACTTTTCTTGCAGTGGTGCAACGGGTGTGGAAAATATTGTGCCCTAACCATGACTCTTCCTTTGTTGTTACTGTATGTAAGCTTCGCCTAATCACCAGGGATTCACCATGATCAGCAGCGGTGAGCTCTTCATCATACACTGGTTCTACCTCCTCTTCATACTCTTTTTGAGTTTCTTCTTCTTCAGATATTTCATAAGCTTCTCCTTTGATAATGATTATAGTTCTCCGAGTTGGACAATTGAAGGCTATATGACCAAAATCTTGACATTTGAAACATTTGGTGGCCCTAGGTTTGTTCTCTGTGGTGGTCTTTGAAGGAGTTTTGCTGGAAGTACTAGGCTGATCTGCAAGTGTTTTACGGGAATTAAGAGAATTTTCGGTGGAGGAAAAAGTTTTGTAGGAAGACTTTTTGGGTGACTATTTCTCCACTCGTATTGCCAGACGGATAACATCGTCTAATGACCAATATTGTTGGAGTTGAACTGGATGGCCGATATCAGTGTTCAATCCACCAAGGTATCGAGCTATTGTCTACTCTTCCCTTTCATAAATATCACACTTCTTCATTAACTTCTCAAATTCTCTGGTGTATTCTTCCACGGACAAATTCTTCTGACGAAGATTCTGTAGTTGAATGAAATTGTCTTGATAATAATGAGAAAGTAAGAACTTTCGGGTTAATTCTCTCTGCATCTTCTCCCATGTCTTGATCTTGTTTTTCCCTTCTCGTTCACGCTTCTTTTTAAGATTCTCCTACCAAATGGAAGCGTACTTCTTTAATTTCACAGCAATGATCTTTACTTTCTTTTCTTCTAGTATCTCCTTATACTCAAATACTCTCTCAATAGTTTGAAGCCAATCAACAAACTCATCTGGGTGGAGCTTCCCTTCAAATTTTGAAATATCTACCTTGATGTCATCGTTTCTAAATGATTGTCTTTGTGGACGACAATTTCTAAACGATGATGAATCACTACTGGATTCATCATTGTCTGATTGTATGTGTTGTGCTTCTAACAGGACTTGCTGCGCATTTACAGTTTTCTGTAACTGTTGGATTTATCTCCTCAATTCTTCTATTTCAATTTCATGCAAATGATGTCTTCTTGGAGGCATTTTGTGAGTTGAAAATTTGTTAAAATACCGTGTAACTGGAACAGTAACTGTTGTCTGTAAACAACACATCAGGTAAATTCCCAGGAAAGAGATGTGGAGTCACCAATGGACACTCTTAAATATCAAGTCTTTCCTAACCAGAACTTTCCTAGATATGCACTTTCACACTACTATAATTTCTTTCTAATAACGAGAATAATTCTTTTCTGATGTGGAAGATCAGATGATACTGCAACCACAGAGCATATTAAGAATTTTTTAATGAATCTGACACTTTACAAAAGATTTTGAGGTAATTTTGTAAATATGAGGTAAAAATAAGAATATAAGAAAGATCAGGGGTCAAATTAAAATTTTATTAGAAATCAGAGGCCAAATTAAAATCTTTAGAAAGTAAGGGCAAAATTATAATTACTTATCTAAAATTTTGAAAAGTTTAGGGACTGAATTATAATTTTAAAAATTTTCTGGTAACTGGGCTACTAACATGGCACAATAGACATGTGGCAAGAGCTGAGTGGATGGCATGTCACTGACTAGACAGGTCAGGATTATGTGGCAGATGACGTGGTCGTCTTCAACCTGCGTCATTAGCATGGCGGCGCATGGCTTTCAAAGGTTGTGAGTGGCTAGCGCGTAACTCTCTGGGAGGGCGCGTGATGGCTCGTGGGACCTCCGTTGATCGTAAAATTTCATAGTTTAAGATTTTTTGACCTTCTGAACACAATAGCAATGTTATTTTTGTGAAAAAATGATCACAAAGTAGAGTTTCAGAGGTAGAAGTTCTCTTGCACTTTTGAATACCACTGGAAAAACTCAAACTTTTCGTTGATTCTCTCACATAAACTCAACTCCGGGATCTAAAAACTATCTCTGATGCCAAAATGACTCATAAGCCTAGAGAGAAGAACTCTCTCAACAATTTACCATTGATGATCAAATACATTGAAAATGACCCTATTTATACTACTCATTCATGACTATTTTTGTCCTAAAAATGCAGCAATAATGAGTTGTAAACAAACTGATAAACAAGTGGAAATATAAACCTAGAAATTACACTAATAGGATCAATAATAGTCTGGAAAGTAAATTCTTATTCTTCTCGTATCATTTACGTTGTTCAACTTCCATTGAAAAACTCTCGTGCACATGCATATTCCAAAGATATAGTTGATACTAATATATAACTGGAATATAAGATTGCACGGTTTTTCCAAAAACACTAATATTTATTATTAAAAAATAATTACATAATTATATATTTACAATACTATAATGGAACCTGAGTAAATAATAATGGGCTCGCCGGCGCAAGTCCTTAAGACTCAGGTGTGATATTAATATTGGAGGTTTTTGATCCTCCACTAAGTCACCACTCTCCGTCCTCTGTCTATGTGTTTGGACCTCCAATGTAAATAAAAAAAAAATGTATAATATATAAAAAAGAAAGTTTAAATTTGTAAAATTATGTAAAATAACAGTTTTAAGTTGTATCTTTAATATTATTTGAATTTGAATATTATTTTATTAAAAATAATGAAAGGAAAATATAAATTTTTTACCAATTGTTATCATACCTCTAAATTGTATCATCAATGTAATTTGAATTTGAGTATTAATATTATCTTTTTTAAAAAAAAAAAAATTATTTTAAAATTCTTTATTACAATTGTCATTTATAAATTATATCATCAATAACTCATTATAAATTTAATTTATAATTTTATTATCGTTATCTTATTAATATAATAATAATATTATATATATATATATATATATATGTGTGATAACTTTTTAAGTTATTCTTTTATAAAATAAAAATATTTTTATTATAATGTCAAATCATACTATAATATACAAAATAAAATTAAGAGATTTATTAGCAACTTCGGTCCTTAAAACTCAAAATATTATTTTAATAATTTTTTAAAATTTTAAAATATTCTTAAAATTTTATATATAAACTTAATATTTAACACCATAAAAAAATAAAAAAAAAATATTTAAATTTTAACATAAGATTTTTACATCATTCGTGATCACTTATAAAAAATTATAAATAAATATTCTTATAATAATAACACTAACACTTTAAAAAATAAAATAAATATTTAAATTTCAACATGAGATTTTTAGATTACTCATGATCACTTATAAAAATTATAAATAAATATTCTTATAATAATAACATAATTATCATATATTATTTTAAAAATTGTTTATAATCCGTGCTTCGCACGGGTGACATTGTAGTAATAATAATAAGAATGTGTTCAATATTACTTCTGCCTAATAAGACTGCATCTATGTACAGTAGTACTGAAGATCCACAACTAAAGGCTCTAGCGCCAGCACTGGCAGACTTCCATCTAACACATCGTCTCAGAGGCTACTTCTGGTTTTTCAGAGGCTACTTCTGGTTTTAGAAAGTTGTGATATTCAAGCTGAGTCATCTCTCCACCATGCACCGGGTCAAACTGACATCGATAGAAGCTGCACAGAACAATCAACTGCAGATTATTAACATCAATGTAACAAAAACGTCCACTTCATAGCAAGCATTTCAAATATGAAAAATTCTTGTATAAACTTGGTGCACTCAAGTTTGGTATACTAAGGCAATAAATTATTGACACATCATTAATTATGATAGCTAATCATTAATTAACTATGGTAGTTAAGCATTCATTAATGATGTCTTAATAATTTATTGACTTAGTGCATCTGGATTGGGTTATGGGTTAGCGGTTAAAGAATAACTCGACCCACCAGAATAGTATCTAAGATATTATTATGCATTATTAGATAAGTACTTCTACATATTTATGAAGAACAAATCTCTCACAGAATCTCTCATAGATATGAACACTAATTACACTCCATATAAATAGAAAATTTTGTTATAAGAAATAACAATCTCATAAATTCTAATCTTAAATAAAAGCATTCAATTCAGATAGAATTACGATTCTTAACACTCAAGATGCTCCTATAAATACCTACAAGGTCTCAAAGGTGTTAAAAGTCTCACATCGCTTATTTCAATTTTTCGGGTGCAATTTATATACCTATTGAGTCATTCCACTTGGCGCCAATTGGTTTTAAGTTAGAATTTCACATGGTATTAGAGCCAATTAATTTTAGGTTGAAATCTCACATGGTATCAAAAACAACTGATTTTAAGTTAGAATCTCACATGATATCAGAGCCGAGATCCCATTTCCGTCGCCTATTCTGACTAGGCATCTATGGAAGGAGATGTTAAAGTCTCACATCGTCTGCCTCAATCTTCCGAGTGTGGTTTATATACTTATTGAGTCACTCCACTTGAAACTAATTGATTTTAAGTTAGAATCTCACATGATATTAGAACCAATTGATTTTAGGTTGAAATCTCACAAAAGATATGCATCCAATCCAATTCTACACACTATCTTCTTTGTGCATGGTCTAACTAAGTGGTTTATTCAAACATTTCTCATGCAACGCATATGACCAAAGTTAAGGGGAAGACCAAGGGTAGAATGACATGGCCTTTCTTCAAAATGTCAATTCAGTGATACTATTAGTGTAGAATGACTACTATTAATCTCTTCTACAGACGAAGAAATAGAACTATTCACCAATCGAAACCTACAGCATCTAAGATAAATAGAATAGCTACCAACTACAACCCACAGAAAAATGTATTTTGCCATTTTCTCAAATCTTACCTTCCATCCATGCCAAGAATTATGACTGTATTCTTTTGGTGACCAAATGCAACAGTGTAATGAGAGCCCTCATGTAAGCGAAACTGAGCAACTGACCACTCTGACTTGAAATACTTAGGCAACACTCCTGCAAGTGCAAAGCAAACGAAGGATTAACAAGGGAAACGGGAATCAATAATATCTCTTTGAGACAGAGCCAAATATAATGAAATAAATACATAAATAGATAAACTGAAACCATAAAACATTTCATAGACATTCAACATCCAGTGTGGAACAAGAGGGATAAGAAAAATAATAAGCTCCATAGGTGGCTGTCAAGACTAAATGGCATCAAGTTACATGAAAAATAGTTTTATGTGTGTGAAGGACCAACTTTCCTAAAAGTTTAAGTTGTTAGGTGAATGCTTATGATTAATTTTATATCTAGCACGCCCTCTCACACAAGAGCCCTTTGGGCTTGAAGCTTGAACAATGCACAAGCGCACCATTACCTTGTGCTAAAATTCAACCTTTTGTTGGAAGAATGGAGCGGCAAGGATCAAACACCTGAGCACTTAGTTAGAGAGGCTCTAATACCATATCAAGGACCAACTGTCCCAAAAGCTTAAGCTATTAGGTGATGGCTCATAGTTTTATATCTAACAATGTGTAATACAGCCAGGCAAGACAAACCAAACAAGCAATAATTTTGATGATAACAATTCAAATTAAATTTTGTTGACCTCAATTAAAGATCGGTCATCTGTCATTACACTTAAACTAAAGCACATGCATGGGACAGGGACAGAAATTCAGGTAAATCTTGCATAAGTCGACTGTTGGGAGACCTTTTAACACTCAAAATGGTGTATTAAACAGAGCTTGAGGGAAAGAGTTGTATCTTCTATCCTGAATGCAATAGTACATCATAACTTCAAAGGCTGGGCTGCTTGATATTTGATAACATTGCACACCATTTAAAATCTTCCATTGTCAATAGTGTAATCAATTCCTCTTTTTCTTATGCAACTCAAATTCCCTGGTGAAAGCCATTGGGACTGATGACTGAGCCCAGCGTGTTTAACTTTCCGTTGGAGATCTCTAGAACCACCTCTTGAAGCCAAAAACCATTTTGGAAGAAACAGGACAGGGTTTTGTTTGGGCAACTTAAGAAACTGTTATTGCACAGAATCTAAACTTCCAAAGTGGTCAAAATCACTGTTCCTCCTATAAAATGGAGAAGCAGTTGCTTCTCCATTGCAAAAATCTGATTTTGACCATGAAATGACATAGATGTCCTTATTAGCCTCCACATAAATATAAAAAAATTCCTTTTACCATTTATTAACAATGCTCCATTTGAATTAACAAAATATTTCTGTACCCTTTTGGATAATTTGACTACAAAACAGGATTTTACCAAACAATACCTACACGAAATCAATTTCACTCACAACACTTTGCATATAACAAGTAACACAAGCAAGAATAAAACCAATTTTGTTCAAAATCTGAAATCTCACATCAATCCCAAATACAGAGTTAGTTCAATGACATTAATTTAACATTCTGGTCTTTTTTTTCTTTTCTTTTTTTTTTTTGAAAAAACATTCTGGTCTTTTATCATTCATTACAATTTAACAATTTTATTAAAAATTTAACAGTTCTAATACAGCATCTTAGTTATCAACAAAATTACATGTTCATACATAATAACAACAATTGAAAATACATACTCAAGTTAGAACAAACATCAAGAAATTTTACCTTTAAATTTAATGAATGAGAGAGATGAGCTAGATGATGTACTGGCAGAATCAGAATTGGATGAACTTTGCGATTTTTCATGCTCCAGGACACTTGAATTAACCTTAAGGCTAAAAACATGGACAGTACCCTTGTCACTAGAGACTGCTAACCACTGAGCAGTAGAAGAGAAAGCCAAACTGTAGATCTCTGCTGCATTTGCACCCCGTCTTACCTAAATTTGATTCCAATAATTTATACGTCAGTAGAAAAAAAGCTCGAAATATCCATATTAAATTCAATTTTCAAAGGACAGAAACAAAATATGGTAATAGAGAATATATACACAAAAATTTTAATACATCTATAGCTAATAAACAAAGTTATTTCATGAATGAGGATATGCCTAATCAAGCTTCTTCTTCCTTTTTTCGTTTTTTTTTTTAAATATCTTCCATAGATTTGATATCTCTCCCGAATAACTGAATAATGGATTTCTGATGTGGATAGTATACCAATAGCAAAGATTCATAACCTACATCATACATCCGTTTGCTATATGCAAGAAAAAACCATTAATTGAACGGATGAATCTGTATCAGTCCAAACTGAGAAACTTATTACGGAACATGCATTTTGTTTCCCATATGAAAGTAGAAAACATTCTGCACCTTAAATCATCCAACTGGTCAACACTAGCACCTCGCCTAATTGACCGCTTTTGTACTTTCAATTCAATTAGCCTCAAGCATTATCTTCATTATCCTAAAATCTTCATGCCAAACTAATATACAGATTACAGACACTTTAAACGCTTAGCTTTTGAGTGTTTTGTTCCGTAGCTTTCAAGCCATTAGTCTTGAACCACATCACAATGCAGTTCCACAGTACCATCTAAGAGAATGTTTTGTTTCAAGTTCACAACCTCAATAGCACAAAACCAAATATAATTGAACTTTCAAAAACCAGAAATACCACATACTTCCTGAAGCAGAGCGCCATTGGCCGTATCGAAAACCCGAATGAGCGTGCCCTTGGTGCTGGCGGTGGCGAGGAATTTCCCATCAAGCGTAAGAGCCAAGCAAGCTATCCCCGAATCATGCGCCGAAACGAAATTGGTCTTTTTCTGCGCGTAGTGCTCCACGCGCACCTGACCTCTGTGCAAGCCGGGGCAAGCCAGCACCATCGAATCGGCGAGCTGCGAAACCGCGCAGAGCCCCTTGGGGTTCGCCACGGTCTCCACCTGATGCAGCAGCTTGAAGTCAGCGAAATTGTACACGAAGACCCTCATCTCCAGCGCCACGACGACGCGGTCCCGCCGGAGCCGGACGTCGCGAACGGCGGCCCGGAAGGACAGTTCGCCGATGCAGCGGCCCTGGTGGTCGTCCCAGACATTGACCTTGTTGGGAGGGAACTGAGGGTGGGAGCCGTCCCCGACGAGGGCCAGTATGTTGGATTGGAAGAGCATCTCGAGGCGGCTGATGCCGGAGGCGGCGAAGTCGCGGCGGAAGAGCTCCCGGAAAGGATCGCAGTTGTAAACGCGGAAGCCGGCGTCGGTGGTGGCGGAGAAGCAGGACTGGTCTTGGTTGAAGGAGAGTTGGAGGAGCGAGGGTGGGGACCTCGGAGTGGGAGATTCCAGTGGGGTTTGAGACTGGGGGAGCATCATGGAATCGAAGTCGAGGGTTTGGGATTGGTCGGGGAGGAAGGTAGGGTTAGGGTTTGGCCAAGGAGGGGAAGAAGAGAGAGTGGCCATTGAGAGTTTGATATTGATTGAACAAATAATGGCATGCCAGTTTCACTGTTTCAGTTCCAAAAGGATTCTGATTCTGATTCTCTCGCAGCAAGCACCGGGTGTTCTTTTCCGTGAGTGAATTCGAGGGAAAGCAGAGGGCTATTTGGTCTTTTGGGATTTGATTAGATTAGATTAGATTAGATTAGATTAGGAAGTAAGGATTGATGGGCTCACTTCGGGCCACGTTAATGTATAGAGCCCAAAATAAAAGCATGAGGATTCATGGGCTAACTTTGGAATACACTAATGCATAGCGCCCAAAATAAAAAAGAGACTATATTGAAGCACAAAACGCCGTTGCCGGGGATCGAACCCGGGTCACCCGCGTGACAGGCGGGAATACTCACCACTATACTACAACGACTTGATATTAGAAATTGAAAAATATATGTATTAATAACTTTATGTTTCATATTTCATTTTCTTTTTGGTTAATTATTTAGTCAATATAGTTTGGATGTGAGTATTAAGATTAAATTTTCTTCTATCTTAGGGTTTTGCGTAAACAACAATAGAATGGAGGCGCATTTTCTTATTATTCTTGTTTTTGTGCATAAAAATCAGTTTAGTTTTTTATACCAGAAACGCATCATGTATATGTGTAGATTTTGCACAAAATAGAATATTTATCTGATAACTGAAAAGCGAAAAACGGTGTATGTTAAAAAAACCCATGCAAGGTTATTGGACAGCGGAGTAGTCTAACGAGCCAGAAAATAGTTAATTTCGTCTCTGAGACCATGGATTACGAAGCAGTACCCTCAGCAACTTGATCATCATCAAAGAACAGTTGGGGAAAACCATTCTCCAATTGGGATACATATAACCCAGCAAGATGCCCCCGAATGGAGCCTACCACTATTTGCACTGCGTGAACATATATATAAGAACATTAGGAGTTTTATTAGCATGGACTATCATATCAAACTACACAAACAACCCTGCACTCCTCGCGAGATGTCCTTTCCCAGCAAGAACAACGAGTTAGCATCCACATTCACAAGTTTATATAAGCAATCCATCAATTTGTTTCCCAAAAAGAGGTTTGGTAGTAGACGAGACTATTTTGGTTTAGGTAATCGGATCCTGAAGGAGAAACAATAAAGAGAAAAGAGTGACTTCGCTTGGGAATAGCTTGGGAGCATCTTACTAGGGAGTATTTACCGCTAAATTAACTCCCCCTCCCAGGCCCACTATACGAGCTATATATTTTCAATCAAAGACTTGTTGATAAATACTTTTTAATTAATTAGTACTTGGGACATAAAATTTTCACATTACTGAAATTTTTTTGCATCAATTATAAATAAATAAGGCCCAAGTAACTGATACTATAAATGTTTTGGAGTGAGATCGCAAAAATCACGAATTCTCACACTTTCATTTCTTTTTTCCCTTTCCATGAGGTGTTTGACTTTTGAGTCACGTTAGTCAATGGCTCAAAGCTCAAATTATCAACTGAGCCTAAGCCAACAATAACAACAACTAAGCTTTTTCTTATTAGGTGAGGTCGATTACATGAATCAAACGATGTCATTGTGTCCTATCATGAACCAAGTCTTCAGAAAAGCCATTCAAATCTGAATCTTTTTTAACCGTTTCACCTATAGTCTTTCTTGGTCTTCCTCTACCTCTAGCTATTGGACTATTCTCCACTTGATCTACTTTTCTTACAGGGGCTTCTAATGGGTCTTCTCCTTACATGTCCAAACCACCTAAGGAGAGATTCTCCTATCTTTTCCACAATAGGTGTTACCCCTACTTTCTCTCTAATGCATTCATTCATAATCCTATCTTGTCTAGTATGGCCACACATCTAACGCAACATCCTCATCTCCGCGACACTGATCTTATGCTCTTGTTGACTTTTTACAGCCTAACATTCAGTACCATACAACATTGCGGACCTTATAGCTGTGTGGTAAAATTTACCCTTAAGCTTGAGAGACACTTTCTTATCACAAATAACTCCTGAAGCACTCCTCCATTTCATCCATCCAGCTTGAATCCTATGGTTTACATCTCCTTCTATCTCTCTGTCATTTTGTATGATGGATCCAAGATACCTAAACTGTGTAACTTGTGATATGGTATGATATCTAATTTTTACCGCTAAGCTAGCATTAACATGTTTCTTACTGAACTTACATTCTATATACTCCGTCTTACTCCTACTTAGACGAAAGCAATGTTCTTCCAAAGCCCATCTCCATAACTCTAACTTCCCATTTATTTCCTCTCTTGATTCTCCAACTAAGACTATATCATCTGCAAAATACCAAATATAATATAGATTATATAAATCATGTATTTTATTTGGCTATGATTAAGTTGGATGATTATCTTAAATGCTAGGTTTTTCACTTCGATCTTCAAATTGAAATGTAACTCTCAATAAATAAAGTACTTGCGATTAGGAGCGAAGAAGGGATCTAACTTATATTTATAATGATGTCAATCCTAATTAATTCTTCTATCATGGGCCACTAAAAAACTAATTTATACTAGTAATTATCTAACACATAAGCCCAATAAGGGGTAATAAGCCTAAAATAAATAAATCGTAATTGGCTTATTTATACTCTCATGTGAATCAACCATTAACCCATTTTAATAAAACTCAAAATATCAATTAGTGGTAACACATATTAAGAAATATTCTAGCACACACCTCGTAGTGAATGCAAATAAAGAGAGTTGTATCAATTAATCATCTCTTCGTTCAAGAGTAAACATAAACAAAATGTTTGTCACAACCAAAAAAAATGGGAAGATAATTCCAAATAAATAATTTAAGGATGAAGAAATAAATATAATAGATGTATATTCGTTAAGGAAAATGGATAATTCTCTATATGAATCTTAAATGAAACATAAAGAAATAAGCAGAATATTATTACATCACACGTAGATTTGTTTTTTTTTCTTCAAAAAAGCAATATATATAATACCTATATTTAAATAAAATTATTATTGTAAAAACAGGTATAAGTATTCTCATGTATAAAATATTTTCTGTGTAACATTATAAAAAATGGTAATTATATTTGTACAGAGACTTTATGAAAGAAATGTTAGAAATAACAATTTAATGTGACCCATATATTGAATATTAGTATTGCTTGATATTCTTAGAGCTGTTACAAATTCAAATGGGAGCAACAGTTACAAAAGGTGATTATTAGCTCTTAATGGAGGAGCTAATGAAGAAGTAGTTACAATTCTGCAATCATGAGAGGGTCCCTAACCTTGCCTATAAAAGCCTGTGAAGCTCCATTGGTTCACATACTACAGAAAAGGCAAAGGTCAGAAGATTTCTCTCCTTTCTCTGAAACGGGTTACTAGTTCGTGAAGGTGTTTGTTAGATTGCTTGAGATGAAGAGTGCTTGATAACAATGGCTACTAGTGGAGGTAGGCTTCCGCATTCTTCTTTAATCATATGTCTATGATAATGCTTTATATCATGGACCAATAACAATCATATGAATATATTGAATATTCAACATTGAGGTCCAACAATTGGTATCAGAGCAATCATTATAGCCTTGTTATTCAGCTATTTTGCTATGTTCTTTAGTATTGATTTTCATTTTGGATTGAATCAATGGTTATTTTTATTGTATGAATTGCTTTAAAATTCAAGTTTTAAAATTTAGTATTGCATCTATACACTATTTTCGTACTGGTTATCAATTTTATTTTCATGATGTTTCTTTTGAACTATTACATGATAATAAAGTTGTTGGTTCTGGAATTTTGGTTGAAAATTTATTTAAGTTTGAATTAGATCCTGTTTTTGAAACAAGTCTCGTAGCTTTACATACCACCAATGTTGGTGTTAAGCGAAGTATTATAAATGAGAATTCCTCTATGCTTTGGCATAAGAGGTTGGGGCACATTTCTCTTGGAAGACTTAAGAGATTAGTAAAAGAAGGAATTCTTAAGAATTTTGACTTTACTGATTTTGGTACTTGTGTGAAATGCATAAAGGGAAAGTAAACCAACAAGACCACTAAAGGTGCTAAAAGAAGTAGTGAGCTTCTTGAAATTATTCATACAGATATATGTGGTCCGTTTCCCACGCCTTGTTTAAATGGTCAGAGATATTTTATCTCTTTCATTGATAACCATTCAAGATTCATGTATCTTTATCTTCTGTTTAAAAAATCAGAAGTACTTGATGCTTTTAAAGTTTTCAAAGCGGAAGTAAAGAAACAAAAGGATAAGAAAATAAAAATCGTAAGATCAGATAGAGGTGAGGAATATTATGGAAGATACACAAAGAAAGAACAACAACCTAGTCCATTTGCTAAGTTCCTTATAGAAGAGGGTATTGTTGCCCAATATACTATGGCTGGTACACCACAACAAAATAGTGTTGCTGAAAGAAGGAACCGCACACTTATGGACATGGTTAGAAGCATGATTAGCAGTTCAAAGGTATTACCTATGTCCTTATGGAGTGAAGCCTTAAAAATCGTTGTATATGTATTAAATAGGGTGCGATTTAAGGCTGTTCCAAAGACACCTTTTGAAATTTGGAATGGATAGAAACCTAATTTAAGACATTTACATATATGAGATTGTCCAGTTGAAGTAAGGATTTACAATCCAAACATTAGGAAGTTGGACTCAAGAACCACCAGTAGCTATTTTATTGGTTACCCAACCAACTCCAAAGGGTATAAGTTTTATTGTCCTTCACACACTCCTAAAATAGTTGAAGCTAGAAATGCGAAATTTCTTGAAGATCATAAAGTTAGTGGGAGCGGAAATTCTCAACAAATGAAATTTGAGGAAATAAGGGAATCACCTATGATTCATCAAAGAGCAATAGAGTTAGTTAGTGTTCAACTTAATCAACACGATACGGTTGAACATTAGCCAACTCATCAAGAACCACTTGTTGAGAATATACCACATGAGGAACCTACTAATATAGAACCTATTGATCAAGAGCCAATAGCATTAAGGAGATCTACAAGAGATAGAAAATCGACAATTTCTAGTGACTATATAGTGTACCTTCAAGAGTCTGACTATGATGTTAGACCTAAGGATGATCCTACTACATTTTCACAAGCCATGAGTAGAGAAGACTCTAAATTGTGGTATGATGCCATGAAAGATGAAATGGAGTCTATGGCTAAAAATCAAGTTTGGGATCTAGTAGAATTACCAAAAGGAGTTTCTCCTGTTGGTTGTAAATGGGTTTTTAAAACCAAAAGAGATTCAACCGGTAATGTCGAAAGATATAAAGCAATACTTGTTGCCAAGGGCTTTACTCAAAAAGAAGGTATTGATTATCATGAAACCTTCTCTCTAGTTTCTAAAAAGGATTCATTTAGAATAATCATGACCTTAGTAGCTCATTTTGATCTAAAGTTACATCAAATAGATATGAAAATAGCTTTTCTCAATGGGGATCTTGAAGAAGAAGTGTACATGTCATAACCTATGGGCTTTGAAAGTGACAAAGGTAATCACTTAGTTTGCAGGCTTAGAAGATCTATATATGGGCTAAAACAAGCATCCCGCCAATGGTATATAAAGTTTTATAATGTCATTTCCAAATATGGATTTGAGGAAAATGTGGTAGACCAATGCATATACCTCAAGGTCAGTGGGAGTAAATTTATCCTTTTAGTCCTATATGTAGATGACATTTTACTTGCAAGCAGTGATTTAGGTCTCTTGCATGATACAAAACTTTTCCTATCACAAAACTTTGATATGAAGGATATGGGTGAAGCCTCCTATGTCATTGGCATAGAGATTCATAGGGATAGACCTCTAAGGACATTGGGATTATCTCAAAAGGCCTACATTGAAAAAGTTTTGAAAAGGTTTAATATGCAGAATTGTTCATCAATTGCTGCACCTATAGTTAAAGGGGAAAAATTCAATCTTAATTAATATCCCCAAACAACATCGAAACAAGAGGAGATGAAAGACATTCCTTATGCTTCAGCAGTAGGAAGTCTCATGTATGCTCAGGTCAGCACTAGGCCTGATATTTCATTTGCAGTAGGAATGTTGGGAAAATATCAAAGTAACCCAGGCAAGGAACATTAGAAGGCAGCAAAAAGGGTTATGAGATATTTTCAAGGAACTAAGGATTACAAGTTGACATACAAGCACTTTGATGCTTTGGAAATAATAGGATATTCAGATTCTGATTTCGCTGGATGCACGGACTCTAAGAAGTCCACTTCAGGCTATATTTTCTTTTTAGCAGAAGGTGCTATCTCTTGGAGAAGCAAAAAGCAAATAATTGTTGTGTCATCCACTATGAAAGCGGAATTCATTGGTTGCTACGAAGCCACATCACAGGCTAAACGGTTGAAGAATTTTATTTATGGTCTTCAAGTTATCAATTCAATTGAAAGACCAATAAAGATCTTATGTGATAATTCGGCTGTAGTATTCTTTTCAAAGAATAATAAAAGTGGAAGCCGAAGTAAGCATATTGATATTAAGTTTTTGGTTGTAAGAGAAGACATCAAAAGGGAGTTAGTCTCCATAGAATATGTAGACACGAAATCTATGATTGTTGATCCATTAACTAAAGGATTGCCAGCTAAAGTGTTTCAGGATCATGTGATTCGTATGGGTCTCATTAGTTAATCTTGATATTTATGTCTTTTCATTTATGACTTTGTGCACATTAAGTTTGTCATGTAAAGATATAGTTCGTTTGGATCAATAAAGTTTGGACCCTATTTTACTCACTTGGAAAGAATTATGCATTGTAATACATGGAAGGAAATGTTTGTCTTAAAACATAACCGCCATGATTCATGTATGGTAATTTCTAGGTGATTATCAGGTACATTAAGCTTAAGTTGACAATTATTTTTGTGGCCATATATAATTGTCAAAAATAAGAATTATCGCTGATAATATATGGGCCAAGTGGGAGAATGTTAGAAATAACAATTTAATATGGCCCATATATTGAATATTAGTATTGCTTGATATTCTTAGAGTTGTTACAAATTCAAATGGGAGCAGCAGTTACAAAAGGTGATTATTGGCTCTTAATGGAGGAGCTAATAAAGGAACAGTTACAATTCTGCAATCATGAGACGGTCCCTAGCCTAGCCTTGTCTCACAAGGTCTAAAAGAAATTTTTTATGAAGAGAAGAAACAAGAAGAGATAAAAAAAAATGAATGATAAAGATAGTGAGTCATGTAGGGATTTTTTTTTTAAACATTATTAATGGATAAAAAATGACTATAATTGCGTAAACTTCAACCCACATAATCTTTTAACTAAACCAATAAACTTTCTTGTAGTCGTTTCACGAGAGAAATCCAGTCATAAAAATCCATTTAGAGATCATTAGTGATGGTATATAAAGAGACAAATTTCAAATTCTCCCGAAGTGTATCTGTGAGTAAAAGTTTTCCATGCTAAGAGAAATTTTTAAGTGGACACGGTCTATCACGTCATTATTTAAACACTTAAATTATTATTTGATATGTGTAAAAATATTATTAATAATTTGTGTAATTCTATGATGATTCTTAATACCTTATACATATTAAATAATAATTTGAGTGTCTATAATAGATCGTGTCCACCTAAAAATTACTCGCCAAACAAAATGAGACACAAAAAATTTGTCCCAAGTTGGAATATTCTCATCCTTATATACAAGCTTATGCCTTTGCAGGCTTGCAGCGCAAGAAAGGCAGTGGCAACACGCTGAATGTGTAAACAATATTGCATTGGTTTTGACATAATCAGAAAGTTGAAGAGCTACCTCCTCTATAAAACTTCAAAATAGTTACCCTACTTAGTTTAGAAAAAGTGCAATTATTGCCATGACAAAAACACAAATACAAAAGGAACATTATTAACTCCGATAGTGGAGTGGCGCATGTCTTAGGTTTGTAGAGATTGTCCAAAGAGATGTAGACAGTATAAGAAATCAACAAATAAACTCTCATATTCATGCATGACTAGGAGGAAAGAGAGAAGGCAATTTTCAATTTTAATTAAGACTGCGTTTGACACACATGATAATATAAGATAATAGAATAAAGGCTGATAGTATAATGGACTTGATAAGCTCTTACGCTATCAGTCATTTGATACACAATAAGATAAGTAACTTGATAGTATATTAATTATTTATAATGACTATATTACCCATTCTCTTAAACAACACAACAATAACCAGATTACCAAACCCAGATGAACAACTCCTCAAACCCATATGGGTCATTCGATTTTTTTTTTAGAATTCCTTAAAATTTGGGAATTTAGGGTTTGTTAAATCCTAAATTTTTTTAGATCGAACAATGAAGGTTTGTTTCGATTGCCAAATTTGAAGTTTTCAATCTCTAAAAAATTGTGTTACGAGACCCAATTATAAAGGAGAATAATAGATAATATAGGGATCAATTTTCCACTATATCTTTGAATCGCAGTTTACTACATTGCTTGATTTTCTAGGTTTGAAAATCGAATCTGAAACGATGGCCCTAAGTCAGAGTGAAGCTTGGGCAACCACCATTAATGGCGGATTGAGGTATTGGCAGATTGCTTCAAGTAGCAAAACGAGCCTCCTATGGTCGCTAAGAATCGTACAAAAAGGATAGAAATTTGGCGAAGTGATGGAGGTTAGGTTGTCGTTGCTGTGAAGCTCAGGCATCGCCATTAATGGCAGATCGTATGGTACTAAGTCATTGCAATTTGCGAACAAGCAGTGACTGACCCAGAAATTTTAGGTACTTGGGACAAAAATAATATTATCAATATTATTTTAGGTACTAGAGGCAAAAATTAATTTTATATATATGCAAAAGAATAAAAAAGACAAATCTATATATATAATCAAAGAAAAGTTTGCAAGTTGAATGGGGGCATGAGTCCCCATTATTTCCTACTTGGGTCTGTCCCTGCGAACAAGGAAGGGTTTCTCCCTCAAATCACGCTGAACTTCTCGTTTACTTGCTCCTGTTTGATTTTACATGGAAGTTTTACTGGATAGGGGCTGTTTTAGCCTTTTGAAATCAACCTACAAGGGCCTTCCATGGTTGTGCGCAATGTAGTGCAAGGAGGAAGGAGATGCAGTCGATCTCCATTGCTGGTCCAAACACGATTCTGTTGGCCTAAACACGTTTTCATGAGATGACTATTTTGTGCCTCGACATTGAACCAAGCAAAGGACTCCCATGGCTGCTGTTACAGCCCTAGCCGGAGGAAGAAGAAGACATCATACCCTTCCATGACGCGGCAGAGAAGGGCGTAGGAGAATTGGTGGGTGGTGTTGAGGATAAAGGGAGAGGAGTGATGAAGAGAAAGCTAAGGATATGATGAGAATAGAAATCCTATCAAGTCTTATCATGTACTAGGAAATGAGATAAAGTTATCAGCTTATAATATGATAAAATGATTTGACCTAATTTCATTATACTATCATGTAGTTGTACCAAACATTGAATAAGACCTAATAATATTAACTTATACTATCAAATCTTTCTTATACGATGCATCAAACGTAGCCTAAACTCTCTGATAGCATGAAAATTTTATTTTTATCAAAATTGTTGAGTATAAGGTCACATTCTGTGATTCATGCATGCGGGATACTTTCTTTTTGAATTATTTATGTTCAGTATGGCCCATATCAGTAAATAGTCATCATAATTTATAAGGTTTCATTTTATTTTTTTTTGGAAGATAGACATCATGACCTAAGAAAACAACATAAAAAAGACAGAAAATTATTATCTTTTTATTCATTGTTAAGTCTAGACAAGGATGTGCGATGATTTTCCACATGATCTTATTCATGTTTAGTGTCTAAATCTTTGTGTTTTATAAAAGTTTAAATAAATACTTTAATAATAATCCTCAATTTTAATTTTTAATACATTAAAATTCAATTTTAAAATTTAAAATCAACTATTCTATTGTTAATTATTTTATAATTGGCATTTTCAACTTCAATTATTTTTTTCTTTTGCATTTTAACCCAATTGATACACTGAAGTATTGAATTTAAAAAAATTAAATTCTATGCATCTGACTTTGCCTTGACCGTAATTTCTTTTTGATCGATACATAATTACATATGAAATTATGCTTGTAAATGATTCAGCACTGTGTATCCTGTTGAATACGGATGCCCCAGATTTCAGCATGGAAATGAATCACCACGTACGGTCGGTATTTATATATGCTTCTGCTGAATGCTTCTGGGTTTTCAATTTGTCTACGTCTACGTTGCTAATCAATGATAGCCAACTTGCTATTTCTTTCTATATTCAAATTTGTCATCTTTTTCTTATAAAATTAATCTTATTAAGTTTTAATAAAATTTTATAAATTACTAGATACCCAATATTATATTTTCAAGAAATTAGGTGTTTATGGAGAAAAAAAAATTACTTTGTATCATTTAATGTGTGTTACCTTAACTATAATATAATATAAAATGTTGTTAAAGTTGTAGGGTAATGTTTTAAAAATTAGACTGAATTGGCCAGTTAAATTGGTCAAACTATTAACCGATTATATTTTTGATTTGAATATTATATAGTTCGACTATAAGTTTAATTGGTTGAACCTATGAAGTACGGACACGTCGATTATGAGACGTGTTCGCTTGTCAGATACGTGTCCATGTTAGACACATAGAGACACCCGTACGACACACGTGTCATGCGTGTCCAAATGTGTCTAATTAAAAAAGATTATTTTTTCAGTTTGGACATGTCTCAGACACGCTCGAATACTTCTCAGACACACTCGGACACGACTTGAACATGACCCATTAATATTTTTTTAAAAAAAAAACTTAGTTTCCATGACTAACGTTCAATTAGTAAGCTTGTAACTCACTCAAGCTCACATGACTGACGTCCCAAACCACTATTTTCACATACCAGTATTTTAAGTTTTATCTTTTCACATGTCACTATTAGACTTTTAAGTTTTATCTTTTCACACAACACTATTTTCATCTGCTCCTTCTACCTTTACTTGTACCAAGTCATCTACTTTGTTGTCACCGAAGCTTGCCTCACACCAATATTCCTTCTAGTTATTTTTTTTATGCACATGTACTTGTACATGATTAGTTCTATTAAGAGAAGTTAGTTTAAGAGATTTTTTAGATTATGTCAATAGAAATTATGTTCCATATTTTTAGGAGGGGCTTATTAGGTAGCAAATATTGACATATATTGCATATATTAAAATATTATAAATCTTCAAACTTATAGAAATGATATTAATGAATTATGAATTTTTTTTCTTCAATTTTGAATATATATATATATATATATATATATATATATATGTTGTGTCTGTGTCTTATAATTTTTGAAGTTGGTGTATCCCATATTTGTGTCTGTGTCGTGTCCCGTATCCGTGTTCGTGTCCATGTCTGTGCTTCATAGGGTTGAACCAATTGAACTATGATCCAAATGTTTTACCGATTTAATCTTTAGTTTAATTTTTAAAACATTGGTCAAGGGACGTAGGTTTTTTGTGAATTGTAAGGAATTAAGGAAAGAGAGAATATATATAGAAGACATTTCAAGTTGTTCTTTTGTTTTGTTTTGTTAGTTTAATGATGTGTATGTAAATCTTAAGTGTTAATATCTTTAATGGTATGATTGGTTTACTTAACTCCTAAAGTAAGAGTCTCACTTTATATAAAAGAGTTATTTTTTAGCATAAAATATCATATTAAAATTTGTATTTAAATTTATATATAATTTCATAAGTTGATAAGATAAAATTTTAGATTGGTTTGAATAAGAGATGTGTGGCATTCTTTGATTGGAAGTTTATAACCTTAACAATTTCGAAGGTGGAATGGGATCACTTGAAGTTGTTTTTTTTTTTTAAAAAAAGATTATAAGGTATCTCTATAAGGCCGACTTATATGAATTATTTATAGGATTAATTTTTATTTGACTGTAGGTGTACAAAAATTATGTGATTTTTTCTCAAAAATTATTTTCTTAAAATTTAAACTCACATTTTCATCTTTGAGATTGAGGTTGCTTATACCACCTCGATCCACCTTTGAGGAGTAGTTATAAATACTCACATTTTTTGTATTATAATTTTAATTTGTTTTTATCATAAAATTAAATAGTTTCACAATTGGGAATTTGGGATTGTTTATAATTTCCATGAAATTGAAGACGATGAGTATTATATTATTTCAATTAAATTGTAATACGTGAGACTTTAAAATCATATATACAATTTGATTGAAATTAAAATATTTTTAAATTAAATTTAAATGATTACAAAATCACTCAAAATAATATTATGAGAATATCTTAGAATATGCTTTATTAATAAATATTTTAAAGACATTTATTAAAAAAATTAAAATATTTTTTAAATAAAAAAATTAAAATAATTTTTTAAATAAAAAATTATGTTTAATATATTAAAAATTAAAGAAAATTTACTATTTATTTTATTTACATTTAAAATTTTTTATTTTGTTTTTGAGAGATGTTATGGAAACTCTTTTAAAATTGAAAAATGATGATCATATATTATTTTTTATCTTATTTTTTAATAATTATGATTAAGTAAAAAAAAATAATATAAAAAAATTAGAATTGTTTAAAATTTTTGCTTCGCAAGGCTGAAAAAAAGTGGAAAAAGGTGTTGCAAGCCAATTGCAAGTGAGAGGCGAAGTGTGAAAGCTGAAAGAAAGAGCTAATCACGTGACCTTGACTAACTGGGAAATGTATGACTGATATGAACGTAACGGTAAGCCTCACAATCACAAGTCACAAATCAATTTTTTTTTTCAGGTGGTTGCTCTGGTGCAACCGAAAATTATATGTCACCGGTGTCATAATAATAATAATAATAATAATAATAATAATTTTTATCTATTACCATTCTCGCAAATCAAGGACGACCCTATTCAATCATAGTTTAACGTTGATTCAGATCTCAGAATAATTCCTAGCATGACAGCTTACCCACAAAATAATAACCAACCAAACATAGAAGCAGGAATCAGATGTTCTCCTTCTCTAATTGGATCACAATCATCAGATACAGATCTGGCCACCTGTCCAGTGCTTTTGGTTGAAGTAACCAGCGGCGTTTGTCTCGTGCAGGCACTCATGGCTTGTGCAGAGGCCATTCATCAAGGCAACCTCAACCTCGTGAGCGCAGTGGTGAATCACGTAGGCTTGCTCACCACGTCACAAGGCGGAGCAACAAGGAAGGTAGCATACTACTTTGCACAAGCCCTAGCTCGTCGAATCTACGATTTCTACCCATTGGAAAACCTAGATTCTCCCTCTTTCTCCAACATTCTCCACGTCCACTTCTACGAGTCCTGCCCTTACCTCAAATTCACACACTTCACCGCCAACCAGACCATCCTCGAGGCCTTCGCCATTGCCACCACCATCCACATCATCGATTTCGGCCTGAAACAGGGGTTGCAATGGTCGGGGCTTATGCAAGCTCTCGCACTGCGACCTGCAGGCATGCCGGCCCGCCGTCATTTTAGCTTACCGGAATCGGACCACCTCAGCCAGATAACACCGATGCTCTCCAACAAGTCAGTTAGAAATTGGCGCAACTGGCTCAAACCGTAGGCATTCAATTCGAGTTCCGCAGATTCGTTTGTAACAATTTGGCTAGTCTTGACCCGTTCATGCTTGAGATCTGACCCGAAGAATCCGTCGCCGTGAACTCTGTTTTCGAAACTCCACCGGCTGCTGGCCCAACCCGGCACCATGGAGAACATGTTGGACATGATCAAGGGGATTAACCCGGAGATCATGACTGTAGTAGAGCAAGAAGCGAATCACAACAGTCCAGTTTTCCTGGACCGGTTCACGGAGGCATTGCACTACTATTCGAGCATGTTTGACTCGCTAGAGGGGTCGTTTTCACTTCGAGCGAGGATGCGTTGATGTCGGAGGTGTACTTAGGGAGGCAGATATGCAATGTGGTGGCATGTGAGGGGGAGGAGCGAGTGGAGAGGCACGAGAAGCTAAGTGAGTGGAGGTTAAGGTTCGGTTTGGACAGGTTCGAACCGGTGCGGTTGGGTTAGAACGCGTTCAGGCAGGCTAGGATGTTGCTGGCGTTGTTTGTATATCAGAAATGACAGATGATGCAACGAAAGCAAGATAGAAGAATAACTTACTGCAAGTACAAACAGAGCGAAAGCGAGAGAGAAAGATGACACCGTAGGAACAAGCAAGGTACAATAAGAGAGAACAGTGAACAAAGAGAATGGAGAATAGAAGGTAGAAACGAGAGTTTAAATAAAAAAGAGCGTTGACAAAGAATTGAGATATCGCGTTTGCTGAAAGCGATTGATTGATGAGTTGTCAGTCATAACTCGTAACTCTTCAGTCTTTAGGGGAGACGACGTCGTTTTGATTGGGTTCAAGATTTTAGAAAGAAAAAAATTGATTAAACTGTGATTGAATAGGGTCGTTGTTGATTTACGAGAATGGTAATAGATGGAAACTACTATTATTATTATGATGCCACCGGTGACATATAATTTTCGGTTGCACCAGAGCAACCATCTTTTTTTCAACAATATTTTGAAAGTCAAACTTTTATATATAATAGTAGATTAAAATTTAATTTTTAAAATTGAATAGGTAAAATAGTTTCATATAATGAGTTATAGTTAAAAAATATGATTTATTTGTGTCTTTTTTATTACATTTTAAGTAAATTATATTTCTCATGCACAATTTATTTTTTTAATTTAGATAGATTGTACTTATAAAGTACAATTTATCTTTTTTTTTTAAAGTATCATATGAAGTCGTGATTGAAATTTATGACTTGTATTAAGTCTAGATCTATGTCTATAAATTTCATTATCTATTTTCAGTGTTACTTCATATTTTAGTATTTTTTAAATTCTCTATATTATTGTTATTTTGTATTAGACTCGACTCATTCTTATTTAATTCTATTTACCAAAAATATTTATTAAGAATATTAATTATACTTTTTATTATTATAACTTTTTTACGTTTATTGATATGATTTTTTTTTACTTAAATTCATTAATTATATGACTCTCCTCGTAGTTCATTTATTGTATTAGTGATATTTATAAATATAATGATCCTTATATAACTCTAAATTCTATGATCATTAACTTTGCTATTGAGGTAAGTATTCGTTCAGTTACATTATACGATCTAGATAATGTAACTTTAGTTATAAGAGATAACTTCAATCTCTAAATCATAATATAAGTCATAAATTCACTTTTTTTTAATTTTTTTTAAAGGGTAAGTGGTGATTCCCATCCACGATTTATTCAAATTTTAATTAAAAAAATTACAAGATAAGTCGTGAATGAAAAATATGATTACTTAAATATAATAAAAAAATTTGTTACTGGGTAAGTCGTGTATCTGAATCAAGACTTATTATTAAAATTTAATAAAAAAATATTTAAGTGTAAGTGATGTTTAATATATACAATTTATTATATTTTATTATTAACTTTACATCATTTTAAAAATTAACTTTTAACTTACATTACTCTCAAAAAAAAATAATTTTCAAACTACAATATTTCCATAAGAAAATCTTACAAATCACAATTACAAGTCACAAGTCACAACTACTTCTTAGCCTTTTCTGCTGTTTCCTTCACATGAAACTGGACCCTTTTCTGTTATCTGTTTCCTTCACATGAAACTGGACGGGGGCCGCTAGGGTATTGGGTAAAAGCAAATACGATAAGTTATTAATGAAAAGATATAAATTGAAAATAAAAAAAATTAAATACTCTCTAAATAATTAGAACATATTTTACTTTTTAAAAGCTATTTAAATTTCAACTACAGCTATTAACTCGCATTTTATATGTAGAATCATACAATGTGATGTGCAACAATAATTTTTTTTAAAAAAAATGTAATTACTTTCTAAATTTACAAGTTGTTGGACCTACATATAAATAGCCCTCCTTTTGTATTTATTTTTAATTTCTTTGGGTTTATGTTGTGTACATTATACGACAATAAATAATAATTTTCTTTTTCTTATCTCTTTTCTTTATAAAGATCGAAATATTTATAAATCTTTATACTTTATTACATAAACTTTTACTATTTCAATCGATCGGTAGGCACGTTCTCAATATGTTTATTTTGTAATAGCATATAGTTACTGTAATAAATATTAAACATTTAAATATTAAAAAGAATTTAAGTAAAACGTAAAAGTAAAGTTATACGTTAACTTATGAACAAAAGAATGATTTTAAAATTATATGAATTAAAAAATATCTTCAATCTTGCAATAAATAAAAGAATAAAAAGATCAATCAAGTAAATGAATAGTTAACCAAATAAATACTTTAAAAAGTCGAATTAAATCTTATAACATATTACTAATTAACAGTAATAGGATTGATTAAAAATCAAAGTTGATCATATCCAGAACACTTTGAAAAAAGGAAACCTATTCAGTTTTAACTATAAAATATTTAAATAATTTGTATCGTCTAACAAATGTTTCAATTTTGGATAATTGTCTATCCCATAAAAAATTAATTTAATTTTGTTGATTAGAGTTTTTATGAATTCATATTAATAATATTTTGTACATACAAAAATTCACTTATCTATGCATATTTTATTTAGATTTATTTATTTTTAAATATGTATATGATGTGTACTGAGGTAAAGGTGGTGAAACCGCTTGGGACATATGGTTGCTTACTAGCGTAGTGTCTCTTTAGGTTGCATTTGGTACACTTTATAATATAAAATATGATAGTATAAGATAATATGATAAAATCTAATAGTATAAATAAGTTGATAAGCTCTTATACTTTCAAGTATTTGGTACATTTTGTATAAATAATTTGATAGTATATATAATCATTTACTATGACTATATTATCCTTAACATTTTTTACCATCACCTTTTGCTTGTTAAATCACCAATGAAATAATAATAATAATAATAATAATAATAATAATAATAATAATTACTTAATTTAATAATAATAATAATTACAAATATAATAATAATAATAATTATGAATTTAATAATAATAATAATTACGAATTTAATAATAATAATAATTATGAATATAATAATAATAATAATAACGATTTTAATAATAATAATAATAATAATAATAATTACTTAATTTAATAATATTAAAAGTGGAGGGTAGTGAGGAGGAAAATCTTATCATGTTATATCATGAGGTCATAAAGACGATAATGTTATACTATTAGAGCGAGATAAAAAACTTTGACCAGATTTGACTACCTATCAGGTGAACATACCAAACATCTGATAAAGTCTTATAGTATTAACTTATACTATCAGATCCTCTTTATACGACGTACCAAACATAGCCTTTATGTGTTGGAATGGGACTTGAGTAACTGAAAGATATTTCAATGCTTAAGTAATTAAGAATGGAAACAAGGAAGTAGAGAGTGAGAGAGAAGATTATTGCCTGGATGTTGTTACCCTTATTTATAAAGGAAAGTATATTGAGGATCAAGTAGATCACATGGATAGATTGGTTATTTTAGGTACCTATAAATATTATGGAAGAAATTTATTAGGATTTTCTTTATTTGGTGTCCTATTTAATGATTGACATTTATGAAAAAATATTTTCTTATTGTAAAATAATAGTAATGGAGGAGGATTCTCTACAATAATTTATGAGCAAGTAAGTATTTATCAACCATTGATAGATGGATCCACTCATCCATCAATAGTTGATGGATGTTTACTTATCCATAAATTACTTTAAAAGATCTAAATTCGTATAGTAATATCCTCCAATGATATGGTATCAGATCCTTTAGCTGCTGAACTTGACCTTATTAGACTTAAACTCTAGTCTGGATCAGTATAGTACCACATCAATTTTTACATAAATTTACATATAGTTTAATGAATTTAGATATTAATTACTTATTTTTTAATAATTTCATAAATAAAAAAATCATATGAACAAGTACTTTTTTTATATTGGGGATCCAAGCTACAGTGTCACTGCTTGTTGGGAAAAATTCTTGTATATTTTTAGAGGAGGAAGAGATTTTTCTTCCTCTAAAATGTTTTTAACCATTAATATTAAAAAAGAAAAAAAAAGAGTGGTTGGATACCCACGAAGGGGGAGGCCTCCACAAGTAGGATTGAAGTTCTCGCTTGCTAGTGTAGTGGTGTTACTGTGTCTGCGTGCCATCCGTGATCCGATGGTACCGATAAAGGTCAGATTATGAGGAGCAAAATAGTCAAAAAGCTATGAGATTAACACGGAAAAATTTAAACTAATTGACTGTTATACGCGTATTCTACACGTTTAAGAAAGTAGCAGAGTCTCACCCGAAAAAAGGAGGAAGAAAGTAGCAGAGAAAAAAGTATGATCACGGGGCAATGATATAATATAATGGTTGTTAAGGATGTAAGTGATAAATAAGTTTGAATGTAATAAACTATGAAACATAGGCATTGACATGACATGAATATGGTATATGATACAGATATAAGTTATTAGGACATGTTAAAATTAAAAAATTATAAGATACGGACATATCACACATGTATATATGTATACAATTAAAAATTTAAGAAAAAAATTTATAATATCTTGACATATTTTATATGTGTCATTATTTATTACTTGATAAATTCTTTACAAAAAATATAAAACATTATTTCTATTGATATTTTTAAAAAATATTTGAAACTAACATGTTATAATAGAATTAGTCATATACAAGTATATGTATAATAAAAAAAATTAATTAAAGAAAGTATCTAAAGATTAACTTCATTTTGCTCTCCACCATTGACATGATGATGACACAATGACTTCGTCGAATATGGAGGTAGATAGTTAGATGAGAAAGATGGTCTCACAATAAAAAACATCGTAATGTAGTTAGGATAAATGGTACTAATAATTAAGTAATTAGACTTGGGTAATAAGTAATTGGTAATTAGGCATATCACAAATTTTTTTACTTTTTTATTTTAAATGATAATTAAGTTTTTTTTAAAAAAATTAAATTGGTCGTGTCTTGGGATGTCTCCAAAATGTCCGAATCAATTTTTTTTTAATCAAACACTTATGAACACATATGACACACATGTCATACATGTATTATTGTATATCTGACACAAATACGTATTTGACACACGAACACAACACTAAAATAATGTGTCCCAGCTTCATAAGTAACAAATGAAGAACTTTATAATGTTAGAAGTTGAAGCTCACAAAAAAGTATTTGTGAAGAATAGGCAAAGATTAGGCTTACTCTCACTTTTAAAAGGTGTGAAAAAAGCTCATAATTTTTTTTTTAAAAAAGGTGATGTTATATCTACTTTTGAAAACCTATACTTTGGTTACACCTTATTACAGATTAATTAATTATTGAATTCTACTTATTAATGAGAAATTTCATGATTTAAATCTAAGTCATGTTATTGTTATCAAAAGAAAATTAAATAAATGAGTTAACCCTCATTGGCATTAATTATTAGTTACTAAATTTTATAATATGATTAATTGACTAGTAATATTTTTTTAACAACAAATGATAAATGTTAACCTTATAATAAATATATATTAATAACTAATAATTAACTCATAAAAATGTCATGATTACCTCAACTCAGCTTATGAGAATTTGGATTTAATTATTAGAAGTCTTTCTTTTATAATTAAAGAGGAGTGATTATAATTTTTTTAAAGCTTGCAAACCTCAATTTAATGATCCAAAATCCGAGATCAGTAAGTTTCTTCTACTGTCTTCCTTTCTCTATTTATTTATAGAAAAAGTGCACAAAGACATCATAAATTTTAGGTTAGCTATAAATAATCACCCTCAATTTTAAATTTGTCTTAATTGATTCTTAATTTTTTACTAATATTTCAATAGTTATTTCGAGGTATTAACTCCTAACCCAAACTAATCATACCCGTCCATCTTCATTAAATTTTATCAATTCATTAATTTATTTGATAAAAACTCATTTTATATAATTTATATAAATTTTAAGTGAACTATTACCAAATTTTAACAAAGTGAATGAAGTTCATGAAAAACACTATCTAATCTTTTAGCAAAGATAATAACTCAAATGTCAACTTCAATAAAATAGATTTTTATAAAATATATTAATGAAAGAATGAGATTCAAGAAAAATAAATAGTCAAAATTAGTTTATCATTAAGAAATTAATATCTCTTTAACCGAAGAATCTATTGAAATATTAATAAAAATTTAAAGATCAATTGAAACAAATTTAAAATTGAAGGTAAGTATTTACAATTGAGTTAGATTTTAAGATAACTTTATACACTTTTTCCTTTAGTTATTTATTTAAACAACTCTCCATATGGTCCATCGATCACATTCCTAATATCCTCCACCATACTAACGACGAGCTCTTGTTGCTCTTTGGTTGATGATAACTGTCTCTGATCTCTCTTTCTTTCTGTGTGTCATATGTATCACTTGTAAATTGAGAGAGAGAGAGAGAGAGAGAGAGAGAGAGAAGGACTGGGTCTAAGCTCATTAAATAGCAGTGGAACGTCTATTTAAGCCCGTTCATATAGTCAATTTTATTCATCAAGATGTCTTCAGAAGTAGTGGTTATGAGTGTGGAGAACAGTGGAAACAATGAAAATACAGATGAACAGAACCATCAACAAGTTTCTGATCATCCTGGGCTCACGGGGAAGAAGCTTTCATGGCAAAAGTTGCGAAGAAATGATTCTCTGGACATGGAATCCCGCAGCTTCCCTAGTTCCGACCATGCCTCTAAAGTATGTATTATGTATTTCCTCTTTCATCCTTCGCATACGTCCATTCCAAAACTTAATTGGTGCCTTCCAATTCCAATTTTCAAGGGAAAAACCGATAAACTTTATGAAAAATATTTTCAACGCGTATGGTAGTTATAATCATGCATTATTTGTCGAAAAAATTCAATGAAAAAGTTTATTTTATCCCTTTAATGTTTCGCTGAATTTTCTTTTTATGTTATAGATTGACCTTATTCGTGACTTTTGAATTTCACTTTGATGTTTATATAACAAGGTTTATTTTTTGTTTTTGTTTGACATTATATAATGGTCGTTAGGGGCCAGCGACGTCAGTGATTATGCATCTAGCGTTTCAAAGCATCGGAATTGTGTACGGAGACATAGGAACATCACCTTTATATGTGTATGCAAGTACCTTCACGGACGGCATAAAGAACAACGATGACATTTTGGGTGTTCTTTCTTTGATCTTTTATACCATCACTCTCATTCCTCTTATTAAGTACGTCTTGATCGTCTTAAAGGCCAATGATAATGGCGATGGTACGTACCATCATATTCAACCCTCTTAATTCTTTTATTTGTTTATTTTTTTTAACATTTCTTGGCATACAATTTTAAGATTTAAGCGAAAAAAAGTAAGAACGATTTACAAATAAATATTCTTTGCATATAAAAGACAGTATTTTTATTTAATCTTGTTTTAACATATATCAATTCCTATAAATTGGCTAGGTATAGGGAAACTATTACATAAATTTTTTAAACTACGTACTGGCTAGTGGTTAATCATGACATTTACAAAGAAAGCATACACGACGGAATGCTCTGTGCTATTATGATGTTTTTTTTTAAATAAATACATAAATAAATGCAATAATAGTAATTATAATTCTATGAACATATCTTAATTAGGTGGGACTTTCGCTTTATACTCTCTGATATGCCGTTATGCCAAAGTGGGACTTCTTCCAAATCAACAACTTGAAGATGCACAAGTGTCTAATTATCAGCTGGAGATGCCTGATAGTAACCGTATGAAGAGAGCTTCAAGGCTTAAGTCTAAGCTTGAGAACAGCCACTTTGCCAAGCTCTTCCTCTTGCTGGTTACCATGCTTGGCACTTCTATGGTCATTGGGGATGGTGTTCTAACTCCTTGCATCTCCGGTTAATCTCTAATTTTATTTATTTGTGTATGTCATGCATTTTGTTTCTTTTAATACCACTTAAATTTATTATTTTATTTTATATTTCATTTTTCTCAAGCTCATTATTTAAACCCACATAATCATTTTATTTTCACCGCGTCAAACATATGAAATAAATAATATTTCATTTGGTTGCAGTTTTATCTGCTGTGGGAGGGATCAAGGAAGCTGCTTCTTCAATAACTGACGGTACGTATAATATATCTTTTTTTTTTTCTTTTTTTCTTTGTCAGTTGATTGTAGAAGTATTGAAAGGAAAAGGGAAAAGAAAAAGGCAGGCCTCCGAGCAACTATATATTTGCATTGTTTCTGCCGTTTTGGTGGATATGGTAATAAAATTACAACACTTATATTTTTATTTTTTTTTAATATTATTTTTTACACTCATTTTAATATCATTCATTATATATATATATTTTTATTATTTTCTATCATTAAATCATACATTCTTAAAAATAATATAAATAATACATACACTCCCTATGTATGATTATATTTTTCCATAAAATAAGGACCGTTATTAGAGAAACAAGGAAAATTCATTCTTCATAAACTATGTTTTATTGAGAAATTCTTAATTGTATATAGATGTAACACATTATTTTTGTACATATTTATATAAAAATAAAACTCACTTACAATCCATCAAAATAAAAAATAAAATAAAATGACAAAATATTCTTACACACTAATTATGTGAGTGTGTTAAGAATGACATGTTATATTTATGTGCAACTAAAAATTTTTCTGTTTTATAATCAAATATTCAAATACAAAATTTTCATAAGAAGGCAAGCATATTGCATATTACATATTTCATAATGTGCTCTTTTGTAAAGTTTTCTCAAATTATTATCACCAAGCTTTATATTCATCAACTGTATACTGAATTCTAATTTCTAAGTACTTGTCATGATTGATTAACATTTTCAATAATTAATTTTGGCACCAAATAAACTACACCGAATATTAATATTATGATGCATGAAATAAATTTGGAGTAATGCTACACAGCTACACAAAGGATTTGCTGCTCGGAGAATCACAATCCAAATGACCCAGCTAAGTGTAAAATTCAGTAGGTCCCACATCATGAGTAAGGTCCATCTGAGTGAGATACACACTCTGATCCACACTTATTTCTCTTGTTTCTTATCCGATCGGGTCTGGATTTCATTTTTCTGGTCTCGTAGCCATTTTACTTAACAAAATTCAATCGGAATTTACCCACATTTAATGGTGATTGTTAGATAAGTCAAAATGATAGGAATTACTTATGTATTCAAAAGTCAATATTAATATCAACTCATTTACGCAATAATTCTGGGGAAAAAGATTATGGCTTTTTAGTATATTATTCATATATAGATATGGCTTTTTATTAAAATGAGATATTCACTTTAGATGATAAAGTGAAATAAAGAGAAATTCTTAAATGCTCCTACAATAATAAAAAAAAAGGTTATTGCTTTGTACTATTTATTGCATAATTATATAATCTGGATTGGAAGTTGACCTAATCAGAAGGTAACGGATCAATAATCCAACTGTGAGTTAAGTAGTTGAATTAGAAAATTTAGATAAATAATAAATATTTTTTTAAAAATACTATATTAAAAAGTACTTTATATAAAAAAATATTATATAAAAAATACATTATATGCAAAAATTACTAATAATGTATCTAAACTAACAATAATAATTATTTATCTTTAATTTTTTAAATTTAAATTTATTAAATAATAATATAAATTAAAAAAATTAATAACATTACTCAATAAGAACATATAATTCAATGACAGTATGTTTCATCAAAAGGTACCTTCAAGGTACATGTTCAAATATTAAAAGTTACATTTTTTTAATCTAAAATAAAATAAAAAAATAAAAAACTCGGGTCAAACTGTCGCGCAACTATGATTTATTGTGTACCACCAGAATCTCTCCTTGTTTTAGAGCAGCTAACAAGAATAATACCTGCAGTTAGTTTCATACTGATTTTTTAAGGCATAGCAATGTTATTATATGACAATAACTAATGCAAATTCTTTTATTTGTGCATAGAATGGGTTGTTGGGATATCCATCGGTATCCTGATCTGCCTTTTCCTGGTTCAAAGATTCGGAACTGATAAAGTGGGTTACAGTTTTGCTCCCATTATCTGTGTGTGGTTCACCATCATCGGAGGCATTGGTGTGTATAATTTCATTAAGTATGACCCAACAGTTGCCAAAGCAATAAATCCAAAATACATAGTAGATTATTTCAGGAGGAACAAGAAAGATGCTTGGATTTCTCTTGGTGGCGTTGTGCTGGCCATAACAGGTTCATATTTATTTTCATTTCGCATATATTATAACTCCTAAATCCTAATAATTCTAAATGTTTTGCTAGCAATCGATTTAGATTTGATGGGGGGAAAAAATTGCAGGAACTGAAGCACTATTTGCTGATGTTGGACATTTCACAGTCCGGTCAATACAAATAAGCATGTGCTCTGTAACATACCCAGCTCTCTTACTGGCCTACACTGGACAAGCCTCCTTTCTTCGCAAAAACAATGATCTTGTTTCAGACACTTTCTTTAAGTCCATACCAGGTAATAAAATCTAACTACTTGAAGTTAAAACTGTGAATATATATCCAATCCCATTATTCCAAAAGGAAAAGAAAACAAATTTGATTTATAGCAACTAATTAATGATGCCTTCATGTTTTGCAGGTCCTTTGTATTGGCTAATGTTTGTTGTTGCTGTTTTGGCATCAATCATAGCTTCTCAAGCCATGATTTCTGGGGCTTTCTCTATCATCCAACAATCGCTCTCACTTGGATGTTTTCCTCGTGTGAAAATAGTACATACATCAGCCAAGTATGAAGGACAAGTTTACATCCCCGAAATTAATTTCATTCTCATGATTGCCTGTGTTGCAGTCACTGCTGGATTTAAAACCACCACAAAAATTGGCAATGCCTATGGTAACCTAATCTCTTGAACACTCAAATTTTTGTCTTGCATAACCATCTAAACTAGCCACAGTTAATGAGCAAAAAGTTATGGATATTGAAGATTCTGAATGGATAAATTTGTGCATGCAGGGATAGCAGTGGTGTTTGTGATGACACTTACATCTGCTTTGCTTGTGCTAATCATGATCATGATATGGAAGACCCACATACTTCTGGTTATCAGCTATGTGCTTATTATTGGTTCTGTTGAGCTTGTCTATTTAAGCTCAGTACTATACAAATTTGACCAAGGAGGGTATCTTCCTCTTGCCTTTGCTGCAGTGCTAATGACCATTATGTACGTTTGGAATAATGTGTATCGAAGGAAGTACTATTATGAATTGAATCATAAGATTTCTCCAGAGAAGTTTAAGGAGATTGCTTCTGGCTCAAACTTATTTCAAATGCCTGGCCTTGCCATGTTTTATTCTGAGCTTGTTCAAGGCATCCCACCCATTGTTAAGCATTATGTGGCAAATGTTCCTGCATTGCACTCTGTCCTTGTCTTTGTCTCCATCAAATCCTTGCCTATTAGCAAAGTTCCTTTGGAAGACAGGTTTCTTTTTCGTCTAGTAGAACATCAAGAACTCAGCGTATTCCAATGTGTTGCTAGATATGGATACAATGATGTGCGCAACGAGCAGGAACCTTTTGAGAATTTGCTGGTTAAAAGGCTGAAGGCATTTATTGCTGACGAATTTTTGGAGTCCCAAAAAGTGCTCTGGAATGATAAAACTGAAGAAAAAACGAATGGTGGTGGTGATGAAAACGATGGAGAACAAGAGGCTGGTGATCAAGAGAGACTGCTACAAGAGGCCATTGAAAAAGAGATTGAGGCAATTGAAAAAGCATCACGAGCAAGCATTGTTCACTTGATTGGTGAAAGCGAGGTGATTGCTAGCAAAGGAGCTGGCATAGGGAAAAGGATTTTGATAGACTATGCTTACAAATTTCTGAAAAATAACTTGAGACAGAGTGAGAAAGTGTTTGATATTCCTCATAAGCGAATGGTCAAAGTGGGAATGACTTATGAACTTTAAAAGTGATACAGCACATAATAGCAACCTATCTTATTTCAGGATTGAGTATAATTTTGTTTTGATTTTATCTTTTGTTACCTTTATCTTTTATATTATCATTGTTTTATCATTTATCTAGTGCACCTACTTTGTCTATTTAATGAATAATTTGATCTAACTCTAGATTAGTTCAATCAATCTTCCTTCAAAAAGTCTTCATGATACAAGAGTCTATCATAGTTAACGTCTCTAACTCATAGATGACAAACACTTCTTCCATCTCCATCACGTACCTCCATCAATTGTGAAATGTCTATGTCGATGCAATGGATTGTAGTTCCTATGACACTTGAAAACTCGGACATGCATTTGGATAAACTCAATCATAATCCAGTCATGACTACACATTGACACCGTCCTTGCATGGTTAACAAGTCAATTTACAAAAACTATTCCAAGGGTTAATCTCATACTCACCACTAGAATTTTTAGTGGCTTTATCAACGGAGAAACTCTAATACCTTTTAGCCTTGGTGACTTTTGTGGAAAAACTTCCATGTTGACATGCATGTCACTTAACAAAATGTTTGATGACTTTCAACCCTCGAGGATCCCTCAATCTAGCCATAGACATAGACATCTCACTTTCACGATGGAGTCTTTCGTTTATTTTGTGACTTGGGCCCACCAATTTTCAAGCTTCAACCTTCACCAAGTCACCAGTGTTACAATCCAAACTTGATCTTTGCGTAGTAATCTCTAATTTAAAGAGAGTGTTAGAGCATAGAATAACAACCCATTTCATTCTAAGATTGAGAAGAATTTAGTTTATTTTTATTTTTTATCTTATAATTTATTTCTTGTACCTATTTTATCTATTTAATGAATGATTTGACTTGACTCTAATGAGTTCAGCCAAACTTTCTTCACAACATCTTCATAAAGAACGCACAAATAATCAAAAGAACAAAGAGAGAGTGTTCGTTCCATCTTTCAGAATTGAACGAAGCAAGTGCCACAGCTTTCACATGTTGGTCAAAAATATATATAAAATAAAGGGCTTTCGTTGCTATCAATGTCTTGTATTGTTATATTTTCTATCCGTGTTGAAATTAGAAATTGAAATGCATTGGCTTTGCGCAATATGGAAATGATGTTTAAATAGTGCAAAGTCAAATTTTATAATGGATATTGAACAAGAAATTAGAATGTTACATTCAATTGAATACCTTGTGTATTGAAATTATGAAATTCACAATAGCTAAGATAAGATTATGAAATTCTCAATAGCACATTTCTATTTGCTCGAGTTTAATAGATCTGGATTATTTTTTTTTCTAAAACGTGCACTAGTGTTGTCAATTTTTCCTTCTTTTTTTTTTTACTATGATAACAATGAAGTTTAAATTTATGACCTCATGCAAACTACACATATCCCTCACCGCTAATTAACCCAATCCTAATAGTTTATTTTTCCTTGTTTTATTACATAAGCTAAACATGTAATTGATTTACAGTATGTTTTTAGACTTTCAGGAAACTTTTCCTCCTGTAAAAGTGAAGTCAAATTCTTCCATTTACGCTGTAGATGTAAAACAACCATGCTCTTAATAAAGTCATCACTTGTCACCAAAAACTACTTTTGCAAGATATTTTGGTTCATTATTAACAGATATACATACAGTAGATGACAGGTATTATAAAATATTATTAGATGTATGGTGAACTAATTAGGATTATAATTCAATTGAAATTTCACATATTTTAAAGGTGAAATATGTTTTTGATTAAAAGTTACAATTATATCAGACAAATTTCAATTTATTTCTTCAATCCAAAGAAAAGAAAAATTTAAAGTTATATTACTGTGTGACTGTCTATCTGCTAGTTATCTTACCCATGCGCTGCACAGATTTATTTTAAATACAATACTTTAAATTGTTACATAAGTTTAATTAAGAGTATATTTTTATTTTTTTGCTAGGATAAAGTTTAGGGTGAGGGGAAGTTTTTTTCATTCCCAGGTTAGGGGAAACCACCAACCTCAGCGAGGATTTATAGTGGGATTACAGATTGCCTGTCAACGGGAGATTCCCGGATTCGAACTCAAGTCATGTTGTTGTCATGAGCAAAACGTCGACAAGGTGAGTCAACCCCCATTGGCTTAATAGTTTAATTTTGATACACTATCAGTGTATATTTTTTTACTTCATCAATCAATTATATATTATCATATGTGTAACCTTTGATGCAGTTATCGTAAGAATATAACATTTTTAATGACTTGATAATACATGATTGGTTGATGGTGTAAAATTTTTTAACTATGATAATACATATAAATTAAATCCTAAGTTTAATGATAAAATATTTAGCATATGTTTTTGTTTTATGTGATATTTGACATATGTTTGAGTTAACTTATTTTTTTTTTAAAAAAAACTTATAATCAAAATATTGAAAAAGAACTTTTGACTAAAATATTATTTTAGTACAAAATAAATTAATTTAAATATATTTATAATATTATAAAGTATAATAAAGACACCCATTTTCACAATTTAATAATTAAATAATCTGATTCTATTTTGCTTATTCATTACAATATTTGCTTGTATTTTTATAGTTTATATACATAATTATTAGGTCTTCATTTTTAGTGGAATTTATTAGGTTATGTATAAATCATTTTAGATTAATATGTTAAAAATTATTAATTAAATAAAAATAAATTAAGCTAATATTTTTTCTGTATTTTAAATTTGATACTTAGTATGTAATAATAATATATAGTGTCATTAATAATTTTTAAAATTAAATTTATTTCACATTTGATAGCAATAATAAATAGTTAATACTTAACAATTAATAAAGTCATTAATGCTACGTAACTTATCTATACTAATTATAATGGGAATTCCCTGAGTTTGGTCTTTATATTTATTTTGTCAAAACTATTATTCTAAATTATTTCTGTATAATTTTTAACCTATGAAACACGGACACACCGATTATGAGGCGTGTCTGTATGTTGGACATACGTCTGTGTCAGACATATGAAGGCACTCGTACGACACACGTGTCTTATGTGTTCGAATGTGTCTGATTAAAAAAATTATTTTTTATAGTTTCGACACGTCTCGGACACGCTTGAACACGTTTAGGACATGACTTGGATACGACCTATTAATTTTGTTTTAAAAAAAAAATTTAATGACTAACGTTCAATTAATAAGTCTGTAACCCAGTCAAGTCCAATCACATAACTGATGTCCAAAGCCACTATTTTTACATATCAGTATTTTAAGTTTTATCTTTTCACACGTCACTATTAAAATTTTAAATTTTATCTTTTAACACACCACTATTTTCATATGCTCCTTTTATCTTTGCTCGTACCAAGCTGTCCACTTCGTCGTCATGGAAGTTTGTCTCACACTAATATTTCCTATAGTTAATTTTTTTATGCACATGTACTTGTACATGGTTAATTATAATAGGAGAAGTTGGTTTAGGAGATTTTTTAGAATATATCAATAGAAATTATACTCTATATTTTTCAGGGGAGACTTACTAAGTAATAAATATTGACATATATGACATATATTAAGATATTGAAATCTTATTTATAAAAATGATATTAATGAATTATGAATCTTTTTCTTAAATTTTACAATTATATATATATATATATATATATATATATATATATATATATATATATATATATATATATCGCATCAGATCTTATAATTTTTTAAACTTAATATATATTTATTTCTACTATGTCCGTATCTATCTTCATAACCTTTTAACTTTCAAATAAAAGAGAGGAGAAAACTGTAAATTACTCACCTCTAAACAATTACAACCATTCTTTATTAAAAAGAGATAACTTATAATAAATTACAACCCTTATATTCTTACATTAAATAGTACATATATCTTTTTTCACACCTCATCTAATATTATTTATTATACATATATTTTTATTTTTTCTCACTCAATCACATTCCTTTAAAAAAAATATAAATAATATCTACACCTTTTTTAAAATATAAGATGATCTTTATTCAATAAATTACCTATGTTTTATCTTTGTATCATGCAGATTGACAGACACAGCCACAAAGGGCCTGCAATCCAATAGTTTATGTATAATATAGATAGATAGTAGATAATTCATATCCAACCATCGACAAAGCCTTTCGTCCTGTCGTGCGCACTGGCACTTTTACTCGGGTTTTCCTTCGTTTTATTCTAACTCGTTCTGAGTTGTACGGAAGCTACCGTGTAAAATTTCATACTTAGCTACTTGCTGCTTGCAATCATAAAATGTCTAAATAAAGTTGCTAAAACTTACAAATACTCGTATGCAAGTAGCACTACTAAAAAAACTATATTGAGTAGAAAACACTGCATATTAGTTTCTTTTGAAGGTTCATAAGCAAAAAAAAAAAGCTTTTGATGGTTTAGAATTGCTACTACTAATCAAATTTTACTGTGTTGATGTACATTTCCTTCTTCCGATGATACAAGCTTTTAAGCTGGATGTTCACAATCCCCTTATAAAGTAGTTTGCCGTTAGTTGATTGGAGCATATTTGATTGAGAGTAAGGGTGGGAAGGTCGTCGGTAAAACCAGATTTTTTTAAACAGCCTCACCAGATCACAGAGATAGGGCTTGAGCACTTGCGCAATTAACAATAGTAGATTTTAAGTTAGACTTTACTTTTTAAAAGCTTTAACTGCACTAGCTAGTAAGCTATTTAAAGGCTTACTTTGCAAAAAAGCCTTTAAATAAATTATGACTTACTTTTAAATAAACTAACAAACTTTTATATATAATATGACAGACTTAAGTCTTGAAATAATACTAACAACAGACTTAAGCTTTTATTTTTATTAAAATTTAATTAAAAAATATTAATATATTATAATAAATTAATAATTATAATTATCATAATAATATATAATTAAACAGCAGTCAACTTGTCGCCTAACAGACTTGTTAGATGGCCTGAAACCTGACCTATTTAACTAAACAGGTTTTTAAAAAAACATTGACCTGACTTATTTAATAATGACAGTGCAATGCTGCCAAGCCAGAGGCTCGATAGCCAAGTAAGGTAAAACACTAACGGCGGTCTCTGACCTATTTCCACCCCTAATTGAGAGAAAGTGCTACATATATTGTTCCTCAATTTTATTGCAAGGAGCACATATAGGTTAAAGGCATATGCTGTATGGTGGCTACATGCAGATTAGTTTGCAGTTTTTAGTTAAAAGGAACAACTTATTTTGAAGCAAATGCTGTTTGGTAACAAAACCACATCTCTTTTTGTTAAAACTTGAGACCTTACCGAATGTTTTGTAAACAACTTAGGATTCTTAATTTAGGACTCTGTCTTTAATTGCAAGCTTGTTGAGTGATCCTTAGTGACCGTCATTTGATCTTGGTAGGTGTGAAAGATCACTAGTACATACAGCAGTTGAATTGCATTTGTGAAGATTATTTTTGCCTTAATTAATTTTAATGTAAATGCAGTAGGATGATAGTAGAAGTGATCAAATGCCGTAATGATGTGTAAACATTTTGGACTATATTTATATATGTTTGTTTAGTATGTATTTTTTTTATCTCGCAAAATAATATTGACTTATTTATCTATTATTTATCGATTTGGCAGCGATCTTCATTGTTGCAGAAGATTACATTCTGAGTAGAGAATTGCTGTCAATTGTGTTCCTTTGGAATTGACGCTGCTAAAAAAGTAAAAATAGACTAGATAATTCTGATAATACGTAAGAATTTTTTTTCCCTATTGCAACAAGTAATGTGAAAGTGTGACAATTGCAGCCAATGCTGGTGTACAAACCAAACTTCTTGTAGCCTATGGCACTCAAACTTTACCACTTTGTAGAAGTATAATGAATTGTGATTACAAATAAAACGAAGAAATACATACCAGGCCAGCAGTATGATTTCAAAACCACCTTTGGACTTCGGTGGTGGGAGTTTTGGAGATCTACAAGATTAAAAATAATCAAGTTTTCAAAGAAATTGCCTCTAATTTATTTTTTTTGGTACAACGATATCATTGAAGCATGAACTTATGATTTTATGTAAATGATATAAACCCTTCACCATCAACATGGCTTAGAAAGGGCCTCTAATTAATGATACTAAAGTAGCAAGGGTTTTGTAAGAAGAAAAAAAATGGATTATGCAATTGCAAGTGGTGTATAAAAGGTGTGTTAGATAAAAACTCATTATTTAATTTGTTTGTTAATTATTTGTAGTATTTTGAATTTAGGGCATCATACATGTGAGCAAATTGTGTAAGAAATGTCTCATATGTGTATAAGACTTCTTAAAGAAGCTAATGAAAGGCTTCTTGAAGAAGCTAATGAAATGTTTCTTGAAGAAGCTAATGAAATGTTTCTTGAAGAAGCTAAAAAATGACTTCTTTGGCAAATTATGTGATTTAGTAAATAAGTAAATGGCTAAATGGTAATTGGTTGATAATAGTTGAGAAGGGGTTTCTCAACCTCTAAAAATGCTTGATGAGAGCATTTTGCTAATGTATGGAGAAAAAGAAATAGAAACCTGTCCTCTCTCCCTCCCGTATAGTTTACGTTTTATGTTTACCATGAAAGAAAGAACGTAGAGAAGAGAAGAAGAAGAGAGAGAAAAGAGTTTCTACCTTCATCAAATCTGCATATTGAAGTACTAATTTTCATCATAGATAAATGTTAGTACATCTTATTTAATGATATGAATATGTGAAAATTATGGATTCTCAAGATCCTTATTATGTAGAAATTATTAACATGTGGTATTAGAGTATGTGTTTAAGAATTCATAATTTTCCATTGATGATGATATTTTTAGGAACTCATAATTTTCCATTGATGATGTTTGGTTTTTGATTCATGAATATTGCTTATGAAATTCTCATGTTTTCTGATGCGTAAGTATAACTGATGAATCTGAAAGCTTCAGATTTCTTTTGATGATAGTTATGCCTTTATTGTATATATAAAGTTAATAAAGTGTGTATATAAGTCAAAAGGCTATGAAGTCTCAAATGATTTTATTGCCAGTGTAAACACCGAATTTTGTCCTGGGATATTTTGTAAATAAAATAAAATAAAAAATAATAAAATCAAAAAAAAAATTCAACCCATACCCTAAACCAACTCAAACTCTCAAAACTTATCCTAATCAAATCGTCACCATCCTAGACCAACCCCAATACTTATCCTAAACATATTTTAACTCAACTCATCTCTCAAACCAATCCTAATCACATCCTAACTCAAACTCCTTAACCTAATCCCCTTCTATAAAACCCACTCACACACTAACCAACTTTGAACTCACTTGGCACCTTTTAATACAAACCAGGTTTATAATATCACGTAGCCTTCCATTTTGCACATACAAACCTTCAACACCATCCTCATATCACCAAATCCCCCCTAATTTCTTCATTCTCACCAACCACCTGACCTCACCCTATCACCACTATCTTCTTCCACCATTCCATCTTCAACATCACCATCATCATCATCATCTTCTCCATAACCACCATTAAAGCCACCATTGAAGCCACCACTAAGACCGCATAGCCTCTGCCATCCACGACTTCATCACCTTCGCTGACCATTCGTTGCCCACTCTCAACCCCTGCCACATCAAAACAACCCATTATCCCATTTAACCACCACACCAAAACCGTGAACCACCCCATTGAAAATTGACCATCTAGCCGGAACCGCACCCAACGCAGATCCCGTTGAACCCAAAGACCCCAACCAGACCCGACGCTGCCGCACGTCCTCATTGCGCCGCCTCGCTTCCGCCACACGCCGCGCCTCCATTGACCGAACGGAGCCTACAACAACGCACGCCAATCGTCCCGCCGTTCGATCCGTTCCAGCCTGCGCAATCCGACAACCCCGTGACTCAAAGCCACCGTTCGGACCCAGCCCATCGACAGGCACGAACCGAGCCGCAACCCGTGCCTCGTCCCGCTCCATACGCAGATCCAGCTGCCCAGCCGTCGAACGAGCAGTAGCCGCGCGTCTCGAAACCGCGCCGCTCCGTCGCACTCTGCCGGCAGCACTCCACTGGTTTCATCCTCCTTTTGTTGCGAAATATCCAAAGAAGAAGAAGAGGAAACAAATTTCCCTTTTTTTTCGTTGCATTGTTTGTAAGCCATTTCTTTTTTTTTTCTTTTTTTTTGTATTCTGTTGTTTTCTTTTTTTTTTTTTTTTTTTTTTTGGATAAAGATAGGTCCAAAGAAATGAGTTAATGGGCCAAGAAAAAAATCTAAAAAATGACAAAGGGTAAAAAAAAGATGATAAAACTATAAAGTAAAAAATACGAAATAATTAAATTTTTTCTTTAAAAAAGGGAGTGAATAAAATGGGACTAACCAAGTTGGGACAGCTTGTTAATCTCATAACTATTTGGATCATCCGAGTTGTGACAACCTAATGATTCAAATTATTTTAAATAAATTATTATTTAATAAAGGCTCAAAATTCATTTTTATCTAATAATAATAAATTTAACAATCCGTGGTGGCGCTTTAGCGTGGACGCAAGCTTCACTCACTTAAACTTTAATTTGATTAACAGTCGCGACGACTGTTAATTCAAATTTTTATAAAATAAAAATTAAAACTTTTAATCAACCAACCCATGCAAAGTGAAGGAAATAAAATAATTGAAATAATTTTTAAAAATAAATAAATAAATGTGTGGGATTAACAGAGTTGTGACAGCTTGTTAATCTCATAAATTTTTTTGGATCATCGGAGTTGTGACAACCTAATGATTCAAATTATTATTTAATAAAGGCTCGAAATTGATTTTTATTAATAATAAATTTAACAATCCGTGGGTGACGTCTGGTGTGACGCAAGCTTCACTCATTCAAATTTTAATTTGATTAACAGAATCGCGACGACCTGTTAATTCAAATCTTTTATAAAATAAAAAATTCAAACTTTAATTTGATTAACAGAGTCGCGACGACCTGTTAATTCAAATCTTTTATGAAAAAAATAAAAATTAAATCTTTTTCTTTAAATAAGATCAACCAACTTACATTTATTTTCTATAGAACTACGTGACTTTGAGTTCCTCATTGCACTGAGGGCGTAGGAGGAGCGAAATTTTTATTTCGTCAAGCCAAATTTTAAATTTTCATAAATTATTTATTTTGTTTTGTTTTGTTTTTATAAAAAATGGGTAAAATAAATATACTATAAGAGTACTAAGTTTTGCATAACTAATTTAGGGTAACCGTTTTAAAACGGATGTATTAGGGGTGCTGTGGGGTTAAGTCTCCACCCTTCCCTATGCATAACCGACTCCCGAATTCAGTCTGGTTCCAAAAGACCATTCTTTGAAAAAGGTTTTCCAATTTTTCCTAATTTAAATAAAATTGGTGGCGACTCTAAATTTATTTATTTTTGTTTCGCCGCTCCCGCGATTACGGTCGCGACAGGATGGCGACTCCGTGGGGATACTTTGAGAGTCAAGCCCATATAATTTTGTTGTGTAAAATTTTGTAATCTTTGTATATTTATTTTACCTTTTTCTTTTTTTTTTTATTTTATTATTGTTATTAAAACCTTAGGATAGAGAATTTCTCTTGGAATTTTTGCTTGTTTTTATTTTGCAGGATGCAGGTAGTTTTTAGGATAATGAAGGTTTGTATGCTCCCTACACCCACCACACCTACACATGTATCATACATTCGAGTGGGGCCCTATACCCGGGTCTGAGTGAAACTTAAGTTAAGTAGAGGTTGTGTAGTAGTAACCATTTTGGATGTACATCCTGTTTGGCTATTGCGAAAACCTCATCTAGAGTGCGCCTTTTTCACAAATGTCCCACACCTAGTGGTTTACCCACTATTTCGTGGTCAACATTTTGAAATAGGACTTGGCTCTAGAGACCTTCAGAATAGAAAAACCACCAAATGAAAGTTTTCACGATTTAGAAAAGACTTGTAGATCCTTAGGATAGAAATCCCCAAGTTAAGGAAATCCTATTAGGACACAAAGGGAGCATATCTTTCGTTATCTTTTGACTTATCTGTATACCTTGTGAGTTGTTCAGTCCCTTAATGTGATGAACCATACTGGTGTCCCTCTTGTTATTAAAAAAATAATAAAAAGTTTTTCCAAAAATGGGGGCGAATCACTTTTAAAGGACCAACAACTCACTCTTTATTAAATTGTAAAATCATTTTTTAAAACCATGCATTGATAATTCTTCATCCCCAGGTTTGTTGGAGAACCATTTGAAATTCAGTGCCTAAGGACTAGCAGTGAGTATCTTTGATTAAAAATGGAAAGTGACATGGGATCAGATCACAAGGAATCAATTTTGAAAAAGACCCTGCAACTTAAGGCCAAGATAGCGGATACTGCGAGTCTAGTGGGTTTGGGCCGATTGCTGAAAAAGACGCAACGTTTGACCTTCACTGCAAGATATGGGAAAATTTTGAATCTGTTAGAAGTGGACGTACAAACAGAAGCCATCACTGCACTAGCCCAGTATTATGATCCACCATTACGTTGCTTCACATTTCAAGATTTTCAGTTAGCCCCCACATTAGAGGAGTTCGAACAGATCTTGGGCTTATCGTTGAAAAAGGAAAAACCGTACCAATATAAGGGTCACTATGCATCATTGCCAACCATAGCAAAGGTCTTGAAGGTGCACATGTAAGGGACTTACAAGAGGCAAAGCAAACGGGAAGGGGATAGAGGGTTTCCCGAGCAAGTACTTGGAAGAACACATGCGCCACTTAGCCAAGGTTGAAGGCGGAATACTTTTATGGATGTACTAGCCCTCACCATTTATGGTAGCATCATATTCCCAAATAGTGAAGACTTGGTAGGTTTCGCGGCAATCGATGTATTCCTCGCTCGACGAAATGATGCCGCTAATCTGTCCCCGACCATTCTTGCCGATGTTTATTACACCTTGAATTTATGTCATGAAAAGAAGGGTAAACGAATCTTATGTTGTCTACCGATGTTGTTTGTGTGGCTAACTTCTCACATGTTCAAGAGGGGATACGAGGATTCATGTCCCATTACAAGTCTCAAGATGCTCCAATTGAAGACCAAGAACGGTCGTGAATGGGCCGAGGAATTGACCAAGCTTGAAGATGGAAAGATTGTATGGTACCCGTATGGCGTGAGGAAGGGCAAACGCTGCGGATTTATCAGTGTGAGGGTTTCCTAATGTTCCCCTAATGGGTACTCAGGGATGCATTAACTATAACCCCGCGTTAGCATTACGACAACTTGGCTATCCTATGATGGGACCACCCTCGGAGTTAGAGATTACTCCTTTTGTTTATGACATGCAGTGGGTGTCTGCGAGACACTTGGGAGAGTGCGAGATGCTTGGAAGAATATCATCGAAAAGGGCGAGAGGAATCGGGAGTCGAAGTTGTGGGGTTAAGGAGAGCTACAGGCAGTGGGTCAAGGATCGGGCTCAAGAAGTCAAGTTACCCTTCAAAATTCCAGCTAGTAGATCTTTGCCTCTAGCTCCAATAGAAGACGAAGAAGTAAAGGAAAAGCTAATGGAGGCCAATGAACAAAAGAGGAAATTAGAAGCGAGAACTAGAAAAGGTTCGCCAAGCATATGCGATCTTAAAGCGTGAAAATTAGAGAAGACTCACGCCCTTGAAGGAGCTAACAAGAGGCTAAAGACAGGGCAAGAACAGGATATCAAGAACTAGAAGATGCTTGGAAGCTGCAAACAAAGAGTTGGGACTCGAGAGGGCAAGAAAGAGATAGGGCTTTGGTGAAAACCAACAACTTAAAGAACAACTCATGAATGCCAAGGCCATACGAGTGATGCTCTTGACAAGTGGATAGTATGAGGCGGCAAATGAAAATGATGTCTTCAAGATACGAAGACATGATCAAAATTGAGAGGTCGCACACTTGCCAAGGAAATTGCGAGTATGAAGCGGCATTGCGACGGGGACGGAGGACTTGCGAGAAAATGATAGATCTTGTAAGGCAACAAGACAAGGACATTAATGAATGGAAAGAAGAAGCCCACCTTCGAGAGACCGCTTTGTGAAATTAGCGAGGCCTAGCCAACACGGCAATCGCGGACATTCCATATCATTTAAAGGTGGCGAGATAAGATGGTCGATCCTCTTAAGACTCGGCGAGAAATTAATGACTTCATTGAGTATTGCAAGAGTCTCGTTGGACAAATGAAGCAGATGATCAAGGCCTGTTCGGTTGAGAATGGTGGATTAGACTAGACAATGATGTATTGAAAATGATGTACTCCTCTGATGTTGATGATTTTTTCAAATAAATAAAGTATGCATTATATTGTTCTGATCCCATGGAAACCCATTTCTTTTGAGCGAGACGCTCTAAGAAATGTTCGTGACAAACAGCTTTTGAACGAGACGTTCTAAGAATTAGTCATGACAAAAAAAAAAAAAAAAGATCAAAGATACTCACTCAAGTCCATTCAGCACAAATTAATAATGGTCTTCTAACAAACAAATAATAATCATGGTGGTTTCTAATAAACTGTTCCTCATTTGTTCACAGGAAATTTAGAACCATTGCGCGACCAAGGAAAGAAGACACCAATCAAACCCGAGTTCATAATACGAGGGCTCGAACAAAGCTTTTGGCAATGGCAGCCGAAAACGAAGGAAGGAACCTAAGTATGGAAGTAGAAGAAGTGAAAGGAAGGGTGAATGAGATTACGGAGTCTCAAAGAAGAATGGAAGAGATGTTGTTAGCCATGAGGGAAAGCCTCACTCTGATGGGGGCAGCTGGAATTTCAGGAATAAGCGGGACACAGTTACATAGCACTTCCATGAGGACAAACCACTGCGGTTACTCTTTGCAATACACATTGTGGGAGGAACATCAAATGTTGCATCGCTAGTACTTCCTATTGGAGAAGGATACCATTCCCTAGAAGGAGCTCGGAATGAAGTTCATGGTAATACGAGTGTGCATGGGAGCCCCCACATATGTCTATGCCAACCGGATTTCTGTTGGGACGGGTCATGCGACCATCCAAAATGACAAGATAAGAGAAGAGTGGATGGAAAAGATGGAAGAAACAGTTAAAGCGATCAAGAGTCCAAGTACTTACGGATCCCTTGGGATAGAAGAATTATGCCCTACTGCTAATATCATTATTCCCAAGGATTTCAAAATCCCGAGTCGTCAAATACGATGGGAGCACCAATCCTTTCTTCCATCTAAAAACATACATTACCAAGATGTAATCGGTCAAAGGATTGGAAGTTTCTTGTCGACTTCTTCCATGAAAGTTTAAGCTGGACCCGACTTTAGAATGGTGCATCCAACAAGACCTTTCCAAGATCTCATCATGGGATGACCGTGGGCAAATTTGTTCATGGGACAATATCGCTTTAATCGGATACGGCCCCAACCCGAAGCGATTGGGAACACTGGAAAAGAAAAATGAGGAGACATTCAAGTAATATGCCCAGAGGTGGAGAGCTCTAGCTGCACAAGTACAACCGCCATTGACTCTGACGGAAATGTGTTCGTACTTTTTGGGGACTTTAGGGACTCCTTATGTTGGGACAATGGCGGGCGCCGCTTTTCAGAGACTTTGTTGATTTAATTGCAGTGGAGAAAGAATTGAGATTCTAGTAAAGGCTGGAAAACTGCCGTGGCAGGTAATGAAGGTGGTTTCAAGAAAGGATTTTCCCCTAAGAAAAAAGAGTCAGAAGTGAGTTACGTGCAAAATCGGCAACCTTCACAACCTCGATATTCACCGTCCTACCCCATATACCGAGCACCCACATACAACCCAAACACTTACCCTTCCTATCAGATATCTACACCGTCTCAGCTACCTGGCCTAACCACCCCTCCTATGAACACGCCTCAAGCCCAGCCATTCCAAGTCAACAATGTTCCTGTACCTCAACCATACACATCGACTCGCCCAACCTACACTCAATACCCACCTCCACCTTCGCAAAATTTCCCAAATTACCCACAGTCTCGACCAAACTTTCAAAATCAAGGCCGTTTCCGTCCCCAAAACTTACCCCTTTCCCAAAACTGTCCATTCCAAATGCCGATTTATTCCAAAGGTTATTTGATGCTCACCTCATTTCGGGGAGTCTGTCGTCCCCTACAACCACCGTTTCCGGTATGGTACAACCCGAATTTAACTTGCAAGTACCATATGGATGTCGCGGGGCACTCAATCGAAGACCGTGAGTCTTTTAAGACCGCGATAAGGAAACTTATCGCTTGTGGAAAGCTTTGGATATTCAAGAGGAGGCTGGACCTAGCATTGTTAACAACCCAATCCCTAACCATGGTGGAAGGAATGAGGCGAATCTTGTGGGGATTGAAGGACCACCGATAAGAAGGGTCATGAGTGCGTACGCCGATGACTCAAATATTTGAGGGATTGAAGAAAGCGAGGTTATGTTATCACCGCACCGGCCGTCAATAAAAGAAGAAGAGAGGTATGATGAAGAGTCAAGTTGTGCTTACCATTGTGAGGGAATAGGACACGATATTGAAAATTCTTGGGACTTTAAAGTTCGAGTCCAAGGTTTACTCACTTTGGGAATAATACAGGCCAGGCAAGGGGTAGCCTTCTCTGAAGAGGTCAATGTGGTTGAACGTTTTGTACTCAAGGTGCCACCTCTCAACCAAGCCCCGACACCAGGTAAAGTAGTGGTGACAGTCAAAAGCCAACACCATTCACTTATAATAATACTCATTCGGTCTTGTGGAATTATGAAGCAAAAGTAGAGATGAAAGGAGTTAAGGAGGTGTCAAAGACTCGAGTGATGAAATCCACCGGGATGAAGAGTACGTGACAAATATAATTACAAGGAGTGGGCGATGCTATGGCCGGTAGAAACAGAGAAGAGGAAAGAGGGGAGTTCAAAGAAGAAGAAAGAGGGAAAGAAGAAGAAGAAGAAGAATTTAGAAGATCATGAAACAAAGTGAATACGACGTGATGGAACAATTGAAGAAGACCCCGGCAAGGATATCTCTTCATCACTTGTTTTGACATCGAATTGCATCGGAAAGCATTGCTAAGAGTACTAAGTGAGGCTTATGTCAAACCCGATGTTACCCCGGAGAATGTTGTCAGCATGGTGGACCGGTGAAGCGCGTCAACATGATTGTATTTATGGATGAAGAGATCACCTCTCGGTGAGAGAAACCCACGGGCTTTACACATAACCCTTAAATGTAAGGGATACATAGTCGCAAAGGTCTTAATCGATGGGGGGTCTGCCCTGAATATCCTACCAAGGTCTACTCTAACCTCATTATCAATAAGTGAGGATGAACTGTCTCCTCGAGAAATGGTGGTGCGAGCCTTTGACGGAAATAGGAGAGGCATTTTGGGAGAGATAACATTGCCATTAGAGATCGGTCCGAGTAATTTTCGAGTATTGTTCCAAGTTATGGACATTGAGTCTGGTTATACTATGCTCCTGGGGAGACCATGGATCCACGCTGCTGGTGTTGTTCCTTCTACACTCCACCGAGTATCAAATACATTAAAAATGGGTCGGTCATCACCATACACGGAGAAGAAGAAATCATGTTGACAAAACCGGTTTCGGTGCCATATGTGGAAAGTGCGAGAGAAAGATGAGGAGAATTTGTGGCACAGTTTTGAAATAATTGAGACTGGACTCGGTAGGAATGAATCCCCGGCACAAAGTGTGAATCATGTGGTGGCTCGAATCATGGCTAACAACGGGTACCAAAAAGGAAAAGGCTTGGGCTTACAGTTGCAAGGTGCAAAGACACCAATCTCATTTCCAGAAAAGCTAGACAAGTTCAGGTTGGGGTACGAAGCATCTCTAGATGAGAGAATGGAGAATATGACTCTGGAAAAAAGGAGTGATAAGGGCCAAATGAAGCACATTCCTCATTTGAGAGAAACGTTTCGGGCACCAGCCGAGGTAATCATGCCTGAAGAAGTGCTTCGTCCCCAACACCATCTCACAATTAATTAATGCCTTTGCATGAAGAAAGCCCGAAAGAGTTCAAAGCAATCCATCCTTTTTTTGATGAGGAACCAACGAAGAACGGCGATCTGAACCAATGATTGATGTTATTGTTGCCAAGTAATTGTCTAGTCATACTGTAACAGCAGATATTTAAGTCTAGCTATGTTTTGATCTTATATTTATGTTATTTGAGACATTAACTAAATAAAGTTGCATGTTTATTCAGCATTCCCTTTCTCATACTTTTGGCTTATCTTTCTTTTCTTTTTTTAGTTAAAAAAAAAAATAAATATATCTCTCGCTTTCGCGTCATTATTCCTATTCTTCTTGCCTTTCCAACTCCAACAAATTGCTTTACGAGGATCTAAGTCTTGTAGAAGGTTCGCCTCATGAAAGGTACCTTGAAAATTTGTCAATTGATTCTCTGCGACGTTTGATGAAGAAAACCTTGGATCGATGAAGAAGATGAGATAGTTGAAAAATTTGAAAAAATATTGGAGTACTCGAGAAAGAAAATTTGATGTGGGTAATGAAGTAGTTGAAGTGATTAACATGGGAACCGAAAAGACAAGAAGGAATTAAAAATAGTAGACAATCCGAGCGTGTGGAAATGATGGCGCTACTCAAGGAATACCTGGACGTGTTTGCATGGTCCTACAGAGATATGCCTGGTTTAGACCCTGAGATAGCGTCACATAAAATCCCATTGTATCCAGAAGCAGAAGCAAAAAGGCAAAAGTTGAGAAGGATGCATCCTGGCATGTCACTAAAGATCAAAGAGGAAGTGACTAAGCAATTAGAAGCCGGATTCATAGAGGTGTCGAGACACCCAGAATGGGTAGCAAATATTGTGCCAGTGCCCAAGAAGGATGGAAAGGTTAGGATGTGCGTGGATTATAGGGATCTAAATAAGGCAAGCCCGAAAGATGATTTCCCGCTCCCTCATATTGACGTTCTTGTTGACAATACCGCAGGAAATCATAGGTTCTCATTCATGGATGGTTATTCAGGGTACAACCAGATTCCCATGGATGTCGATGACAAGGAAAAAACGACCTTTATTACCCCATGGGGAACTTTTTGTTACACAGTAATGTCCTTCGGGTTGAAGAATGTTGGGGCTACATATCAACGTGCTATGGTTGCATTATTTCATGATATGATGCACAAAGAAATTGAAGTTTATGTGGACGATATGGTGGCCAAATCTAAAGAAGGGGAAAGTCATGTAGAGGTCTTGCGGAGATTGTTTGAAAGACTCAGAAGGTATAAGTTGAGACTCAATCCTTCTAAATGCGTCTTTGGAGCATCTACTGGAAAATTACTTGGGTTCATCGTTAGTAGAGAAGGAATAAAAGTGGACCCGGATAAGGCGAAAGCAATACAAGAGATGCCTCCTCCTAAGACTGAGCGTGAGGTGAGAAGTTTTCTCGGGAGGCTCAATTACATTGCTAGATTCATTGCCAACCTCACCAGCACGTGCGAGCCTATATTTAAGCTTTTAAAGAAGCATCAGCCTGGAGAATGGAATGAAGAATGTCAAGAAGCTTTTGATAAGATAAAGGCTTATTTAATGAATCCTCCAGTGTTGGTACCCCCTACGGTGGGACGTCCTCTGATATTGTACCTAACCGTATTGCCAACTGCGATGGGGGCAATGCTGGGGCAGCATGATGAATCCGGAAAGAGGGAACAAGCAATTTATTATCTGAGCAAGAAATTTAATGACTGTGAAGCCCGATACATGGCAATGGAGAAAACATGTTGTGCCCTAGTATGGACCTCAAAACGGCTAAGACAGTATATGCTCTATTATACTACCTGGCTGATCTCCCGAATGGACCCTCTGAAGTACATATTTGAAAGCCCTCATGTCTCATTAAGAGTCTCAAAATGGCAAGTGATATTATCGGAGTTTGATATCAAGTACATGACTCGAAAATCCATCAAAGGGAGTGCAATCGCGGACCATTTAGCCGAAAACCCGCTTGAGGGTGGACAACTAATAACGTCGAGTTCCGGATGGAGAAATATTGATGGCGAAGGAGAAGAAGAAGGAGAAGAGTACTGTGTGGAAGATGTATTTTGATGGGGCGATCAATATGTATGGTAGTGGCATAGGAGCCGTTGTTGTTTCGCCGGTCGGAAAACAATACCCGGTCGCTATCAAGTTGGATTTCGAATGCACAAATAATGTTGCGAGAATACGAGGCTTGTGCTAGTGGCTTACAAGTAGCAATTGATTTGGGGATCAAGCGGTTGAAAGTATTCGGAGATTCGGCACTTATCATTTATCAAGTGAACGGTGAATGGCAAACTAAAGACCCGAAGTTAGTGCCCTATCAAAAGTATTTGACCAAGTTGACCAGAAATTTGAAAAGGTGACCTTCTCCCATCTAACTCGAGACATGAATCGGTTTGCGGATGCCTTGGCCACTCGGCCGTGATGACCAAGTTGGATATCCACATAATGTCCAACCCATCCAAGTAAAAATACATAGTGAGCCGCGTATTGTGCCAATGTGGAGGGCGAGCCGGATGGTAGACCTTGGTATCATGATATCAAGCGGTATATCCAAATGAGAGAATACCCAACTGGGGCAAATGAGGTGAATAAGAAGACTATCCGCCGATTGGCAATGGCCTTTTTCTTGAACGGGAGGTTTTATACAAGAGAAGTCATGATGGTACTTTGCTTAGATGTGTGGATGCTTGTGAAGCTCGTTTAATCATGACTGAAGTCCATGAAGGAATCTGTGGGACTCACGCTAATGGTCATATGATGGCACGGAAAATTCTAAGAAGTGGTTATTATTGGTCTACCATGGAAACAGACTGCATAGAATATGTTCGAAAGTGCCACAAATGTCAAAAATATGCAGATCGAGTCAATGCACCTCCATTCCCCCTGCACAACATGGTGTCTCCGTGGCCTTTCTCGATGTGGGGAATAGATGTCATTGGACCAATTAACCCCAAAGCTTCCAACGGTCATCGCTTCATTTTGGTAGCAATTGACTATTTCACCAAATGGGTAGAAGCGTCCTCATATGCCACAATCACTCAAAAGGTATTTTCGAAATTCCTCAAGAGGGACATCGTGTGCGAGATATGGAATTCCGAGAGGATAATCACAGATAATGCTTGCAAATCTCAATGGTGGTGAAATACGAAGTTTTGTGAAAAGTTCAAAATCAAGCACCATAATTCCGCTCCCTATAGACCCCAGATGAATGGTGCAGTTGAAGCTGCAAATAAGAATGTTAAGAAAATTGTAGCCAAGATGGTTGTGAACTATAAGGACTGGCATGAGATGTTACCCTATGCTTTGCATGCATATCGTACTAATATACGATCAAGTCTTGGGGCGACACCTTTCTCTACGGTGTATGGAATGGAAGTTGTCTCTCCCATAGAAATTGAGATTCTGCTTTGAGGGTTTTGATGGAGGCGAGTTAGAGGAATCCGAATGGGTAAAAAATCGGTATGAGCGAGTTGAATATGATAGAAGAAAAAAGACTAGCAGTTATCTGTCATGGACAATTGTATCAAAGTAGAATGGCCGAGCCTTTAACAAGAAAGTTCGTCCTAGAGAGTTTTATCAGGAGATTTGGTTTTGAAGAAAATTCTCCCTAATCAAGAGGACGCCCGGAGAGGAAAGTGGGCTCAGAGTTATGAAGGCCCTTACATAGTCAAGCATGCATTTTCGGGAGGGGCTTTAATTTTGCGAGAACATGGACGGAGAAGAATTGCCAAGACCCATAAACACCGATGCTTGTTAAGAGATTTTATGCCTAAAAAAAAAAAAAAAAAAAAAAAAAAAAGAATGACTCGTTAGGTTGAAAACCCGAAAGGCGGCCTAAGCAAAAGTTAGAGCAATAAAAAAAAAAAAAAAAAAAAAGGAAGAAGAAGTCCGTTAGGTCGAAAACTGAAAGAGCGACCTAAGCAAAAGTTAGGGCAAACAAATGGGCGAAATCTCAAAGACGAAGGGTTGATACTCCAAACTGGGGCAATTTTTGTTCTGCATTCAATTGGCTAAACCGGGGCAAAATTGCTTTGGAAGATTAAGGGAAAGATGTCTTGAAGAAAGTAGCAACGAGAGACGGCGGTTGAATTATCAAACGATTGCGGGGAATCAATTGAACGAGGAACAAGGAACCAATCTTTGGGGCAAATTTTCTTTCCCTTGTAATTTTCTTTCCTATGTGCGTGTCTTACTTGATCATCAGAAAAATAAAAGGAAGTTTGTTCATTCAACGAATTTCTATCCATTCATGAATGCATGTTTAACTCATTAGGTTATGTCTCAAATAACATAAATTTAAGGCCAACAGTTTGATTTTGACAATTCTACAGTAATGCTTCAATGATTGAGTCAGATTAAAAGATCTTGGTAGTCCAAAAGTGCAGATTGCAATATGACATTTGCTGGAAGTGGTTTCAATACTTCTCGCGTAAGCCTTTGTTGATAAGAGGAAAAGGAAAGGTCGAATTAAGTAAAGAAAAAGGAAGAAGCAAAGAAAGGAAAAGAGTAAGTTGGGAGGATTCCAAACTAACCAAAGGGCCTGAGGAAGAACAACGTGTGAACGAAGGGTTTGATTGGTCAAAGCTTTCCAAAGTCGTCATTTGGTTCAAATGACTAAAAGAAAAGAGAAAAAGAGAAAAAAAAAAAAAAAAGAGAGAGGAAAATTTTAAGAAACCATTAGACTGGTCTAAGTATTTGGCATGAGCGCATCGACTCATTGCAATTGCATTTTAAGTTTGAGCGCATCGGCTCATTGCATGTTTAAGTTTGAGCGCATCGGCTCATCGCACTTGCACTTTTAGTTTTGAGCGCATCGGCTCGTTGCATTTACACTTTAAGTTTTGAGCGCATCGGCTCGTTGCATTACATGTCTAGGTTTTGAGCGCATCGGCTCATTGCATTTCCATTTTAAGTTTGAGCGCATCGGCTCATTGCATTTTAAGTTTTGAGCGCATCGGCTCATCGCGTTGCATGTCTAAGTTTTGAGCGCATCTGCTCATTGTACTCGCATTTTTAGTTTTGAGCGCATCGGCTCATTGCATTTGCATGTTTAAGTTTTGAGCGCATCGGCTCGTTGCATTGCATGTTTAAGTTTTGAGCGCATCGGCTCATTGTACTTGCATTTTCAGTTTGAGCGTATCGGCTCATCGCATGTTTAAGTTTCGAGCGCATCGGCTCGTCGCACTCGCATTTTAAGTTTTGAGCGCATCGGCTCTTTGCATTTTAATTCATGAGCGCATCGGCTCCATGCATTTTTAATCTTTGAGCGCATCGCTCCTTGCATTGTGTTCTCGTATTGTCTTCTGCTTCTCCCGAACAAAATTTGGGTTTATTTCTTTACTCGTTCCTTACTATGATAAAATGAAAAGCTGCGGTTATTCTCTTTTATCTAGTAAGAAACAAGTAAAGAGGGGCAACTGTAAACACCGAATTTTGTCCGGGATATTTTGTAAATAAAATAAAATAAAAAATAATAAAATCAAAAAAATATTCAACCCATACCCTAAACCAACTCAAACTCTCAAAACTTATCCTAATCAAATCTGTCAGCCATCCTAGACCAACCCCAATACTTATCCTAAACATATTTTAACTCATCATCTCAAACCAATCCTAATCACATCCTAACTCAAACTCCTTAACCTAATCCCCTTCTATAAAACCCACTCACACACTAACCACTTTGAACTCACTTGGCAAAAATACAAACCAGTTTTATAATATCACGTAGCCTTCCATTTTGCACAGCAACCTTCAACACCATCCTCATATCACCAAATCCCCCCCTAATTTCTTCATTCTCCAACCAAGACCTCACCCTATCACCACTATCTTCTTCCACCATTCCATCTTCAACATCACCATCATCATCATCATCTTCTCCATAACCACCATTAAAGCCACCATTGAAGCCACCACTAAGACCGCATAGCCTCTCGCCATCCATGACTTCATCACCTTCACCGACCATTCGTTTCCTACTCTCAACCCCCGCCACATCAAAACAACCCATTATCCCATTTAACCACCACACCAAAACCGTGAACCACCCCATTGAAAACTGACCATCTAGCCGGAAACCGCACCCAACGCAGATCCCGTTGAACCCAGCACCCCAACCAGACCCGACGCTGCCGCACGTCCTCATTGCGCCGCCTCGCTTCCGCCACACGCCGCGCCTCCATTGACCGAACGGAGCCTACAACAACGCACGCCAGTCGTCCCGCCGTTCGATCCGTTCCAGCCTGCGCAATCCGACAACCCCGTGACTCAAAGCCACCGTTCGGACCCAGCCCATCGACAGGCACGAACCGAGCCGCAACCCGTGCCTCGTCCCGCTCCATACGCAGATCCACCGCCTCTAGCCGTCGAACGGCGATGGCCGCGCGTCTCAAAACCAAAGCCGCCCGCTCCGTCGCACTCTCTTGCCGGCAAAGACTCCCCGGTTTCATCCTCCTTTTGTTGCGAAATATCCAAAGAAGAAGAAGAGGAAACAGATTTCCCTTTTTTTTCGTTGCATTGTTTGTAAGCCATTTCTTTTTTTTTTTTCTTTTTTTTTGTATTCTGTTGTTTTCTTTTTTTTTTTTTTTTTTTTTGGATAAAGATAGGTCCAAAGAAATGAGTTAATGGGCCAAGAAAAAAATCTAAAAAATGACAAAGGGTAAAAAAAAAGATGATAAAACTATAAAGTAAAAAATACGAAATAATTAAATTTTTTCTTTAAAAAAGGGAGTGAATAAAATGGGACTAACCAAGTTGGGACAGCTTGTTAATCTCATAACTATTTGGATCATCTGAGTTGTGACAACCTAATGATTCAAATTATTTTAAATAAATTATTATTTAATAAAGGCTCAAAATTCATTTTTTATCTAATAATAATAAATTTAACAATCCGTGGGTGACGCCTAGCGTGACGCAAGCTTCACTCACTTAAACTTTAATTTGATTAACAGTCGCGACGACCTTGTTAATTCAAATTTTTATAAAATAAAAATTAAAACTTTTAATCAACCAACCCATGCAAAGTGAAGGAAATAAAATAATTGAAATAATTTTTAAAAATAAATAAATAAATGTGTGGGATTAACAGAGTTGTGACGAACATTGTTAATCTCATAAATTTTTTTGGATCATCGGAGTTGTGACAACCTAATGATTCAAATTATTATTTAATAAAGGCTCAACATTTATTTTTTTTAATAATAAATTTAACAATCCGTGGGTGACGTTCAGTGTGGCCGAAGCTTCACTCATTCAAATTTTAATTTGATTAACAGAATCGCGACGACCTGTTAATTCAAATCTTTTATAAAATAAAAAATTCAAACTTTAATTTGATTAACAGAGTCGCGACGACCTGTTAATTCAAATCTTTTATGAAAAAAATAAAAATTAAATCTTTTTCTTTAAATAAGATCAACCAACTTACATTTATTTTCTATAGAACTACGTGACTTTGAGTTCCTCATTGCACCTGAGGGTACGTAGGAGCAGAATTTTTATTCTGTCAAGCCAAATTTTAAATTTTCATAAATTATTTATTTTGTTTTGTTTTGTTTTTTTATAAAAATGGGTAAAATAAATATATTATAAGATTACTAAGTTTTGCATAACTAATTTAGGGTAACCGTTTTAAAACGGATGTATTAGGGGTGCTGTGGGGTTAAGTCTCCACCCTTCCCTATGCATAACCGACTCCCGAATTCAGTCTGGTTCCAAAAGACCATTCTTTGAAAAAGGTTTTCCAATTTTTCCTAATTTAAATAAAATTGGTGGCGACTCCTAAATTTATTTATTTTGTTTCGCCGCTCCCGCCGCGATTACGGTCGCGACACCAGGAAGTGTTGACTTTAATGACAATCTTTAATGGCTTCGATGACTTTATTGTCATGTAAAAAACCTAAAGTAGCAATCCTTATATGCTTTAATGGTTTTGGTGCTTTTGTCTTATATGTCAAGTTTGTAGCTTTTATGACTTTTATCAAAACGTACGAAGGAAGAATGCATTATTGTGTTCAATAAAGATAATATGGAATTTTCTTTCCTCTAATGTTTATGAAGTGTCTATATTTTAGAATTAAATGTATGATATATTTGTTAATCACCAAAGTGATTAAATATTTAAGTTAATTTAATTCTAAATTGTATGATAGCTTTATCTCAATTACTCATATAAAATGGATGTTGTGAATGACATAATATTTATTAGTGTATGAGTAAATGGATATTGTGAATGACATAATATTTATTAGTGTATGAGTAAATTGAGTTTCATTATTATAAGACAGTTAAGGATCACCCAAAGGTTGATTATTTGTTCTTATAATTAATGAACATGAATGTTGGTAGTGTAAGTGTACTATTAGTTTTATTTATATATCCAAAGATAATAAATATTTCTAGTTCGTGTACATATCATTGCCAAATTATGTAATTTTTATTAGCATCATTATGTTGAATTTGTATATTGATGGATTGTCCAAAGGTGAACATCAACATACATTGTATGAAGTGTTTTTCTAAATCTGTGTAGCATGTTAGTATATAACTCAAAGCATTAATGTTTTAAATCTCTATTACTTGTAGTACATGTTGCTTTACATTCGCATATCTCATCTGTACTAGTTTTTAATGGACTGAACTTATCTGAATAGAATGAGCAAATCTAATTTTACCTTAAGGTAATGGATTTGGATTTAGCTCTTTGAGTAGAGAAACCAGATGCTATTACTGTTTTAAGCACTGATAAAGAGAAGGTCCATTATAAAAACTGGGAAAGGCTAAATAGATTAAGTCTGATGTATCTGCGGATGAGTATAGCTAGCAACATTAAGTCAGCTCTTCCTAAAACTAAAAGTGCTAAAGAAATGACGAAGTTTGTGGAAGAACGCTCCCAAACTGCTGATAAGTCTCTTGTTGGGACACTAATGAGTGTATTGACCATCATGAAATTTGATGGTTCTCGTACTATGCATGAGCATGTCATTGAGATGACAAATATTGCAGCAATACTTAAGTCATTGGGAATAAATGTGGATGAAAATTTCCTTGTGCAGTTCATCTTGAACTCATTACCGTCTAAGTATGGTCCTTTCCAAATGAACTATTGATGAGATAATTAAAATTTTCAAACCCAAGTGCAAGTTGTTACAAGTAGTAAATTCTCGGGAGTTCGAGGTCGATCCATAGGAAATTGATGAAGAGAAAATTATTTGAGGTATAGAGAAAATTTGTCACAATACTAAAGATGATATAAGTTGTTCATAAATGAAAAAGATTTGCTTGGGTTAGGATCCACTCTTGGTAATAAATTAAAGACAAGATTATTTCTTTTTATAACTCAATTGAAATCATACATAATGAAGGTTCCAAACAGAAGATTTAACATTCAAAGTTCAATTTAGATAAAACATGTAATCATATTATGGTTCTAATAATTATCTACTAATACTTGTAAATGGTCTCAAGCATCCACTGTGCCAACGTCTTGTCTACAATGAATCAAGATATTCATTATACAAGAAGAGTTTCTAAATTAATCGGAAACAACATACAACACATATAAAGATCACATAAAAATATATCATTTAAGTGCAAGAAGTAGAAGAATCTAACCTTATTTCATTACCAAGAGCTTCACTCTTTCACCCAAGCAAGATGAAGATTTAGTTACTCATAGACAAGAAGAAAGAAAGAGAGAAGAAGATGATGATGAACATAACTTCAATTAAGAATAATAGAAAACTACACAAAGGAAGTAATTAACATACAAACATGAAAGTAAAATCTAAGCTAACCTAACACTTTTAAATGATCAGCATTTACCTCTTTTTATAGAGTTCAAGGAGTGCAAGAAGACAATGGAGTTGTTTGATGATGAGAAGTAAAATCAAAATAGATGATGAATGAGCTGAAATTATAGAATTTCTTGGCTCTGAAATGTCTCTGCTCTTAGCTCATGGCATGCGTCAGAATTCTATCAAGTGGTCTTCATGAAAGTTCTAGGAAATTGTCTCAGCTTTCCATAGACACCTATTTCATCCAAATACAACAACCACAACCCGAGATATGACTCAATTACTGCTCATGGGTTAGGCCCAACTCTAGCACCTCTGTTCTGACTTCCAAGCCCAATATCACCTTCAAGAAATCGGAATTGAATTTGGTGTTCTTCATGAAAGTTGTAGATATGGGTTTTAACCTTCTACTGTCGAAATTTCAGATTTGTTGAACTCTTATAGCCTAAGATATAGCCTAATAAGTATATAGAGGTCAAGCTATCAGGTTCAAAACTCTAGATTTTGCTTCAACTCCAATTTGAGTTATCCAAACGTGTGTTCTCAGTCTTGAGGCCTTCATAAAAGTTGTAGAAATATGTCTTAACTTTAAAACAAAACCAAAGTCACATCCATCGGATATTTGTAACTCAAATTATAGCCAGTTTACTGAAAAAGTCAAGTGAGAAGATTATACAATGAATGAAATATATTACTATCAGTGTGGCTCTTGCTATCAAGTGAATAGTTATTAGAGATTTATCTAAACTTTCAAACAAGACTAGAATCACATTAATCAGATAATTGTAACTCAAATTGTGGTCACTTTACTTAAGAATGCAATCACCAAAATTAATGATAATTCAAGTAATAATTTCTTCAATGATCCAATTAAGCTTAATTTCATAAAATGTGACAAAATCAACTTAATTAATCCAAATTGAACTTTAAGAAGCCTAGTGAGAGGATTATAAAATGAACAAAATACATTGTTATCAACCATAACACCATGAAAGACACATGGAATATGCATGAATTGCACAGTATGCTAGTTCGAGATGAAACCAGACTCAAGAATCAAGGAAGTCATTCCATCAATTATGTTAACCATCAAGGAGCTGAAAAGAAAGCTAGTAGGAAACATGACAAGAAAGGAAAAGGACTCCTAAACATCAATGAGGCATATTCCTCTCAAATCCACAAAAAGGAACCGAATGAAAATAGATGTTATTTCTGTAAAAAGACTGGACATTTCCAAAAGGATTGTCCAAGACGTAAGGCTTGATTCGAAAAGAAAGGGATACTTTACAACCCAAACCACAAGACCAAATGAAAAGTTTGTCTTTATGGGCAATAGAATAAGAGCTCCAGTGAAAGCTGTCAGGACGTATCGTTTAATCCTCGACACTGGACATCATTTAGATTCATATGAAACTCTTTATGTACCTAGTATATCTAGGAATTTAGTTTCATTATCCAAACTTAATAAAACTGGATACTATTTTAAATTTGGTAGTGGTAGTTTCAGTTTATATAAACATAACTACATGATTGGAAATTGTATGTTATGTGATGGATTATATAAGTTAAATCTTGATAATATTTATGTTGAAACGCTCTTAACCTTACATTATAATATTGGTATTAAACGTGGTTTAGTTAATGAACGCCCTGCTTACTTGTGACATAAACGTTTGGGACATGTTTTCAAGGAAAGAATGGAAAGATTAGTAAAGAATGAAATCCTTCCAAATTTAGATTTTACTGATCTGAATGTATGTGTGGATTATATTAAGGTAAACAAACAAAACACACAAAGAAAGGAACTACAAGAAGTACTCAACTTCTTGAAATTATACACACCGATATTTGTGGACCTTTTGATGTTAATTCTTTCAATAAAGAAAGATACCTTATCACCTTCATTGATGATTATTCATATTATGGTTATGTCTATTTGCTGCATGAGAAATCTTAGGCTGTGAATGCCTTAGAGATTTATATTGATGAGGTAGAAAGACAATTAGATAAAAAAGTGAAAATTGTCAGGTCTGATAGAGGTGGTGAGTATTATGGAAGATATGATAAAAGTGGACAATATCCAGGTCCATTCACTAAATTCCTTGAAAAACGTGACATGTGTGTAATGCCCTTTTTTCTTACTACCGCGAAGAAAGGACGTCGCACCATAATATAAAGAAATAAAATAAATTGCAGAAATAATAATTACTTTGATTAATTTAGACCCAGTTCATTAATTAACACTTGATTAAATAATTTGCGTTCTTAGATTGCAAAATGGTCGTGTATCGCATTATGTGTACACATTTTTTTTTATTAACTAACGGTAAAAGATAGCAATAACTACAGATGCAATAAAATTGACACAGTATTGAACATTATACATTCACAATATAAATATATATTTTATATGCATCAGCCTGTTTAGTTACAATACAAATTATACAAAAAAACAAAATATGTACCCACCCAAAGAGATACAAATATACACCCATCTAAAATAGCAAAACATCAGGCTTCCCCAAAAAGATAAATAGTTAACCATCAGTAGCCACCGACAGTATCAGCCCCTACGATTGACGAGAAAGTACCGTAGTCGGGTCCTTCTTCGGGTCCTCATCATCCGACGAAATTGCCATCAGAGCGACCGAGTTTCGGGCGGAAGCCCGAGGAGTGAAGAGGAAAGAATCCTCTTGACGGGTGTAGAACATATCAGTCCACATGTCCCTCACGGGTAGGTGAAACTCCAAAATAACAAAAGCAGAAAAATCAAAGACAGGGGCGTCATAACGACCCCAAGACAAAGACACCGTCAACTCCCCGCGATAGACACAACGGTCCGTCTCTACATGTAAATGCCAACAGTCTGGTCCTCCATGGAAAGTCAACTTCACGTATCCCAAAAAGCAGCGTGGGCGTGACGACATCCTTAACAGCTCTAGTCGTAATGCGGCCAGAAACCTGGAAACTCAGGGGTTTCCTTATCTTCCTCACGAACGTCTTTTCAAAAGTACACAATCCAACAGAAATACAAAAATAGAGAAAATACAGAAAGAGGTGAGACACCCAGCTTTCAGTACCAAAATGGCAACAAAAAAACAAAACGACCTTGGACGCTCACATATAAACACAGTGATAATTAAAATTAACAGTAAAAGTAAATAATATTAAACAGTAGTAAGAATCAACAACAGTAAATAAGCCAAGTAATTATTACAGTAATGAGAATAAATACTATTCCACAGTTAAAATGTTCATGCTCAATGAATTATGAGACTGACAGTTCACAATGCAAATGGTACCAAAATTCCTACTGCATGGAGATAGACATAAACATTTTCGGAGTGAATGATCAAGGAGTAATGCCAGTATACCGTCGGCCTTAAAATATTGTGCTCATCACATAAAAAAAATATTTGCGCAAAATGACTCATACATGACACCTCAACAGTTGATCGTGATATAGGACAACGTCTCAGGCCGGATCGTCGGTACGTTTGCATTGGTCTATCCCACGGACTTAGTGGAGCTACCACTGTCCATTGTGAGAAACCCGCACCCTGACGTCCCCCAGGGCTAACCATTATGACCCTACGCTAGTCTATTTGTACCGCACATAGGTGTTATTCAACTCATAGGCAACATGGCCTTTCTAACAATGTCCAATGGACAACACATATGCATGACAACACCATGTACATCACATATGTTCATCAATGATGCATTCATCATGAGCATACCATAATGACATATATAATCATTTCTCAAGTACATAATAAACAAGTACTTAGTCCACATAGGGTCCACAATAACATCAAATCAATTCCCAACATCAATTTATATCTATGGTTCATCAATTACCTTAAGTCCATATTATGGATCCTCACATTTCAAAGTCTTAAGCTTTGGTCAATTATGAAAGTTTTAGGTTAAACAACCCTTCAAAATTGTGGTCATCTTAAGTGTTATTATCCAATTTAATTCTTCCACTTGATTATGAGTTATGGATGTCTCTAAATTCTTAAATCCCCAAAGATGCATCAAAGCGTCATTTTACCTCAAAATTTTCTCTTTAAAACCGTGCCCTCTCTAAGCCACCAAGGTTCCAATTTCTTTTTATTTTATGCTTTAACCAATCAACATCTAATCACTTAATTTTTATTTTACACAAAACCAATTCAATCTCTCAACTTTCAAGGCCAAAACCGTGGCCTCTCCCCAGGGTATTAAACCCTTAAAATTTTTCATTCATTAACTTCAATGTTATCATTCAACATTTAATTATATAAGTTTTATTTATTTGTGTACAAAAATAATTTTACACCCTTAAATTATAGTCAAAACCGTGGCAACATATTAGGGTAGGAAACTCCAAATTTTTCATTTAGCAACCCTAACATGATCAAGCATATTCAACACATCCAATATGTCCAAGATTACCAATCAAGCATCAATCCAATTCAAGAATATATAAACATGCAAATTACTAAATAAAGTGAGCATACAAAGATGGATTTCTCCATCAACAAGCACACAAGGTTCCCTCACCACCAAAAATTAGTTGAAGTGAGTAATCTCCTTCTTACCTAAGGAAGAATCACGAAATGGTCTCCTTCTAGCTCCTTGGTGATTTCGGTTTTGAGCCTTCAAAACCCTAGGATTTTCAAGACAATGAGTCAATACTAATGGTGGAAAAAGAATGGATCCATGGTCATCAAAAAGACCATGGAACACAAAAATGAAGAGAAAAGAGAAGAAAAATGAAAACTTTACCTCAAAGTAAGTAGCTTTGCCTTGGAAGACAATGGAGGAAAGGTTGAATTTTTGGAGAAACTTTCTAAATGAAAGTTGTAGAGAAGGTGAAAGTGAGTGTAGAAATGAGCTTGGTGAAGAGAAAAGATGAAGAATGGTGGTCTCTAATGGGGCTGCATTTTCGTAGTGAAGGAGGAGTAGTAGAGAGAAGGTGGAGAGAAATGAAGAAGATGAAGTTAGAGAGAGAAAGTGTGATAGTAAAATGAGATGTTTTGTGTATTATGCATTAAGTGAGGAGACAAAAAATTTGCCTCCTTTGGCCATGCATTGCCGCGACAATGGGGAGAGAGAAGGGGAAAATTTTGGCTTCTCCAACAAGCTAAGGGCGTCATAGTCATTAGTTGGTCAAAGCTTCTCAAAGAAGCTTTGATTATATACATTAAATTTGAATTAAAGTGAGTTGATTAGACATAAAGTAGGTTGCATTAGGATAATGTGATAGGATTTTTATTACATGTTATTATTTAAGAGAAAATTGTTACAATTGACAGAAGTCAGTATTATTGTATCTGACAGATAAAATTTACACAGCGTTTTATTATTTTATCTGTTAAAATTTTTCAAAAAATGTAAAATCTCGTAAACCGTGTCCGACCTCGGGTTTAGTAAGATCCCCCGTCGACGTTTTCACAGATCAAGGTTCTCAGAAAAAATACTTCATTTTCCCGGCTTCGCTCAGTTTACACATAAAACGAGGAATAATATTAAAATATTTCGCATTCTCAGAAAAATTCAAAATTTTTTCAAAAATCACAAATATTAGAAAATGAATATTTATTACAAAATAAATAAAATTTGAAGTGTTACAATGTGTGCTCAATACGCAATGTCGGGTACACCACAGCAAATGGTGTATCAGAAAGGCGAAATAGAACCTTACTAGATATGGCTAGAAATATGTTAAGTAATTTCCCTTTACCCATTTCATTGTGGACTTATACTCTAAAGATTTCCATGTATTTGTTGAATAGGCTTCCTAGTAAATCAGTTCCAAAGACTCCTTTTGAGTTGTGGACTGGAAGGAAACTTAGTCTAAGACACCTACATGTTTGGGGTTACCAGGCAGAAATTAGATATTACAATCCACAAGAAAAGAAACTGGATGCAAGAACAATCAGTGGTTATCTAGAAAAGTCAAAAGGGTATAGATTTTATTGTCATAATCATACTACAAGGATTATTGAAACAGGAAATGCTATGTTCATTGAGAATGGTGAAGTTAGTAGGAGTGAAACATCACGTAAGGTGGAGATTCAAGAATTGAGAGTACAAGTTCCTTTGACTTGTATCTTTAATAAAGTTGTTATTCTTCAAGTTGTTGAATCGATTAACAATAATGAAGAATAACAAATCAATGATCATATTACTCACAATGAAGTTGTAGTAAATGAGTCTATAGTAGAAGAACCACAACAAATAGCATTAAAAAGATCTCAAAGAGAAAGGAGATCAACTATTTCTGATGATTATGTGGTATATTTACAAGAGTCTAAAGTTGACTTAGGAATAGAGAATGACCCAGTTACGTTTTCACAAGCCATGAATAATGATAATGTTGATAAAAGGTTAGATGCCATGAAAGATGAGTTGAAATCTATAGAACAAAATGAGGTTTGGGACCTTGTTGAGTTACTAGAAGGCTGTAAACGAATTGGTTGCAAGTGGGTCTTTAAGACCAAACATGACTCTAATGGTAACTTAGAACGTTACAAGGTCAGACTAGTTGCAAAATGGTTTACTCAGAAAGATGACATTGACTATAAGGAGACCTTTTCACGAGTTTCTAAGAAAGATTCTCTCAGAATTATCATGGCATTGGTGGCTTATTATGATCTAAAATTACACCAAATAGATATGAAAATTGTCTTTCTAAATGGGAGTTTGGATGAAAAGGTTTATATGGACTAACTAATGGGGTTCATAGAAGAAGGAAAAGAACACATGGTGTGTAAACTTAAGAAGTCAATATACGAACTTAAACAAGCTTCCTGACAATGGTATCTCAAGTTCAATGATACTATTGTATCATTTGGATTTAAGGAAAACACTGTTGATCGGTGTATATATCTGAAGGTCAGTGGGAGTAAATTTATCTTTTTGGTTCTGTATGTTGATGACATCTTGCTTGCAACTAATGATCTTAGTCTATTAAGTGAGACGAAGAATTTTCTTTCTAATAACTTTGAAATGAAAAATATGGGTGAGACAACCTATGTGATTGGGATATAGATATTTTATGATAGATCACAAGAATTGTTGGGTTTGTCTCAGAAAGCATATATAAATAAAGTGTTAGAGAGATTCAGAATAGAAAAGTGCTCAGCATCTCCTGTTCTAATTCAGAAAGGAGACAAATTTAGTCTCATGCAATGTCCAAAGAATGATATGGAATGGAAATAGATGGAAGCAATTCCGTATGCATCTGTTGTTGGGAGTTTAATGTATGCTTAGACTTGTACCCGACCAGATATTAGCTTTGCAGTTGGAATGTTGGGAAGATACCAGAGTAATCCTGGTTTAGATCATTGGAAAGCTGCAAAGAAAGTTCTGAGATATCTGCAAGGAACAAAAGATCACATGCTTACTTATAGGAGGTCTGATCATCTTGAAGTGATCGAATATTCAGATTCAGATTTTGTTGGTTGTGTAGATACAAGAAGATCTACTTTTGGTTATTTGTATTTTTTAGCTGGAGGAGCTATCTCATGGAAAAGTGTGAAGTAGTCTGTCATTACTGCATCCACTATGGAAGCTGAATTTGTGGCTTGTTTTGAGGTCATGGTTTAGGCTAAATGGCTACGGAATTTTATTTCAGGGCTTGGAGTAGTCGACAGTATTGTCAGGCCACTGAAAATTTACTGTGATAATTCCGCAGCAGTCTTCTTTTCTAAAAAACGACAAGTATTCTAAAGGTGCTAAACATATGGAATTGAAATACTTTGCCATTAAAGAAGAAGTTCAGAAACATAGAGTGTCAATAGAGCATATTAGCACTGACCTTATGATTACTGATCCTTTAACAAAAGGATTACTGCACAAAACATTTTCTGGTCATGTTAAAAGTATGCGCATTATGTTTACTAGTGAAAGATGAACATTATCGTTTTATATTTGACACTCTGAGCTCATTAATGTATAAGTTTCTGAATTTTCCTGTTTTCAAACTTATGTGTACATGTATGAATGATAATATTGAAAACAAGATTTGTCTTTGATAAAGACATTATTGTTGGACATATTATGTACTTCCCATTAAAGTCTTATGTTAGAAAGAAGGCTAATATAGTAGTACATGGAAGGAACTATGTCGATTTAATAATATACAACCGTCATGACTCTTATTAGTTCTTATTCTTAATTATGACTTATATATGATGTAATCAATGTATGGAACTTTTAGCCTTGTTTATGCGCATTATGATTGATATTTTATTAAATCATGAAATGATAGTTTGTCATATGAGCCAAGTGGGAGAATGTAAGAAATGTCTCATATGTGTATAAGATTTCTTAAAGAAACTAATGGAAGGCTTCTTGAAGAAGCTAATGAAAGGCTTCTTGAAGAAATTAATGGAATGCTTCTTGAAGAAGCTAAAGAAAGACTTTTTTGGTAAATTATGTGATTTAATAAATAAGTAAAGGACTAAATGGTAATTAGTTGATAATAGTTGGGAAGAAGTTTCTCAACCTCTATAAATGCTTGATGAGAGCATTTTGTTAATGTATGGAGAAAAAGAAATAGAAATTTGTCCTCTCTCATTCCCGTATAGTTTACGTTTTATATTTATCATAAAAAAAGAAAGAATGCAGAGAAGAGAAGGAGAAGACAGAGAAAAGAGTTTCTATCTTCATCAAATCTACATATTGAAGTATCAATTCTCATTATGAATAAATGTTAATACATCTTATTTAATAATATGAATATATAAAAATTATGGATTCTCAATATCATTAACAAATTGCACATTTAGAAAGGTTTTGGTTAGGATGGCATATGGATAACCTATGTTAGTTTTATATTTAATTTGTCCTTTTAACAATTCATTGTGATGACTCGCAAAGTGTGTGCCCCCGGGGGGATAATCCAATACTGAAATTTATTTAGCGGTTGAAGTCTCAATAGATAAAAAATCATCGATTATGGAGAGGTTGCCTAGACTCCACCTATATTAAATCCCACCACACAAGACATAACAGGCTGAGTTTTTGGTACATGTACAATCAAAGTTGGATTCTTCAATCCTGAAATTTAGAGGTTGAAGATTCAATCTATCAAAAGCATCGATTTTGGAGAGGTTGCGTAGACTCACACTTAAATGAAAAGGAAAATGTTTTTTGTATTATTAAATTTAATATCTTATATAGGTATCTTATATCGATATAAATATGAATAAATATCAAAATATATTATATTTTGAAATGAAATAGATAAATTGTATGTTAATATGAAAAATGTGTAAGCTAAATATCAAATTCTAAATGTAAAAATAAGGGAATTGAAATAAAAATCCACCACACAAGACTTAAGAGGCTGCGTTTGGTACAAGTACAATCAGAGTTGGGTTCTCAAAGTTTAGTGGACCAAGCTCTTTTGCAATGGGAGGAGTTAAAGGAAATTCACCATCTTACTTATTCGTCGTGAGTATAGTGTTTTTTTTATCATTTATTTTACTTTAGAACATGTATTTTACTTTACTTTAATTACTTAAATATTTACAATCCTTACTAAAGAGGAGAAAAAGTCACTAACACTACAAATACTGTCAATGAAGGAGGCAAGTTGAGACGAGGGGAGCACAAGTTTCCCTTGAATTCTTTTTTAAAAATAATGTATTATAAAAATTAAAAAACTTTAGAATCTTTAAAGAGAAAATATTACTTTCTTTACTTTTTTTTTCAATTAATTAAAGTCTTTTTTTTCTTGGTCATAGGTGCTTTGTACTTATTAGTTTTTCCATTCTTATTCTGAAAATTTTCAAGCATAGAACTTATATTTTTACTATAAAAAAATAGTGAAACTTTTTGATTTGTTGTGTAGTTTTTTTTTTTTCTATTTGTATCTATTACTTTTATTCACTTTAGGTAGCATTTTTTTTAAGTTTCCTGTTTGTTCTTCCATGATCTTCTTTGTAGAATTGATGTTAGAAAATTATAATTGTTCTCTTTAGATATCTTTAGTGCTTTTAATTCTTACTTTCATAATTTGAGTTTATTAATATTTAAAATTTAAACTTGTGTAATGTAGTTTTATTAAACATTTCAAGCATTATAATTATAATTATTTAGATAAATTAATGAAGTAATATGATGCTAATTGTCACATAAAAAAATATGATGCTAATTGTAATATATATATATATATATATATATATATATATATATATATATATATATATATATATATATATATATATATATATATATATATATATATATCAGTATGAATAAATTCATTAAAAGAAAATATTTTTTATGATGAATACTAAAACTTCTCTCAATTAAAGTAATAAAAAATTTAGACAAACTTAAAAAATCTTTCAACAAACTTTAATTTAAGTCATAAAATTCATCAATCATCCAAATAATAAAAATAACATTGAAAAAAATATTAGTACTTCTCGTAACCTCTACAATTGGCTCCGCCGCTGAATACTATAACACTACAAAATGGAGTGAACCCAATATAATTACATATCGAATTCTTGAGCCTCGGGTACAATGGATCTTTTGAGGGGCAAGCAATAAGTATAATTACTTATTTATACACATATTTCTTTATATTTGTATAATTTTTATATCTTATATTTATATAATTTTTATCATCTAATTATAATTAATTTTATCTCATTTTTTATATACTTATATTTTAATTTTACCATATACTCTTGATATGAGTTGATATATGTGTGTTTCTTGTATATGTGCACTAAGCATTTTTCGTAAGCAAGACATGACTACTTTTTTCAAGTCAACTATCATTATATAAAAAAAATCATACAATATACCCCCAAAATATTCTTAACCTTTTATAGTCTATATATGATCTTTAATTTCTATTTCATTTTGTTCTTAGTATGTTACTCATTATTTTCAAAAAATTCGTTAATTGTTTCCATAACTCACATTTTGCATTCTTTCTCTGGGATTTTAGGCGATTTAAATAATAAAATCATCTGCTCAATGCTACTGGACAACGGGGTTTCTATAACATATATTGCTCCACCTATATATAATAACCTAAGAAAAACCAGAATTTTAATTTTGATATTGCTAGCCATACAAAAACCTATCAACTACATATAAATTGTGTCAGGATCTAATGGAAACAAAATAAATAAATACTAGTTTACCAAAAGAAAAAGTTAAATACTAGTTGTTTTTTTATCAATTAATATTGGCATGTCTTTTTTTAGTTTTGTAGTTTCTGCATCTTATATGTAGCAATCATTTCTACCAATGAAAATAATCGATACAAAATTCTATAATAAGATAGGATATATATTTCTTACAAACAATAACAATTTATATTGAAAGAAAAATAGTTTGAAGTTTAATTTTTTTATTCAACTATTGATATTTCAAGTGGTTTTCGAAGAATGAAGACTAACACTTGTAAAGAAATTTCCAATCATTATTCTTGTTTTACTTCAATTTTCTATGACAATTTCTTCCCCATACCGTAGTTAATTAGATACGAGATAATATACTTTTATATATTAAGAAGCATTTAATATTGCTTTAACTTGTAATTTTTATTCACATTCTCGTTCATTTTAGCTACTTGAACTAAACTTCAGAATCTTTGAAACATGCCAACTATAAGAAAGCAAGAAAGGACACAGTTTCTTGCTTCTCTTCCTTGTAGTTGTCTGTGTTTCCGAAGACTCTACATATATAAAACTTCCATATGTAAAACTTCCAATATACTTTGGCAGAGAGTCATCCTCTCTTGTTGGAAGATGATCCAAATTCTTTTGAATACATAAAACGTGTCGGTTCATCGAAACCCAGCCATTATTGGAGTTCAAATCGAATACGACAAAACATGTGTGGAAGGTAGAGCCAGAAATATGTGGTCCCATGATTTCGCTAGGTTTTGAATTAAACTATATTACCTATATGAAGATAACCTGTTTAAAATAAGTTTTTTTTGGTAAAGTAAAAAAGATTATATTTATTATTAATTTAATTTAAAGTATATTATGATTTTAATTTATTAAATGATTTAAAGATAAATATAATTTTATTTATTTTATAAATAAATTTACTTTAAAAGAACAATATTTAAACATATGTATCATACTACTTACTTAAACACAGATACGAATACGAATATGGATACAAGAACACACTAAATTTAATATATATATATATATATATATATATATATATATATATATATATATATATATATATATGAAGGATGATCAACTTATATCAACAGAAATTTTTTTCTTTTATCTCATTTTCAAATTTGTTAGATCTACTTTTATCTAATGATTACTTTTAATGAAATAATCTCAACCATGAGATGAAAGTGAATCTAACGGTTGAAAATAAGTGTAAGAGAAAAAAAAATTACACCTATTTGATAAAATTATCTCTCCTATATATATATATATATATTAAAGAATTTGGTTTATATATATATAATTACAAAATTTAAGAAAAAATTTTATAATTTATTAATATCATTTTATAAGTTTAAAGATTTACAAATATCTTAATATATGTCATATATGCTAATATTTGCTATCTAATAAGCCCCTCTTAAAAAATATGAAGTATAATTTCTATTGACATATTCTAAAAAATATCATAAACCAACTTTTCCTAATAAAACTAACCTTGTACAAGTGTATTTGCATCCAAAATAAAATTAACTCTAGAGAATATTGATGTGCGGCAAGGTTCAGTAATGATGAAGTAGACGGCTTGGTACGAGTAGAGGTAGAATGAACATATGAGAATAATAAAGTATGAAAAGATAAAACTTAAAAGTCTAATAGTAGCGTGTAAAAAGATAAAACTTAAAATACTGATATGTGAAAATAGTGACTTAGGACGTCAGTCATGTGATTAGGTTTGGGTGGGTTACGGACTTACTAACTGAACATTAGTCATTGAAATTATTTTTTTAAAAAAAATTATTAACGGGTCATGTCTTAAACGTGTCCAAGCATGTCTAAGACGTGTCTAAACGTGTTCGAGAAGTATCTAAACTGAAAAAAAAATCTTTTTAATCGAATAATTCGAACACGCAAAATACATATATCGTATGAGTATTTCCATGTGTCCGACACCAATATTTATCCAACATGCAAACATACTTCAAAAACGATGTGTCTATGCTTCATAACATGCTACTCAATTGGATTTAGAGTGTATTTATTTGCGCTTAATTTGCAAGAAAAATATTTTTTATTAAAAAAAATCACTTCTTAAAAATGTACTACTGAGTTTTATACTCCTAATCAAAAGTTAAAATGAGTAACTTCTTAAAAAAAATAATTTTTATGTTTTTTTTTTACTTTTTAAAGTAAAAAGTATTTTTTGCAATTGTATTAAAAAATAAAATAGCTTCTGCTTTTTCTAAAAAAAAATTATTTTTAAAAAAAAATTTATTCAAACGCACCTTTATATTCAGAATATATGAGCAACTGATGAAGATTCTGACAAAAGTCAAGTAATAGAGACAAACTTCTGCCACGTGGACACACAGTCTTGTCATTAATGTTGTTTTCCATTTTAATCGTATGAGTGTTGTGTGTGTGTGTTTTTATAAGAAAAATGTGTTATATATATATATATATATATATATATATATATATATATATATATATATTTATATATATATATATATATATATATATATATGATTTTTAAAAAAGAGTAAATTTTGACCATATAATCATACATAAATGATTAAGATTAAAAGTTACTTAAAAATCATGTGACCACTTAAAAAGTCATACATTTATATTCTAATCTTGACTATTTATATAAGATCTAATAGTCAATATGTACTTTTTTCACCTCTTATAATAAACACTCTTCTCACCTGAATAATCCTCTCTATATATATATTCGTATATTAGTCAAGAAGACTAAAGTAGTAAGCAGTTAATATAACACAGATAAATCATAAACGGGTTAGAAAAAAAAAATCATAAACGGGTTGATGAGTTTCTACTTGCTATAGTGCTTGCCTCTGTATTGCTTTATGCAAATTCACCCCACTTCACATACAGTGTTTTTGGTGAACAATAATCAACTGTGACATCATTAATATATTAGGAAAAAAAATATGATTCAACAGAACAGGAAACCAGCTTGTAAAGATTTGTAGAAAGATTGTACTCTACCGACTAGCCCTTTTAATTCCAAACTTGGATTGAATTCGGCTTTTTATTTTCGTTTGGAACAATGAATTGAGCATTTTTATATTGCATTATATCGTAGCTGTATATATATATTTCAAGAAAGACTAACCATTTCAAGTGTTGTTAAAATGAAAGAAAATCTCAAATTCCATCTCTTTTCTTTGATCAATTCAATTTCTTTCTTTCCATTTTCTTTCAATTCAAACTCAGTGTAACGAGTGTTCTTACTGTTAGTGATCAAATAGAAAGTTAGTGTAGTGAATCCTAATTACCATTTTGTTGTACATATTGCAATAATATAACTTAATTATATGACTTGAAAGAAACTGTTAAAATTAACACGAACAAACATGGAAAATAAGCAAAACAATTCGACAAAACGAAAACCCTAAGCATCAAGGTTGTGGTAATTTCTTCAAATAAATCATCAAAGTTAGACAGATATATCTGATATTCATATATAGATGCAGGAGACAATATATTTTCATCTAATAAATCCATCACATCACTTAATTAGGGCAAATCTGGCATTGTTCCCCCACCTATCAATTTTTGAAAGCGAGAAATCCTGACTTACATCTCGATTTGCTTACAAATGCATACAGATTAATTAATAAGATCCAAATCACAGGAAACAGATTAATCTGTTAGCCTTATTTACTATGATATGATTAACCAATGTTCAAATTAAGATCTTCTTCAAATCCCCAATTTACTAGTCAAGATGATGTGATACTGTTGCTCATGACTTCTGGAAATAAAGCTTATTATTGGACAGACAAATACAAAGATTAGCTATAAATTCACATGATTCTCAAGTTACTATATGTTAATCTAGTGTCAAACCCAATAATTTTAACCCTGAACGAAAGATCACCACTAAAACACAGCGTATACAAATATTTCTCACATAAGTATACAAGCACCATGAATATGTAAAAGGTTAGGAGAACTAGAAGATCAAGAACAACTAGCTAGAAGTTTGAAAATCTCCTATCAGTCACATAGAACTTGCCTATAGGGGCACCAGGGGAAGCAGTGGTTGCTTTCCTTGGTGTTGTTGGCTCACCTCCATAGTTATATGTTTCAATATTATTGTTTTCATCACTGTTGTTAGGCTTATTTTGATTAGCTCTCTCACCCTCCAATTCCCTAAACTTATGCAAATACCTTTTGAGTGGCTCAGAGTAGTCATCAAACCCTAGGGTAGCCAAGGCCCAGCAAATATCATCTCCATTCACCGTCTTGCGCTTGTCCTTGTGACACTTGTCAGAAGCTTCCCCGGTAACAAAGCTTATGAACTCAGACACACACTCTTGCATGGTTTCTTTAGCTTCCTTGGAGATTTTGGCGTTAGTAGGAAGGATTTGCTTCATAATCCTCCCCACATTAGCTATTGGAAGCAAGCGATCTTGCTCTTTAATTACCCCATCTTGAGCAGAGGTGCCACTTGCAGTTGCAGCTGTGAAATTGTACTTAAAGCCTTCTCTATCTGAGACCCTGCCTATATTATCACCCATCTGTATAAAGAGGTGTCGACTTTAATCCTGTCAAACACAGACACGTTGCTCTCAGAGGTGGTCAAGAACCCAATATATGCGTATATATAGCTATATATATATTGGACATCTCATGCTTATGCAAAGTATATGCATATGTATGTGTATGCGCACCATATAGTTATCTGCATTGATGACATGGCACCTCATGAACAGGACCACCAGCTGGGCTGTTTTATAAGGGGACACAGTGGCGGGCAATTCCCTTTGTTGCCGTGAGTTAGGTTTATATCTTTTGATATATAACTATATATATATATATATATATATGGATCCTCATAGGGTTCGTGGGGCAATCAACTTCCCAAGATCCTTAAAGAAATTGACTAAAAACTTATCAATTATGGAGAAAGTGACCCCCGTACCCTTTCCTTTTGTATCTTATTATAATTATAATTATAATTAATTAATTCCTTTAATTAATGCTGTCCATAATTTTGAACTAAGTACAGTAAATTAATAATGCAGTAAATTAATTTGAACTTGTGGACAATATGAGTGCACGTTGCTGTATTGTTGTACACGTACCAAACTAAGACCTAAAAAGAACAGATTAATTTTAAACTAAACTCCCTGATGTTGGATAACTACTACTTACTTTAGTTACTTACATAAGAATATCCCACTTGTTCGGCCGAAAAACGTTTCCAAGTACAATAGTTATAAGTTATGTGAGGCCCAAGCCTAGAGTTGAACAGTGAAAATTGTCATACTGACCTATTAGTCTAGATATTATTTTATTTTAATTATTATTATTATTTAAATAATAAGGGTATCTTTGAGTTAAATTTTGAATTAATTAAGAGTGAGTTTATTTCAGAGCGATCTTAAAAGCACATTTAATTAGATAAATTATCTAATTCCCTTAAATATTGGTTTAATATCTCTAAACAATTTATTTTAATTGTTTAGGAAACTTGTACTTAAATAGAAATGTAAAATATTTAGAGTTATGGATCAAATCACTACTTAATTTAATTATCAAATCAAATAATAATTTAGGCTCTAATTATAATTTTTTTTTTTGCTGATAGCTAATTATAATATATGTGTTAGATTGGTATCTCATTAAAAGTTTCCCTTTTATTTTTAACATGGAGTAATATATACACCTAAATTAATTATGATAATCACTTGGTTAGTCACTTGTTCCAATATACTTATATAGTTTATTCCAAAATTAGATGAGCTTATTTAGACTCTTCATTTCCTTTTATGACTCTGATCTTTTCCCCTTTCTGAGTTGTATGTCACTCGTTCAATTAAAAAAAGGGGAAGAAATATATATAAGCGCAAAGGAGAGTTTTGGAGAAAATACGAGCTATTTATCCTGAACTGCTCCATACTTTGCTGGGAAATCAACACCTTGATTGGCTTCCATATCAATCAATATATGACTAATATTAACTTCCCATTGTATTTTTAAGAGATGTCACTCAAGATGGCGTCACATTAATGAAACCAAGTGTCAGCATGTTGAATTAAAATTTACTTTCTCGATTAAAAAAAATAAATTCTCTAGGCCACTTTCCCCTCTTATCCCCCAACCTCCGAAATTATACAGGTACCAAACAATTAAAAAAAAAAAATTGTCGTCGCAATGGCAGATTGATTCTTTGCAAATTCGGCGATTAAATTAATTAAATTATTTCATCGGTGCATATTAATTGACGAGTGATCATCTCGATCATGATTCTTCAAAACCCCTTTTTCACATTCTACATAAATGAAAATGACACAAATTCTGACTTCCATTAATTAGGAGGCATTAGAGAAATTATTACATATTACTCAAATGATAGATATAACATATATTTATTATTATTTCAGTACCACGATATAATTTATCTTTTCCTAAAGCATTTGGTCCCTCCTAGATTACCATTTATTAAAGGAAATGTGTGATCGCGTATATGTGCCAACTATGATACCTATATTACCTAGATGCTTGTATTTCATGTCAATTTTTAAGTATGAAGTATCTTAAATCTCCGAACGAAAACTCGGAGAAAGAAATAATATCATCAAAAGAGAAACAAAAAGATGGGAAGGCATTGTTTCCTGGTTTAAAACATTTCCTTCGAAAGGATTATTATGTTAAAGTTTGCATTGATTTTTTTTTATGATATCTTTTCACTGATTTCTAACCTTAAAAACGGAACACAAATACTTGCAATCTTGCATGTTCATGGACATAACCTTATATGATCAGTGCTTCAAGTGAACAATGCACCAAATTATTAACCTTATATGATCAGTGCTTCAAGTGAACAATGCACCAAATATAATAATAATAATAATAATAATAATAATAATAATAATAATAATAATAATAATAATAATAATAGTAATAGTAATAATAATAATAATAATAATAATAATAATAATAATAATAATAATAATAATAATAATAATAATATAGAGTAGATCTCCAAAATAGTCACACTAGCATCTTCATCATGGAAATCTTAGGCATGCATATATTTTAATTTGCCGTACAGACAGCTCATTATTTTCATTGGGAATTCATATAGGTTTACAAACTAAACAAAGCCTGATTTAGTAATAGGCATAAAATAAATCAAAACAGAAGGAAGTGTAACTGACAATAAAGTTTATAAAGTGGGGTATCAATAACTTGTTTAGGTGAGACCTGTTTATAGTTTAATTAGGTACAAAGAGTTGACAGATAAATAAAATAATGAAATTTTAGGAACCTTCCCAAACAGCCCGGGGAAAAAAAATACAAGAAGGATGGGGGCTTCCTCTCTGGTTGACGACCTAAACCTCCAAACATGAATATAAAATAAATACTTATATATATCTTTCTTCCAATACATATTATGGAGTATAGACTAAATCCCCGCATAACTGATCTCTTCATTTTAATTTTTGTTTTTGGTGTTGAGAAAAAAAAGAGTCTACTCTGATATATTCTATATATAATGTAAAAATCCCAATTTATTTCAATTATTGCATAAGAATAAATTGATTTTTGTATAAGAGACATACTAGGTGTGCGGTAATACGTGTGGGACTTGTGTCGGGATGAATTAGTTTTATTTAAAAAAAAATAGTGTAAAATATAGTACAAGAAAAAATGAGTACAATGATCATTTTCCTAAAAATAATTAACATGGACTGAGCAAATTTTTATAAAAGAAAGCGAAAGTATGTGAATTGATCCATATCGCCATATTCATGACTTTGTACTTATTCTGATTAAAATTCCTTCAGAAAGAAGTTTTATTGCTGTGGAATATATCCCATCCTCGTTCCAATTCATATCCATGTATTAGTCAAGGGCAGGGAAGTAGACTATTTTACTTTGGGCCAAAGAGAAAGATTCTCCATCTAACTGTACCTCTCGGCGTGAAATCACTGTTAGGGTAACATGGTATGTGGTCCTGTTACTGGTCCTTGATATATCTTTAAATTAACAATAGAAAAGTTGCGCTTATATGCAGGGGCGAATATTTATAATATTGAGAAGCAGACAACAAAAAAAAAAAAAAACAACATACTTATAGCCCTCACTTGTGTGGATCAGTGGATGTAACTATTATTGTTAAGAACTCACCGGATTTAAAAGTTTAAATTGCTAAGTAATTGAAGTCTTAAGAATGACTTTTCTTTCTCTAAACGTCCTTTGTCTAAAGAGATGTATCCACCTGGGACCTTCAAGGCTTCATCTTATAGGTTATATTTGAGTGTTTGACAACCTGCAAGTGTTGAAGGCTTTTGTTGGTTCAAATATGTGTGCCTATACATGTTTCTTCTGTAGTTTTAAGCAGAAATTAATAATTACAGTAATTTTTCTTTCCAGTGGCTTCATAAACATCGATATTCAGTATGTAGGTAAATTCCTAAGAACTCAAGTGTTATTTTAAACACAATCCTGTGGTATGCAACTAAATAATTGATGGAGTAATTAATAAACAAATGTCAGACCTATAATGAGTGAATTAGACTACGGTTTGATCCGGGATTCTTTGTCACAACTTGGGACAATAAACAAATATAAACTTGAAAGTGGATGTAGGCACATAACTAGAAAAGTGACTTTGACTAACCAAAAAGGGTTATTAAAGCTCCCTATGATGGAACTAAAGAAATTCATACATTCCAAATCTTTTCCCCTTTCAAGCTCACCTTCCTTCCCACTTGGGTTAGGATTCTCGGTCCTCGATCTCTAACTAGTTCCCAGTTCCCACTCTTTTATAGTGGGCATCCTAATTTGCTGATCTGACCTTCATAGGTTCTTTTAAAATCTGGCACAATGGCTAATCCTGACCATTCAAATGTAAGAAATTAATATCAATTTTCTTTCTTAGTGATATAAAACTAATCTTGAGTATTTGTGCAGAATATATGCTTCAAGCTGAAAGTCTTGTTGCGTATCCTATACTGTATATTTTCCACACTTAAAGCAATAAATGAAGGCTTAAGCTATGAGAGAGTTGGTTTTTGATTGTTATTTTTATTAAAAATTAAACAATGCATTGTTTTTCTCCTTATTGAAACTTAAACTGGTGCCTGCCATTATTTCATCTATATAATTTCATGCTTCGTCTTCAAATGCCATATTGCATTATTGCCATTTGAACAAAACTCACATGACATGATACCCGAATTTAATTAATATTGATATTCATTAGTCTAAAGTGATTTCATGATGAGAGTTATTAAAGTCCACACTGCAGAATTAAATACATTATTACTTTCGTCAGCAAAACTTACTTCTTTAATCCATACATAGCTAACTGCAAGGGATTAGTCTAGTGATAGATAAGTATGTAATGTCTGAATAGGTGCAGGATAATAGGTTTGAATCTCATCTATGTAAGTTTCTTGAGGCTCGGACTGAGAAAGTGAATTAGTCAAGATACGAGCAAGTTGACTTGGACACCACATGATCGCAATACAAAAAAAAAATTATACATAATTGTCCATGAGACTAATCCTCGTTTGATTGCGGGAGCACGAGGGTTATACGGTCTTCTCATAAAAGTTACTTCCCTGATATTTAAATTTGCGTTCTCATTCCAAGAGGTCAATGTTGGTTACTACTTCGACCCACTCTTTGTAGGTTATATAATCGATCACCAGGTTATAGGGAGATAATAATAATAATAATAATAATAATAATAATAACTAGAGGTCGGGATGTGGTTAGAGACCATGCTGGGTCCTTGCTTACATCACCATCCCTTATTCCGAGGTTTTCCTCTTGTTGTCCTCGAGTGTGGTTCACAGGGTCTTTTAACTTGCAGTAGCGTTCTTCATTGGTCTTGGATTCTTTGGAAACTGTTGCCTTTGATTTCTTCGAGAATTGAGGAGCCTTTAATGGGGAACGTCAGCTTCACGCAGATTCTAACCGTTCGCTGCTCTTGCAGCCAATGGAAACGGGAGAGCATTAAACGCAGATTTTATGGTTTGACAGACTCTTCCTTCCTAGGAACCAATCGGAGCGTTCCATTCGGTTTATAAATAAGGGATGTTTACGTTCGATTTTGGCATTCCCTTCTTCCTTTTTGCGTCTCTATTTGGAAGTGACTTCTCTCAAAGAAATGGTTCTTTTTTTCCCTGTGCGTTTTTAGAGGGTTTTGCCTATTGCGAGAGTTTTCTTTTTGTTCTTCCTTAAATCTTTGAAGCTTTTGTCATGTCCTCGAAAGCGGTTCTTCTACTAGATATCTCACTTTCTCACCGTATTAGCGGCAGATGTCTCACTTTTTCAGCATACGAGGGTGTATTTGATCTACGCTCTGTCGCTGGGGAGGCTCGTGATATCTGTCGTGTTAGACAGAGGCAATTGGAGAAGTAGAACCCAACGTCGTTCTCCTTCCTGGTGGGTCCTCTAAGGGCATTTGAATATGTAGGATGAACTATTGGGACTGCTCCATGGTTTGAAGTTGCTTGGGGTGATAAAGGTTCCGGTGAAATGATCTTCCCATAAAAAACTGTGCTCCATCCAACAAAGGAGAGTTTACCCCGGTCTCTACTATCCTGGCGAAGGAGGCAGTGAAGAAGAGTGTAGCAGGGCCCCGGAGTTCAGTAGTAATGCTTTATTCCGGGTTGCAAAGCCAATCCACTTTTTCGAGAGGTTGCTTCATGGGGAGAAGACCGGTGCAGATTCTGGAGGAAAAGTGGATGTGACATGGCCCGGGATGCCGATGATGTCGGTTCCCTCCTCCGAGGTCTTTCGTGCCTCTATACTTTCTTTTCCCTTTCTTTGATATAAGATGATGTATGTAATGAGAAATTAATAAATTTTTTCCTTTGCTTTGAATCTTGTGTCTTCTATTTTTCTCTCTTCTGTTATTCGTGGTATTTATATTATACCGGGGTGAGTCCAACACTCACCTTGATTACGTGATATGTTAAGTTCTCCCAGCTTGGTACTTAGTCGAGACCAGTGAAGTTCCAAGTTTAAATACTTAGATCTAGGGTCTCTGTACCTTAGGGGAACTTTACCATGGTCCTGAGGTTGAGTGTCTCTTGGCCTACTGGATAATTGTACTCTCAACTGCCATGACAGCTACGTGGCTCGGGTTGAGTGGATGTGCATAGTGCTTCACGCGCCATGATGAATATCTTTTCAAATCTGAAGTGCTCGGACGGAATTGTCTCATAACTATAACCCCTATAAGTAGGGTTTTAGCCTTTTTGTTTCATTTTGCTGATGTTCGTCAAGATTGGTGGCTTGAGGTGATTTTCGACGAGTGTTGTGATGCTGCGAAGCGGTTCTAAAGTTTTTGGACTTCTCAGAGCTTGATTTCTTCCTTCTCTACTTCCTTTTTTCTTCAAGGTATTTTCCTTCTTCTTGACTTTGATTCTGTTTATTTTTGTTTCGTGAATGGTTACGCACCTTTTTTTTTTACTACGAACGAGGGTGGGGAAAACCATTTAGCCCCCATCTTCTAATAGTGTTACCCTACAGAGCACCTCCTCCATCGCACTGCGTGTGACGGAGGTGTCCTTTTGAGGTTCTACCCTTGGTGGGTGCGGAGGCCAGTGCATGGGTGCATTCAGTCTTCTTCTATTCGCCCGTTGCCATGTTTAGATCTTTGACCTTGACTGGTTCTGACCCTGCACCTTTGTGCATCTTCCAAGGATTCAAATGGTAAGAAGGAGAGTGTTCGTTCTTGAAGTGCCTGCCCTGATTCCAGAGGCTCGGGAACTAGAGAATCAAGAGGCCGAGGAAGAGGCGATTCATATTCACTGAGGTCCGGGATTGCCTTATACCTAGGTCATGGATAATGCCTTCGATAGGATCTCTCGCTACTAGTCTGAGGTGGAGTTAGACAAATTAATAGAATATTTGGAACTTACCAAAGGAGGATCATGGGATGATAAGTTCCTGATCTTATCCCCGAGGAGAAAACGGGTGTGTTTGACCCGTCAAGCGGGGGAACACTTCATGTTTCTCTATAAGAACTTCTTCACGAGGTTTGGGCTTCGCCTTCCCTTCAACGACTTCCACATTGCCGTCCTTCGGACTCTTCATGTTGCTTCTAGTCAAATCCACCCTAATGGTTGGACAAATATCCTGGCTTTCGAGAAAATATGCTAGTTGTTGGGGTTGCGATGCTCCGATGGGGCGTTTTTCTATTTCCATACAAGGTATTCCATTCATGATGCCCGCGTTCGTCAACAATCTTGGCTATCGGTGCGATCTCGGTAAGGAAGAACGATCTTCTTTCCATACTTGGAAAGTTATAAGGACTTCAAGGAAAAGTTCTTTAAGTTGATAGCGACACTCGTCCTTTCTAGTTGGGAAGTGACGGGGAGCTAACCTTTAGCCTATACTGGAATTCGGCAGCATGAATAGGGGTGTCAAAATGGGCCGAGCCGGCCCATTCGGCCCATTCGGGCTCGGGCCATTTTTGGGCTGGCCCATTCGGGCCACATAAATTTCAGGCTGGTATTTTACCAGCCCAACCCAGCTCATTTAGCTTTATGTAGTGTAAAAAGAGCGGGCTGGCCCGGCCCATTCGGGCTCAGCCCATTCGGGCCATGTAAGGTTCGGGCTAGTATTTTGCTGGCCCAGCCCATCCATTTTATCGGGCTAATCGGGCCGGCCCATCGGGTCTGGCCCATTTTGACACCCCTAAGCATGAAGCATCTCCCCCAATCATTCAAGAGGGAGATCGACCACCTGAATGATGAAGAAATTGAGTGTGTCAATTTCTTCGAAAGTGGCGAGGTCGGTAAAATTCAACATAAAGATATATTAGATGTCGTGGACGATATGGAGCTTTGAATTATGCTAGGTAGTATAGGTCTTTATTCATCTTTATTTTCTTTTCCTTTGCCGTTATATGGATCTAATTGCCTGTGTTAGTTTTTCAGAGAGTTTGGCCGAGATGTCTCAGGATGGAAACGCATTGGCCATTCTTGAAACTTTGAAGGCCAGAAGTGAACAGGGGCCGTCAGTCATCACCACTGACATTGTGTCAGTTTTATCACCCCGTCCGACCCAGGTCACGATCACGGAGAGGGAACCGGTCCACATGGAGGATTCTTCCCCGGTGGTCGCGAGGCGTAAGAGAAAAGTGGCTGGTGAGGGTCAGTCAGACGACTGGGGTAAGAGGGCCGCGGTTGAGGAAGACACTGGTCTAAGTAACGGGGGGCCAATCAATTTGTATCGTGAGAATCTGGATCCTCGTGAGTTCATCGACTTCCAGCTCTTAGATGAAGAAGTTGAAGCTCATCTAGCCCCGTGTGACAAGAAGGATACTTTCTCCTGGTGCGAGACTTTGGGGCTCCATCTTGCCTTAGAGACTCGGTACTTAGAGCATATGGTTAAAGACCATGAACAGGAGTTGGCAAAGAAGACTGCTGCTGCGGTGCGGGGTGAAAACCAAGCTCTTAGAGCAAAGGAAGAGGCTGTAAAGGCTAAAAATGATGCCAAGGCCTTGGCCCGAGAGCTGGAAAGTGAAGTGGCCGCCCTGAAGGATGTGACGAAAGAAAATGAGTCCCTCTTGACGGAGGTCAAAAGGTGTGCAGCCAAACTGAAAACTAAGAATAAAGGCCTTCGGGCCGGGAACAACCGACTTGGTGCCCAAGTTACTTCCTTGCAAGGCGATGTCGGGCAGCTTATTACTGTTTGCACTTATATCAAGGAAGAGCAATTCTGAAATGCCATCAATCAAGTTCGACTTTTTAATCCCAGGGTTGATCTGGTTCTGGATTCCCTGGATTCTGGGAAGGTAGTCCGAGATGGTCGTCTCGTGCCCCCTCGTTTCGCTGCTGAGGGTTCGAGTGTTGAAGGCTCTTCCGTCGAGCCCGTGATCCAGATCCCTCCGCGGAGTAACTCTGATTTTTATTCTTGCCCCCTGCTTGGGATTTTATTTTTGTATGGACAAAAAGTGCTACTCCGATCTTCAGGGTTTTAATTAAGTTAGTTTTGTTACATTCCTTTGTCTGTTTCGGGGTCCAACGCCCTTCGTGTTGTTTTGACTGTGGTGAAAGACTGCGGTCTGGGTCCAACGCCCATTACCGTTGAGCGTTTATAGTTCCCTTTAGGACTTCACATGATAAGAGATTTAGAAACCTTGGCTTAGGATCCGATGTCCAAAGTGGATTGGGATTTGGGATCCGTGCCTAAGGTAAGAAACCTCATTCGGGGTTCATTACCATCTGCTTTGGTGTTCAAGATGCCTCGTGACTATGGTATAGAAACTTTGTCCAGGGTCCATTACCGATCGCTTTGGTATTTAGGATGCCGCGTGACTTTGGTTTGAGACTGGTCCTTGCCGGGGTCTTTCGTGCTCATGGTTTGGTGCGAGAATTTTCCCAAGTCGGGATTTTTCTACTGCATGACCTATCTAGCACAAGACAACTTTTTGGTTGGTACCATGGGTCTTTCGTGCTTATGGTTTGGTGCAAAAATTTTCTCAGGTTAGGATTTTTCTACTGTGCGACCTATCTAGCACAAGACAACTTCTCGGTTAGTGCGATGAGTCTTGGGACGTCGTGGCTGGTCTTTGAAAATTTCTTTTAACAAATTGTACTAACTATATGATCGATGTTTCATTAAATATCTTGAAGGACTAAAGTCCATATAACAATTTGGGTAGATCAAACATAAAGTAAACTAGGAGAATAAGCCTTAAAAGATACTTAGCTATAGTACTTTCTGATTTTGTCTGCATTCCAAAAGTTCTTCTGGCAGGACTCTAGCTCAATAGACCAGGCAATCATCCTCCTTGCTAAGTCTGGTTTATGCAGTATCTGTCGAATGAGTTGATTTGTCCTGACTACCACGGGATGACACTGGAAGCATTGCCTTAGTCTCCTGGCCATGATGATGAGTGCAAAGGCGACCTTCTCTATGTTTTGATATCTGAGTTTGGGGCCTTGCAGTACTTTGCACACGAAATAAATCAGTTTCTGGCCTTTTAGTATTTCTCTGATGAGTACCGAACTCACAGTCTGCTCGTGAATGGAGAGGTACACGTAAAGTGTTTCACCTGACTTTGGCCTTATAAGAATGGAAGGGGACGCTAGAATGTTCTTCAGAGATGTGAAAGCATCTTCACATTCCTGTGTCCACTCGAATCTTGTCCCTTTTTTCAATAGCTTGAAGATAGAAAGGGATTTGTGAGCGGCTTTGGCCAGGAATCTGGTGAAAGCCGTAATCCATCCCGTTAGCTGTTGTACTTCTTTTACGCCCAGGGGACTATGCATATCAAGCACCGCCTTTCATTTGTCGGGGTTTGCCTCAATGTCGCGGTGCGTCAGTGTAACACCCCAAATTTCCTAAATAGTTGACAGTAATTTTGACAGTTAACATAATTCTACTGTTTAGTGATTTCTATGTACTGTAAAATTATTTTAATTATTCCGTCAGCGTATTTGATCGTTTTGAGTGATTTACTCCATGTCAGGAAAATCAAAATTTTGGACCGGAGAAAACTTTACGTAATTTAATTTTTACTGTTATGTTTTAATTATTTTACGTAATCTGATTTGATATTTGTGCGTTTTCTAATTTTTGTGATTTTATGGGTGATTATGAAATTTTTATGATACTCCAACCGTTTTTGGACTGCTTGTGGGTCCTAGTGGTCTTACGTGAGCCCGGGATGAGTCCCAAAACGTGAAAATTTTTCTACGCATAGAAAAATTTATACTGTTGAGACGGAGACAGGGGATCTTACTAAACCTGAATCCGGAGACAGTTTTAAAAAATTTCTTGTACTGTGTTTTGTACTGTATTAATTATCGGGCGATAAAAATACAGTAAATATAATTTTTCATGGGGTTTTCACAGATAAAAATAGAAATTATACTGTTAAGTCCACAATTAGTGGTTATGATAATTTTTGATGGACCAATAGGAAACAAGTCTAATATTGAAGACTTTGATATCAACCATCGATTTAATCAACGGTGTAGGATAAGTCTAATAAAATGGCTATGACTATTTATAACCATTGGATTTAGAATTAATTAAGAGAGGAGATTTGGTCTTGCAAAGTGGCTAGGACCATTTGTGACCGTTGGATTTGAATCTAATCAATGGTGGAGATGGATCAATTATGACCATTGGATTTGGATTTAATCAATGGTGGAAGTTTAGTCATCAAAAATGGCTATGACTAATTATAACCCTTGGATTAAAAGTAGAAGGAGTAATCTTGACCCTTCATTTTGGAGATGCATCTAATGGCTTAGATTTGAAGAAGGAAAAATTTAATGGCCAAGATTAAGTCTTCTAAATCAAAAGTCTACCTAAATCCTAACCATTGAATTAATCAATGGTCTAAAGTGCTCTAAATGGTGGCTTGAAAAAGATGACAACATTATTGCATGCAAAATGGAAGGGGGACGGTTTTGTGTTGTTTTTGGAGCTAAAGGAAAAGTTGAAATGTCATTATTAGTTGCTTTAGTCAATTATGCACCATTATTAATTTTTGGCACTCTTAGAAGAATGCATGTAGAGGGGGGGACAGTTTTTGAGTTGTTTAGGAGCTAAAGAAAAGCTTTATGACCATTATTACTTGTCATGGTCAATATTATATCATTCTTGACCATTATTGCTTTGTTTGCTTCCTTAGGAGATTTCTTGGAGGGGGGACGGTTTTTGGAGGCTTAGGACCATAGGAAAGTGTTTCATTCCTATCATTACTCATTCTTGGTCAATTAGTGATCATTTCCCCAAAACCTAAACTCTTAGAAAATTTTCTCTCCTTTCTCTCCATGGTGGTTTCGGCCATGACTCCTAAGTATGGCTTCCATCACTCAATAATTTTAACCAACCTTATTTCTTGAATCCTTACCTTATTCTAAACAACTTTCATGTTGGAGACTTTCTCTAAATCATTCATTTTCAAGGAGTTTTTCCAAGAGCAAGTTCTAAGGTTTTTGAGGTGAAGTGTAAGGAAACTTCATTTCTTCTCTTCTTTTTCATGATCTAAACCATGTTTGATTCATGGTTCCTCTTAATCAAGCTTAGTATACTAATTTTTATGTATTTTGTTTTGTATTTGAGAAGCCCTTGGTGGTGAAGGACTTGGAAAGAGAAGCAAAATAAGGAACTTTTGAGGATCTTCAAGAGGTAAGAGGGAGATCCATGAGGAAACCAAGTATGGTGGTAAGAGATGGTCTTATATTTGATGGATGGTGAATCCATATGAGGATTCATATCCATGGTCATGTAATTATTTGTGGGTGTTTATGTGTTTGATTTATTTGTTCATGCTTTGTATGATTTGCATGATTTATTGCTTTTGATTATGGCATTCTTATGGCAGCTTAGGGTATATATGATGAAATATGTATGTGTATGCCATGATGTGATGATGGAAAAGAAATCAATTTTTGGCTCAAATGGCCAAAGGAAGGGGCTACGGTTTTGATACCCATGATTGGGGTTTATGTTGAAATTTTTCAAGAACAAAGGAATTAATTTTTGGGTCCCTAGAACATGGGGAATTTCGGCCAATACACCTCAAGATAGGTGTTCACAAATTAATATTTTCATGGATGATGAAATAAGATGTTTAGAAAAACAAGGAAAATAAACAAAGGGTTTATTTTTCAAAGAGTACATGAACACGATTTTAGAAGGATTTTTATTGATTTATTTTATGTAAAAAGTTTCTAAGTATTTTACTAAACATGAGTTTTAAATGAAAATAACAATGTTGATTTTGGATTTGCACAGAAAGTGAAAAAAGATTTATAAAGAACGTGAAAATAAATTTGCAAAGAAAGTGAAAAATGAAAATGAACAAATGACTTGATTTCAAAGACCAAGTGTTCACGGTTTTTGTAAAGGATTTTTAATGGTTTTGTTTGTGTAAAACCATATCAATTTAGAAGAAAAAATATTTGATAGTTTCAATAGTCATGTCCACATTTTTGAAGGCCTGTAACGCCTTGATTTTTATGGAACAAAGTGATATTTTATAAAACGAAGTGTTTTGTCACTTGAAAGATTTGATAGTTTTCAATGACCATGTCCACGGTTTTTGTGGATGCATATGGAAAGGGAATTAGAGCGTTTTATCACTTGAGAGAATAGAAATTTTTGTAACAGAAATATAATGGTGTTTTGAAAATTTACTAATGTATAACTTATTTTCGAGTTTTGAAATACGTTAGAAAATGTTAAGTTTTGAAACGTTGGTTTATATTAATGGAAAAGTGATTTTTGTGGATTATATTTTGGAAAAGGATTTCTTGACTAAAGAAATGTGGAAAAAGATTTTCTTGAGTAAGAAAATTTGAAAAATAAAATACAAAGTCATATTATTTTGAGAAAAGTTGAAGAGGAATTTTTGAAGGTTAAGAAATATTTTCTGTAATGAAATTGTGGTGAAAAATTATTTGCGTAGCTTAAAAACGATTTGAAATACGATATAATATTTCTACGCGATTGGTAATCTGTCAAAATATTTCTACATGTTTTGAATTACGTTTAAAATTATATGTAATTTGAACTACTATTGAAAAATCAATATGTGATTTAAAAGTGAAACAATATTTTTACGTGATTATGAAAATGACGAAAAATCGTTATGTGATCTGGAAAGTGTTTTAAATATTTTGAGAATGATGGAAAATGATTTACGCAACTTAAAAGAGTGATTTTTAAGTTACGCGGTTGTGAAAATGGTAGAAAATCGCTACGTGATTTGAGTAACGGGTAAATATTTTTATGCGATTGAGAAAACGTTGAAAAATCAATACATGGTTTGAAAATGCAACGGAAATGTTGCACAATTTTGTGAAAACACGACGAAAGTGTTTTATAACTATGAAAATATGATAACATGATTTTGCTATTGAATATACAGTATGAATTACTGTCGACCCAGTGTATGGATACTGTTTGTGGAAATGACAAGTTTTGCTTGTGATTGGCATTTGGTGCATTTTATATGCATTGGAAAGATATGCCTGTGATTGGCATTGGTGTATTGTTCATGCATTGGAAAAATATGCGTAGAGGCATATGATTACATTGAACAAATGAAATTGAAAAGATTTGGCCCTTGTGGTTGGACTTGCACTGATATATTCATGCATTGTATAAAGTATAGCTAATAAGCTATTTTGGCCCTTGTGGTTGAAGAGGGAATGAGAATTGATAGTGAGATCTATGATGGATCTTGGGGGCGTCAAGGCGCGACGGTCGACCAGTGGATATCTGTCTGTGGGCTAAGGCTGGACCATATGCGACTTGGCGATGCAGTCCGTTGCAACGCATTGACGATACCCGACAAGAACACGATTCTTTTCAACGACTGGAGGATTGTCTTTGGGCTAAGACTGACAATTAACAAAGCATTCTCCTCGAAATTGTGAAAACCTCCATGGAGTTGTTTTTGAAAAACTGAGTCTATGTGCGCATGCATGAAACTGAGCATTTATATCTATGTGATATATTAATTGAGGAATATTGGCTATGACAACTATTTTGAATACTTGGATGATGATGATGATAATTAGACAATGTTGAGGGCATTATCGTAATTGTTGTTTATGATAATTGAATTGATATATGATTGGATGATGATAGTTGATTAATATTGAATATATTATTGGAAGTCTGGTATGATATCCCTGTATGATATTACTATTTGTGTTATCTCTGTGCTGTCATGTTGGTATTGTTGTAGGTGATCTCACCTCTTTGCTATGTTGTCTTGCTGTGTCTGTATTGTTAAAAATATACAGTAGAAAGAACGAGTTATCTTAGACATAACGGGTGATAGATATTCTGAGTTTTGGTGACAACATGGAGGAGTGGTCATTCAGGACTCGTTGGTGTGCAGTGTTAACAAGGAGCAGATATCTGATGCATCAAGATGGATACAAGAAGGAATAAGTATGTTAAGTTTTCTCATTAGTGTTGTACCGTGCTATTAAGTAGGACCCGTCATAGGGTTTGCTACTGTTTAAAAGAGAGAGTTTTCTGTTAGTTTTATATTTCTCTTTAAATTGTTAAATATTAATTGGTGTCAATATTGTATATTAAATATATTTTCAGTATTACTTATGGATTTCAGTAAGTTTATGTTTCTGTAATAAGAAGAAATTTTAAAACCCATCTTTTTATAACTCAAACCTTGTGCGAACTTCTTTTTGATTATGAGTCGGGAGTCAGACATGTGATACCCTAGGGAGGGTGTTACATTAGTTGGTATCAGAGCACGGTTTGAGTCTTTTGGGGTTTGTGATTAGGTCTATTTTGCTTGTGTTGTGTTCTCTGTGTTTTTGTTTTCCGAAAGGAAACCATGTTTACACTGGATATCAGATCCATTGTATTTTCGTTCGTCCATCTTTGAAGAAAGAAAAAACGACTCGTAGTAGATGTACGCATGAGGAAACGGAACATGTTACTAGTAATGCAGTTGCAACTATGAGAACAATGTGGAAGGATGACTGCAGGAACAGAGAATCGCTGAACGGCGGGAACTAGAAGTTGAGATTCAGGATTTGATGGAAGAGAATCAGTTTTGGAATATAAGATTTCGTAATTTTGGAACCTGGTATTTTCTTTTAGGATATTGAGAAAGTAATTGATTTCGACGGAAGATGTATTTACAACCATTGAGGAAACCAAAAGCAGTAAGTGATGTGAAAGAAGGTACTTAATGAAGGAATGTACGTCAAGGAAATAATTTGCGAAAAAGTTGGACACATTTTCCCAGAGATTATGCTCTTTGAAAACAGAATTTTCTGTTAGTAAAATTTTAGATAGTAAGGGAAGTTGTTACTCTGAATGGAATGGGAGTGTTCTGAGCTGAAGACCTAAACAAGGGAGACTGTACTGCAAGAGGTAATTCTTTGATCACAGTGTATATCTTTGAGAGGAAACATGTTCTTTGTGTAATATGATTGAGTCGATCAATTATATTTTAGAGTTATCCGTAATCCTCTGGTCTGTTTCTTTCTGTTTCTATTCTTAGTCGATCGAGCTACTTGTGTTATTTAAATATTGTTATAGATCAAATCTTTGTATTAGTTTGATCTGTCGTTCAAAATTTTTGTGTTAGTTTGATCTGTTTTATAAACAGATGTGATCTTTGAAAATGGATTGGTTATTTTTCAACCATATCCTATGAGATTATTTCAACAAAGTGTGAGTAATTCAGAGAAAATCTATTCTTGAAAATTGGAGTTACATCCAATTCTTTCTTGGATATGTTCGATAACATATTCGATTCGTTTTATTATTTTTCATGATGTTTTCTTTCATCTACTGCAATTGAAGGAATATCTTGCAAGAAAGGATATTTCTATATTTGTATCCGTGTTAACGTATCAGAGTGGCGCAGTGGAAGCGTAGTGGATTCTTCAAAAGTTGAAGAAGTTCGTCAATGTGAAAAGTTAATACGGTAATGGAAAACTATAGAAAAAAAATTTTATTGAGATATTTGTTTGATCAGGAGAAGTGAACAAGAGATAAAGAACTTTCATTAGTTAAAATCGTTTGGAATAACGTAAGAGGTGAAACTACGAGGGAACTGGAAGAAAAGATGGAAGAGGAATAGTTGTATTTATTCCGAGGATGTGAAATCATGTTTATCAAATTTCGAGGATGAAATTTCTATAAAGAGGGGGAGTATTGTAACACCCCAAATTTCCTAAATAGTTGACAGTAATTTTGACAGTTAACAGAATTCTACTGTTTAGTGATTTCTGTGTACTGTAAAATTATTTTGATTATTTCGTCAACGTATTTGATCGTTTTGAGTGATTTACTCCGTGTCAGGAAAATAAAAATTTTCAGGCCTGGGAAAACTTTACGTAATTTAATTTTTACCATTAGGTTTTAATTATTTTACGTAATCTGATTTGATATTTGTGTGTTTTCTATTTTTTGTGATTTTATGGGTGATTATGAAATTTTTATGATACTCCGACCGTTTTTGGACTGTTTGCGGTTTCCAGTGGTCTTACGTGGGCCCGGAATGAGTCCCAAAACTTGAAAATTTTTCTACGCATAAAAAAATTTGTACTGTTGAGTCGGAGACAGGGGATCTTACTAAACCTGAATCCAGAGACAATTTTAGAAAATTTTTTGTACTGTGTTTTGTACTGTATTAATTATCGAGCGATAAAAATACAGTAAATATAATTTTTCATGGGGTTTTCACAGATAAAAATAGAAATTATACTGTTAAGTCCACAATTAGTAGTTATGATAATTTTTGATGGACCAATGGGAAACAAGTCTAATATTGAAGACTTTGATATCAACCATCGATTTAATCAACGGTGTAGGATAAGTCTAATAAAATGGCTATGACCATTTATAACCATTGGATTTAGAATTGATCAAGGGAGGAGATTTGGTCTTGCAAAGTGGCTAGGACCATTTGTGACCGTTGGATTTGAATCTAATCAATGGTGGAGATGGATCAATTATGACCATTGGATTTGGATTTAATCAATGGTGGAAGTTTAGTCATCAAAAATGGCTATGACTAATTATAACCCTTGGATTAAAAGTAGAAGGAGTAATCTTGACCCTTCATTTTGGAGATGCATCTAATGGCTTAGATTTGAAGAAGGAAAAATTTAATGGCCTAGATTAAGTCTTCTAAATCAAAAGTTTACCTAAATCCTAACCATTGAATTAATCAATGGTCTAAAGTGCTCTAAATGGTGGCTTGAAAAAGATGACAACATTATTGCATGCAAAATGGAAGGGGGACGGTTTTGTGTTATTTTTGGAGCTAAAGGAAAAGTTGAAATGCCATTATTAGTTGCTTTAGTCAATTATGCACCATTATTAATTTTTGGCACTCTTAGAAGAATGCATGTAGAGGGGGGATGGTTTTTGAGTTGTTTAGGAGCTAAAGAAAAGCTTTATGACCATTATTACTTGTCATGGTCAATATTACATCATTCTTGACCATTATTGCTTTGTTTGCTTCCTTAGGAGATTTCTTGGAGGGGGGACGGTTTTTGGAGGCTTAGGACCATAGGAAAGTGTTTCATTCATATCATTACTCATTCTTGGTCAATTAGTGATCATTTCCCCAAAACCTAAACTCTTAGAAAATTTTCTCTCCTTTCTTTCCATGGTGGTTTCGGCCATGACTCCTAAGTATGGCTTCCATCACTCAATAATTTTAACCAACCTTATTTCTTGAATCCTTACCTTATTCTAAACAACTTTCATGTTGGAGACTTTCTCTAAATCATTCATTTTCAAGGAGTTTTTCTAAGAGCAAGTTCTAAGGTTTTTGAGGTGAAGTATAAAGAAACTTCATTTCTTCTCTTCTTTTTCATGATCTAAACCATGTTTGATCCATGGTTCCTCTTAATCAAGCTTAGTATACTAATTTTTATGTATTTTGTTTTGTAATTGAGAAGTCCTTGGTGGTGAAGGACTTGGAAAGAGAAGCAAAACAAAGAGCTTTTGAGGATCTTCAAGAGGTAAGAGGGAGATCCATAAGGAAAGACAAGCCTGTTACGGATTGAAACCCATCGAGATGGAGCGGGGCTTTCAGCAGAAGTTGAAGTCTCATATCCATCATTGAGAGTTTCTACCACAACAGGCCTGCTTCTAGCTGCGGAGGTTTTTGGTGGTGTGACTGAAGGAGGGTCGGGCTGTGCTGCTAGGCCTTGTGTTTGGCCAGGGGCAGCATGTGCAGTGCTTCTCTTCTTTTGGTTGTGTCTCGTGCTCACCATGGTTAACGCGAGAATAGAAGTTTATCAGATTCCTACAGACGACGCCAATGTTCTGAAGTGGATTCAGAATGTACCTGAGATAGACACGTGTATGGTGGTTTCCTCCTTGCACAACTGCTGCTAAGCGTGTTGAGCCAGGGGGGTGGGTACCTGCAAAGGGACTCTAACGCTCAAGTCAGATAGTGCACAAGTAGGGTTCATGCAATGGAATAGCAGATACCTTATTAGGTTAACTTGATATATATAACGTGACTGAAATCCTCATGCAATCCGTATAGGACGAATGTACATTAGGATCGTGCCTTAGCAGAGGTTTTCAGCCCATGATCGTTGAGGTTCGTCTCTGACCTGTTAAGACTGTCCCACAATCGTTGAGGTTCGCCTCTGACCTGTCACGACTGTCCCACGATCGTTGAGGTCCGTCTCTGATCTGTCGGGGCTGTTTTCTTAGTGGTCAATTCTTATTGTAGGTAGTTATGGTCCCCACATTTAGGATTATAACCGGAAATTATGAGAATCTGCATGAGTCCGACGATTGTTATAGTCCGATGTCGTAGACCGAGGTCACAAGGCCTAGGCCGAGGTGTTAATGGTAGAGTCTGGTGGTTCATGTGTCAAGTCGATCCTTCCGGATAGAATCCCGGACCACGGTCCAGAACATAATGTGAGAGGAAAAAGAATAGTAACATGGAAACATGTTGGTGATAAGATTTATATTCATTGATTGAATTGAATACTATCAAATTTTAAAAATTATAACAATCAATCTTTCATGAAAAATTTGGACAAATACCTTATAGAAGAGAATCTATAATGATAAAGACTCAAATGAATTAAAAATATAATGATTAATACAATAACAGTATAGATTAAAATCTAAATAAATGATATAAACAAAATCAAATGAGTAAAAATATAGTAAATAATATAATAAAATTGTAGATTTCAAAATTAAAATTATTTGAAACTATATAAATAAATTATTTATTTTAATTTTTTCTGTAATTATTCATCACGTGCGTTACACGGGTAGAAGATACTAGTTAAAAAAATAATACCAGACTAGAAGATCGACACAGTATACTTATACTTCAAATCAAGAATGAAGCATAAAAACTTATTTATTTTTAATCAAAATATTTAGAATGTGCAAACAAATGTAACTAGACATGCACAGTTGGAAACTTGGAGTGTTCTCTGCTTGGAAGGGAGGGGCCTTGCCCTGCGCCTTTCTCTTCATTTTCGTCTTTCCCAATTACTAATTTGAAAAGTGGAGCTGGCAGCTATGATTTGTTTAATAAAGATTTGAACATATGTTAGGTGAGGACAATTTCATTCACAAAGTTAATTTCAAATGTCTTCAACTGCCATACAATAATTGTAAAATGTTATAATATATGTGATTATTTGAATGATAAATTTATAATTAAAAAAAGTTGGATCTGAACTTATCAAATCATTTACTGCCTATAAATAAAATAAGTATAACTGTATGAGTTATAGTTCAAGTCACGTTAAGTTTCTTTAAAACAGTTTAACTTGAAGTCAAATCTTACTCAAGGAGGCACTTTAGCCTATCTTTAACATACCCACACTTTTAACTTAAAAGAAATAACACTATTATTTATTGAATTTGGTTCGTAAGAGATTTACTTTAAAAAGTAAAGGGAGAAATCTTAATTATTTATGAAAAAATTAAGATAGTAGATTTTAATATATTCATAATTTGTTATGCAAATGTATGTATATTTGATTTTCTCATAAATAGTTGTGATGCCTTACTTTTTTTTTTTTTATCTAAAGTGTGAGCTTATTTTTGTGTGATGGTTTCTATTCCGTTTCTTTCTTGTTTAACTAGATTGACCAGATAATGTTTTCTCTTGCTGGTACATGTTCTTTGGTATAAAAAATAACGTCAGTTGAAGGTAAAAGGGCTTGCTATTTCGTGTACGTTGTGTGACTTTTTCAAAGTACTTCAAGCAACTTTTAAGACTATTCCATTGTGTATAAAATAACATTTCAGTAAAGGCATATCTAGTTTTTCTTTTTATATTATCATTCAAATTATGCTTATCTTCATTAAAATAATTTTATTATAATAGCATTTTATTTAAACTTGTTTAAAAAAAAATTAGTAGTGTAAACACCTGAATAGCAGAAAAAAAAAGTAACTAATAAAAGATTCAACCTTGAACATCATTATTACACCTAAAATATTAAGACTTGAGCATTGGACAATTGAGCTATAACTTCTTTGACAAAATTTGTGATAATATGATAATACATTAAATAATAGTATAAAACAATATTTTTCTCATAATAACTCACAAATAAACTCAAAGAACAAATAATGGAAAATTAATCTCAAAAGTAATTCACACGTAGTTGGACACATTAATAAGCAAACTGTGTTATCAGCGGAGGATAAGTGTGTGTTTGGATAAGAGTTGATAAATTTAAATTTGAGTCAATTTGATTTTGTAAACTTAAATTTAGTTGAAAGTGAATTTGTAGTAACGTAATTTATATTTAGAAATTTTTATTTTAAAAATGAGTTTGACAAAATGAATATTATTTTGATTAAAGATTAAAATCACTTTTGAAGCAAAATTGAAAGGAAAAATGTTTTCCAATAAACTTTTGCCCAATGAAAAGTAAGAAATTCTTACTTTTACTCCAACTGGGATTTAAGAACTATTTTCTGTTAAAGTTAACTAAATTTTGTTAATAAAAAATTTTACCAAACATGTTAACACATCTTTCAATACTCCAAATTTATTTTTAAAAAACTCTAACTACAAATCAAACACACTCTAAATGTTTGAATCGTGGATATGTCACTTTTAGCTTTAAGAAAAGTTTGATAATACCTCTCAATGCTCAAAAGAACTAATCTCGTATTTAAAGAATGTGATAATACCCTAAAAAAAAAAATCTCAAATATAGTTCTTAACGAAAAGGGAGAAAGCTTAATAGTTCTTTCGGATTTGGAAGTCTACGTACAGGGAGGGATACATTGTTAATCAAACGCCCAGTGTTGAGCCCACACCAACGAACACGTAGCCTGGGCTCTCATAAATGATTAATATAACCGAACAAACATATAATTCTGAAAAATATCATTTGTGTAGTTGTGTACAAATCATAATTGACTGTGGACTTATTAAATTATATACATATATGTAAAAATGTATCATCGTAGTTTTAACAAATTTAGAAATAACACCGTGATATATTTAAAAAAAAAAATTGTAAAGCTTTTAACATGGGGATAATTTCCTTTCTATATCATTTGGCTACTCTCTCTTTCTCTCTCTCCTCTATTTCTGCAGAATACAACATTGGTGTCGTGGAAGTTCACCTCTGTTGTAATGTAATACGAGGTAATCTATAAAATACCTTAACACGTTTCTCTTACTTGTGCTTTTTATTATTCTCTTGTTCTTTCCTTGACGTCTCTCTTGTTATTATTTTCAGTTTTCACCAAAACACGAAGGAAAGAAAAGAAGTTGACAATCCAGGTTCATTCCAAGACCCATTTCCCCAGGTCGATTTCTACACGTGTGGTTTTTACGTTCATGTTATTCTCTTAAGGTTACATATCTTCCTTTCTAATCATTCCTTGCATGCTTTGCATTTCTCTTTCTGGAATCTGCATATTTATTTTTTGTGTTTTTCTTGTTTCCTCTTGGAATTCTATGCAGTTTTTTAACTTCTGTTAATTTTGAAGTTGATTTTGGTGGGCTTACCTGTCAATTATCATAACAAGCCCACTGTGATTGGTTCAATCGTTTTTACTTGACTACTGATTATTTGGTTCATATAATTGTCAAGGTAGTGTTTGTTATTATTATTATTTCCTAAGAAAGAGTGTTATTTTTGTAGTTGGTTTTCTACGATTTTGTAATTTTTTATTTCATCAACGTTTAATCACTATTCAAACATATTTTTATAACGTGAAGTGCTGATCCGTGTTTGAAACTGGATGTGGGTATGTAGTGCCTGTTGTGTGTGACTAGATTTTCAGAATGTCCTTACTTGAGTGGTTTTCTATGCACAGATTCACATCACTTTATTCTATTCTCCTTTCAATCGAGCACCGCAAGAGTCAACTCGTAGTAAATAAGACGGAATTATATTTTCTGCAGCTATGGATAAAAAAATATACTTGAATTTTCTGATACATAAATTATTGCTATTCTTGTTTTCTTTTCTCGGGATCTATTAATTTTTTGTTTAAAGGTATAAATGAAAGTTTGACTTATGGTATGGTATTGGCTCAGTTTTGTTCATATATATCATTTGTTACCAAATCATTTAATGTGATGAATGGATGACTACACTTCTGCTTAATGCTTTAGTAATGAGATTGTTACCGTCTCTATTGTTCACCATAAGGAGCAATTGCAATGAGGGACAATAGAGGAAGCATATTTTATATAATCTTTATTCAACTTACTGTCCAATATTAGCAGATGGATGCTCCTTGCTGTGATGACAACAAAGAAGGCAATGAAGTGAAATCTGCTGAGGGATTTCCTACTTCAGATGTCTGTGATATGGAGGATGATAAATTTGGAGACCCACAAGTGGTTCCTCGTGTTGGAGATCAGTACCAGGCAGAGATTCCTTCATTAATTGCAGCACCTTATCTTTCTCAGCTTATAAAGAAGTTAAGAAATTCAGATATGCCAGAGTCTTTTTCACTGGGATTATCCATTCCTCTTATGCGGGAACCTTGTAAAGTTCAAAGCAGTTGTGGGACTTTAGAATCTGTCACCAGTGAAGAGGGGCAAGTTATTTCTGAGAATGAATGTACAAAAATTAAAGTGGAATCTCAGACTGCTTTACCTGGTAAAGGGCAAAATGTGGGAGGGTTTTCAAATCTTCAATCCTCTTTTAAATATGATGAGACAGTTATTGACTCATACCCTGAACTTAAAACTGAGCTAGATCAGCTGAGAGGCATGTATCTTCTCCCTGGCTTGTCGAGTGATCAATCTTGGACAGACATTGAATATAATAGTTTTCTCCTTGGCCTTTATGTATTTGGGAAGAATCTTAATTTTTTAAGGAGATTTGTTGGGAGTAAAAATATGGGAGACATACTGTCTCTCTATTATGGAAAGTTTTATAGGTCTGAAGGATATTGCCAATGGTCAAAGTGCCGGAAATTGAGAGTTAGGCGGTGTATATATGGCCAGAAAATATTCACAGGGTGAAGGCAACAAGAATTGCTATCACGATTATTTTTCCGTGTGTCAGGGGAGTGTCAAACCATGTTGGTTGAGGTATATCTCTAACATACTTTACTGTATGCAAGTCACAATCATACATTATCTGGATGAAAGGGAATTGTCATATACATATGTGCAGTTGATTAAGTGATGTTCTTGACCATCCATGTAAGATTGAACGGCCAAGATTAGTTCCTCTCATCTTTCACAATAGGATAGTGCTCTCACTTGATATGCCCCTTATAAATATCTGTGTGTTTAAAATACGTATTAGATGATTTTCATTGGAGATGTTAACCATTAGCAAGCTTGAGATTTGCCTGATGCTCGGCAAGCCTATTCAGCAGTATGTTGTGCTAATAAACATAGGTGAAATAATGATGAATGCATTAGGATAGGGGAAAAAATGTCATAAAAAAATAAATATCATGATACTAGCTAAATAAGGTAATGTGGTTGATGATTTCCTCTTTAAGTCACAGCTGTAGAGAAACCCTGCAGTGAATCAGCGAGAGCACTGGTTTAACTTCCCCAATGCAAGAGAGACAGGCCAGGAGTACTTGGATAAATAAAATGACCTATGGTGGTGCATACTTACTAAAATTATCCTTCGTGGTTGATACTAAATTATTCTTGCAATGAAGAAATGAAGTCATAGTGTAAAGGCATAAGCTACATTTCTTTAAGCATTTTTCATTTAACAAATTTTTCTTGCTCTCTGAGGTCTCTGTGCATTTGATACTTTAATCAAGGCTAAGTTTTTGTAACTTTCTCCTGGAACTTGCAGAAGTTGCCATGGTCATTCTGTAGGATTTTAAGATGACAAACAAAAGAATATCAATGTTTTTAATGCCCATGGAACATAGGTGGTTGATATTAAAACCATATTTGAGCTCTCAAGCTTACTTCCTATCATATTAAATTAGACTGAGTCCTTTATTAATACATGTTTAGTTATAGGTCTTTGGGGCTATCACTTTTTTCTTTTCCGCAAAGAGTTCCACTTCTTGATTAACCACTTAAAATTGGAAAGTTGAACCGACTAGCAATGAATGAAATGCAGGATGTGTTTAGATCTCCTTGAATGGTTCTGTTCTAAAGTGAAAAAGATTAAATACTTAAAGAAATATATTTTTATGGTTTCATCCTTTAGTTATAAACCTTTCCTTTAGCATCTGTTGTTGAGATAAGTCCTTTTTTTTTTTGGGTAAACACTGTTGAGATACATCTATTAGCTTCTCAGTCAGGAAAATATTTACTAGAATGAATTACAATTGACGTGTTTCTTCCTTCACATTCACCCAATAAAGTTACATTTGATGATAAGTTTTCGGTTTTGATCCAAAAGTATTTGCGAAATTGACATTGCTTACTGAACTTTTTGGTGTCTCTATTTATTTTGTTTTGTTTTCTTAAATTATAGTGTAGATGCTTCCTTCTAACTGTTTCCGTAGTTCACAGGGCCATTGCAGAATAAGCTGCCAACCTGGCCCTGTCATCTTGTGTTTCTATAAACCATTTATTTGCTACTGAGAAACAGTGTCTCCTGAATTCATGTAAATATTTATTGGTTGCAGCTCTCAAGGAATTTTGGGGAGGGTAAGATGCCATTCGAAGGATATGTTTTTGCTTTAAAGGATGCTGTTGGCATTGTCTTGCTTATAGCTGCAGTAGGTATTGGCAAAGGCAAGCAAGATCTCACTGGGACTGCAGTTAAGCCAACAAACACCAATCACTTCTTCTCTGTTCGACCTGAAATACCAACTGGCAAAGCTTGCTCCTCTCTTACTTCTGCAGACATAATTAAGTTTCTCACAGGAGATTTTAGATTAAGTAAAGCTTGATCCAGTGATCTCTTCCGGGAAGTTGTTTGGCCATGTCTCTTAGCAAAAGGTTGGCACTCTGAACAGCCTAAGGATCATGTTGTTTCTGGTTCAAAACAATCTTTAGTTTTTCTTATACCTGGTGTTAAGAAATTTTCAAGAAAGAGACTGGTAAAAGGTTACCACTACTTTGATTCTATAAGTGATGTATTGAATAATGTAGCATCTGACCCTGGGCATCTTGAGATGGAAATTCAAGCAACTGAGGGAAGTGTAGATAGGCAAAACAGACAGGACAAGCAAGACTTAGATGGTCTGTCAAATAATCAACAACTTTGCTACCTTAATCCTGTTAGTTCAAAGTGTCAAGATCTAATGCAACTTACAATTGTAGATACCAGCATAGTTTATGATTTGGATAAATGTAAAGTGAAACAGCTGAGAAGCTCACCTTTTCAAACTATGAGTATATCTACCATCTCAAGCCACTCTAGTGGATCTGAGCAAGGTACATCTCAAGAGACTGAAGATCAGGCTGAACAAGCTAATTCTTCAAACCCAGTTGAAGAATTCTCTGTTAAGTGGATGAGCATAGAGTCATCAGATTGTGCTCATATACCTGAGGAACTCGACACCACCAAAGAAGAAGAAGAGCATTCAAGGGAGATCAATGAGTATCAATTCATTCATAATGTGACATCGGATTGCTCAAAATATTGTCCTCCCAACATGAAAGAGCAGAAGCTAAAAGCTTGTAACCAAGGAAAGTTTAACCACTGCACTGAAAGTATTTTTATAGACAGGAAGTTTGATTTAAATGAGTCTACCTCACCATCATATCAGCGTGAAGCATCTGATGGCAGTCCAAACATTAGCAATGAAGGAAGTGCCACTAAGAACCAGCCGGTTGGAGAAGTTTCTGCAGAAAAACCTGAAACCAGGATGTTGATTGACTTGAATCTTCTTCTCATTTCACCTGAGTTAGAAATTGAAATGGAACTACCATCCTCTATGGTCATACTACAAAATAATGACAACCAATGTGAAAATACATCTTTCTCTCCATCTGAGATAACTCAGCTCGATGAGATACAGGAGTTTCCTGATCGTCATAAAGAGCAGCAACCTATCATAGTCAATCGCCGCCAGAGCACAAGGAACCGGCCATTTACCACAAAAGCATTGGAAGCTCGAGTACAGATTTCTTAACTCAAAAGAGGAAGAGAAAGAACACAGAATCTTCACACAATAATTCAAAGTCCCAATGTTTACATGTGAGTAGTGGGACAATTATTAGTGCAACTTGTGATAATGGCATTGGGAACGCTATGGATGACACGAGCAGAGAAGGAAAATTTGATCCGAGCATATAGCAGTAGCATCAATCTGAATAGTGAGGCTCACTATAACTCGTGAAAACTGAAAAGTGGAACAACTTCTTGTGGGGCATCAAGTTCATAAATAATTCCGATGTTGAGCCTGAACTAGATATAATTTCATTGTTTCTAATGCATCCAGAACTATACAAGAAGATCAAAGCCATCAGTCTATAGTCACATGCTTTTTGGCAGAATGCGACTGATAGAATAATAAAGTAGCATACCAGTTGATCATATGATTAATGATTTTAAGATAGAAGACCCTTGGTGCCAAAGTTTAGAGAGACAAGCAAAGCCATTCTCTTTAATGAATCATACTACCCCAAGAGGTATGGTAATCAACGTAAGTGGTAGTTCCTGAATGTCAATTATGCTTCGATGAGAGCACAATTATAGCAGCCATCTCCATAATCAGGTTTGTATCTCAAGTGGTCACTCTAGGAATTAGTTTATGTAACTCAGGGAGCCTTGTGATATACAGGTGCCAACCAATAATTATTATGTTGTGATTTGTAATTACCATAGATTTTCTCCTTATTAGCACAAAGTCAATGATGAATAGAATTATTTGTTAGGCTTTTGGTATTTCATATAGGTATATGCACTCATTAGCCTAGTACCCCCTTTAATCAGGGGTGGAACGGGTTGGAGTGGGGAAAGGGGTAAAAAAACAACTCTAAAGTGAATTTGTTTGTAAAGTGAGTAAATAAAAATATATTTATTTTTAATTTAATCTAAAGTGTATTATTATCTTAACTCATTAAATGATTTAAAAGTAAATACATCTTTACTTGTTCACTTTAAAAGAGTCTTATAAAAGACACTCATTTAACTTTGAAAACACCTCTTAAGATAAATAGCTCTAATTTGAATCGAGCAAAGAAAATAATCTCTTATGGGAAACAAAAAATGAGTAACTTTTTTCACTTGCACTGACCTTTGTTATGATAAAATGTGCCATAAGGCATAAGCAGATTGAATAAGTTGACACAACATTTGAAGCCCAAATTAGGTGGTTGCTCGCTGGACATTGTCAATTAAGAAACTGGTGCGCCTGAATCATGGACATTAGTATGGTGTTCGAGGTAAAGTGGTAATTTGGAATTACTTACATGCATAACTGTCCAAGTGTCTATATTTGAGTTTAAGTTGCTCCACCTAAATTCTTTTAGTTCAAAACTCATCCTCTCAGCTAGTTGTGCACCTAAAAGCAACCAATTTTTGGGATTCTAACGTTTGTCAATCCTAACTAGTTCTGTACAAGCACCATTGAGTCAACTTGTGGGTATTCCCCATGCTATCTCAATACAAAAACTCGCCATGGGACACCTTGAGGCATTTACTACTTTGCATAATCTCAAATACATATAATTAAATTGGGAAAATTCAATGTTGGTTCCTCTTAACAAAAAGTTTTCTGATTTCGTTCTTTGTAATGGTTACTTTTTGATAAAGTATGATAGTTCAATTGTTATTTTTAATCTAAATTGTAATCCATTTTATTTATCTTCTATAAACTGCAATTAGAAAATAAAATGGATTTTTTTTTAAGAAACTGTACTGAAATCCCTAAAATGTTTTAAATAGCTTTATCGTAGTTATACTTGTTTGTGTAGGAGAAAATGGAAAAGTTAAAAAGTTGAAATGAAATTATTTTATTTTTTTGTGCAATAATAATATGTGAAAGTTAAAAATGGAGTAAAATTCAATTATATAACCAACAAAGGTTGTGTGCGGTAGTAAGCGAGCAACAAAGAATCAAACTCTGGAGAAGTCAATTGATAAAAATACATCCTAGTCGTTGCAATACCCGAGAAGTCTTATGGTAATGTCTGTGAGAATATTCTTGTAAAAGACCAAAAAACTCACTTATATTGTACCCTCTAAAATTGAACTATTCCTATATTCAGTGGCAAAGTAAGGCTCCGGAAGTTAGGAGGAAGCACATGTTTTCTTCAGATATTATCTATATTATTTGAATGATAAGATAAAAGTTTAAAATATAAACCAAGATTTGCTAGAAGATTTTGAAGTTTGTTTCAATTCTTTATTACTTTAATTAAGAGAAATTTTGTTATTCATACTGAAAAAATCTTTTTCTTTTAAGAAATTTATCAATACTGTCATATCCTTTTATTAAAAAATTATCAGCATCATATTGCTCTATTAATAACTCACAAGCTTCAATTTCAAATATTAATAAACCAAACCATAAAAACAATAACTAAGAGCATCAAAGCCATACAAAGAAACTAATGAATAAGAGTGAAAAAAATAATAAGTAGAAGGAAGACTTTGATCAATTATAAAAGAATAAGATATGAGAGATAATATTTTTTCTTTAAGAAACACTAAAGTCCTTTAATTTTTGTAATACTTATTAATTTTTTTTTATTTCAGGGGGGAAAGTGCACCCCCTCAATTGTATGTGGCTCCGTCATTGCCTATATCATAAAGGTGAGATTAAAGTAAATTAGGTTTTTTTTAAAAAAAATGTTTAACAGTATAAAAAAATATATGCATAATTAGTTTAAAGGAGAATTTAAATTTAAAAGAAGAGCAGTTAAAAATAACATGTGTCGTTTTTTGAGAAATAATAGAGTAAGATATTAGCTAAATCATTCTTAAAATTTAAAAAGATGCAATGTGATTTAATATATATATATTGGGTTGGATTTTCACCATTTCTTCCAAATAACAATAAGTGAAAATTAAAACTTTTTGTCACGCTATTTTTACTACATACCTTCCTTATTTCCACATACTATAAAACAAGCATAGCGTTAAGGCAAGGGTTTGTGGCTAACAAAGCGTGCTGCCTGCCTTAATTATTTGGTTTCAAACTTTGGGCTTGCAATTAAAAAAGTAATTTTTATAAATGTGTCTAGTCAATGTAGGAGTATGTTATAAGATCATCCAAAAATAAATTAATTTCAATTGACCTGAAAGCTTATCCTAAAATACGCTTACCATACAATTTAAAAAAGAAAAAGCCTTAATATGTCAAGCTAATCGAGTAACCTTCAACTTAATAACAGGTGGTGATCCTTTTCCCATGTAGCAAGCAAAAATAAAAATAAAAATTGAGGTGGTGCGAGATTGATGTGCACATGCTCATTAAATAAATAAAAAATCATTTTTTTTTGGGCACAGGGATGAAGAAAGCAAAAAGCAAACTAACGAACAAAAGCTACTCCAAGGGTATGTAATGTTGTTTTTTTTTTTGGGTACTGTAACCAAAGGTTAGGAAAGACTCCTAGGTTCAATAAGTATTTTTAGAGAACTTACAAATAATTTATTAATTATTAGGAACTCCACTTAAAAGGAGTTAGGCATAGTGCTAAACAAGCTATGTTCTTAGTGAAAGATTAAGATTCAAGCCCTAAAGATGTAAGGAGGGCAAAGGTTCGAACTCAAACCTTGCATTTGTGGGCGGATCCTCCTGTTTATGCTTAAGATAATGGAATAATTGTTATCAATTTCCCAATTCCGAAAACTCCATGTAGGCTTGGTGAGCGACCAAATACATAAAAATAAAAAAAATCGTTTTTTTTTTAATTATTCACCTAGTTGAAACATTTCCATATCAAAATACTAATTTTATACATTTCCCTGTCCTTGGATAAAGCATAAACAAATTGTCGAAGAACTATAAGATATGATTTATGGGAAAAAATAGTCCATGGTTGTCCCCTATGTTGGTTTTATCTATAGAGCTCCTTTGTCTATGTCAATTAGCTTAGCAACCAGATTAATTAATAATTATGAAGAATTATAAAACCAAAATTCTGTTGAAGGTCATTGTAACTAGAGGGTTTAACATAGTTTAATCAATAAATCTTCAGGATATAACTGCTATAACGTTGGCAAGCTTCTGTCCTTACATTGATGTAAAGTATGCATGCATATGCTTCATCAAATATATCGATCACTGTATCGATAATTTCTTCTCGGTCTTTTTCGTCGATTTTATTACTAGTTTGAGATGGAGAAAGGGTATTTGCATTGGGAAGGTCTTCAAATTTCATTGACCGAAAATGTGAAGCTTAGTTCATGTTTGATATTCTAGTTTCTGTCTCCTTGTTTTCTTCTTGTTTTAAATTAAGAGTGTGGAAGCAACAAAACTCAACATAAACAAAGGACAGAAGATAACTTTTTCTTTGAGATTATGATTGCTTCATGGAATTATCAAAATCCCCTTTTTTACCTTAAAAAGAATCTCTGAATATATTGACTTAAGACTTTCCATGCAATCTTAATATTTTCATAGATCAAGATTTTCTTATGATCTTGAATAACATCAGAGAGGATCATGATAAAAAGATAAATATATAATTTATTCTTTATATATATAACTAGTGTAATTATAATAAATCCATGCATAATAAAAATTATATCTATTTCTCTCTAACATGTTATATGAAAGTATCATTTCTCATCCTTTCTCTATTTTCATTAATCGCATTACATGGTAAATTATGCAAGTTTCCAACAAGATTTAGAGAATAAAAATACTAAAAAAATAAAAAATTTAACTATTGAGAAAATCATTAACAATTTATTATTATTATTATTATTATTAAAACCCATAGTAAGCCAACCCTTAATATCTGTGTCTGAGTGTGCATCCTTTCTACCAGTTTTCGATGCACATATCATATTTAAACTAGGGAATATTAAGGAGGTCATATAGGATGCTCTTAGTTAATTTCGCTGTGCCCTTAAAGTAAACTTGATCTAGGTTAACTCGGCAACAGCAACCCTCTTTTATGTCATTACAAACTACTTGTATCGTTTTCTGAATGAAGATACTTATTTGGCTTGTTCCCTTCGACCGTTTGGTTCACATGAGACGCAGCGTTCGGCTATGATAATAGTCACTTTCTGTTATTGTGTACAAAAAAATCTGAGTTTAATTAACACTAACATGTAGCTAGTCTGCAGTTAACCAGATTTGAGGAAGCTCAAACACAATGGTATGGTATTGTGATGTTCAGAAGACATTAAAGGCTAGTGGGCCAAATTAAGGAGCTATTTTGGGAAGAAAAAAGGAAAAGGAAAATAAAACAAAATGAAAAAAGATCCCCAAAAAAATGCACAAAGCTAAGAATTGACCCTTTATTTATGTTCCTCATAAAAGGGGGAAAAAGAGTAGTTAAAGATGCCTATTTCGGAAATGCAGGAAATTAATGTCTGACCTCTACCTGGTAAATTACACTGAAGAAACCTTCTTTCTTCTTTCTTTTATTACATTTTAATTAACATTTTTAAAAATATTGAGTGCACAAATTACAGAATTAATTAACAGTCCAAGACAATTCTTAAATTTATTTACCTGCCTAATGCCTACCTATGGTTATTTTAGTTTATGTTCAAAAATTAACTAGCTGAAAGTCCATCATGTCAGGAACCTGAAATTTTCCTTTAAAAAGTAACCAAGTACTGTATGTTCATCTAGTATAGTATAATTTGTTTGAATGCAAATCAACACTAAATATTTGGAGTAGAAAAATAATATCCTATGTTGAAGTTCTGTTGAAAATGAAGAGCGGAAGACTTCATGGCACAGTCAGTCAGTCACACTTTTAAGCATAGGATAATTCTTGGTGTACATTATGTGTGCATACATTTCTTCACATTTGAGTTATATGATAGAATTAAAATGTATGTGTGTGAAAAATAAGGTAAGATTAATTATAATTAGATAATAAAAATTATATAAATATAGGATAATATATATGTATATAAGTGTGTATATGTAATATTATTTTTTAAAAGATATATGGGCCGAATAATCTGTGGATATGTAAGAACTAAGTACATGGAAAAGAGATAAATTTTGTTGTTTAGGATATTACCATAATACCAAGAAGCTAGCGGTATTTACCTAGTACTTGTCTTCATATGGCCATTATATATATTTATATCAGGCCAAAGAAGACCAGCTTCCAATGAAGGTATCATGGCAGCAATAGCTTTCTAATTCCTCAACAGAAACAAAGGAGAACTCCCTCGGTTTTTGTCTTCCTCTAGTGGGAGAGCAGATTCTTTGCTTAGAGTAAACCAAGCCCCGGCTTTTAGTGAGGTCCAGCACCAACAACAAGAAAAGATCATCAACATAGACATAGAGAAGCTTCTATATATTAACTTTTTACAGTCTCTTTTTGTTCAAATGTCAAATATTTCAGGTGATGAAGGAAGTTTCTCCTCAGCAAACACTGGAGAAGAAGTTCATCAAGAAAACAAGCAGCCACAACTGCAAAAGCACCCCCATAGCTCAAGTTCAGGACCTTCTGGTGCTTGCAACAGCAATAGCTCCACTAATCAACAGCAACAACAGGCAACCAAGAAGAAAAGAAACCTACCTGGAACCCCAGGCAAATATTCAACTACTCCTGAGCTTCAGTTTTTGTATTGCACATACAGCCTCACAAATCGTGATTTTAATTATTTTTAAATTAGTTTCAATATAGAAAAACTCCTTGTGGATATGAAATTTTAAGTTCACTGATGGTGATTAAGGTAACTAGAAACAAAAGAAGTCCAAGTGCTTTTGCCAAGTTCAATTTTGTTTTGAAATGATAATGGTGTATACTGTATACAAGCTCTACTGGTCAAATCCTAGGCAGTCCTTTGCAAGCTTAATCGTTGAATTATAATTGGGTAGAAGATTTAGTTGCTGCGTTAAATAGTGATAACAATAAATTGTAAATAACTGTTGCTTTGCTTTATTAAACTTATTATTATTACCTTTTGTTTATATACTCTTGAGACCTATTCAAGTTACTAAGAAAGTAACATGAAATAACAGTAAATTTCCTGATTCGAATTATATGCATCCTGTTACTCTTCTATAATGGTTAATTTGCTCAGTCTTTCCTGGTTTTCAAAAGCTGGGTTAATCCTTATAGATAGTAGCTAGCATAGTAGCATATTATCATTATTAATATTATTTTGGCAAAGTCCTCCTGCTAATGGATGAATTTTATGAAACAGATCCGAATGCTGAAGTTATTGCTTTATCTGCAACCACATTAATGGCAACTAATAGATTCGTCTGTGAGATCTGCAACAAAGGGTTTCAGAGGGACCAAAACCTTCAGTTGCACCGCAGAGGTCACAACCTTCCATGGAAACTAAGGCAAAGAGCAACCACTGAGGTGAAGAAACGGGTCTATGTGTGCCCTGAGCCGTCATGCGTCCACCATAACCCAGCTCGTGCATTAGGAGACCTCACTGGTATAAAAAAACATTATAGCCGGAAACATGGTGAGAAGAAATGGATATGTGACAAGTGCTCTAAAAGATATGCAGTCCAATCTGATTGGAAGGCCCACCAGAAAACCTGTGGTACCAGGGAATACAAATGTGATTGTGGAACCATATTTTCCAGGTACATATTAATATCAACCTGAAACAATTTTAATTACAAATGTTTGTATGATTTGCGGTCAAAAAGGCAATCACATGGGGGGGGGGGGGGGGGGTTCATTTTTAGTGAGTTAGATATTATGCTTATTTATTTCATTCATAATACCAACGGCATCTTGACATTGCTTGTTGCAGAAAAACTGGAAGAAGATTACAACAATGTTATTCTATTACATCATGGTTCATATATAGCAGTTTGTGCTCATAAAAAATATAAATACTGGGTTTGACAGATAACATTTACTTTCCATTATCATCCATGTGGCATGGTCTATTCTTTTTCCTATAAATCTCACTTCTTTAGCTCTTTATAAAGTACGTTGAAGTTTTTGAGTAATACTATCAACACAACTGTTACAAGACACAGATGGCACCATTGAGTTGAGGTGGCTCTAATTTTCGTGTTAAATTTAGATGAAGCTATAATTGCGAGTTCAAGAGTTGTTAAATTTAAGATCATAAAACTCAGTACCTTGAGCATTAAAGTGGCTTCTTACATGTCAACACATTTTCTCTGAATCATGCAGGAGAGATAGTTTTCTCACCCACAGAGCTTTTTGTGACGCATTAACTGAAGAAAACAACCGAGTGAACCAGGGATTAACGAGCGGCATGCCACCAAACTTGCAAAATGAAATGCCGGATCTTATGTCCACTATGCCTCTAAGCACTAGTTCCAACACGGTATCCGAATTCAACAACTGTGACCCTAAGATCCCACTCAAAACCCATCCCCAAGAACTTGTCCCAATGCCATTCAAGTCCATGAGCATGGGTGGGGGCATGTTCTCCACCAGTTCAGGTACACTTTTTGGTGGTCCAAAAAACATGTCTCCTTCTTCATCCAGCCTTCAACTCAGTTCCAACAACTCCACTGGTTTCAATTACTTCCAAGACAGCAAAAATGGAGGCTTAATTTCTGGCTCAGCTCACATGTCTGCAACAGCTTTATTACAGAAAGCAGCCCAAATGGGTGCCACTGCAAGCAATAGCATTAACTCTCCCATGATGCAGAAAATTAGCTTTGTTAGTAGCATGGCTGGTCCTGACCAGGTATCTTCCCCAAGACCACCATATTCTGGTGCTATCCATCAGTATAACCCTTCCTATGACCACTTCAATCCGCAGCCTGATCAACCTCACTTGGCTGGGGTTAGTGGTGGTGGAGCCTTCACCAACCAATTCTTTCAGAAAGGGCAACAAGAAATACCACTAATATTTGATTCTAACACTACCGGATCAGCAATGAATGATATGGGAATGTTCAGCCCAATGTTCGTGGGAAGTGACCACAACAACCCAGGGTTGATGAAGAATGTGGAACAAGAAGTTGGTACTAGTTCGAGTTTGATCCATGGAAGATATGTAGCTGAAGGGAACCCAATAGGGCCATCAAGGTTTGGAGGGAGTGACATGAAAACGGTACATGACTTCTTGGGCGTCGAGGGGTTCAACTTCAAGGGCAGCGAGTTTGCATGAACCACAGAAACATCAACAGCAAATATTGGAGTTTGAAGTGTTAAGCCACCAGAGGTTGCAAATTATGAATCACTTTCACCACCACCTTCTACATGTTGTGTAATTGTACCTGAAATGAAACAGTAAACTTGTGAAGTGTAGTGTCTTAAGAATCGCTTCTCAAAGAAGATTTGATATAGACAAAAAATTCTTCAAAATATTTTTTATTTGAATATTCAAGAATCAAGAGAAAATTTTAAGCAGAGAATGAGGAAGAGAAAGTGTAGAAGTACATAATAGAACCATTTAAATCAAGTCATTCAAGAACTGCAAGAGACTTTTAACAATAGTAAACCAGACGAAGAGGAAGAGAAAGTGTAGAAGTATATAATAGAACCGTTTAAATCAAGTCAAATAAAAAATTAATTAAATATTTGACAAAAGATCTGAGTTTCATAATATCATGCACAGGAGAGCAAATCGATGATTTACACTAGTCATGAGCTTTTCGGCCCAATCTTGTGCGTGCGAGCTCACTACTTTATTTGTTTCTTACAAAGTCCAAAACACAAGTTAAAATATAAATTCTTCAAAAAACTTACTTTCAATTAATGTGAGACTTATTCTTTTAAAAATACACATTTCACAACACTACATAGGCATTCAGCTATGGAAAAACCCCGTTGAGATATTGAGAGGTGACACAAGCCATGTTCAGTTTAAAATTTTCAATAGAAACAAAAAAAAGTTTCGTTTAAATCAGTTGGTGAGACTTTGAAACATATTGTCTAGAATTGGATACCAAACAGATTGTTTAGCCAATTTCAATGATGCACCTATCTTTTGAATGGAAAATGCTTGCAGATAAATCAAATCTCCTTACTTCAAGAGTAAAAGCAAAATGAAAGTGTAGTGTGCAAAAAAAACTAAAAAAAAAAAAGATGTGAAACCAATTAAAAAAATTATATAAATATGTATAATATTATTCCTTTTGAATCAATAATCAATAATCAATAACATATACAAATTCAAACTGATGAATTGGTTTTAATATGTGAAATGTTTTATATAAAATGTAACTCATGCAAAACATAGTTAAGCCATGATGAGATTTATAAGTTAGACTGATTTTATTTGCTTGATTCATGATCACATGGCATTGCAAGCAAGCAAAATCCGAGAAATTATATATATATATATATATATGGAGTTTATTATATTAATTTTCATATATAGTAACCCATTTAATTAGGATTTTGAAACTTAAATTTTTTAACCAATTAGAAAAACAATAAAGCAGTTTTTTTTTTTTGTAGAAAATAATTGAATGGATCACTATTTATGAAAATGGTGTACGGCATTTGACGCAATCAATAATCTCTGAAAAGTCAAAAGTCAATATGCGGCAGCATAATATCTGATGGGCTTAGCAAAAACCAACTTACAAAAAATGTGGCCCAGATCAGCATCTAGAAGGATGGCCCATCTGTACGAGGCCCAGCCCTAGGAGCATCTCCGTCATTGAACGTGAGTTTCCTCTCCTCGCTGTTCAGCAACGGGCCAAAAACCCTAACCCTAATTGGATGGCTTCTATATATATAGCACAATCCTTCGTTCTCCCTCTGCCTCTTCGCCTAACCTAACCTAACATCTCTCTTTGGATATCAATTTCACCTTCTTATTTTTCTTCGTCTATCTCGTTATCCATCGTCTTTTCGTCTCAATTGCGTTTTACTGATTTTGATTTTTGGAGGCAATGATGTTGAGAACTACCTATTTTATGAGGGAATAGAGAATTTTCCCTTGTGATTTCAAAACTACCAATGGATCCTTCTGAGCCTTCAACTCTTTTATTTCTTTTTTCTTTTTTTTAATATCTATCTTGGTTGGGTCTGTTATTTGAGGTTATTACGATAATTGATAGAATTGCAGCAGTGAGTGGAGTGCGGTGTGTGTGGTGGAGAAAGAGAATAGAATTGAAGGAGCCATTGAGGTGATGATATCCTTTTCTGAATTTTATTAATGTTGACTTATTATAATCAGACTACAATTATCTGATCAATGGCTCTCCCATTTTATTATCAATTATTTCTCGGAGGAAACCACTTACTTCTACATTTTTATTTATTTATGAAAACTACATTTTTCTTTTTATTTTTATCAGATTTTTTTTCATCGACTAAATTGAATATAAATAATGATTATGCAACGAATTTTAGATAGGATGAAGATCTTCTGTTTTTTCAAAACAGAAAAAAATGGTGAGTTTTATCTTTTAGGATGAAGATCCTCTCGGAAAAAATAGGAGAGGATCCTGTTTTTTTAAAATTAAAAAAAAATGGTGAGTTTTTTCCTTTTCTCCTTCCATTCTCTTCCTCAACTTCTTTTCCATTTTTTCCTGTTTTAGAAAAATAAGATTCTATCCTGTTGGGCGAACAGAGGATTTGTAAAAAAATATTTTGAACCTTTATTTGTGAAAGCAAGAAATTATTTTTTAAAAAATGTATTCTATTCAAACTTGGCAATTTTTAATTTTTATTAAATTTATTAAATTTTAATTTACGATTCAACTCAAATCACCGAAGCATATTTCTTCAATACACAGTCAAAATAGATGGAGAATTAAACCTAAATCTTCAAAAGAAATGCTGCCAGTTGAAGCAGTTCGGAAGACTTTATTACTAGCTACATGTCATGTTACACATCATTTGACAATTCTTTATTATTATTTTATGTAAAATCTGTTCATGGAACTCGTGTGGATTATGTGAGTACAAGAATTATTATTAAGGAAATTTAGATCTAAATTAATCTAAAAAAATTAAAAATTGATCTAAAAAAATAAAAGTGGATAAAAATTAAAATAGATTAAATTAATTTGGATTGAATTTGTGTTTGTAAAGAATTGATCAATTCAATTTAATTTTCAGTTCAATTTTATGGAATCAATCTAATTTGAATTGAATTGATTATTATATTTATTTATTTTTGTATAATCTTATTATTTATTCTTATATCGGTGTAAGTTTTTTTTTATTTATATTTATTTTTAATTATTAAATTAATTTTTATTTAATAATTATTTTTAATAAAATAATTTTAATCATTAAATAAAAATAAATTTAACTGTTAAAAATAAATATAAATTAAAAAAAATTATACTGATATAAATCCATCCCTTTATATTTTATATATTTTTAAAACTTGTCACAATCTCACAATTAAATGAAGAGAATTATGGTGCTGAGACTGAATAGCTTTGGATTGTTTTGCTTTATTGTATTGTTGACTTTGCTAGGCGGTGTTGCTGGGTTGCTGAGCCGTTGTTACCTTGCTTGCAATTGCTGACTCTCAATTCCGAGAAAGATTTATTATTTTGATTTTATTTGTTTGAATTTTGAACTTTAAAATTATTATCTAATTTTATTTGTTTGTATATTTTATATGATTTTATGAATGATTTAAAGTTTGAAATTTAAATTATATTATTATTATTGTGTATTACTCTTGTTTAAATTGTATTTTTATTATATTATTAATTAAAAATTGAATCATTCAATCTAAATTGATTAAAATTAATTTGTATTAGATTAGTTTGATTATTGTAATTCATTCAATCTAAATTAAATTGATGATACTTGTCTTGTTTAGATTAGATAATTTTTTACTTCAAAATCGATCTAAACCGATTCAAAAACACTCTTAGTTATTATACAATTTATTATTTTAAAATTTGAATTCATGTTTTTTATCTTAACGACTGTGTGTATGCAAAAGTGATTAAGCTATTTAAATAAATAATTAATTGTATCGTTTTTTGCAATAAAATTAAATGATTAAATTAATTTATGATATATGTGATTAATTGGTTAAAAACATGATGAATTTTTACATAAATTCAAAATGATATATTAAATTAATCATATTATTAATTATAATAAATTATAATTATAAATTATTAATTAATTATAATAATTATTTATTAATTAATAATATAATTAATTTAGTACAACTAATTTGGATATTCCTAAAAATTTCTCTAAAAACATACATCCTCATATCCTCCAATCCCTTGCCTGACAAATTGTAGTCTCTCTTCCAAATGTCAGAGTCTGCCATTTCTGATTTGTATAAACTATAAACGTGAATGGCACGATTCTTAGCCCCTTTTTCTCCCAATTTGTAGCCATCTCATTATTTGAAAGATAATAGTTTTCTCATCATGCATATTTTTTTAAAATGTCAATGTTTCAATATTCGCATGTACTTAAACCGACTGCAAAAATATCACAGAATAGATTAACAGCATGTTTGATATAGATTTCTGCTTTCACTTTTACGTATTATAACAAATTTTTATTTTCATAAAGCTTGAAATTTATAATTTTAGATGATAGATTATTCTAAAATTTTTAGATATAATATTATTTTTTATTTAATTAAATAATTTTTTAAATTATTTTATATCTCTTTGATTATTTAATAATACATAAAATTAACTTTTTTATACTATTTAAATAAAACAGATTATGTTAAAATAATTTTTCAACTAATATGTCCAATCATAAAATTAATTCTATTATAATTGATCATATAATTCTATTATAATTGATTATATAATAATTAATTATTAAAATAATAAAAAAATTCATAATTAAACTAAACACGACACACTGAGTTAGTTACTTCGCATCACATATCACGGACAAAAATATCTAAACCTAACACGCAGAGGAGAAAAATGGACTTTTTTTATCGAACAAGTGCAAGTGAAAAAGAAATTTCTCAATTTAGTATAACTTCAAAATTATTTACCTCAAAAGTGCAATTTCAACAGTGTCTATTAAAAAGTTATGTTTCTATGCTACAACTTGTAGCAAGGTGTGATGTTAAACCACGAATTCCATATTTTTTATTTTTTTATTTTAAAATAAGTCGTACATATGGCCCATGACTTGCACTACATTTTTTTATTAAAGTATAAGTGGTGGAGTGAAAAAAATATAAGTCGTGGATAACTCCAATGACTTGATTTTTCCAAAACTGAGTTGAACCTGAGTGGCATGTTGGAGAATGGTGATGAGCAATGTTATCTGTCGCAACTTGCAAGGAAACCAAGCAGTTTGGTGTAGTTTAGGTGGCTATTGGTTGATGCATGAACTCAGCTATTTTTGTTTGGGGAGCTTGGGTTGAGTTCTACAAGGGTGAAAGAAGATTGGGAGGATGAGAGAACAGCATCTGTCATAAGATATTGTCCTTTAAGATATCAGTCCTTCGTAGAATAGAAAAAGTTTTAGACGCATCAAGAATTTCAAAGATAAATGGATGAAGAATTAAGACTTTCTAGACCCATAGACCCAATATCATAACTTCGGGTGAGACATGAACGTTGGCTTGTGGCAGTAATGTCCGGTGAAAATGTAGCTCTCTATTAAAACCAAGCAACCCACCACCATGGAACCAACAATGTCCTCCTCCCACACGTACCATTATTGTTGCCTCACCCAACCCAACATGCCACTCACAATTTCAACTCAATTTTGGAATAAATAGCAAGTTGTTGGATCCATCACTTACGATTTTTACTCTTACTTCACTTCTTATATGTTAATGAAAATTATAGTGCAAATCATTATATGCACGACTTATTTTAAAATAATAATAAAAATCTATAGAAGTCGTGGTTCAGTACAACAACTTACTACAAGTCGTTGCACATAAACATGATTTCTTAATTGTCACTGTTAAATTTACACTTTTATGATTAATAATTTTAAAGTTGTACCAAACTGGGAAATTTCTTTTCCACTTGCACTTTATTCAGTGAAAAAATTGGAAAAACGTATTAGGTTTGATAAAAACTTTCAACTTACAAGGTGCCAACAAAGATATAAATCTGCCGTTAAAAAACTGTTAACTCCAGCAAGTTCATTATTTAACCATATTCAGTACTGTTACAGGGCTCCGAGGGAACTAAGCAGTGTTTTCTGCTGTCTGGTAATGTAAATTATCATATCACACAAAAAAAAATCCAATGGGCACAAATGAATTATTAAGTTTTAACAGGTCTCCTTACCCTTCCGCCCCCATTGAACCCTCAAAGACATTGGCTATCGAATTGTGTCAGCCTAGGTATGACTTTATGAGCTGCAGGAAATCAATATTGTAATATTAATCTATTTAACTTTAACCATACGAAAAGAATGCATGAAGTTGCAAAAAATCTGCTTTCCAACTTCTTGGATGGTTTCTACGTATGAGTGATATGTGGAAATGGTTGCCCCAGACGTAGCTGAATGCCAACATGAATAACGTTTGAGACAGCCTTCAAAACCTCTCTTTCTGCTTGCTCTGCCATTTCCATTGCATTTCTGTGGGTAAATAAACATACGTTGCCATGAGAGACTGACTGAAATCAGAATCATACTCACAAAGGTTAGACAATAAAATTTACCGAATTTGGATATCAGGAGGCATGGAAACCTCAATTTGAAGAACAATCTTGCCTTGAAACATGTGACGTGTTATGCGCTCAACTGACATCTGAAGACCAGCTACAGACAATTAAAGATTGAAAACACAAGTAATTCAAACCTAACTTTAAAAATCAACTCTACTTTCATTGACAATGGAATCCTCTTGCTTTCAGCCGCCTTCAATTAATATTGAAGCAGAAAAACTCGATGTGACACTGATACCAGTAAGAGAGTATCAACCATTTAATTCCCCAAAACCAAATTTTATGGCTAAGGGAATTTGCATAATTACAGCATAATTCATTTACTTCTAACCAATAAAACCAAAGAATCCCCGGCTGATGAAAGTCTAAAAACTATAATCTCATTGATTTTACTCAAATTGAGCATATCATGTTCCAGTGGTCCACCTACCATGTCTACACACATCAAATTCCAAACTGAAGCTTATTTTGACTGCCTTCTGGTTTTCACATACAGATCTTACCTTTGGAAAGTTTGATGAGATGATATCACAAACAATTCCTTCAATGTTACTATCCCCAGCAGGAATAATACTGTTCTGGTCCATGTCTCCACTCCAACTATCTTGCTGATCTGAGGTGCTGGGAGAAACATGTGACATTGCAGGATCTACAAGAGAATTAAGAAAAGGCAAAACTGAGAGTTAAAAGATATAAGATTGCACAACACATGACATCCACTACAAAAAGTGATTTAGATTTTAGAAAGCCTCATTACAATATGATCATTAGGTATAAGTGAATTTTAGTTGTCATAAGGCTGCAATTTGAAAGTAAAGGCAGCATGAATTAGGCACATCTGTGCAATGCACAGACCTAAATGGAAACAGATTTAACTCTGCCTTTTGACGCTCTTAACAGGCTTAAGCATTTTCTCTACATCAGCAATGGTTCAACATTAATAAGAAAAAAGTTATTGGTATGGACAGAATAAAACTCAGTTATATAATAGAGCACATAAATTGTCAGGAATGTCCATCCTATATCAGCTTTTACATGTATCATACAAAACCTGTATTTGATGCTCAATAAGCAATAAAACTAGGCTGGCAACAAAGCGAATAGTAGTTGTAGAATTTAAAGCCAAAACAAACACAACTCTTCTGGAGTTTGGGATTATGGAGTTCTTAGTATTACTCATGCAGATACAAAAGGCATCTATCTGTATATTAGTCTATGTAGACACGTGACATTAATTAATAAGTGAGCACATTATTTGGCACAAAGGCACTTTGTAAGAAAAGGAAAAATGAGCTGAACGGAAAAGTGGAAAACTAGAAATTAACTTCTATTAATAACTGCATAATTAAGAAAAAAAAAACAATCTGTGATACCAAATAAATAAGATTCTGCCTTGGCCAATGTAAGAAATTTATAGAACTATGAGACAGACCTATGTGTATAAACATTTCAGCCACAGTAGGATGGGACTTGTGAATTTGATGACGAACATTTTCACCAATGTCATGTGCAGCACTAACACTAGAAAAAGGATCCACCTGCAAGGTAAAACTAACAAGTAAGTCCTGAAGACTGACACATAATGCAGTCCAATCATGAGTTCATGACTCATAATGCATGTGCAATAAAGAATATCAAATTCAGGATAACCAACCTCAATATTTACATCAAGATACAGAGATGAACCAGCTCTCCTTCCTCTTAAGCGATGGCATCCCTGTATATTCAAACAAATTTAAAAACAACGAATTAAACAGAATATCATCTAAGTTCATATATTCATATGCAAAACAGCATTAATGAACACATGGTTAAAGTACATACAAAAAATTGAAGCAGAAATTGTGACATTTATTCAAGTAAAAGAATGGCATTAGAAAAGAAATCATATGCAAAGTCCAAGGATGCAAAAATAATATTTTAAAAAGAATATTGGAAAAAAAAAAATACCTTGACACCATCAACTTGCAATATTGTTTGTTTAATAGGATCTAAATGCTGTGCCGGGATTGCAGCATCCACCAGTTCCAAGATACTGATGATTGATCAAAAGCAACAATCTAATTAGAGCTTGAAGTTTGTACATAGTCAAAATTGCCTATAGATACTCCTGGAGGAGGAGAAACTTTTCTCCAACCCCCTTGGTTTAGGCAGAATCAATTTACCCCCAGTGGTTACATGTTTAAGTCATTTTGCACCCATTTGCATTCTCTATTATCTTAATAATTTCCCAAGTTGCAATTTTCATTAAGCATTGACACAAAGGTAGTAAACTCTACCCCTGAAATTATTAAATAATTACATTAGCCAAAATGACAAAGCTGTTCATCAAACAAGAATGATTTACACATGTCAAGTCCCACTAAGTTAAAGGAAAAAGACTTATTACATTTAGATACCATAGTCAATATATTGATGAAATTCCGAGATAAATATAATCTAATTTACAGGTATCCAGTCTATGTCCAGCATAGGTGCGTTCAATATTTTGTTTTATCCTTGTATGAGGGTCACACCAAGTGCCCATATGTCTAATTTAGGTTCCAAAATGTGTCAGACATGGATACACCAGTGTAAAGAAAACAGTTACAGTAGCATATAAAACAATCAGTTAAACTCACGACAAACCAAAAAAGACATCACCAAAAGCACATAGCAAGCAACGATAAATTGAAGAGAAACAGATAACAATGAATAAGGTACCTTTGATAACCACTTTCAGCTCCAGCTTTTAAAATCATGCCAGAGACAAAAAGTCCTGCAAGGGGATCTAGAAACTTCACTCCAAGAATAGATCCTCCTAACACGGAGATGAAAATCTATGGTTAGTGAGTTGTACGCAAGAGACAAGACATAAATGAATCAAGTATCCAGAAATAAATCCTGTGCAACTCAAAGAGTATACTTATATAGAGGCATAGCGTATTACGCCTGCAGTCATTATGGAAGACAAAAAAAAATAAGAGCAAAACCCATTTTTAGTCCCTGAAATATATATCCATTATCAATTTAGTCCCTTATGAACTAATTTTATCAATTCGATCCCTCAAACTTTAAATCCCTAATTAGTCCCTCCATCCATTTCAGTCTAATACTGTTAACAGAAATTTTGAAGTTTGCATTTAAAGATTCGAATACCAGCCTTATTCGAATATTATGATCTCACATCAGCTTCTCCATTCTAGGTCAGCATTTTCTGTTAACAATGTTGGACTGAAATGGATGGAGGAACTAAATTATAGGGGATTTGAAGTTGAGAGACAAAATTCATAAAATCAATCCTTAAAGGACTAAATTGATAATGGATCTATCTTTGAGGGACTAAAAAAGGGTTTTGCTAAAAAAATAACCAAAGTTCTTGGATGGTAAAATATGATGCAATATCAAATAGTTGTTAACATTGACGAAACTATGATAATGTATTGTAGACAAAAAAAAAAGGACTCAAAATAAGTAGATTAAATAACTGAAACATCAATAATGGATTGTAGACAGTAAACACAGTACTTGTTATATATATATTTTTTAGTATGTTCTAATGTTAAACAAAAGCTACAGCATGGTGATCACTACAACTAAATCAAGTAAAAATAATAATGAGTTGCCTACATAAGAAAACTTGAGCTCAGAGCCACTAGAAGATGAGTGACCGCCCTTTTAGTTTACATATCTAGGAACCTTTGCCTCAATGCATGCTTTTTGCAGATGACATAGTCCTAGTGAGAGAGTCAAGAGAGAGAATAAATGGTAAACTAGAGCCATGGAGGGAAGCCTTGGAATCGCATGACTTCCGTTTAAGCAGAAGTCAAACGGAGAATATGAAATGCAAGATTAGTAAGACACGCGTTGACACTTGCTTGGAGGTGAAAATTGGAGATCACTTTTTACTACAAGTCACACAGTTTAGGTATCTTGGGTTTATCATACAAAGTGATGGAGAAATAAAGGGAGAGGTAAATCATAGTATTCAAGCTGGGTGGATGAAAGAGAAGAATGCTTCAAGTGTTATTTATGATCAAAAGGTACCTATAAAGCTAAAAGGAAAATTTTACCGCATAGCAATAAGACCAGCGATGCTTTATGATACTAAATGTTGGGCAATAAAGTGTCAACAGGAACATAAGATAAGTATGATAGAGATGAGAATGTTGTGTTGGACGAGTGCGCACACAAGAAAAAATAAGATTAGGAATTGATGTATTAGAGGGAAAGTAGGAGTGGCACCTATTGAGGAAAAGATGGTAGAATCGCGCCTAAGATGACTTGAACATGTGAGAAGAAGACCAATAGAAGCCCCAATTAGAAGAGTTGATAAGATGGAGGATAATCTAATAATTAGTGGTAGAGGAAGACCAAGAAAAACTTTAAGTGAAACCATTAGAAATGATTTAGATATAAATGGTCTCTCAGAAGATTTGGTTCATGCTAGGATATAGTAGCGTCGTTTGATCCATGGGAAAAGGCTTTGGTTGTGGTTGTTGTAATTTAAGTACTAACAATAATAACAATATCAGAAAATCCATTGGTAGTGCACCAATAAATAAACAAAAATAGCACATGAATTCATAAATCAAAACACAATAAAAATTTTCAAATATCAATTACACCATTGGCGTTAGATGATAATATATGATACAGATAACAACTTTTCTTCCAAAAAAGTCCATAAAAAACTTAGAGCAATTTATATTAATAGCATCTGTCATTCACAATTGATCACTAATCTTAACCCAACAACACAACTATTAATGCCTTGTAAGTAGTAAGCAAGTAAGCCTGATTGGTGACATAACTTGTACTAGAGTCCAATATTGTAGCATATTATACCAAATAACTGAACTGAGTAACCTTTCAAAGAACCAAGTTCCTTACCAACTCCAATGAGAGCAACTACTGATGAAATTGCATCAGCACGATGATGCCATGCATTTGCTTTCATCAGTCCACTACCCTGCTTCTCACCAGCTTGTTTTGTTATCCAGTAAAGCCTACAGATTTACAAAGCAAATATAAATACTGAAGTCTTGGAAAAGAAACCATATGCTACCTCACCAAAAATAAAATAAAACACAGAACCTAGTAGTGGACATATTAATCAAAGCATAGAGGCCATCAATAAAAGACAGGATCAAAGGAAAGGAGCTCAAATTACTATGCTCTGTTGTCAGAAGCTCAACCAAAAGTTAAGAGATTCAATTTAGACCTCATCAGATGAGGAAAGGTCAAGGAGTTAAGGCCACAGTGACACATTCCCTTGGAAAAGTAAAGTGCTTGAGCTAACATAACTACAATAATAGCTTAGTTAATTTTTTTCAGGGATTTATTCAATTAAATTTTATTCTCAAAAGGTTTCCTATTTAGTGATTGTCCTTTCGTATCTTCCTTATTGATTGGAGATCACATCAAACTTTATTGATTTGTATCTTATATTCAAGGCGGTAAAGCATCAGATACCACCCAATGAAGGATTAGTCAAATTCAGCATACTTAAAATGGTGACATAGGACAGGTGACGAGAATAGGCATCAAGAATACTAGGACCTCCTCACCCTGGTGCATGTTAATATTAAGTAATAGAAGTACCCTTCTTTAACGCATATTGACACAATAGCCATATTCAGAGCAAGGATAGGATGATCCATGTCAATTCCATGGTGATGTCCACCCTGATGGTGGCTATGCACATGCTCATGTGCCAATGCCTGGCTAACCAATTCAGGACCAGATGAGAACAATCCCTGCACACGTATAACAATGAATTCTAAGTATTAAAAAGATGACATAGAATTTATTTTCATACGTAGTCTAACAAAATGCTTAATCACAGTTCCTTAAAATTACATTGTTCAGGGAAATAAGTTAAGCAAAAAAAGAGATTAAGTTCAAATTTCAATACTCAAGCCATACCATCAAAATATCTACAGTGTGCCATGCAATGCCACCCCCAGTCGCCAAAAGCATACAAGAGATTCCAAGAGCTCCTAGAGTCTCAAATTTACCATGTCCTGAGATACAATGAGAGAGAAAAATGATCATAAAAGACATAGAAACCTTTTAGAGAGAAGTAGTCCTTATAAAACTTAGTAAATAACATATGAGTGGTAACCAATTCACTAATAATCAGTAATCAAAACAAAATAACAGGGGAAAAAGAGCATCATGTGATCATTCTCTATTCTCACAACCAGTATCATATATGTAACACATAAGCAATCATATTCAAATAACTCCTACATCTAGTGTTGAATGAAATGTTAGCATCCATAATATATAAGAAACAGTAAGTTGGTGCATAAGAGATAAATGGAGTAGCGTGTAGATACAAATCAAGTGACCATATGGGTGTTCTTTATCTCTAGGCGCATTGGCAACTTTGAAAGACCACAAAGCTATGCCACTTAGAACCTGCAACATAAAAGACACATATGTTATGATAATAAATGGATGAAATAGATATGATTATCTCAAAACAAAGCTGATCCCAAAGCAACCACAAGAGAATGAACATTGATTCCAGGAGGAATGAGAAGTTCCACACTTATGGGCAATTGAAGAAGAGGCATTGAATTACCACATCAGATATGGAATGGGCTGCATCAGCTATAATGGCAGTGCTTCCGGAAAGATAGCCGGTGAAGGCTTTTCCCGTGGCTAAACCAATGTCGGCGGCGAGACCCAGCCTGAAAATGCTCTCTCCCTCCTTCTGATGCTGATTATGATCATGATCGTGGTGGGAATGACCCAAATGCCATCTCCTGGGGATTTTAAATGCGGGATTGTCAGAGAAGATCAAACAAGTCTCTGATGGATAGAAATTCAGTGATTCCGGCAGTAATTTTGTGGTTTTGGGTGAGGAGGAAAGCCTTGTAATGCAGGTTCTGTATATGGGATTCAGATTGTTGAATCTAAATCGCATCTTCTTTCTTCCAATTCCAACTCTAACTAGGGTTTTGGAAGGGTTTCCTTACTTTCAGTTTTGTCGTTAATTAATTGTAACATAAGCTGCACCACACCGAATCGCATAGAATCTGAGCTTCAATTCAATTTCATGTCGATCTAACGCAACCGTGAGTATAACACGTGTCATTAGGCGCACAAGTCATAAAACCCAAGTCATTACGGGCAACAGAAATTTTTACCTAATGTATTATCGTGGAATGTATTAAGTTAATTAAAATTTAATATTTTTATAAATTTTATATTTTATAATTAATTTTATAATATTTTATAAAAATAATAAATTTTAATTAATTTAATATATTTAATGAAAATATTATATTTAAATAAAAAAATTTTCTACGTATAATTCTAAAGAAGTGTAATTATTAAGACTCAACAATAATATTTTATGAAGAAAATATGTTAACCTTTTTATGATATGTTGATTTTTTATGAAAACTTTTTATAGTTTCTAGGTTTATATATTGAATGTGATTTTATAATAAATATTTAAAATTTTATTAAAAAAATTAACTATTAATGAAATATTTAATAAATATAAAAAAATAAGTATTATAAATTGAGTTTCTTGTTGCATGATGTTGAAAGGCAACATTTTGCCTCTAAGTTATACTTTATTTGGGATTTGGGATTTGGGATTGGTGGTCAAACTCATGTTACAAAGTTCTTATTTAGAAGATACAAGTATTTTTGGACAGTTTACATCGAGACTAATATCAGCTAACGTTAAATGCTTGGCAAAAATACAAACCTGTATTCAAGGCAAGAAGCACAACTCTTTCATTATTAGAACAACCATCTTGGATTAGAAACATCTGCGTAACATGATTTGTGGAAATTCACAAAAAAATAATGTTAAATATGGAACTTGCAAAAAGCCATTTCATGCGTTAGCTTATTGCATGTTTTTTTTACATTTTTTCTACCATAAATGCACGTCGGATGGAAGGAGCTCTATATATTTTATTGTTTTCAAAAGCTATTGAAATGTGTGAAATAAGTTTGGGATGTGTGAGTGGAGCATCTGAGAAGGTTCTTCTTCTTATCATTTTTTATATTCTTACATTAAATAATATATATATTATTTTTTATATTTTATTTAATATTATTTATTATATATTTTTTTATTTTTTTTATTTTTATTTAATTATATCTCTTAAAAAATATAAATAATAATATATTCTTAAAAAAATATAAAATTATTTTTTTCCTTAATTATGGATAATTATAATGCATATAAATATTAAGTTACATTCAAGAGATATTTTTTAGTGAATACAAATATAATACATTATATTTAAATACATTTACAAAAAATTAAAAAAAATAATAATTTGGTCTCAATAAATTCACTCTTCACAAAATTTTTTTTTTTTTATTTTTTTAAATATATTAAATATAATGTGTTCTATTTATACTCATCAAAAAATATCTCTACCGTATATATATTATAATTTTTTTACACTATCTACTCTTCTTTTTTTTTTTTAAGGAAACACTGAATTTCATTCAACTAAAGAAAGATTACACCGATAAGAAGGGTGAAGGGACTGAACACCAAACCATAAACTGATCAACATAATAACGAGCAGATATGATCAGGAGAGTAATATATGATCTGTTTAACAATTCTGCTCTAGCAATTTGATGTTGCAAACTTTAAGCCTTTTAGTATCGCTTGGGCTTCCATAAGAGTAGGAGATGTCAAGAAGTCTAGAGGAATAGAACAGCCTCCAAGGAACGAGTCATCTGAATCCCTTCTATAATTCCTAATCCGCCACGTCCCTGATAAAAAAAGCAAGCCACGTCTACATTGATATTCACCACACCTGGTGGAGGAGGCGATCACCGAGGTAGCACCAAAGTGTCATGGTCCATGGTCCCGTTCATATATAGTTCCAGCAGGCGTCCCAAACCTCACTCCAAGATCTCCTGAACGGTTATGCCCCTGCCAAGGTCTCCGAAACTGACTTATCAACTGTTTTAAATAGCAATGTATTCCTACAGTGCCACAATGACCAACAAAGAATTAAGAAACCAATCAAAAAGCACTATAGGAATAGAGTGCAGCAACTGATCAAACCATGATTTTCTATTTGCCTCTGCTACTCGTTTAAGTTTAGGATAAAACTTAGTTTCAACTCAAGTCGAAAAAAAAAATTTTTTTTTTTTTTAATTTTATGTCATATATTTATTTTATTAAATTTTTACTTATTTTAGTTTCATTAACTTAATAAAATATATACATAACATAAAATTAAAGAAAATTAAAAAACTTTCTTTCAATTTTAATTAGAGTCAAATTTTGTCTTTAATTTTATTAACTAAACCTGCTTGCCTACATAATTGCTGAGCATACTCACACTCCCACAGAACATGAAAAAATATATTTAGGGTGGACTAAGCATCAAGGACACTCAACAGGACAAGCCACTTTCCTCTTCTTTAGATTAGTTCTTGTTGGAAGTATATCATAGATTACACGCCAACCAAATATCTTAATCTTCTCAGGCACACTAGATTTCCAATATTTCCTCCACAAACTTTCCTGGCCATTACCCGAATTACTCCCATCCCCAAGGATCACCTCTTTTCTCCAATTTATAAGCACTATTTACCGAGAACTCACCTTTTGGAGTATAATGCTATATTAAATTGTCACCCTCTTCGTTGAAACTAACGGGAATACTCTAGATCAGATCCACATCCATTGGAAGAAAAAGTTCCTTCAGAAGGTTAACATTCCATCTTCTGTCCCTTTGACAAATAAGATCAGCCACATTAAGGTTAGCGGCTTCAGAATTTTTTGGGGTAACTGGTTTGAAGTTCCAGGGCCTAGGTAAACAGGGGTCATCCAACAAATTTATATCCTGACCACCACCAATTCTCCATCTTAAACCCTTTAATAACAGCCCCTACCCTCTAAGATACTCCTCCAAGTGTATGATGGATTAGACCCTATTTGGGCCTAAAGAAAATTAGAAGAGGAAAAATACCTGGATTTAAGAATTCTGCAACAAAGATAAGCATTTACTCTTGTTATTATATGATTAAAAAGATTATAATGTCTTAACTAATTGTTATCATATTGAAACTATTTTAACGATGCATGAATCACAATTGAGATAATATAAACAAAGTTTATATTGAGAATGAGTTGAAATAAAATTATGTAATATTAACTTTCACAAAACAAAAAACTAAGCCAACGACGGTTAACTTAATTGATATGATCGAACTATATTGACTCAAAGGTCTTGAATTTGGCTTTTATTGGTTGTCTTTCATTGATAGATAACAGTACTATTGAGACTTTTGTGGATTGTCAACTGTGAGAAAAATATTTATGCATATATTTCTGTTAAAACAAAAAACAAAAAAATCCTTAAAGAACTACAAATTCTCGTGTCATGTGATGATTATTTTATAAATACTGTGCATGCATCCCTTTAAACTTATTTTCCCAAAAAACGTGTTCCTTAAACTTGATTATTGGTAAGGTTTGGGACTTCATTTTGAATATGTTTGGAACATATAATTTAGGAATTTATTAGAGTTATACTGAAATTATTTGTTTGGAAAGATATATAATAAGAATTAGTTTGATGTTATTTTTTTTTATTGTGTACATATAGAAATCAACACAAATTTCTCGTAAAAAAAAAAAGAAATCAACACAAATTTATTTAGATTTTAGTAAATCTAATTTTAAGTTTAACTATTTAAACTAATGATTTTGTCCTGATTCGCTTATATACTTTACCTATTATAAAAAGTATAATAAAAAATTATTGAAATAAAATAAATTTAATTAATATTTAATGTATTCCAAATATAAGCACTAATCTAAATCATACTTGTTTAATAAGTTCCAAATATTAAAATTAATTTCTAAATAAGTTAAATTAATTCTAATAAAAGATTTTCCATTCAAGCCCATTTAAAATTCGAGATTTATCCTATCATGAAAGTTTTTCCTATTTTTGCTGCCTATTGCCTAACATGATTGTGAAAAGATTCACTGTGGAAGATGAAAGATGATTCTCTAATATCAGGAACCTATCTAAAGTTCAAGAGTTCACCCCCATTCATTTATTTTAGATAATAATACAAGCTATCACGTAATATTTGATGATTCAAAAGATAATTACATTGCTCAAAGCAATTATGCATACATGCATTAACTGTGAACCAGTATCAATCAATTATCAATTCTTGGTAAAAACAAAAAATCATTTTTTTTTTAGTCAACAAACATAAAAAAAAAAAGTAAAATGTGTATAGAACGGTGAAATCTAGGTGGACCTTGGATGGCATTAAACAATTGATCAACAGTTTGAAGCCCAAACCAGCCACACACGTACAAAAAAGAATTTTTTTTAAAAAAAAAACAAAAACAAAATTGTCCCGCTGCTGCTAGTGCTAGGTAGCGCTCCCTTCGGTTACCTTCTCCGCTAGTGTCTCTGTACTCTGATACTGATTAATTAGACTAGAGAGCTTGTGCCCTATAAAACCAACCAAAGTTTGTTTCCCTGGTTACACTAATCTTTCATTATATTTGTACAATCCCGTTATTCGTTTATAAAAAATATACTCTAATTTATTTTTATCTTTTTCATAAATTTATATTGTATTTTGTAAAAATATAACAATTTCATACAACTTTTGATATTCATCTCACAAAAAAATACAACGGAGGAAAATTGAACGTATTTGGTTGTAAGAAAACCGTTTTCATATAACTATAACACTAACAATTCTAATCTCTCTTTCGCTCTGCCATTATCTTCATTCATTCATTCATTCAACTCTATCTATTCCATGTCACTCTGCTGTCAGCTTCATCGTTGAAGAACCCAAAGACTTCACCACGGCATCGTTTCGGTTCAATAGTTAGGGTAACTATGCGCTGTTTTTTAACAAAACTACATCATCATCATCATCATCATCATCATCAGCTTGTTCTTTTCGTTGTTCATGACTTATGATGCCTAGAGCTAGAGCTAGTAGTCTAGGGTTTATTCGTCGCATATTATCGTTTTAAAGCATTGTCCGGAATCCATTGAAACGCGATCGTTTTGAGTTGAGTTGATGAGATTGATTTCTTTCTGCTAGGGTTTAAGTGACTAAGTTATTTTTATGTTTATAACTGGAATCTGCATTCGCGTGACATGGTCGTGTTCATGTCTCTGAACATTGTTTGATATTATTTGCAGTCACAATGGAGCGCAAGACATATGATTTAGAGCAAGGATGGGACTATATGCTGAAGGGGATTTCGAAGCTGAAGAGGATTCTCGAAGGGTTACCAGAAACTCCTTTCTCTTCAGAGGAGTATATGATGCTATACACGTATCCCTTTTAATGACTTCATTTATTTTAATAGCAGCTTAGTTTCTGTACTCTTTTATTGCTTAGTTTTGGATATTATTGGTTTGTCATTCCTTAATTTTAATCATCAAAGAACAATTTATAATATGTGTACTCAGAAACCGCCATATGACTATTCTCAACAGCTTTATGACAAATACAAGGAGGCTTTTGATGAGTATATTAAATCTACAGTAGGGAAACCTCATCTGATGTTTTTCCTCTATGCTGCTTTGTCTTTTGTTTGATTTTTCTTTAATCGTATATGACATACTGAGTGATTGAGTCTGATGCTTTGGTTTCTTTCTCAACTTGTTGGTAGGTTTTGTCGTCTCTAAGAGAGAAGCACGATGAATTTATGTTGAGGGAGCTTGTCCAAAGATGGTTAAACCATAAGGTCATGGTCAGATGGCTTTCTCGGTTCTTCCAATATCTCGATCGATACTTCATTACGAGACGCTCACTGCCTGCACTCGGTGCAGTTGGGCTTACTTGTTTCCGCGATTTGGTCAGTTATCAATCTCTTTTACTTCTTATCCATGACTCCAAGCAGAAGGGCAATGCTATTTCTCCCCCAACATCACCCCCAATAACTTCTTCATGGTATAGTTTGATTTATTCCAGATACACCCCTTTTGTCAATTACAGGTTTATATGGAGGTACGAGCTAATGCTAGGGAAGCTGTGATCACACTTGTAAGTTTAACACTTCACATTGTGATGTTATACTCTGTTGCCAATGATGGCTGTTGGAATAACCATCGCCTGTTACAGATTGACAAAGAACGTGAGGGTGAACAGATTGACAGATCATTGTTGAAAAACGTTCTTGATATATTTGTTGAGATTGGTATGGGGCAAATGGATCAATATGAGCAGGATTTTGAGATACAGATGCTTGATGATACTGCTGATTACTACAAAAGTAAGGCTACAAACTGGATTGAGGTTGACTCCTGTCCAGATTATATGCTGAAGGCAAGCCTGTCTACATTGTGCCTCTGGATTGTTGTATCTTGTTGGTTTACCTGCTCTAATACCTCTTTTTCTTGATTGCGCAGGCTGAAGAATGCTTGAGAAGGGAGAGGGATAGAGTGTCTCATTACCTGCACTCTAGCACTGAGCAGAAATTGGTAGAGGTCAGTAAAAATCTTTGACTTTTTTTTTTTATTGGGTAATTCAAAGGACTTGGATTTTTAAGATGTTTATTATATCTATTGATTGAACAACTGCATCAGACATCACGAAATGCATGATAATGATAACCTAGGATGCTATGTTTGGCAGACTTACACTTGATTATGGTGATAAATGAAACAATTTACATGTTTTTTTATTCAGATTCTGAAGTTTGTGAAGAACATGTTATTACATATACTCAAGTAAATTTGGGGGCATAAATTTGGATGACAAGATTGTAATTGAAAAATAGTGGTTGAATTGTTCCAGTAACTAATAGAATTCATTCTTGAAAATTTCCCTTTCCCCTAGTTTTCTGTTAAATTTAATTTTTCCTATATCTTGAGAATCTGTTTAATTTTTTAATCATTATTATTATTATTATTGTTATTTATTAGAAAGTGCAACATGAGTTACTGGTGACACATGCAAATCAATTACTTGATAAGGAGAACTCCGGCTGCCATGCCTTGCTTAGAGATGATAAGGTACTTGACTGTGTGCCATTACTTCTGTGTTTGATCGTCTTTACTTGGCATTTGTTTGTTTTGATATTTTCCAAGGCTAGAACCCCATTCGAACTCTTCTCTCTGCGTTGAATACTGTGCCATCATGTTTGGTACAAAATTGAGAAGTGACCTTGGAGTCACTTCCCCCTTCCCAGAATCAATTCTGGATGGTGAGCCCCAGTATATTTTCAACAAAATCCCTACAATTATTAACACTACAAAAAAAAAAAACAGATTTAACAAGGGGAACCCGGTAAGTTTTCAAAAGTATCCCTACAATTACATTTCAAAAGTGATTCTACTTTACAATACCCAGACAAAACTAAAAAAATTTAAAATAAATTATTTTTACAATGTTACCCAAATGGGCTCATTTTACCCACGAGCATTTTGGTTAACCATCTTCTTGATTTGTGTCATGACTAGGTGGAAGATCTCTCTAGGATGTATAGACTTTACCATAAAATACCCAGAGGCTTGGAACCTGTTGCCAGTATATTCAAGCAGGTTGGTTTCCTTGGTGTTTGAATTATTCTGTGATTAAAATGAACCTCTTTGTATTTTTAATCTTTTTGCAATGTTGGCATTATTGATGACTGCCTGGTTGCAGCATATTACAGCTGAGGGTACAGCATTGGTCCAACAGGCTGAAGAAGCTGCTAACAATCAGGTTTAGTATATTATATTCTTAAACAATGTGTGACTTGGTGCTTTCAACCCAGCCTATTGTGGATTGATTGCTATTATGTTATCTGACAGAATTTTTTTAAGCTATTATTTCGGGCAGGGGTAGCTTTAGTAATAAAGTGGTACTTTATACCATGATGGAATCTTTACAAATGTAATGAGGGGTTAGATCTTAAGTTCAATATGCATGCCATAAGTTTACTGTGTTGATTGGCTGTGATCAAATGTGGATGGTGTGAGCAATCATGTTTCTTATTACAATCTGGAATTTATGTATTTATTCTGTTGCTATGTACACTTGCATATGTTCTCTTCTTGTCTGTCCAAATTGTTTCATGGAGTTTTTTAGATGGAGGATTCTTCACTTTTGGATATCATTTCAGTTATCTGGCTATTCTTGTTTTGCTATAGCACAATTTAAACTTATTTTTTTTTCTATGGAAAAATAAAGCTGAAGTTGTTGGATACACATTTTGAACATGTAGACGCCTGACATTTCATTTGCACAGGAATCTTATTGCTCTATGATGTAATTAGATTGATGCTTAAGTCATATGAAAGACATTAAGTTGAATTTTTTATTTTGGAGTTGGTTACTCCTTGTAGTACGACTTCCTATACATTTTGTGCAACATGAATTTACCAAGGGGTTTTCATACAAATAAAGATGGACCAGTATGAGGAAGTGCATTTTCAGATTAGTTTAATTATACAATATAATTGAATAGGCTTTTAGCCTCTTTTATCTACAAGAAAGCAAATATAAACATCTGTGACTTTTGTTCAGATTTCAAGCCAATGATGAGCCTATGAATTGTAACCTTTTTTTCTTGTCGTTGCCTTATAGCTTTTGGCATATTTCATCCTATTTCTTTCAATTGCTCTGCAATTTAAGCACGCTGAACTAACGCCAATGTGATTATGCTTATCATTTAGGCATTTCCCTGTTGTGTTCACTTATCTACAGACATTAGTGCATCTCAATCTGACTTAAGTAGTTGATTGTTGCTAATTGCTAACAAAAATAAATTTTCTTTTTCTTTTCTTCAGACTGCTGCAAATGGGTCTGGCATCCACGAACAAGTTAGTCCCCACACCTTTTATTGTTTTCTAATTTTTAATTGTAGAACTAACTGGAAGGTCATAAGGTTAATCGTGTGATATTGCAGGTCCTTATCAGAAAATTCATAGAGCTCCATGACAAATATATGGCATATGTTAATGATTGCTTTATGAATCACACACTGTTCCACAAGGTTTGAGGCAATTGGGATATTATGTTATTTCCTTTGAACAACTTATGCTTATTAAATAATATAACTTGTCAATTATTAAATGATATATTTCATTTTGGTTGTTTTAACAGGCTTTAAAGGAAGCATTTGAGGTATTCTGCAATAAAACTGTTGCTGGCTATTCCAGTGCAGAACTATTAGCTACATTCTGTGATAATATCCTTAAAAAGGGGGGAAGTGAGAAGTTGAGTGATGAAGCAATTGAAGAAACCCTTGAGAAGGTAGTTTTTAGGTTTTCTTCATCAGATTTTGCATCACTATGATTTGTGTTGCCATATTTGTTTAATCTCTGCAGGTAGTCAAGCTTCTTGCATATATCAGTGATAAGGATCTTTTTGCAGAATTTTACAGGTCAAACTTTTTTTATGGTCATTAATTGTTCTATTTGTTTCAGGCTCCATATTATAGTGTAACAACATTCTTTTCACCTTTTATAATTGCAGGAAGAAGCTCGCTCGCAGGTTACTTTTTGACCGGAGTGCCAATGAGGATCATGAAAAGAATATTTTAACTAAGCTAAAGCAACAGTTTGGCGGACAGTTCACATCAAAGATGGAGGGGATGGTCTGTTGACTTTGTTGCCAAACTAAATAATTTTTAGTTGTCTGTCTTTTTTTATTAGATAATTTGAGGTTTTACCTGAAATATATAACTGTCTGGCAGGTTATGGACTTGACGTTGGCTAGGGATAATCAGACCAGCTTTGAAGACTATCTTCATGATAACAAACATGTAAATCCTGGAATTGACTTGACAGTTACTGTTCTTACCACAGGATTTTGGCCAAGTTATAAGTCATTTGATCTCAACCTCCCTTCAGAGATGGTAAGAACAAACTGAAGATAGTACTTACTTCAAGTTTCCATTGTTAATGTTTTTTTTTTTTTTTTTGGGGGGGGGGGGAACCTGATGAAGACATATTATTGTATGTTAATTTTTTTGTTTCAGGTCAAATGCGTGGAAGTTTTTAAGGGCTTTTATGAAACAAAAACAAAACACAGAAAACTTACATGGATTTACTCACTGGGAACATGCAACATCAATGGCAAGTTTGAACCAAAAACCATTGAACTAATTGTGTCAACATATCAGGTAATTGCTTTCCCCCACGACCTGTCCTCTTTTATTATTTTGAGAATCGTGACATTGTTGCATATAGGATTTATGAACTCACACTTATGGTTAGAAAATTTTGTATCTTACAGGCTGCTGCCCTGCTGCTATTCAACACCACCGATAGATTGAGCTATTCAGAGATTATGACTCAGCTGAACTTGACCCATGAAGACATGGTTAGATTACTCCATTCCCTGTCATGTGCGAAATATAAGATACTTAATAAGGAGCCCAACACAAAAGCCATCTCTCCAAGTGACAGCTTTGAGTTCAACTCCAAATTTACTGACAGGATGAGGAGGATCAAAGTCTGTGTCTTTTGTGTAATCATCCCATTTGATTTGGAAGCTTTATTATCTAAGGTTTCATTCTTTTTGTTGGCTTATCGTAGCAACTTTTTATTGTAGATCCCTCTGCCACCGGTTGATGAAAGGAGGAAGGTAATTGAAGATGTTGACAAGGATAGGCGGTATGCTATTGATGCTGCAATTGTGCGCATTATGAAGAGTAGGAAGGTTTTGGGTCATCAACAATTGGTTTTGGAGTGTGTTGAGCAGTTGGGCCGCATGTTCAAGGTATAATATGCTTGCATTTAGTTTATTATGGTCAACTTGAATGAGGTTTTGATGCTGGGAAGTACTATAATTTCTGTAGATTTTGATTAGCTGAATGATTTTCCGAACTGAACTACTATTTTAATTTGCAACTGTTGGAATTGGATTTGTAGCCTGATATCAAAGCAATCAAGAAGCGCATTGAAGATCTCATCACTCGGGACTATCTGGAAAGGGACAAAGATAGCCCAAATACCTTCAGGTATCTGGCGTAATGGAAGCAACTAATGTAAAGTGGCTAGTGTTGAGTCCTGCAAATGAAAAGTGGGGATTTTTTTTAATTAGATTAGGAAATATAGTTGAACTTTTTAAGATTACATTACAAATTGCTGTAAATGCTGTGTAGTCAGATTACTTCAGTGATTGGATAACTTGATACTAGGAGCTGAAAATTTTTGCAGACTTAACTCATTAATAGTAATTATCATTTTTGTTATATATATAAATGTAAATTTCTTTTATCTATAAGTAACTTATTTTTATAAAATAATTAAAATTATTATTTTTATCTTTATCTTTTGTTTTATTTAATGAGAAGAGTCAAATTCTTTCATTATTAAAAATTCTCTGTTAGTATTTTCTTTTTTTATTAAATTTGATAATATTAAGTTATTGAAGTATTCTTAAGATTTAGTAGTTCTATAAAAAGATTTTGATATTTTTGTCCAAAACAAAATAGAGATTGTTAACTTTCACTTGTAGGTGTAGATGTTAACAATTTTCATATATATATATAAAAGAAAATAATTATTTTTCACCTTTTTTAAATGTGTAGGTATTATTTATACTATTTTTAATGAATGTAATTTAATGAAAAAAAATAATAAGAAAAAGTATGTATAATAAATGATATTAGATAAAGTGTAAAAATATATATATATATATTTAATGTAAAAATATATATATACTTATTTGATATAAAAATATAAGAGTTGATATATAAACGAGGCACGCAATACCATACCATATGGTATGCTAGTACGTTACTAGACATCTTTTGATTTTGCATGTTATTGAAACGAATCTATGCTGTACATTGTGGTATCGTATGTACAGTCTAAAAATGCGTAATTATATTAGTGTAAATTGTGTTGATTGGTTAAATTATATTGAATTTTCTTTTAGTTTTAAATTTTAAATGTGAATCAGATAAATATTTCTTTATAGAGTAAAAAACCTTACCCTATTGAATTATAGATTTTTTTTTTAATCACCTAATCCCCATGTAATTTGGTTTTAAATAAAAAAAGTTAATTTTTCAGTTCAATCAAATGGAAGTTAAACTTCAGACACCTAAAATCAAGCTTCAAGGAGTTAAGTGATAAATAAACAAAATTCATACGGTTAAGTGATGAAGAAAAACTTTGCCTTTGTAATTGTAAATTCATGAGATGTGCGTGTCTTATATTCTGATTTATTTGACTGAAAACAAAACATTTTCACTTAAAATCAAACATCTCTAGAGTGTTAAATGATTAAAAAAAAATAGGGGTAGGTTAAGAAAGGATTATACTTCAAGGACATAAAATATGTATTACCCTTCTTTATGTTATGGGGTTCAATAATGTACTCCTTATCTCCATCCTACTTAGTTTAGTAGCTCTCGTGGTGTTCCCTAGCTCCTCCTAAAACTTGCCTGGGGTTTGATTCTGATATCTCTTCCCTTGCCCAGATCCCCGCTGCACGCCAACTTCCCTACTATCTATGCTTAAAAAATAAATAAATAAATAAGTAGTGCAAAGTGTGTAACTCTTATGGTGTAACTTTTTCATACATGTTTTCCATTTCAATGTAACTTTCTCTATGTCCTCAAAAATTGGAGAATTAGAAAAAAAAAGTTCTCAAAATAATAAAACAAAAACGGGTGTCTTTTGCACCACGCAATAAAAAATTATTACCCTAAACATCATCTGTACAGAGTTCTAAACCATGTCCTGTGCACGACTGTAGTCTTTTGTAGTAGACTAGACTACACTTATACTACTATTCTATTAACATTCAAAGTTACACTCTCCATGTCTCAAGAATTTTTCTCACTTCAGCTCTTCATTTCTTCGTTAAATCATAATAAAACCATAACTTTCTTCTCTCTAAATAATTTATATGCATACCTGACTGAATATGTCCCATCAACTTCTTCAATTGAACCTCCTTGCTTAGTTAATGCCAAACCCTACATATTTTTTACAAAACAATGCAAGAATGGGTATTTGTGCTTAATGGAAAAAGTGAAATTAATTTGTAGGTTGTTATAATTTAATTAAATTTTTAAATAGGTCCTTATAGCTTAAAAACTTTTATTGAGGTCCCTATACTTCTAAAAAAAATTAAATAGGTCCCTACTCATTTATGGCTATTAACTTTTGTAAACTATAGAGACTTATATTGATTGTCAATTAGGTCCTTGTAGTTTATTTGAATTTTCAAATAAATCTTTATAATTTAGCAAAGTTTAACAAGTCTTAACACCTATTAGCGAGTAAAGACTTATTTAAAAAAAATTAAAAGTATAGGAACTTTGTTAAAAGTTTTAAATTATAGGAATATATTTGAAAATGCAATGAAACTATAAGAACTTATAATTTAACATTTAACTTCTCTTCTTGGAAAAATTAATGTTAAGGACCATTAAGGAACAAAACTTTATTTAAAGGAAAAAAATAAGTTAAAATTATTAATAAGTACCATTCAAATTTTAATTAAAGGAAAGAATATTTGATTTCATCTAATAGTCAATTATTTTTAATGAAATCTTCAATCCTCCATCTTCTGCCCTAATTTTTTTTTCATGTTCCTTCTCTTCTTTGCTTTCCTCAAGCTCTTCCCCTAAATGGCGTCCTCACCAATGTCAGTCATTAAATCAGACACTGTCGCCGATGGCTAATGCCCTCACCAACATCGTCAAATACTTTTTTCATTCCTCTTCCTTTCTTCCCCATGATAGAGGATTGTTTATTGGGTCTTCTTGATATAGGGCAAATACTTTTTAGATCCTTAGTGAAAAGGGTTGTGAATTGAAATGTTATACGAAGTTTCAGGCTTTGGACTCTACATTTTTAATTTTGCTTAAATTGAATCCCTATCCTATGAATATAAGGTCACCATAGAACTGTTTATTGTGTCAATATGTTGACTCCAAAATTGACTTGTAGACAAAAAAAAAATACTATCTTTACTTTGATGAGGGGCAATGTTGAATCATTGATTTAAAGGACAAACATTAACCTTCCACGTACTTCCACTCATTTTCTAATTAAGTTTTTGTGCATGTGGTTGCTACTTTGATGGGAGCATATGTAAAGCCCATGGCTTTTATTCATGATCTTTAAAATCACAGTGCAACAAAAAGAATAACAGAGGAAGGAGAGAAAGGAACGTAAATATCCTTCTGAGGATAAAAAATGGAGAATTAAAAAAAATCATTAAAGATATTATTAGTTATTATGTAAGATTAAATAACCATTCTCTTTAATTAAAATTTAAATAATTCTTCTTAATAATTTTATTTTTTTCCCTTTAAATTAAACATTACTCCTTTATAGTCCTTACCTTTAATTTTTCCCTTCTTTCTCTGTTGACACACCGACCGAGCACCGAATCATTTCTCACATATTTGTCAATTGCTGACAACACTAGAAGATTCAAAATGGAGAGGAAGAGTTACCGTAAAGAAATCAACTACATGCAACTAGTTCTTAAGAGGCACAACACGCGGGTCTATATCAAGTAAAAATTAAAGTACTCGCTTTGAAACCGAGAGGAAAAGGAGCTTGAGTTTATTAAAGCATATAACGTTAAAGAATACCCAGCTCTGTACATTAAAAATCAGAGCAGGTAAGCTGGTAGGGTCAAAATTTAATATTCAATGCCCAAAAGGACCCCCCAAAAAAAATTATGCCCAAGACTATTGACTAAGGGAAAAAAAATCATGTATTAATATTGACTAGGGGGGAAAAAAAAATCCACCATGGCCCTCAGAGTAGGCCAGCCAAACTACAACAACATCTGGAATGTGCGTCAGGTGCACAACCTGCAACCACAGATACTATTAGGTTGGACCAAAGAATCAAACAAAGAAAAAGCAGTGCAGAGTGTTGATGAAGAATATAAAGCCACTATATTCCCAGATGACCCACATGTTCAAACATCTAACCAGTAAGCTAATAGGAAACAATGTACCAAAATAAAACCTAATAGGAAACAGTATATCTTCCACAGTGAGCTGATCCTCACGAGGAACAGCATCTCAGGAGGGGTAAACTCAAATGACACATACAACCTTATCTTTTGTTGTGGTCATGGGTTTTCTATGCTAAACACGCGACAAGCTTGAGAAAGATCCTTGCAATAAAAATGGTGAAACTTGTAGATTCTCAGAAGGGTATTATCCTAACTTCTAATTTTAACATACTTCAGAACAGGACACTAAACCAAACTTCCTGCATTAGCGTCTGCAATTGACAGCCAAGAAATTCACTTTTTAATATGTTGGCATATATGCATGCATGCATGCATGTTCACAGATGTGCGGACGCACACATAATATTGAAGCTTCATCAACCAAGTCACCAAACAATGCCAATTGTAGCAAATTCCATTGGTAGGAAAAGGTAAATAGCATGTTAGAAAAATCATTTATCTATTTACTATCGCGTTAAATTTGGTATCCTTATCCTTAATATTTTCTAAGCAGATTTTACCTCACAATCAATATATAAGTTGAAGAATTTATTAAATATTCTTATCCTAATCTACTCTAAATTATAAATATAATATGCATTTATAGTTTTTTTAATTTAATTAAAATTTAATGAAAAATTAAACAACTTATATGTTTACAGAAAATTATTCCACGATTGCATGGGTAATTAATACACTAGTTTAACAGTAATATGATGGAATGATACTGATCAAGACAACATACCTGTCAGATTTTGCATAAGGCAGCGGGCAGCGACCACCTTGCACTGTCTCTAACTTGATTCTATAATATTTATTTACATGTCCACAGCCTTCACTCTTCAGGGAAAAGAGAGAGAGAGAGAGAGAGAGAGAGAGAGGAAACGACATTAAAATTAGAGGTGCTTTGATATTCACTTTGCCAACCAAAACAGAATTTCACAAAAACTAGTAGTTCTTGTATACCTCTCGGTTGATACCATTGGCAGCAAATCGCCAGCCACTTAAAAGTAAATTTCCTGCTGTACATCCTCCCCCTGCCCCCTTTTTTCTTTTTGTTTTCTGTGTGTTCTCTATCAACAACGAAGAATGTAAACAAAATAATTCTGCAAGTGATCCCAAAATTGTACAAGACAATCTGCATAAAAGTTAAATTTAAATCAGAAAAAAAAAATGGCTTGAGAAATATAAGATATTGAGGGAACAAGCATATGCATTTTACAAGGAACACATGTATGTTCGTGTATTTACGAGAAAGAAAGGCTTACTTCAATCTGACTCCCTTCAACTCCTTCCTCTATAGAGTGATCGAACCAAGAGGAGACAGTGCAGTTTCCACTGGTAGATGGATGATTACAGTGAATGCAAAGCCCACAAACTTCCTTTCTCCAGCAGTTATAAATTTACATATTCTCAGATTGATAAAAATAATAATCCCTCCAGAATGAGAAAAGACCACGAGATGACAAGAAATTTCAAAACTTCCAAGTCCATCCATATCCACCCATTATATCTTCAACCATATGTAGCATCATTCCACATATCAAAGGAGCCTAGAATTTATTTTAGAGAAACTCTGAATCCTGAATCCTGAATCCTGATACCTCCATACCATCTCAAGGTTTGCCATAGTTTTTGTTCTAGTACACAACAGAAAGCAACTAAATCTTCCTGAATGTAAACTGAAACTTCCATTTCAATGTGTATGGCAAACTTGTATATAAACAATACTAGCTTCACAGGTTGGTAAGAGTGGTTCAAGATTCAATATAATAAACCTTGCCCTTCGTAATACAGTTCAAGCCATCTTTTTGGCTCAGTGAAGGCATAAAAATGACCAAGAAACGTATGCTCTTCACAGACTAGAATCATCTCGTGAGTCGTGAGTCATGACTAATTGGACCCTTCAACGAGTAATGGCCTCCATAGCAAGCCGTACCAAACGTAGTAACCCCTCCACATCATGAAAGCTAAAATCAAGAGCCCTCTTGATAGAAGAGATACCCTCTGCATACTTGCCCTCACCACGGCTTGAATTAGCAGCTGCAAAAGCATTCCGTGATTTCCTTGAGGCTTCAATGGAAAAATTCACATCCTGAGCCTGCAATTGTTACATGTCATCTATGATGCACAAATACTTCAATATTGGCCACTTATCCATATCATACTCGTATCCGACACCGATACCCATACGATACTGTTGCATCCATATTTTTGGTGTATCCTTTTTTTTTATATACCCACCACCTTCAAAGTAGTGTCATTCGAAAAGTCCGAAATATAGATTCAAGTCTCATTCTCACTAATTACCTTCTTTAAAGTATATTTTCACTCTTGCAATATTGTCTCCTCAAAATCAACTCAGAATAATAGATTTTTATCCTCATCAAATGAATTAGAGAATACATGAGACTTGGGTTGGGGCAAACACAAGTGAAAAAATTTAATTTTTATCTTTTTTACATATATAAATATAAATATTTTATTAATATATATTGTCGTACCCGTATTTTAATTTTTAAAAAATCATTGTATTTGAGTATCATATCGTATCGGATACTCGTACTCGTATCCGTGCAAGATAGCATGTCATTTATGGCAATGCTGATATGCAACCAAAATAAGACACACAATCAACAAAGATAAGCTAGCATTACAATTGTTAGTATGTAGGCTTCATTTCTGATAGGACTGTAATCATGTGCATCACAAACAACTATGCTGCCAACAAGGTTATTGAAATTGCAACCCACATCATAGGACCATATGATTTTAAGATCATACCATGCCCTAGCAATCTGGATCAGGTATAGAATTGGAATCATGCAGGATTGATTGCATTGCTATAGCATCAAAGGATTGTATCATCCAATTGGATCCTACTGATCTTACCGGATTTTTATTTGAAGATTTTTTTTTTCAAAGGATAGTTTGAACAAACATTTAGCCCATAAAAATAGGATGGCCTAGCAAAAATAATGTTTTTATTAAAGTTTAAGAAAATTAGACATTAAAATCTATACCCCTATTACCTAAAATCTGAAACAGATCGGCATTTAAAACTACCCTAGTCCTCTTTCATTGATAGTCTATTTCCCCTTTTTTGTTGTGCCAATTTCATGACATATTGTAACTTATTTTGTTGCATTTCTCAGTATTCTAATCATTTTATTATATTTTTAAATATTTTACAGGATCTTACAATCCTGCAAACAACATTGATTACCAATAAGTGAAACATTTTATGACACATGACAATTAGTGAAATGAATTCACAACATGGTGCTTCTCAACCTGTATGACCAAAAGTACAAGTACTTTTTTTTCTAAAGAATTTCAAATTATTCAGTAAAATTTCAAAAGTATATATATTTCAAACTATATATACTTACATAATGGAGCAATCGCACAATAGTGGGACGATTATGGGCAGCAATAACATGGGTTCCAGCAACTTGAGGCGAACTGATACTCTTGGATAAGGCAACCTTGTCTGCTGTTGTAGAGTTGTTAACATTGTCAACATCAGAGGCAGATGATGAAGGAGACTCGCCTAACAAATGTAACAAGGTCCCAACAAAAAAAATAAAAAAATATATATATCAGAGATGCATCTACTCCCGTTTCAACACTGCCACAATCACATAGTTAATGGTGCTGGTGAGAGAGAGAAATCATGGTTACTTGATGAAAGGAAAAAAATGTCTTAAACTTATTAGCATCCATCAAATCAGCCGTATCTACTTTTTCTTATTCTTATTTACCCTGTATCTCTCTCTTATTGATACATTAAATCATGCACACCTACCAACAAGATCTGTAATTATGATTCTGCCATATTTGATATTTATAGCCTGATGGGCAATGTTCATATAATCAATAACAGCACGAGACATAATAATTTTCTGACAAAAAAGTCAGAATACTTTACAGCACTTATAAGCTGAAGCTAAATTTTACTTGTTTACTTATCAGCTGGAAATGGGATTGGCAGGATGTCAAGCACAAATTTTAAAGGAAGGTGAGGACTCCAGTGAGAAAGAAATAATTGCATCATGCAAACACTGAAAATCTAATAACAAAATTCATTACCAAGAGGAACCATTTGCAGAGCTGTCTGCAACTCATGCCGATCTCTGATTGCACTAGTGTTTAAGGAATATATTACCCTCATATATGCCACCTCCATGCATTTGTAAGCCAGAGCAGCTGCAGCCATGTCTTTTGATTTCTCATATTCGTGGGCACAAAACCTATCAAATATAAAATATCAAGAAGGCACTACAGAAAACCCAACCATAGAGGCTATGATATACCATATAGAAGTGAACTATATAGATCAGCTAAAATCCATCAAGTTTTATGTGACTGCATCATTCCAAAATGCCATCACATACCAAAGGTCACAATTTTGAAAGTTAGAGAAAAGCCAAATACCGACTATTCTTGGTGCAAAGAGAAACCAGTACAGAAATACAACGAAATAGTAATGAGGTTTGCATTAAGTCCTGTATACATGGTTAAGGAAAAACAATATTTACTAAGGATATTAATGCAGCATAGAAGTAAAATGTCTCCATCTCATATCTGTACTAAGTTACATTCATAAGTCGACAGCAAAGAGCCCAGAGTTAGAAGAAAAAATGCCTCCTAGAATTCAGGTCAGAAGTCAGAACCCTAAAAGATTGGGACCCAGATATCAGATACCCTAATACATCAAGGTAAGGAAATATATGCAAAAAATACAACTCAAAAGTAATAATTCACCACTTCTTCAATTTTAGTCATTCTTTAAAAGTTTGAAAAACCCTTGATAAAAATTAGAGAGATATCTATTGAGTTTTAAATCAACATACTCCCAACATTTTCGGTCGTGCACAAAATATATGCCAACCCCAAACTTACCCTATTTTAAAGGTTAATGTGGTATTTTCCCCTCAGATTTGCTCCAATATAACGTATCTTGTATACTAGTTTATTCATATGAGCTCACTTGCATGTCAACCCATTCATTTATTTTACTTTATTTAGAGACTAGAAAGAAAGAAAAGAGTTTTCAACTTTCAAATAACTACTCATTAACCATAAATTCCTACTTCTCAGGTTAAAATTTGCATACTGAAGAGACCATGAGACCAAACCCCAGCCTGAAGCTTAGCAGGCATAACTTACTACTAAGTTAATAACATGTCCAACGTGTAAAGATGTATAACAGTTGCATAGAGTGACAAGGACTTGTTGACAGTTACACAAGCATTTGACAGTGTAAATTTTTTTTGGTTACATGTTTGCAACCTAAAAAAACTACGAACAAAGGGGAAAATGTATATACCAAATTAAAAGGGAAGACAATATAATCTTTAAAACAAACAAAAGCGTGATGAATGAGAAAAACTGTTGACTTACTCGCACAATTTTGCTGTGCTACTATACACATGCTTTGATTGAATCATCTCATTATGTTTAGTATTATCATTGTTGCTAGATTCTAATAGAGATGCTCCATGAAGAAACTTGAGCGCTGCCTGGAAGTAAATCCCTGTGCTCTCAAAAGTGGATCCTGAATTCTGCATGATAAACCCAAAATTTCTAAAATAAGTGCCAAGAAGAGTAAAAACATAAAAATCGAGAAGGGATTGTATGTTAAAAACCTTAAGACGGTCAGCCAGATGCTTTAGATCTTTAGCTTCCTTCAAAGCACTGTTAGCAGTATGGCTGTTAGAATCCCTTCTGATAGGACTAGGGGCGTCAAGCTCCTTGGACCTGTGTTCATTAAGCGTGGGATGTCTTGAACCAATTTGCTGAGCTCCATTTTGATGATCAGCCTTTCTGATTTGCTTTTTTGGCAGCTTCGATGCATCATCTACTTTGGGAGGATCAACTGCCACATCTCCATTTCCTTTGTGCAAACCAACAAATGGTAGTGCGCAATGACCCAATGTCTCAATTTGATCACCTCCAGAGGACGGCAATGACAACTTCCCTTTTCCAACTACTTCTTGATCAATTCTCTCAGAAAGAGACCTCTTTGAAGATCTTTCAGTATCACAGTCTGGCAACTGATTCTGACTAGGAGTAAGCGATGCCTCCTGTTTGCAGATGGCATCTATACTAGCTTCTTGAAAGTCATGCTCTCTATTTAATCGATTCTCTTTTTTTCTACTCTCATTTCCTGTATAATCTTTCTTGCCAACATGAATATTCTCACTTTTGTCAGGCTTGAACCCAAACTTCTCCTGCAACTTTACTTTGCCATCCCTATGTTGTTTTGCCACAGATGGAGGAGATTGATCTTGCGGTTGAATAGGAAAACTAGTGTTTCTGGCCTTTTCTCCATTAGACTCTGACTTACAGCTCTCGCTATTATCCTTCAAAAGTGATCCTTTGCTAGACTTCCATGGATGAGACACATTAGCACAATAAACACCAGTCTTGTCTTCACCATGCCATTGATCCTTAATCTGCTCTGTAGCAGGATATGTCCCATCTTGGCGTATAGTGTGCACACCACCACCATTTGTAAAGTGGAAGGTTGCAATGTCTGGAGAAGGCAAAGTTTGGTCTTTAGATTTAGTATCTGACGGATGATTAACCCCCTTGTTCTGAAAATCAAGGATTGAAGATTCATGGGACTTGTGATGGGCCATGATGAAAGACTTGTCCTTCCTAACTGTTCTAATTCGATCACTCCTACCATCATCCTCACCATCTGAGCATCTTCGTGGACTACCCACCGCAATGGTATCATGAGAGCCATCTTTCCCCATTAGTTCCCTATTTGTAAACTTATCTGTATTTAAAATTCTCATAGGTGATGAAGAAACTGATTCCACTGGCGAGCCTTTCACTTCCTGGAAGCTGGCTTTGGTTTTATGCGAGCCAGAAACCTTAGAAGAGCTTGAAGTGGTGGCAGCAGCAGAAGCCTGCACAGGCCCCAAGTCCATTTTTAAACAGTCAATACCATCCAAGCTCTGTTGTGACAGAGTGCTCCCTGGATCTTGCCTGAGTTTCTGGTTCTTAGTATGGCTACCTTTTTTGTCTGTCCAAGCACTGCCTTTACTGGAACCTGATTCTCTACCCTCCGATTTTGAATTTCTTGTCTTTTTTTCCTTCCTGGAATCACTAAACTCCTGCACAGAAACCCTGCTCTCCTGTAACTGAGTATCCGGATACTCCTTCAATTTCCTCTTTTTAACACTACCATTGGAACCATAATTCCCCAAATCCAGGGATCCCTCACCCAAGGAACCCTGACCCTTATCTTTTGTTATTTCAACAGAAACTTGTAGCCTGTCCCTTCCATCATATTTGGAGTCCATTGAAGAGGAGCGATCTTTCTGTCTAAGTTCATTTTTGCCAACTGAAGTAGTTGGAAAACTGCTATTTGAGCTATAACCCCCCTTCCTAGTAGTCCCACCCTGTTGTAGAATCCACTCTTCATCAGTAGAATGCATACCATCAACCTTACCTTTCTTGTATGGCCTAGAACAATCTTGATCAGGGTCCTTCCAGCTTTTCACCTTCATATTCTTTGTATCACCTGTCAACACATTTTGAGAAACAAAGATAATATTATTATAGCAATTTAATAGGTCCTTGAACATCAGAAAATTAGCTAATACTGAGTAGATGAGCATAATCAATATCTGATTCAAATTACCTCTAGCAGGATTGTGCTCCAGCATTCTCCGCTTATTTTTGTGTTTCTCCCCCAGAACATCAGCTTCACTCATGACAGGAGATTTGTTCACATCATTTAAGCTCCTACTTTTCACTGATGAGTGTAAGTTTTTCCTTATAGAAGATGAAAATTGAGAAGAGCCATCTTTATTGGCAGAATTTGATATCTCTTTCACAAATTTTTTCTTCCCACCAGGCACTACATGCAGATCATGATTTAGCTGGTGTTGGTCAGGATGCTGGGCAGTTGCTACAGTTCCCCCTACCACAACACTTGCAGAGACCTTTTGCAAGTTGCTTTGACCCTCAGGAGGAGGCCCTTGGTATAATGCAACAAGGGCTTTCGTGGTTTCATCCTCACTAAAACTACATCGATTCATGTCAGGCCTGCACATTTATGCAGACATAAGTAGTTCTCATTAGATGTTACCAAGCAATCTAGTTTTGTTAGTAGTTTTACTATGGACAAATATATTTAAAATATTTAATCACTGGATTAGAACTTACAGCCAATTAAGCATACTACACAGCCACTTTTCAGGTAGGTTATCAGGATTTGTGCCAACAGGAAGAAGACGCCATTTATGACACCTGTCACACTGTACCCAATTGTCCTCCATCACAACAGGAGGCACTGATACAGGAACTCCTTTTCCATTATCTGCATCAGCACCAAGCATATTTCCAGTGTACAGGACATTTGTGGCTGTTTTAAGATATACTTCAGATGTTAATGGCTTATCAACTTTCTTACCACCTGAACTCTCCTTTGCTCCACGATTAATTGCAGGTTTGCTCCTCTTGACAACCTCAGTTTCCTTCAGTTTATCCCCATAAGGGGTTTCTGGTGAATCCATCCTGTCCTCCTCTTCTTCCAATTCCCCAAAGAAATCTCTATATGTATCTCTAGCCTTTCCAAGATCCTTTTGTACTCTGACATCTTCAGTTCCATTTTTTGATGTAAAACTATCATCAGAACTCTTCTTTGTTTTAGGTGCCAAAGAGGTGCCAACCTTTAACTTTTCTTTTTCCCTCTCAGCAGCCATGGTACCATGACTTCCCTTTGACTTCTTAGGAGGCTCTATGTGTTCAGTGTTTGAAGCTGTCCTAACTTTAAAAACATTAGGCTCAGTTATTATTGAGTCACAAATTTTATCTCGGTCAGGATTGTCTTCTGCTGTATAAACTGATAAATCATCAAGAGAAACCTTATCTCCCACAACTTTTCTTCCTAAACCTCCCTTTATCCTCCCATTCACTTCAGTAGATGTTGGTTCCACCCGGCCCTTTCGTGCCGGATCCCCTGAACCTCCGTTTGTCCTCTCAACAAAACCATTCTCCTCAGTAGATGTTGGCTCCACCCGTCTCTTTTGTGCATGATCAGAGTAGGTTTTGTCCCTCACCATACCCTTGTTGGCTCCGTTCAATGTATCGCATGTCCCATCCACATCTTTTACTGAGCCATCACTGAAAGAATACGAACTGGATAAAAGTGGAAGCTTCAGGGTTTTTGAAACTAGCTCTTCAGTGGTCAGTTCATCCATACACTGTTCCTTCCTTGATAGAACTCCAACATCATTTTGAGTATTCTTCTTAGTGCAACCCTTGACTTCCATTGAGAACTCATAAACCCCCAGAGACTTCATTTTCTTCCCTTCTGACAATTTTTGGTCGCCTTTTACAATGTTAGATTCATGTAGTAAAATGCTAGAACGTTCTGGGTCATCCATATGAACAGGAAGAGGTATACTCTCTCTCGCACGTGTTTCCTTTTCAGTTAACTGAATGAGATCATCAGTAAGAGGCGACAACAGTGTAGGGAGGGCTGTCATAATCTGTTTCAAGACACCATCAAAAAACATCTTCTAATCTCTTCAAGCACAATATGAAGAAGATAAGAGAAAATCAAATTGCAGGCAGATAACTCACCTGAAGGATACTAGTTGGAGATTCAAAAGGAGCATCTTGAGGCTCACAAGAAATTCCTTCACTTTCTGAGGGGCTGTCATCCAGTGATGATGATGGTGACACATCAAGACCAAGTCCACTATAGATTGCAGCATTTTTCCGTGTTGATAAATTGTCAGGACCCATTTTGATTCGAACCTTCAGTGTCTTCTGGTCTGATATGCAAGCAGACTTCATGTTTAGAGACTCATACTTAGAAGTGAATGCTTCAGCACCAGTGGCTTTCATGCATATTTCTTGAGTGATAGCATCATCTACAGAAGGTGCCTTAACAGCAGGCAACCTTGAGGAGCTAGTAGAACCTGGGCCAAGTCTCAGTAGCTGAGTTCCAGTTGAAAATGGTACAGTGCCCCCTTGCCCACCCTGTTTATAACACAATATATTAATTTGAAGTAAACCCAAAATGGCAAATCACACAAGTGCAAGTGATAAAACCTCATACCATCATCAATTTAAGTACAAAATGTAACACACATACACATGCCCCATATTAGTAGAAGAAATGTACCTCCAGTTGCAACTTTTTAGGAGATCTGGGCATATTTTGACTCTGAGCTTTTAGTGGAGTCCTTGGATGACCCCAACCAGGAGAGCGTTGATAAGAAGGTAGAAATGATCCATAATCACCAAATTTTGCTCCTGCAACAATGAAGTGTTTCCCAACATCATTAGAACAAAAACTCTTGATTATGTAGGCCCACACTAGATGAATCATGGTTAAATCAAGTTTCAACTTACCCAGATTCATCGCAGACAGCCTGCCTTCAAAGTCTTTCTGAAAGTGTCCCAGAACATATTGAATTTTTTCATCCTTAAAATAGCAAAATTCCAAAAGTATCAAGTTGAGAGATACAAAAGAAGAACAAGTGGTCGAAAAAGGAAAAGGACTTAAATTTGATTGAAAAAATCGAAAAGATGTAGATATGATTATGATACAGAAACAAACAGCATCCCTTAATACAATGAACTTTAGGATGCATTAACTAGCCATCGCACAGGAGGCACAATTTTCAAATTACAGAAGTTTCCTCGATAAACACAAACTTCCCAAAATGCAAGTTTTATGAACATGAAATTGTAAGACACGTATGACATGCTTTCTCATAATTAAAAAAGAACACAGACAGAACAACTCTGATATGAATATCTTTCAGTGCACAGTGGACATTATATATATGGCATCTGAGGGTAAACTACATTCCAAAACTATAAACAAGAATTCACAAGCAAAAGCACATCAACAATGAACAATTAACTTCTACATGGAAAAAAAAAGGTTAAGAAAAGGGGGGAAAAAAAGAGAAAAATCCTTTACACCATCAGCCTGATTCAAACAACATTTTCATCATCATATAATCAGGCAGGTTGAACAAAAATCTCTTCAATCACTAGCATCAAGTTGAGATCACAAAGCTCACTAAATTTGAAATCTTCTTTAGCACCCTCTATGTAAAACATCATATATATATATACACACGTATGTATGTATAAAATCCATTCCAATTTTAATAAAACATAATTCAGTACCGCACATCTCCAAATGACATTAAATTAGACCAACCAGGGAAACCAACAATTAAGACCTGGATCTAAGACAGTGAAACAAGTGAACACAGAGAATTCAGCAATTCAAAAGCAAATTTAACTAGAAGACCAGACCAGACAAAACAAAACAAACACAAAAGCCCTTACAATGTAAGAGAGTGCAACATCGGGATCGATGCTGGCGTCATAATCTTCGTGGTTTAGGTATGAGCATGCCTCACCTTCTTCAAGTTCAGACTCCTCCATCACTCTCCCACCACCACCGAACCCTAACCCTAATGCTAACCCCTTTCTCGCATCCCTATTTCCTACAGAAATCATTCAAAAATTAAAATTAAAGAAAAATCAAACCCTGCAACTTAAACCTCCACATTGACAACCCCACATCCAAATCCCAATTTCTTTTCCAACTCAGTAATCAAAATAAAAAACCCACCACCTAGAATATCTTAAAATCTACACGGTCGCAGGCTCGCGTAGAAATCACAAACTCAAAGTTGCAATTTTTTTAATTTTAATTAAAAATTAAAACCACAAACCTTCAACAATCGAAACAAAAAAAAAAAAAGAAGACCTATCCTTAATTTTTACGAAACCTCAAAAGTTTGAATGTTATTCGGTTTGATCAACAAAGAGTTTTCTTCCCTCTGTCCCTCTCTTTCTTCCTGTCTCTGGTCTTTGGCGAATACAGAATGCAGCAGCCGCTGTTTTTTTTTTTAAATTATTTTTTATTTCTCTTAAAAAAAATTCTTTTTGGGTTAAAAAACATATTTTAATCGCGTGGAGAGTATGAGAGAGAGAAGAGTTGTAGACTTAGTTGATAAGGGAAAGTAAAAGAAAGGAGAATTATCCCTTTGGCTCTTATCTTTTATACGTTTCCTTCCTCGCTCATTCATTCCTTTGTCTCTAAACTATCGCAACTAACCACCAAGCCTTCACGCTTTGCCACAGCGCGTGATATATGTGCATGCCCGTGACAAGGATTATGACTTGACCATAAGCCTCAAAAGTCATAACAAATGTACCCAAAGGATCTTTATTTATAACCCAATAATAATTAAATTATAATCATGTGTAAAAGAGATAATAATTCTCTAAAGTCAAATCTCTTAATAACGATAAGATAATATATATATCTTTAAAAATAAGATAACATAATTATCTTTAAAACAAGAAAAAATATTTAAAATTTTTAAATAATATAATTATCATAAAAAATTTAAGTTATTTAAATAATATCTAAAAAAAGGTGACAAAATTATTACAAATAAAAAACATAAATTATTTTATATCACGATGATATTCCAAAACTCTTATGTTAGATGTAATAGGCAATTAGTATGCAAAAAGAAAGAGAAGTAGATTTTTTTTTTTTTTACTAATAGTACTAGTTAAGAAAGTTAAAATATAAAGTTTTAGATTAAAACAAAATAAATAGTAAAAAAATTAATTTTTAATATATTGAACATTCTATTTTCACCTAAAACTTTCGATTTTTACTTCGTTATATTAGCAAAACCTTTTTTTTTTATCCCAAGTAATAGAGTTTTAGAGAAAGAGAGACTAAAATGCATAATAGAGAAAGAGTTTTAGAGACCTGTGATAACTAATGAAGCAATGAATAATACTATTTTTGATGAATGTAAACTTAAAAAATATACATCTAAACAAATTTAAATTAATTTTTTAATCTTACATTGAAAACATTTTGAAAAACTAGAGAGGTCAAATTAAATTAAATTTATAAACTTGTAATTATGTACAGTATGTTTTTATTGTAACACCCACCATAGAGTGTCACATTTATGTTACTTAATTACTCAAATACTCTCAAAGTCATAAAAGGTGATGTTGTGATAAAAATACGAGTTGTAAATTTTTTTTTCTTTCTTCTTTGATAACGATCAAATAAACTTAGCGGAAAATAAAAATATAATACATCATCACATATAATTTACATCATTATACATTACACACGTACTGTCAGGCTTATTTATATACAGACTATTTTTCACAACTACAAACACACTTAAATAATTACACACATATGTTTATATCAGAGTTCAAACTTGCCTTGTTTAATTAAGTAGAGACCCCCTCAGACGGGTCCTCCTCGGGTTCCTCAACAGATAGGAATCCGTTATGACGAAGATAGCCTACTACAGACGTGTCCGGTGACGATCTTATCTTAATTTCTGTTGGGACATAATTTCTAGTATCTCAATGTCGCCTGATATGCAAAGAAAATTCAACATGAACAAAAATAGTCACACAGAAAAACGGATCCCCGCGAAATAGTCTACTAATGCTAACAGTCAGATAACCCTCGTAAATAAGTCCTCGTTCATCGGGACTTGTTCTCCATTCTCCAACTCCTCCGTAGAATTGTAGACGTACATATCCGAAGAAATTGGCTCTTGACGTCATACTGTCAAAATTCTGCGTTCCCAGACGTGAGAAGTAATTCTTCTTCTCCTTCTTGTACTGTTTCTTTCTCAACGTCTTTAGCCAATTATAAATACAATATACAAATATACATACAAAAAGGTGAGATCACCTACGCCAATATCAGTATGGTAGCACAGAGATAACATAACAGCATACCATATAAACACGTCATACTACAAGTATGACATCAACATATTATCGATCAAAACTAACATTTAATAATTACAGGAAATGTCATCTACACTAAACAGATATTTTAAAAAGTACAATTGTCATAATCAATATTTCACAACTATTATATCTCACATATGTAAGCATTTATGTTAATGCATGAACACATAGACTCGATTTCCTACTCCATAGAGCTAAACTCAGGTCGGAGAAATTAATCGAAAAGATTTGCCGGTACGACGTGCTTCAGACTAAGTGCTATAATTATATCTTGCACATCTAAGACATACGCGACAGTCTTTGTCGAAATCTCGATTAAGAATAGTGTCTCCGGTCCGAATCATCTATGTGTGACGGCCTAACCCACTGCATGTAAAAGCTACTAACCGCCCATTGCGAAGCAACCCGCACCCCGATGCCCCAAGGTCAAGGTCAAGTGACCTACACTACGCGTATCGCACTCACTCAAGAGGTATACGTTTCTCCTATGCAATTAGCCATATACAGTCCATCGGACCATTTTCAATGCATGTATAATGCACCAATTACCAACCAAAGGTAAATCACATAATTTCTCACACCAGGTGAAAATACTATTTTATGTTCGTAAAATGTATTAATGTCAATTACGGCAAACTTCTCAATTTCTTGTACAGTATTCATATACTGATTTTAACTGTAAAGTTTACTATATAATTAATAGCGAAATCACATTATCGCATTTTTTTCATTCGAAAATATTTTTGTCACGTTTTTACAGTCATGTAATATTTTGTTATGTAAACAACAATTTGTAATATTTTTTGTTACGTTTAAAAATCGCGTAACAATTTTCTACTGTATTCTAAATCGCGTAAAAATATTCTTTCATTTTTAAATCGCATAGCGATTTTTCTACAACATTTTGATCGTGTAAAATATTTAAACGTTTTACCAATCGCATAGAAATATTTTAACGTTTTTTTTTTCAAATTGCGTAACTTAAAAATTACGTTTTTGAGTTACGTAAATCGTTTTTTACCATTTTTACCCTTCGTAAAATATTTCTTAATTTTCAAAAAATTATTTTTGGACTTTTCTTACAATAATATAATTTCTTACTTTATTCTCTTCCTATTTTTAGTCAAAAATCTTTTCCGTAATATATTTTCTCAAAATCATCATTTTTTTATTGATTTAATCTTACAACATCACATTTAGTTGATTTAATTACTGTTTCTAACTTTAAATTTCCTAACGTTTTCAAAACCCAATAAATAAATTCTACGTTAGTAAATTTAAGTTACAAATATTTTTCTTTTATATTTCTAAATCACTTCTAAAAATTAATTCTCTTTAAAATAATTTGAAGTTCAACACTTTCAATCTCCTTTTTCTTTTATTTATGAAAATTCCACTTCACTTAATTGATAACACTTTAATTTCCTTTCCAAAATCCTTATTTGAAAGTTATTGTATTTTATAACATCAAAACATTTTTTTCTAAATTATCAAAACCTTATAGATGGCCATTGAAACCATGAAATATTTTTCTTCTAACTTAAATAAATTTCATTCTTGTTTCTACACAAAATAAATTCATGAAAACACAACTCAAAACCGTGTGCATTCTTTTTGCAAAACAAATCCTTTTGTTTATTTTCTTTACTTCTCAAATCATTCATGAAAATATAATTTTGTGAACACCAAATTGGTTGGTGTCTTGGCCGAAAATTTGCTTAAGTTTAAGGACCAAAAATTAACTCCATTGTTCTTGAAAAATTTCAATAGAAACCCTAGTTTTGGAAGCCCAAAACCATGACCTCCTCTATGGCCTTTGGAGCCAAAATTGCTTATTTCAACATGCGTCCATCATAATATATTTAACATGCATCATCATGCATATTATAAGCATATCACACAAGCAATAAAAATCATGCAAAATCATGCAAATCATATCAAACATAAACAAATAACCAAAGCACATAAACACATACAAATTATTACATAACATGGATATGAATCCTCACATGGATTTATCAACTTCCAAATAGAAAACACATCCCTCACCACTATACTGTTGGTGAGATGATCTCCTCTTACCTCTCAAGATCCTCTAAAACTTCTTGCTTTGTATTTTGAACAAGATCTCCACAAACACAAATTTCTTAAACATGAAACAAACACAAGAAAATTAGTATATCAAGCTTGAATAAGAAGAACCATGGATCAAACATAGTTTAGAATCATGAAAAAGAAAAGAAGAAATGAAGTTTTCCTTACACTTCACTTCAAAACCTTAAAGCTTGATCTTGGTAAAAGTCCTTCAAGAGGAAGATTTAGAGAAAGTCTTCAACATGAAAGTTGCTTAGAATAAGGTAAGGATTCAAGAAACTAGGTTGTATGAAATTAAATAGTGATGGAGGAGAGATTTAGGGTGCTTGGCCGAATGGTCTTCTTAGGGAGAGAGAATGGAGTTTTCTTTGGTTTGTTTCTTGAAACTTAAGTGAAAAGGTGAAGATGTGATAATGTGAAGTGTATAAATAAATTATTGGGTCTTCAAAGCTATGCATGGTCGTAGCTTGTATGGAGAAAGGTGGAAAGTGAAGTTTGAAAAACTATAGCCTTTTGGAATGATCATTAATGATCAATAGGAAAATAATTGGTGGTCTTGAAACTTGGCTATTGCCTTAAGCCTCCAAAACCGTCCCCCCCTCTTCATGCACTCCAAAGTGTGACCAATCTCCTAGCCATCATTTTAGGCAATCTTAACCCTTAATTAAAAGAATGGTATGGATTAAAATAGCTACTAGGTTTAGGTTATAGATGGAAGACTTTATTTGAGCCATTGGATCATTTTTGGCTTGCAATCCTAACTATTGAATGTGTCTCCAAAATGAAGGATCAAGATTACACCTTCAAACTTTACATCCAATGGTCCAAAATGGTTGTAGTCATTTTTTTTTTATGACCAATTCTCCACCATTGATCTAAATCCAAATTCAATGGTCATTAATGATCCATCTCCACCATTAATTAATTCTACATCCAAGGATTGATAATGGTTATAGCCATTTATAAGACTAAATCTCCACCCTTGATTTAATTTTGATCCAACGGTTATAAATGATCCTAACCATTTTATAAGATCGATCTCATCTGTTGATTTAATCAATGGTTGATATTCAAAGTTCTAAAGTGGTCATAACCACTATTGTTGACCAATCAGTATAATTATTACTTTTATCTACTGTAACACTACAAAAAAATATTTTTACTGTATTTTTATCACCCAATGATTAAATACAGTACAAAATACTATAAAAAAAAATTTCTAAAACTGTTTTCGGATTCAGGTTTAGTAAGATCCCCTGTCTTCGTCTAAACAGTACAAATTTTTCAATGCGTAGAAAAATTTTCACTTTGCGGGACCCACTTGGGCCCACGTATGGCCACCTGGGCCCACAAACAGTAAAAAAAATTTCATAATCATCTACAAAATCATAAAAATTAGAAAATTCACAAATATCAAATCAGATTATGTAAAATAATTAAGACTTTTCAGTAATAATTAAATTACGTAAAAATTTTCTGGCCCAAAAATTTTTATTTTCATGACACGGAGCAAATTATTCAAAACGATCAAATATGCTGACGGAATAATCAAAATAATTTTACAGTATCCAGAAATTACTAAACAGTAAAATTCTATTAACTGTCAAAATTACTGTTCCTAAGATAGAAAGTTTGGGGTGTTACATTCATCACACAAAAATTTTGTCATTTTGTTTGTAACTGTGTATCAATGACCTTAAAACCACGTGATTCAGAGATTTAAGTCTCACCTCTAAAGTTTAAGCCAGAGATGTAAGGATTCTCGTATGTTACATTTTTTTTTTATAAAACTATATTTACAAATTGTCACACTTTTAAAATTATATACTAAACTATCATATTTTTTTGTCATATTGACCTTTATTTTTTTTTCGAGTTATACATGGATAACGTCATCTCACTTAGCGTTATTCACGTCATAACGCCAACAAATTAGGCATTACATGGATAATAACACCGCATTGTGTGGCCTTAGACAAGTTGGAAACACTATAACATTAGGAGTTATCTATGTAAGAGCGTCTAACTCATTGACGTTTTTTACGTAAATATGCCACACAAATTGGCGTTATTAGTGGTCCCCCACTATATAAGGACCTCTCATCTCCTTCTCACACACAAAGTTCTCATTTTTAGAATTTAAGCTTCTCTATAAACTTTTTCTCTCTCTATCGGGATATGTAGTGAAATAGATAACTCTTCCATTTGAAGATGATGAAGATATTGCCTGCATGATAGATTGTTTTGATCAACATTCGAACTTAACTTCAATTGAGTTGTATGTTGAGAAAAAAATGAGTGAATACGATGTGTATGTTGAAATGAAACAGAATTCCAAGCTGGTCCTTCTAATCTTCCTGAATATTCGTACCCTATCAACACTCAATTGTCCATGACAAATGTTATTCCATTGCTTCAATCTCAAGAAGTTAATATATTCGAATGCCATGAGGTTTTTCATACTTCTTTTTCCCTATAGCAAGAATGTATGTGTTCTTGATCGAGTTCCGGGTTAGCAGTTCAAGAACAAATCACTATAGTTGAATTTTGAATATTTATATATTTTTTTATATAAGTAAATATACTTATTTATGAGAAGTAAATCTCTCATAGAATCTTTCATAAATAGATGAGCTAGTTATAAGATATAATGATCTTAATAAATTTGTATCCTTATTAACAATATTTAATATAGATTTAATCACGATTTTGATCTACCATAATGCTCTTATAAATACCACGCTAGGTCGCAAATGTATGCATCTAACCCTAAACACTCTATATACCTTGTGAATAATCTAACTTGAGCATCATAGTATCTTTTGCAATGACCTACCCCTCGCATTATCGTCGCTGTCATCGTACTACGGAAGAAACTAACTCCATTAACCTCATTCAGGTAATCCTCTTAAACTTGTTCAGAACATTGGCGTCGTCTGTGAAGAAAGATAAACTTCAAGTTCCACCACTACCACCATAGTAAACAATAGATGAAATCAAAATTGCGCTTTTGGGTTGTATAATCCACCATCTGCTAGTCGTCGTCGTGGTTCCGCCCCTGTACACAACCCTTATGGGTCACACATCAGAAAGGTAAACCCTTATGGGTCATACCTAAAAAAAGTAAACCTAAACAGGATACACCTCAAGATAAACTCAAATGGGTTACACCCAAGAAGGTAAACCTAAATAGGAACTACTATACTCCAAAAGGTAAACCCAAAAGGGGACTACTATACTTCATGAATGTAAACCCAAAAAAGGATTACCAAATGCTAAGAAGGTAAATCCAAAAAGAGAATACCCAATAAGAGAGAGCCATGAAGGTAAACTCAAAAAGGGACTACTGTACGCCACGAAAGTAAATCCAAAAAAGAAATATCTAATAGAGTAAACTCAAACAGGGACTATCATACTTCAGAAGGTAAACCCAAAAAGGAACTTCTATACTCTAAGAAGGTAAACTCAAAAGAGGACTACCATAAGTCAAGTAGGTGGTCTCAAAAGGGAGACCTAAGAGGGTAAACTCAAAAGGAGACTACCATACGCCAAAAAAGTAGTATCAAAAGGGAGACCCAAGAGAGTAAACCCAAAATGGAACTACAATACACCTAGAAGGAAAATCCAAAAAAGAAATAGTGAAGAGAGTAAACTCAAATGTGGACTATCGTACTCTATAAAACCCAAAATGGGATTACCATACTCCAAGAAGGTAAACTCATGAGGATAAAACCAATAGAGGTCATATGCTAAGAAGGTAAATTTAAAAAAGGAATACCCAAGATGATAAACTCAAATGAGGACTACTATATTCCAAAAAGTAAACCCAAATAGGGACTCCTTATAAAGGGTTAAGAGGGTAAACCAAAATGGAGACCCCAGGTAAACCCAAAAAGAGACTATAAGGGTAAACTCAAATAGGGACTACTATACTCCAAAAAGTAAACCTAAATAGGAACTCCTTCTAAAGGGTTAAGAGGGTAAACCAAAATAGAGACCTCAGGGAAACCCAAAAAGAGACTATAAAGTACTCCAAGTGACCAAATATCAAAAAGGAAACTAGTTACCATACTCGACGAGATTAACAAACACTCTAATGATGAAGTTTTTTGTATAAATTTAGGTCTCACCTTAGTCAGTACCTCAACGTGACTTTACGTCCACGAGTACTGACCTGCTCTCATTTCAGTTAGTACCTCTGCAGGACCTACTATCCACGAGTATCTCGACATAACATCATCTAGGCGTTACCCACAAGGCTCAACGCCTCTCTGACGAGGTTCGAAGGATACATTCCCTAATGACTCCCGATATCCCAATTGCGTCATGTTAAGGTTAAGCAGGATAACTCGCGAGGCTGGCATTCGCCTCCTCATAGAGAGCTTTGAGTTTTCACCTGAGTCTCCACTAACTTGACCTTAACTCATAAGGATGGATGTCCTCCTATAAATGTTAAGAGGGTCAAAGTGCATTGGCGAGGTCCGAGGAATACAATTTCTGAAGAAGAACAACTACTCTGATTGTAAATAATGTTAAAAGAGCAACCCATAAGGCCAAAGTATCTTGGCGAAGTCTGATGAATACAAGTTTCGAAAATTAACAACTATCTCGATTACAATCATTGCAACCCACAAGGGTATCACACATTGAAGAGGTTTGAGGAATAAAAGTTTCCCTTTGGATAAGATATTCCAATTCAAAAATTAAGGTAAAAAAGGGTAATCCACTTGACCATACTATGCAGTCTTAAAGCGAGATTAATGGTTTTAATCCATGTCCTAACGAGTTTGACCTTAACTCATAAACTTAAAACAATTTTAAAGTGGTTAAGAGTATCTGACTAATGTTTGAGTTACGAGAATAACACTTATCGGTATTCAAAAAAGGGATATTACCCTAAAAGGCTTTTGTATTAACTTTATACTTAGAAAATTAGTTAAGTGTTACAAGATTTTGGTAATGATCAAGTGTCAAAATTCCTTTTATCTGTTTCTCAATATTCATTTTTACTTTAAAGTGGTCTAGTATAGGATCCGACATCACTACTTATAAAATTGTTAAGTGGACAAAAAGTCACAAAGGATTGAACCAAGAATACGAATCATGAGTTTCAATTTAAGAAATTCATAATTTGTAATTAGATCCCACAACCAAAATTGATATAGGGGCAACTTAGTATGAATGGACAACGGTGTAGCAACTTTAAGACAAAATTATTTATATCGAATCTCAGCCTAATTCATCAAAATTGGGGGCATTCCTATTTTTATTTTACATCACAAATCTTAGCATTTCAGTAAAGACATCGCAAGATCCGATATCTGTGTCACAATTTGGATCCCTTTTCCCACGCGTGTCATTTGCTCATAGTAATTTCGGATATCTTGATACTCAATTATCACATCTAAGTGTCAAGCTGAGGGCAACTATTCTGAATCGAGTTACAGGTTAGCGGTTCAGGAACAACCCGACACACTAGAGTTGGATCTCGAATATTTATGAGTACTTTTAGATAAGTAAATATACTTATTTATGGCGAGTAAATATCTTATAGAATCCCTCATAAATAGAGAAATTAGTTATAAGAGATAATAATCTTAATACATTTTTATCTTTATTAACAACATTTAATATAGATTTAATCACGATTCTTATATACATAATGCTCTTATAAATACTACACAAAGTCACAAAAATATACATCTAACCTAAATACTCTACCCACCTTATATATTAACTTGAGTATTGAAGCATCTTTTGTTGAAACTCACCTCTCATACCACTGTCATTGTCATCATGTTGCAGAAGAAATCACATCTATCAACCTCATTCAAATAATTCTCTAAAATCTATTGAAAATAGTGAGTAATGCCCGATAGGAGATCGTTGAGTTGGACTTAAAAACTGGCGTCAACAATCTATCATTTTTATCGTTTTAATTCATTAAAATTTTTTATCGAGATCAAGCCATATATAAACTAAAATATAAGGCTGCCTTCTAACACTCAGTTGCAAATTCTCTCATTTGCAGCAACATATATCTCTTCGACGGACTATTAACAACCAAATTAAAAAAAATCAAATAGTTTAATTTGTTTTTATTACACATATTTGTTTTCAATTTAAAAAATATATAAAAACTATTTAATGAAGGAAAAATTGTGAGAAAAATTAAAACTCGAGAAATTTATTTAAGCTTTTCTTAAAAACACTATTTTACAGTTTAAGAAAACTTCAGTAAACTTTCAAAACAAACAAAAGTTTGTGTAATTTAAATAAAATACAGGAAATAAGAATACTTACTAAAAAATAAATCCTTGGTGGCTGTACTTGCATGGATGGGGGTGTGCAACTCAGTCGATTTGATTATGATTTTTTAAAAATATATTATCTTTTGGTTTTTATAGTTATACGGCAAGAGGCTAAATATTGGGTTTTTTTTTTTACCTTATATTGTTTTTTTTTTAGTTGGCAAGTTGTTGTAATTCTTAAAAGTTAAAACTATATTACAATTTAATTTTTTGGTTGTCTAATACTATATTACTATAAGTAAAGAGAAATATCTTACTTGGTATAATTTTGTCTTTTTCTAAAGTATAGTTATTATTTAATTTAATTTGATTATAAAAAAGAAATATATAAACCGATAAAATTACCGATACTTTTTCCTTTGGTAATTGTAAATTGTTTCCGGATCCAAAGGAAACAACAGTATTTACTATATATGAAGATGAAACACTATAATTATTGGTCCAGAACCCGTATATATGTACTACTAGGTTGAAGCATGATCCAAATTTAAAACTTATATCCTAATTATGCAATTATTATATTAGTTCACGCTTTTTATGAACAAATGATATTGTAACTTTATAATAACTATCAAGTATCAACTAATGAGTACGAGATATAGTCTTCTTTTGATAATGCAGGAAGAAATTATCAACACTAATTCAAGCACACTTAATATATACTACATATTTTCACAAAAAAAGAAGTTAAAAGACTATATAACTCTATATAAGATTGAAGTTTTTTTTTTCTGAAGTAAAAGTTTAAGATAAAGGGATTATTCTCATTTCAAGATCATGATAAACCATGCATCAATTTCAGTTAAGATTTACAATAGAAATATATATTGTCTATTAACAAAAAAATTCAAGATTCAAATATAAGTTATAGTATTATCATTAATGAAAGGTCACTAGGTAAGACAAACTCAATTTGCAACAAGACAGAAGTTTTTAATTGTCAACATGTTATTCAATTGCCACATTCACAAGTCACAACCCACACAACAGAGGTCAAAGAAATATACGTACTCTTTCCAAGCAGATGGCGAGAATATGCCTTTTGAGTTATTACGCCTCAAACCTTCCAATTAAGTAAGAAGAAAAACAAACACACTAATATAAGTCAACTGAGCATAATGTGATACGTAAATATGGAGGGGTCAAGCATATAATTAACATGATGTTTATGATTGTTAGAACTTATAAATCAAAATAAGAAAACAAAATTATAAAATGATTCCCCTCAAATTAAGTCTGTACCTCAATACCATGACGCCGAGGGTCAAAGAACATGTGATTTTTTATATTTTGAAATATTTGAATGAAAATTATTAGGTAACCATTTTTTTTAAATCTTTGTGAGAATGAATTAATATTATTAAGCATGGATGAGTTGTTCGTTCCATCACTTTAACTTTTCTAACAATCTCTCATTCTCCTTTCAGTTTTGATAAATTTTGACTAAATTTTATTAAACTTTTCTAATTATGTGACATTAATTGAATTTATGATTTTGTTGAAAAAAAAGTCACTAAAATATTTGAAATAAATACTTTGACAAATTGTAAATATTAAGTTGCTAATAATAATAAATACTCCTACAAGTAGTAAATACTACTTATAAACGAAATCATGCAAAACTTTTAAGAGAAATATTAATAATTTATTTTTTGAATATTTTTAATATTTATTTTATTATTAATTATTAATATAAAAATAAGTGTCATTAATATTTTTTAATAATCATTTTAAATATATAAAATAAATTAATAATAAAATAAACATTAAAAAATATTCAAAAAAATATATCACTGACATTCCTCATTCTTCTAATTTTACTTATGAAAATTGCTTGCTAATTTGAACACCGTCAAGATTGCACAAGATATACAACTTGGATGATAGAAATTGAGAAATTGAGAAATTTTATTTAGCATTAAAATTTTTTAATAAATTTTTGTATCACGTAATTAAAAATATAAAAATTTATAAAAATATTAAATATTAATTAATCTAATATACTTGAATGTTGTGAATTTGGGCAATAATTTTTCATATGAACTATCTAGCTCGGCTTAATGCTGCGTGCGGTGGTCTTGCTAGAAATGGGATGTGGGGTTTTCTCTTTGGTTTTGCTCAAAATATTGGTCACTCTTCTATTACTTGGGTTGAGCTTAATGGTATCTTATCGGGTTTGTCATTGGCTTTTCAGAAGAGTATTTTGAGATTAATTATTGAAACATATTCTCGTTGTGCTTTGAACTTCATCAATTTTGATCTTTCCCCTTGGCACCCCTATGCGGTTATTGTCTCTAGAATCAAACAGCACCTTAGATATAACTGGCAGATTAGGCTTAAACACACGTATAGGGAAGGAAACAATTGCGCTGATTTACTGTCCAAATATGATCACTCTCTTGCTCTTGAGTTACACCCTTTTGAGGCTATGCCTCAGTTTCTTTCTTTTGCTCTGCTTGCTGATGCAAGTGCTATTTCTTTTTCTTTTTCTCGTAATGTAGTCTTTTAGTTCTTCTTGGACGTGTTGCCCGATGTTTGCCAAAAAAAATAAAAAATCTAGCTCGGCTCGGATTCCTAATTATACACAGCTTCATCATACTGTATCAATTTCCTAGGACCTTACAATAGAGAACATACAAAAGTTATGTTGTGGGCTAACGCAGCTCATTTGGTCCGACCAATATTTAGTCAGCTTTTCAGACTGGGTCAAGTTGGCCCAATTGATTTTGGGATAGTCAAAAGCTGGCCCCATGGGGGTCCGGAGTAAGTTATGCAATGAAGCATATTTTATACATCGGAGCTTTAAGCATGATCATAGGGGTTACACACCACAGCTAAACTACATAACATATAGTTATTTTGTTAGAGAGCAATGTTTCTGCTATAAACCTCTCAAGATTCCTTATATCTTTCGTTGCCTATATGAACAAACTACCATCAACGTCAGTACAAAAGTTATTGACGGCAGGTAGAGACTAGAGAGTAATACGGATATATCAACTTTACATAGAGTAACTAAGCTTAATTAATGTACCAAAAAACAAAACTAAGCTTTATTACTATTTTTTGTTGGGATCATATAAGTGATATAAGTATAACGCCTGAGCTGCAACAAAGCATACTTTGCAAATTTCTCTGAGTTCCTTTTACCAACCACAACCACTTGTTTAATGTTTTCTTGAAGGTATACCCTGCATGTTATATCGACCTTAAGATTACATTATTCTTGATTTTAAAATTATTTATTAGAATATTTTTATTTAAAATATATTAATTTCACATTATCGTTTTCTGTCATATTAATTTTATTTATTTGTAAAGATACGTGAGAGGCTCCAATATTATCAATATCTTTCACAATATCTTTTACGTAAAAACGTTATAATAAGTGACACTTTATATGTAGAGACGCCAAATGTACAAGCGCTTCCATATATGAGTTAATAAAATAAAATGGATGATGTATCTACATTGAAGGTGTCAAGTATGTTGGCAACTCTCATGTGAAAGGTTGGTGTCTCCCACCGGTGCAACAAAAAATGACATTATAAAAATAACATATATTTTTAAAAAATTTCTTAAAGTATCATCATATTTTTGAGTATGAGATTAATCTTTTTGTATACGTAATATTTTGATATATAATTGTAAAATCAGTATGTTCATTGCTAAAATCTTAATAGTGTATACCTTAAATAATTGTTGAACAATATATGAAGTGAGATAAATTGTACCATGTTTTATAGCAGATTTAATGTATTATTAATTTTTTATCATTATTAAACTTTAACAAGCATGGAAGAATTACACCACTCACTTCAAACAAGTGACCAAAGCTTCACCAATTATGAACTAGGATTTATCGCAAAGCCCTTATCCCAGCTCAATTCAGTGTTTTAACCTGTAAAACTATTAGTTTCTTAAATAATTTTTATTGTAGTACTTTTTACGTTTATGATTATTTTATTGGCGGTAATAATAAAGTTTTATATTAATATTCATTCAATAATTAGCAATACTAAAAGAAAAACACAAAAATTTCTTAAACCATTATTTAATATATTAAGAGAATATATATATATATATATATATATATATATATATATATATATATATATATATGTATATATCCATGAACTTTATTTTATTTTAATCAGCAAAAAAATTAAATTCTCACAAAATCTATCAACTCTGCTTGCAAGTTTTAACGAGTTTAAAAACATGGGGTGCGAGTATGGCTAGGATGGATTCATTGAGGGGAGTACAATTGCTGTCAGATACTTGTGCAAAGGCTAAGGCAGATAAGGGACATTATGCAGTGTGGATGGGAAATCAGAATTAGTTATTCACCGAGAGAAGGAAACAGGTGTGCTGACAGGTCAGCTGAGATGAGTTTGGCACATGATCCTGGGTTCAGAATTCTTGACGATCCGCTTGCTGCATTTAAAGCATTTTAAGTTGAGTAATACTATATCTTTCTATTTAATTATCTTAATAATTTTTTTAATATTAAATAAAAAATATTATATAAAAATATAAATATATTTAATGTTTTAAGAATATAAAAATTATTTAATATTTTTTTATTTAATAATTAGTAAGAAGATAAGATAGGATGATAAATCATTTCTCTTTTAAATTATGTTTAAATATTTAATAATTGATTAAATAAAATCAAATAAACTAAAATGAGATGAGATAGAATGAGATAAAAATATTATTTTATTATTTAAATATTTAAAGATTAAATAAAATAAATTTATCATTTTATTATTTGAGAAATAGATGAAATAATAAGAATTATAACTTTATTTTTTTAAAATTATTTTTTTGTAAACATACCAATTTTAGGACATGAGATTAATGTAGAAAAAATTTAATTATAATAATAATAAAAAAGTGATTCTATCATATACTTCTTAAATTAAGAAAAAAAATTTGATGATTTTTAATGAGACGAAATAAAATTTATCTCATTTATTTTTATCTTATTTTATTATTTTTTAACATAATTAAATAATAAAACATATTTTTTTTTCATTTCATTTTCTTCTATTCTGATCAATCCTACCAATTCAAACATAATTTTAATTCTTTCTGATGCTATGGGAGTGTGTACTCCCAGGGGTGCTGTAATGTAGTTTTTGTTTTACTTTGGGCTTAGCCCCATTTATTATCGGACAAAAAAAAAACATGTCACTCAAATTTTTGCAAAAAAAAATGCAGCATAAATTTATAAGTGTTTTTTTTTTTCTGAACATGTGATAAAATTGAGAGGGAGCAAATACATTTTTTTAATATAATATTATATAATTTATTTATTAAAAAGAGAGAGAGCGCCACTGAAAGTGTGAAACAGTACTCATCCTTCCATAATTACATTAGTTTCTAAATATGACATCAAACAATCCCAAATTCCTTTTACAACTCACGCTCTTCCCCCACATAAAGAAAGGAAAAAGAAAAGGAAGGAAAATCTAACAACGAGGAGCCTACACAATTTGAACAGACCAATAAAAAAGTCCCCGACCACAACTCAAAATGTCAAATTTGTCCAACTGATATTCCATCTAGAACTGAAACTGTAATATCAAATTCAAACCTTACTCTCGTGAGTCTTTGTCACATATATCCCCCCATCCGAACAAAAGACGTTGGAACGCGAAGGACATTTGCGTCATTTCATAAGAGCCATGTCTGTTACAGTGTTACCACTACCACTTTCTTTTTCGTTTTGATACAATGACATGATATGATATGTTCCGCGAAACTTAAGATTTTGCGCTATTTGGCGGGTACGCACACACCCAAACCCCAAACAGGAAAAAACATCGAAAAAATACAGAAAAAAAGGAGAAAATCGAGCTGAAAAGCCAACAAATCAGGAAAAATTTTTAAGTGATCATAATTTATCATGTTATTATTTAAATTTAAATATTTAAATTATTATTTAATATATAAAAATATTATTAATAATTAATATAATTTTATGATAATTTTTATTATTTTTTATATATCAAAAATAATTTAAATATTTAAAAATTATTCATAATAATAATGATCATATTACATTATTTTTAAATTAACATTATTTTTTGTATCATTTTATATGATTGTGATTAAAAATAAAAAATAAAAAAAAAATAAATATAATAAATAAATATAAATAAAATATAAAAATATATATATATATTATTTATGATAAAAATATCAGATGTATTCACAAATCAGACACCGTATAGTCCTGAAGAGTGGAAAGAGATACAGCGCGGGCACAGAGAGAGAGAGAGAGAGAGAAAACACGAACACAATCTGTTACAGTGAAAGTGTGAAAACCCCCATCTTTGTCTCTCGGATTCACGACGAGGAAAGGAAGACGAGCTCTGCGATCTTCCAGAACATTCTAGAATCCCTGTAAAGAAACGTCCCGTTTCGTTTCCTTCCTTGTAAACTCTGTAACTTGTTGTACAGGACCCTCAACCAAACAGAAACCCGTACTTTTTATGGACTTGTACGGTCGGAATCCGGAAAATCAACCCGAATGGACCTCACCGGGTCCCGACACTGGCCTTGAAGGTGTTCCCCTCGAACTCTCTGCTTCCTTCTATTTTGTATCAAATTTCTCGTGCCTCTGTTAGGGTTTCCTTAATGTGGAAGTTAGGTTAGGGGTTTGTTCTGACTTGTAAATTAGGGTTTTGATTTTGGTTGTGGTGTTGTAGAATCGATGTGGCATTTAACGGTGGGTGGCAGCGAATCTTACCCGGAGCGACCCGGCGTCCCCAATTGTGTGTATTACATGCGGACGGGGTTCTGTGGATATAGTGGGAGGTGTCGTTACAATCATCCCCGTGATCGTGCTGCGGTAACCCTTTCATCATTTTCAGATATCTGCATTAGGTTCGAATTCAATGGAAGTGTCTCGTTGCTGTTGCTTTTAGTAGACACTAGACACCATTTTTTTTTTTTGCTGGTTTTAGTATTATTGCTAAATGGTTTACGTTCGATTGTTTGCTTATCATGTAGTTAAGGTTTTTTTAGGGAGAAAGAGGGAATTGAATTTTGATTTTGTCGATGTGGAGTGGCCTTTCAAAGTGAGAATCCAGTTTAGTAGGTAAATTGGTATGTGTTGCATAAACCCAATTTAGTAAGCAAAAAAGGATTAGAAGAATGCATATGACTAATTGTTTATTCCATCTTATTGAGCAATATTTGATTTCTAAAGTCTATACAACTATACATATGAATTGAGTCAAATACTGGCCAGGTTGCTGCAGCTGTAATAGCTACAGGGGAGTACCCAGAACGGGTGGGGGAACCTCCATGTCAGGTATAGTTTTTTTGTTTTCTTAATGATCTTCTCAATGTATAATCCTGAAATTTCTTATTTTTCCATTTTCTTTGGCCCATGTTTTTGGGATCCATTATATTTAAAATGGTTATACTGATTCTGGGTCTTTTCTGATGAGCAGTATTATTTAAAAACTGGAACCTGTAAATTTGGTGCATCTTGTAAATTCCACCATCCCAAGCATGGAGGTGGATCTTTAAGCTTCCACCATCCCAAGCATGGAGGTGGATCTTTAAGCCAAGCTCCACTAAATATTTATGGATACCCGTTACGTCTGGTTTGACTCTTCTTTTTGCCTTATTCTCCCTTGTGTATTTGACAGCAAATTATGCAAAGGCTAAACCGTGCCCCTTTTGTCTAAACAGGGTGAGAAAGAATGCTCCTACTATTTGAAAACGGGGCAGTGCAAATTTGGTATAGCTTGTAAATTCCATCATCCTCAACCTGCTGGCACATCGTTGCCAGCATCTGCACCTCAATTTTATCAACAGGTGCAATCTCCTTCGGTTCCTCTGCCTGAACAGTATGGGGGAGCTTCCACAAGCTTGAGAGTGGCTAGGCCTCCTATATTGCCTGGTTCATATGTACAAGGGGCTTATGGTCCTGTACTTCTTTCCCCAGGGGTTGTCCCATTTCCTGGATGGAGTCCTTATTCGGTGCGAGAGACATATATATGCTCTGAAATATGGTGAAAAGTCAATTTTTTCTTTGCTTTAGTAGTTACTTTCTTTTGATGTTGTTCAATTGGTGCAGGCACCTGTAAGTCCTGTGTTATCTCCTGGTGCTCAACCTGCTGTTGGGGCTACTTCTCTATATGGAGTGACGCAGTTGTCTTCATCAACATCAGCTTTTGCTAGACCATATACTCCTCTGCCCTCTTCTGCTGGCCCTTCAGGAAGCAGCCAGAAGGAACAAGTATTTCCTGAAAGACCTGGTGAACTTGAATGCCAATACTATATGAGAACAGGGGACTGTAAATTTGGGTTAGCTTGTCGATATCATCATCCTCGGGACCTGGTTGTGACACGGCCACTTCTTAGCCCCATTGGTCTTCCTTTACGTCCGGTAAGTATGGTTTCTCGCTTGATTTGATTATTTGTTTAATTGACTGTTTAACTGTCTTAAATTTAGTTAAAATTTCAAGTTATATGGTACTCTAAAGTTATAATTTTTGATGTTATCCATATAAATGTACATATACAAATACTATGTGTAAATAAGACATTTGTTCTGCTCAGGGCATACCACTAGGACTTCCTACTTATTCAGAAACCAAAATCTGTATGTAGTCTAGACAAGCTGCTCTTTTAGTGGCTTAGGCCCTGATAGTATTGAGTGCCCCGGCTTGGCATTTAACTCGTAACCTGGCCTCAGTTGCACTGAAGTCAGATAATATTCAAGATTTGCCTTGCGCAATTGCAGAGTTGGTGCTAATGTATAACCTGCTTTTCACTTTATTTATCTTTTTAAATTAAGACATTACTGTGACATGTTGTATTCTAAGTGTCTGAAATTTGAAAGTTTGATGTTTTTACAATAAGATTTACTAGCTCGTAACTGTTCTGTATGGGTATCATTTTTGAATGTTTCTTCAGCATAGGGAATCCAAGGTGTTAGTAAAACCTGGTTCAGAAGTGATGGTTAAGGCTTTCCAGTTTCCAACTCAAAATGTCAATGTAGTGATGTACATAATGTCAACGGTGTAGCATTGTAGTTTCCATTCTATCTCAAGTTGTGCTTTGCATGTTTGGTGTGATATCATGGTCTGGGGGATATGAGATGGAAACATAAGATCTGAGGTGGGGACTACAGCAGAAAGGATGTTGATTCATCATTATGTTGTAAGTACATTTTGGTTGTAGTCAACTTTTTTACCCCCTCTTATACCAGCTGAGGGATGGAGAAGGTGAGAAGCAGTTGAGTATATTGTTGAGGAAAAATGTTATTTACACAGCACTTGGATACATAACAGCACAAGTTGCTCCATTTGAATTCAGGCTCCCTGCATAGACTTTTTTAGATGCATTAACCTATGCAAATGTGTGCACTTCTTCAGTTTTGACTGCAACATTTGTTTAAGTAGCATTTTTCATGATGGAGTTAGCCACATTAAGTAGCAGTATTAATTATAGCTTGACTTATCATTTCATATATTTGTTTTTCATCATTTATACTGTTGTTTAGAGTTAAGTGGCTGATTAAAGGATGTATATTATTTGGTTGAAGTTTTAATTTTATGAGCTGTGAAAGAATTAATAGTTCTTAATCACATTCTCGTGTGTTGCAGCATTACAATTTATGTGCTTTCTTGTGGGAATTTTTCTTGATTCATTCATTTTCTAGAAAACAGGGGGTACAACCTTGTGCATTTTATTTGCAAAATGGGCATTGCAAGTTTGGCTCCACGTGCAAATTTGACCATCCTTTGGGGTCTATGAGATACAGTCCATCGGCATCTTCTCTTATTGATATGCCAGTTACTCCATACCCAGTTGGGTCTTTGCTGTCTACCCTGGCTCCTTCAACAACATCTTCAGAGCTTCGGTCTGAACTGATGTCGGGATCCAAAAAGGAATCCTTTTCAGCCAGAATACCTTCTTCTGGAAATAGTTCTGGTACTTCTGTTGGTTTAATTTTATCACAAGGTGGATCTGTCTCACTATCTGATGTGCAACTCTCAAGTCAGAGTTCTGCCCCTCTAAGCAGTAGCAGAAGCACCAGACAAAGCGGTGAGATACATTGATCAGGCTAGTGCAAAACTTGAAAATGACTCATCATTATCTATTGGATGTGATTTCACAAGCCTCCATTGCTTCTGTCTATAGTCCTCAGTATTCAATGGCAACTGTTCAAAATTTCTTTCTCACTGTTGAGAATTCATCATCCAATCCTGTTTAGAGCTTACACTAGGTCATTCTCTTTTATGCTCAGCTCGTCTGATTATATTATTATTATCTCAAATAAGCTTCAATAGAAAACTTCATATGTTCTTTTCTTCCTCTATTCTTAGTACTATTTTCTGTCTTGATATATGGCGATTGTGTGATGATTATTATGCCATGTCTGCGTGTTTTTGTGAGACAGCTTAATTCCTACTTCGTACAAAGATTATTATAGGTAGAAGGTTCAGATTTCAGTTTTGCTACTGCATTTGAAAACTTGCAATTTTGCTGTACTTATTAACAGGTTTATGCAATAAATATCTTTTTTTTTTAGTACACTTTTTCTCAGAACTTACAAATTTCTCCTTTTTTTTTTGTTACCCCAACAGATTATGCTCTTCTAAATCTAATGCACAAATTGGCGATTTTACCTTATCCCTCTCCTCAAAGAGGGAAAGAGAGGCTGCTGGTATTTCTCTGGCGACACGATAGTATTAAGGCAGTATTGGGCCGTAGATTATATGTGCATATTATGCTTATTATAATCAATCTTGCAATCCCTTTACCACGCACGTCTGATGGCTTTCATAGGCGTTCTAGTTTTTTCATTTTTGACGCATTGACAGTTCTCGAGGGGAAATTCCAAGTCATAGAAACTGACATATCTGCATTTTTGGAAAAATCCTCGTGTTAAATATGAGAATTGATTTTTTTTTTAGGATAATGTTATTAGTACACTTAAAAATATGTATATTATTTTTATATTGTAGATTTATGAGAGAAATATCAAATCAGACTAAATGTAATGGGAATGTTCTTGTAGAATATAAAATGAATTTGTGAATAAATTAAAAAAAAATTAATTTGTCACCATTACTGGCCATCGCCGACCAACCTCTGGTTACTGTCGGCCAATCTCCAGCCACCTCCGCTGCCTGCCGCCGTCACCCTCCGGCCACCGCCGTTGGCAGCCACCCTTCGGCCATCGGAATCACTATTCTCCCTCCCGGAATCACTGTTCACTATTGGCTTGTGCTGTTAATTTTTTTAAGTTGTATAATTATATAGATACTACTAGTTAAAATTGTATTAGTCTTTATATTTTTTTATAAATAACTATGCATACTGAAAATTTTATAGTATGTGTAAATATTATCAATTAAAATTTATAAAATTTTTAGTATACTGTGATTGTTTATTAAAAAATAAAAGATTGATACGCTTTAGTTTTACTAGTTGTATTTTAACCGATATTATTTATACAGTTATGCAACTTAAAAAAATAAATAGTATAATTTAAAAAAAAAAAGTGGTGGCGATCTGCTTGGTGGTGACGAGCGGCAGGTCGTGGGTGGCTAACGCGTCAGGTGGTGGCCAAAAAAAATTATAAAAAAATAAATTAAAAAATATATAAAATCAAAAAATATATATATAAAACAAAAAAAAAAACTGCTTAACAAATTTTTTGTACTTAATTCAAGTTATTGATTATTTTTATAATTAAATCAATGACTTAGATCAAGTGGTGTATGGTGCACCCTCCTTAGAATTGACCTATATACTAATGCAAAACCCACGGAGCCTTAGAAAGTCAAGTGGATGTTTCTAACACCATGACCCAAGTGCGCAAGTTCAAACTTGGAGCTAGCTAAAGCATGAAATATGTTCTATTATTTGACTCCGAAATCACATTTCTCTTTTGTTATACAGAAAGTTAATCTTTGTATTTTGATTCTTTTAGAGCATGCTTTATAAGAATGAAAGTATTAAAAATAAATAAGAGGTTTAAGATTAATCAGTATGTTTAACCATAGTGAAATGAAAAGGAGTCTAATCAGTGTGCATTGGCATTTTCCCCTCTGGTTAGCTTGCGTTCCGGGAGAAAAAGGTTAAAGCCAAATATGACGTTTTCTTTCATGCAGTCGTACTAGACATTGGACAAGGAATAATAGAGGCAGGTGCTGTTGTTACTTGTTACAACCTAAACAATGTTATCCAATGTCAAGGATGCTACAGAAGCAGCTTTTGTTTTATGCTACCATCTCAAAAAAAGAAACCTAGGACTCTGACTCCGTAGTCCCAAGTTAAATCAAACTCTATTTTGACCGAATCTGATATTGAAGATGTTAAGCTACTCCCAGTTTGTTGTTTCCTTCTTTATTTGTTTTACTCTTTAGCGTAAGACGTCAAATTTCATTAAAACAAACAAAACAGCTATAATATAAGTCCTAGAAATCGACACTGATGCTTTTACTTTTTACGTAACAGTGTAGTTAATCAGTCAAATGTAAATGGTCACTAGCACAATTCAAGTAATTATGGTAGGAAGGAATTGAGGCAGCGAATCTTACTGTAGACAAAATATCTTGTACGTGACTAAGAATCACCAAATTTTATTGAGGATTGTTTGATTTTGGGTTGAATCTTCGTTGTCCCTTAGTGTATTTCTCCCTGCATCAAGTCTTAAACATTTGCTTTTTTTAAAAAAATGAAATCATCTTCTTGTATAAACGGTGATGATAAATTGATAATCATATATCCTTCATAAGGTTTCACATTAGTGGCATTTGAGGGTCAAACGCAACAAGAAATATATTATTCCCATTTATTGCAACAATGTAAATAAAAAACACGTATTGTTACTACAACATTACCCAAAAAGTTTTTAAACTAAAAAGTAATTTCAATATTATTATACGAATTATAATAATGCCTCCTATTTTAGTTGTTTTTACACAATGCACCAAAGTTTTAAAACGTGATTCTTGTTTATCAAAATATTTAGGAAGGCAACATCAACATTCTTTTAAGACTAAAAATATGGGAATACATGGGTGCCATTTGAGAATCAATGAGAAAGAAAACTTTCGATAATTAACCCCTAAAATCACCTATCTAACCATGTTTGGGTAAAAGTAAATACTGTGAGCTAACAAGAAAATTAATCTTCGATACTTGTTTTTTTTTTTTTTAATGTATTAATCTTCGATACTTTACACCATAGCAAACTACCTAATCCATGTTTTTTTTTTTTTGGTTGAATTATCTAATCCATGTTTTGGTAAAGGTAAATGCATAAGAGAATGGAAACATGTAAAGGAGATAAACGTGAGATACTCCACACCTGAAACAATGATGAAGCTCACAATTAGCGTATCAAAAGTAGGAAATTTCCTCTAGGAATTTAAAGCCATTAGATACTTGATTCCCTACGTAATCACCGTTTCCTTTTCTTAGATAGATAGATAAAGATATAAAGTACTTAAGCAGAAAAAGGGCAGATAGATGGATATAGATGTAAAGTACTTAAATAGGAAATAAAAATTACATGCTTACATTATGGAAAAAAGAACGAAAACAATAGGAGGTTTATGCCTTTATGGGTGTGATTAATGCTTGTTATATAATTAATTCTCAAATATGCACAACTACACACATTCTTGTATAAAATTGATGATACAAATTTAAATAGAACCGATTAAGTTCAGATACAGAATTGTCACAACAACAATAATGCACAACTACACAAGTTATTGTATAAAACTGATAATAAGAATTTTGAATAGAACCAATTAAATTCAGACATATAATTGTAATAATAACAATCATATCAAATTGGTAATTCTTGTATTATCTTATCACGTAAGGCCATAACTCGTTGGTTACATGGGTTTACCATCAAGTCAAATCAGAGAACAATGTAGTTATTAATGATTTAGCAGAATTCTTGCCTGCAACTGCATGCCTGTCTTGCTATAGTGGAGACAGGCAAGTGCCAGTAAAACCCATCTTTGCATAATCTCAGCCAACTTGTGGATCAGGATTTTAGGAGTACAAAACCAATTGAAAACCTTTATCGCTGTCCTGTGAAAGATTTAATTTAAATTATTTAATAGTGCTTTTTATATTCTACTGAAAATTCGACTTGGGTTGTGTGACTAATGATGGAATACATAAATTGCCATCATTACCATAAACTTTGGTTCCCAAACAAAAACTATTTTAACTTTGAATAAATTTGACTACATTCATTCATTTAACATGTTTCGGTCATTTTTGGTAATAAAAATATTATTACAATAATCATTACTACTACATAAGAATTTTACAAAAAAAAGTTTAAACGTGCATTTGTATTAGCTGAAAAAAAATTATATTTTTTGGTAGATTGAAAAAATAAAAATAATTAACTACGAATAAATAAAATTTCTATAGAGTTAACTAACAACAATGAAAATAAATTTGGAGAAGACGAGTTTCAAATTTGGAATGAACTATATTGAATGTAAACTTAGTAAAATGATTAGTACAGTTATTACTCTTATAGAAAGTGTGCAATAAATAAACTTTTTAACTTATCTTTAATTAAAAATTGATTACATTTATAATCAATTTTTAAGAAAATTAATTATGAAAGAATAAATTTATATTTGAATATGTTAATTTATAAACAATTAGAAAAAAAGGATTTTGTTTGAATTATATAAAAAAATTACTTATATGTATTAAATTATTAAAAAATATATAAAATTATTTAAAAAATTATTTAATTGAGGGTAAAAGGGTATTATCTTCCAAAACTTTTGAAACAATCTGAAATCAAATAATCATAATGCTGAACTTATAACTTTTAGAAATAAAAGTTTTTTTTCAGTAAAAAAATAATAACTTTTTATGCATCAACCCATGCATGCTTTTGGAGAAAAATACTTAATTTAAGTAAAAAATATTTTCCACAATAATTAAGAAAAATTAAGCTTACATTATTTGGATAACTGTGAAAAAAATTGTTCAATAATCGACTATGTGTATAATTATTTTTTTAAAAATCAATTATGATAAAATTAGTTTCATATTTGTATATGAACTAAAAATTTATTTTAAGATGATATATTTTCTTTATATATAAAAAATTACTTTTATATAATAAACTACCAAAATAAGTATGAATTAAAATATTATTTGTTGGTGAGTAAAAAAGTATTCTTATGTCCACAAGTCGTGAAATAATCAATAATCAAGAATAAAAAATCTTGAAAAACATTTTTAAAAAGAAGCTATTTTTACCCTTAAAAAATATGAACAACTTTCTTTCTTTCTACCCACACATATTGAATATGTTTTGTTTAGATTGTATAAAAAATCATTTTTACATTATAAATTACTAAAAGGGTTTAAAATGATTTTCTTAGAAATTTAAATTATATAATATTTGAGGTTAATTTGATAAAAATGTCACAACTCTGAAATAAAAGCTTTCACTTATAATCAAAATGGTAAAAAAAATGCTTTTCAAGAAAAGCTGTCATCCAATGTGAAAAAATAATCTATAAATTATAATAAGTTTTGATAATTTTTTCCAAACACGTCAAAAAGTATTTAAAAGTTAAAACAACTTTTATTGTAAAAAAAAAAGCAATTATATGAGAAAAATAATCTTTTTTAAATATATTCAATATCTTAAAATTACTTTTCAATTAACATAACCAAACATAAATATGATTTTATCATCTTATAATCAATTATACATATAATCAATTATTAAAATTTTTTTTTTTACATTTAATCCAAACACACTCTCAAAGAATTTGGCCAATCCAATAAAAGAAATTATTTTACAGATTCTTACATATTTATTAGGAGGAGAAATTTTTTATAAACTTTTATTCCCCCCCCCCCCCCCAAATCAAATCTAAAACTTCACCAGTCAAGTATTTGATGCAAGTTTGGGAGTGCTTAATTATTTTCGATAATAGTTCTTTCATCATAAAAGTTGTTTTCATTTGCTGAATGGTGAGCCACGCATGCTCATATCATGATAATATGGCTGCTCTAGCATCCAGTACGGTCCATGAATTTGGTTACAGCAGAGTCCACAATTCAGCTCAAATATATATATATATGTATACATATATATATATATATATATATATATATATATATATATATATATATATATATATATATAGGAATATATCTAGTGAGATGAGTTTTTATTGTGAGATAAATGAATCTTAACCATACAACTATACATGAATGGTCAAGATTAAAAGTTACTTAAATGTCATGTGATTACTTAAAAAAGTCACATGTATTTATATTTTAATCTTGACCATTCATGTAAGATCTGATAACAAGACTACTCTCTCACCTAATACACTTTTTATATATATATAGATATATATATATATATATATATATATATATATATATATATATATATATATATATATATATATATATCTTACTTTCGGATGAGAGAAATATTTATTATAAGAGGTGAGATGAGTATATATTGATCATTGGATCTTATATGAATGGTCAAAATTAGAACATAAATGTATGCGACTTTTTTAAGTAGTCACATGACCTTTAAGAAATTTTTAATCTTGACCATCTCTCACAATAAAAACTTCTCTCACTAGATATGACCCCTATATATATATAGTGTATCAGGTGAGATGAATGTTTATTGTGAGATGGTGAGATTAGTAAATCTTAACCATTGGATCTTATGTGAATGGTCAAGATTAAAATATAAATGCATGTAACTTTTTTAAGTAATCACATGATCTTTAAATAACTTTTAATTTTAACTATCCAAATATAGTTATATAGTCAAAATTCATTTCTTTCATATTCTCACAATAAACACGCCTCTCAGTAGATATTTAGGTGAAAGCTCAAAAATGCTTTTGTTATAAATGAAACGAACCCAAGCATAGTTATCTCAGATTCTATCTCCTTTCCAGGTTCTCCAATGCACAACAACAACAATAAGACTTTATCAGTATTACAATTTTTTTTATCGTACATTAATTCATATTTAAAAATTTGAGTATAAATAGATGCCAACAATGACCAAGAGGGACATGACTCCACTGCAAGTAATTATGTGATAACTTAAAGATTTTCAAAATAATATACTTAATTTGTATACATAAATATTTACATGCATTTTTATCTTTAAATGCATAATTCAAATTTAGAAAATATGTAAAGAAAAATGTTCTTAAAACCCATAACTTGTTTACATTATTTCTACATTATAATTTTTGATACAGTTTGTGAGTCCATCCGCAAGATTTGTGACTACTTCCTCTGTGAGAAGTGAAATAATATAGAATAAATAATGAATAAAAAGTAGAACTCCTACACTTTGTTAAAAGATGTGAAATTGTAAAACACTTGTAACGTTCAATATATAAGTTATAAATATTTTATTTTTTTATTTATTTTTTAACTTTTCTATAAAAATGTAATTTTTACTTTTTCATTATAAAAGGAAACTTATAATTTTATATACAGAATTCCCAAACTTTTTCATTTGCACGTAACATTTAAAGTTGTATACTTCTGAAAAGTCATAAATATTTATATAACACTAAAATTTTGTAAGTGAGCTATTGACACACATTTATATTTTAAAAAAAATGTACTATCATAGTAAAAGTCATATTTTTTGCTTACAAATTGGTGCAATTATGTTAGTGACCTCTCGTGTGCGAGTGACAAGTGGTAAGAAACCCACATATTATTAATCAATACAGTTATATAATTGAAACTTGAATTGAGTACAAGGTTAGCTGCTTAGACATCAATCCCTTGGAGTATAGGCCTCATTGGAAGGATGCGAGGTAGAATTTTAGTCTGTGTTCCCACGCCCCACAAGTTTTAAAAGGGTGGGGTAACATGTTTTCTGCACATCATGATTGTGGCCACCATCTTTCCACACCTGCACTAATGATATTCACAGTCTCTTTCATCACTATTATGTGTGAAAAAGAGAAAAACCTCTTGCTTTGGTTGTCCCATTTGTCCTCTTCCTATTGTATGGTTGCCATAGAGAAACAATGCTTTTGGAGTAATTTTTAGCTAAACCAATTATGCCTTTTTAAATGAAGCAAGGCCCATAATTGATTCTTCACATATCCGTTTCATAATTGATACCTAGAACTATAATACTATTCTGCTTTACGATAGAGCTCTTAGCCTATTAGTTTCATGAACTTTAGCTGGCACCAAAAAGAAAAATAATTATTTTATACTCTTTTTAAAGGTATAAATATTATTTATATCATTTTTAATAGATATAATTGAATAAAAAAAATGATAAAAAAATATATATAATGAATGATATTAGATGAAATATAAAAATAAATGTATGTACTGTTTGATGTAAGAATATAATAATTGTATAAAAAAGTTACTTTTTTTTTTAAAAAAAAAAAGTAAAAATGTTTACTTGGACATTATATGTTGATATGAATGGTTATATATTATTAATGGAATGCAAACTGAAAGGAAATGGCTGCATACCATTTTCCCAGTTTCAGTTTAAACAAACTGGCACAAATTAATGCAGATGTGGTTCCTATGTTTCCATACTTAATACAAGAATCTGTTGTACCTTAACCTACAAATCAAATACAGAGAATATCAAATATGGCATAAAAAAAAGAAACACTTCAGTAGCAAAAAAAAAGTCCGCTTTCTTATTTTTTTTCATCACGCAAAAAGAAAAAAAAAAGTTTGGCCTAACTAAATCATAGTTGTGCTTTGGGATCTCACTATTCAGCTTTGTTAAGCCTGGTCCACTTTGAAGTCAGACTACCTATAATAAGGGAGCAGAATTGGCATGAAGGAGCAAAGAATAAAAAGCTATGCTCATTTAAGACTATTTTACAATTTGGCTCTGGTTAGACAGGAATAAATTGCAGAGTAACATAGGACCACCTGCCAACTGTACATATTTCTTTGGAAGGAGAAGCTCTAAAGCCTGTAACATTGGTTCAGATAAATTGATACTTACCAGAAACAAAATTAACAAACGCAAAGTGATAGAATGAAAAGAAGGCCGCAGCCACTTCATCAAAATATCTTAAATTAGTATTAAATTTGCTGATTACCTACGAGACTACTCAGCCATACAACAAAAGAAATTGATGGTCTCATCATGACCACCAGATCGATGCAATCCAATACCATGATTATTCCAACAGTTGTCACATTGAGTAATAACCACATTTGTGTCTGTATCATGAGCTGATATTTATTTAATACGTACGGGTATTGGGGATGAACACTTGACTCAAGGTGCTGCTTACCCATCACCCATTACTCTTCATTTAGCCTTCTTTTCTGACTACTTCAATTGCTAGGCTATTGAGTCAGCTCAAGTTATAGACTGTACCCTAAGTCAAAACAATTATTCTTTGCCACAGATTAAGATAGTTGTGTGTAGGTTCGAAAGTTAGTTGGACCTTAAGATTTTGATTTTAATGGGATTGGAAATTTGCACCAGAGATTGCAACAGGCTAAAATTTCCATCATTTTAGTTAATAACTTAATACATGTATGTGAGCTGATCTAATATACCATGGTTCTCATTACATCATGTAATCCAACTCATCCTTTTAATTTCCACTTTTGTAGGCTTTACACATAATATAGTTAATTTAATCATTTATGTTAATCTTTATTTATGTAGCTTTCGCTTGCCATTATTACAATTCCCAAAAGCACTGCAGCGCTTCCGGATTCCTGCAATTTCTTTCAACAAAAACCATGTAGAAAGAAAGAAAAGTCCACTTACTCATTAACTTTCACCGAAAAGTGCAAGCACACCTGCATTTTCCTTGACTTTAGATTAAGTTAATTATAAACACTCAAAGTATGTTTCAAAGTCACCTCCACCCTTTAAGCAGTGCATGAGTTCATGTGACTTTCACTTCTCTACAGCTTTCCACAGATAGAGAAGGAAGAGGCTGAAGAAGTGGTCCTCAACACAGAATCTACCAAAAGAATGATAATACGTAGTTTTCTTTTGGCTTTGATTTAACTGGTATGGAAGAGGTCGTTAACATAGTCACTTCACTGACAGAGTGACAATTCTTAGTGGGGTGCAGAAGTATCACAATTGCCAGGTCCATTTGGTGGAGATGGGAGTTGTCACTGTTGGTGAATTGAAGCCCAGCATGTCAGGGAAGAGGACCTTTCGTCCGAGTTCAAGCATAAGGCATGCCACTGAATGGTAATTTCTAGTTCTTGATTAAGAGTTTTTTATTTGTATTTAGTGTTGTTTGCAATCCTGCTTCTTTCTCTACAGTTTCAGCTGCTTGCTTAAGTTCCCAAAGCCACAAACCAGCCAGGGTGATTTTTCCTTGTTTGAGGCTAAGTGAATAAATGCAATGAGGATTCAATAAATGGGCAGATCAAGAAATCGATCTAATGACCCACCCCACCATAATAAACTATAAAACAAATCTTTCTTTCTTTTTTTTTCTTCTTGTACAGTCCTTTTCACATACCTACAAGTGGATTTTGATCGTATTAGATTTGACCACATCTTTGGAATCAAGTGCTCCACGGTTAATTCTCAACAGTTTCATTTTGTGGTTCTACTGTCCCTTTTATAGGATTCTGAAAGTTCAGTTTTTGAGAAGGAGCACAAGCTGGGAAACTTTTCTTTTGTCATGTTGTCTTGCCAGTGTGTTAGTTTATCTCGTGTATTCCTTCAACTTCTCATCTGACTTGGTCACAGCTCACAACCTATGCAAATTTATGGTAGAAAGCAACACTTTCAGCCTTCATGGTACAGGTTAAACGCTTAGAATGGCAGATAAAGCTGTAACCTTGACCTTGATGTAGTCCTGTACTCACCAGACAGCAGTATGGTGCTGCATGGTGAATGTCCATATCTCATCTGTCTTCTATGAAAACGCCAATTAATGTTTGTCTGTTATTCTCGTGCTTTTGTTATCTTTAGGCCCCAAATGAGTATGGAGATGCTGTAAATAAGAGCTCACCGACTATGTGAAAAACCTTTTGGCCTTTTGGCTGCACATACCACAGTAACAGCCTTAAACATCAACCTGACAATACTTGTGTGGCTCAAATGGTTTTCTCTTCTTACCTGTGGTGGTCAATGATTTGGATAACCAATCCTGCAATATTCAAATGGAATTAAACTCGTGTAACCATATTGTCCGAAGTACTGATAATGGAGTCCCACTCAAATTCTGTATTTATTGAGTTGGGGCCATTCTCATCTACGTACTTGATCTTGGAAGATTACATTGTCTTTTGGTTTGTGGTGTACAAAGCACATAGATTGAACTCCATCTTGTACATTAAATTGTAATTGTAAATACATGCTGCAGCCAGAGACTCTTTCAAGGTCTCTGATAATTTCATTTTGGTAATATGTATAGCTGCAGTCGTTGCTTTATATTGAAATTTCCATGTCTACGCCATGCAATTATTCAGCTAGGTTTGTTTATTACAGGCCGATATCTGATGTCTCTAGTGATCTTACCGTCGAAGTAGGAGCTTCAAGCTTTGCACTTCACAAGGTAAAAAGGAAACAAGCTGCCTTTCTGATAGGTTACTGCATATTCAGTTCAGCATAGTGTTCTTTGACACTCATAGGTGTTAAATATACATGGCAATTTTCTGTGTAGATTATACCAATCATATTTATGAATATTGATTATTTACGCATGAGTAACACCTTTGAAGAGAATTTCAAGCTCAACATTAGCCCACTAGACATTAACAGCTAGTGATAAAATCATGAACATAATGCTCCAAGCTTTTGCATGGGGTTGATAAGCTATGGATTTTTAATGGCTTATCTTCATGCCTCGGTTAAAAAAAAAAAATGAAAAGGAGAGAGACAATTTTGCAAGTCCTAACTTATTTGCAATTTTTTTTCCCACAGTTTCCTCTAGTTTCTCGGAGTGGAAGAATTCGGAAACTGCTGTTAGAAGCAAAAGATTCTAAAGTTTCACGCATAGGTCTCCCAACTGTGCCAGGTGGTGCAGAGGCATTTGAGCTAGCTGCCAAATTCTGTTATGGAATTAAAGTTGACTTCACCCTCTCTAATGTTGCTATGCTAAGATGTGTAGCCCATTTTCTGGAAATGACAGAAGAATTCGCAGAGAATAACTTGGAGACTCTAGCTGAAGCATATCTGAAGGACAGAGTGCTCCCAAGTATATCAGACACAATATCTGTTCTCCACCGTTGTGAAACTCTTCTGCCCTTTTCAGAAGAGATTAACCTTGTTAGCAGGCTAATCAATGCAATTGCAAATAATGCATGCAAAGAGCAGCTTACCTCTGGCTTGCTAAAACTGGACCACAACTTCCCTTCTAAAACCATATCTGACATTGAACCAGAAACACCCTCAGATTGGTGGGGAAAATCTCTCACTGTTCTTAATCTTGATTTCTTCCAACGAGTTTTATCTGCAGTGAAGTCAAAGGGACTAAAACAAGACATGATCAGCAAGATTTTGACAAACTATGCACATAATTCTCTTCATGGGATTGTTGGTAGGGACCCCCAAGCAGTCAAAGGAAGTTTACTTGACTTAGAATTGCAGAAGAAACAAAGGGTCATTGTTGAAGCCATAGTTGGCTTACTACCAACTCAATCAAGGAAGAGCCCGGTTCCAATGGCTTTTCTCTCAAGTTTGTTGAAAGCTGCAATAGCAGCATCAGCTTCTACTTCCTGCAGATCTGATTTGGAGAGGCGGATTGGTCTACAACTTGACCAGGCAATTCTTGAAGACATCCTAATTCCAACAAATTCACTTCAAAATACTCACAGCACATTGTATGATACAGATTCAATTTTGAGGATTTTTTCCATTTTTCTGAACTTGGATGAGGAGGATGAGGAGGACAGTCGCTTGAGAGATGAAAGCGAAATGGTTTATGACTTTGACAGCCCCGGATCTCCAAAACAAAGCTCAATTCTTAAGGTATCCAAATTGTTGGACAATTATCTAGCTGAAGTAGCACTAGACTCAAACTTGTTGCCATCAAAGTTCATATCACTTGCGGAACTACTTCCAGATCATGCACGTATTGTAAGTGATGGACTCTATAGAGCTGTTGATATCTTCCTTAAGGTGAGAACTGCTTCTCTCTTTCACTATTATTCCATTGCAAGTCCTAATCTCTTCTAAAGTATGAGAAATTCTAGTTAACTACGGTCTATCATGTCATATCTTAGATACTCAGATCATTATTTAATATATATAAAAGCATTTTTAAGTATTGGCGGCGCATTTCTATAATGGCCCTCGTAACCATACACATGTTAAATTGTAAATTGTTGGTTCTAGTTACCAAATTGTTGGTTTTCTTACATAGGTTCATCCAAACGTAAAGGACTCAGAGCGCTACCGCCTCTGCAAAACCATTGATTGCCAGAAACTGTCTCAAGAAGCCTGCAGCCATGCAGCACAAAATGAAAGGCTCCCAGTTCAGATGGCAGTCCAAGTTCTTTACTTTGAGCAAATCAGGCTTCGCAATGCCATGAATGGGGGGCACAACCAATTCTTCTTTGGTGGACTTAATGGTCAGTTCCCTCAACGTTCAGGTAGTGGTGCAGGAAGTGGAGCCATTTCCCCTAGAGATAACTACGCGTCAGTGAGAAGAGAGAACCGAGAGCTGAAGCTTGAAGTTGCAAGAATGAGAATGAGGCTCACTGACTTGGAGAAAGATCATGTTACTATGAAGCAGGAGCTTGTAAGGTCCCATCCTGCAAACAAGCTATTTAAATCATTCACCAAAAAACTAAGCAGGCTCAATGCTCTATTTCGGATAAATAGTATTAAGCCAAATGGTGCTGGCTCAGAGAGTCGGTTCCCTTTTCCAAAGAGAAGGCGTCACTCAGTTTCATGACTATAAAATGTGTAATATATGCCATAATGTATAGTATGTATGATGCATAGCGTGATTGTGTCTATTTTCCAGTCGATGGTTTTTTGAATTATGCTCCTGGGTTGCTGTGTTCATTACTGGTATCATTGCCCAAACTTTGGCTGGATTATTTTGAAGGTGGGATGCTCAATTAAACTAGTATCCTCTGATTGAGAATTTTAACAACATTGATATAGAGCTGAACACTTTCTGAGGACCAGAGAACAGTTCTGAGACATCAAACTTTTGGGTTGCTTTCTCAAATACCATAATCCTGAGCTGCTGCAATTTCCTTTCTGTTCCTTCATTTAAACGCTCCTGCATATATATGTTACACGAACATGCTCTAAGGAGACACAAGTTAATTAGCCTACAAGCCTTTCTCTGGTGCCGGGTGCTTAGTAACATATAAGTGTGATGGCATCCTAGCAACAGTACCATATATGCAAGATATAACAAAATAACAATTCCTCTTTAAATTTGGCTCTAAAACTGAGAAAAGAAGGGGGGAAAGTGTTATAAAAGAAGCAATGTACCTAGTACAGAGAAAGAGAGAAACCGTTTTATGTAGCATGATGACTTGTGACAAAATTGTCAAAATTATTTCACTCTCACTCCCACTACCACTCCATTTTGATATGTAGTAATGTCATTTTCACGTTCTGGACAATAATTGGCCCTTAACTCTTTATACTAGACCCACAAAAAGATTTTTTTAAAAAAAATTATACATATAGATACTGGACTAAGCTGTGTGCGGATATTAAAAATTTAAAATAGTGTAATGATTATATCAAATAGTTTTAATTAATATCAAAGTTTTTTCCCACTCTGCAAGCATTTATCAAAAGCCTTCGCTATGAAGGATGTCATGCTGCTTGTCGCTTGTGCGTAACAACCTCTACCATTACGGTTGGAAGGGAATATATCCTACCTAACTTATCATCATACGTCAATATTTGGTGAATGATTAGTATGAGCAGCTTATGCTCTGTCGTGGAATCATTAAAGGGAAGAATGTAAAACTAACAAACATGGCTTCCCCATGCTTTAGAGTTTAGAGACACCATTAAGCACATATGGTTAAATGCTCTAATAAAGTGATTTAGGAAGTACTTTGTATCAGTAAAAGGGGAGAGCAAAAAATAGAGATATGAAAATGAGTGATGGATTTAGATTGATATTGTGTTTAAATAAGATAGTAAATACTTCGTCAATTCAGTTACCCATGCATTATTTTACACTTACCTATGCTTTCTAATTATTTATCATATTTCAAATTAAATATTTTCAAATTTATTCATCCTAATTTTTTTAAAAATTTTCAAATTAAAAAGTGAATCAACGAGTAAAACTTATTGCTAATTAAATATAAATATTCCCTATTTAAAATTAAATAAAACAGAGTACAACTTATTGCAAAATGTTTGTGAGTGTAAATGTATTTTTAAATATAATTTATTTGAATAAGCCTTGCAATAACCAATGACTCCATGGCCCAATGGATAAGGCGCTGGTCTACGGAACCAGAGATTCTGGGTTCGATCCCCAGTGGAGTCGTTTCTGAATATGTTTTATTTTTCCCAATTTCTAGGGGACCGCACGACGTCGTATCAATCTAGTTCTTGCTGTTGTGTTGTCAGTGAACCAGACGGTGCGTTTTGTGAGGCTGATCTAGGGTTAGGAGTCTAGCATGGAGATAGTGGTGTCATCTTGCAGGGTTTCGAAGTTCCTTGCCCTTTATCTGCTCCCTTCTCAAATCCTCATCTCATCTGGGACCTGATAAAGATTCCTTCTTGCCACTTGGGTTTGTCTGAGTCTGACAATTTTGATATGCTGCCCTCTGCCTCAATCAAAATACAAAATAGCGTGTATTTTGTTAAATGCTATAACTGGTCCAGTGCGTGGACTAAATGGAGCATAGCATTTAACCTAATTAATTGGATAACTTGCCCCTACCACTCCTGGTGAGATTTGAACTTGGGATCCCAAGCCATTATTGGGAACCACCACTGCCTATCTCATTCTATTCTTAATATTGTTGTACAAGACGAGGTTATTTGTGATGAGATGTTGTTGAGCCTGTTTGTTCAGATGTATTGTCATTGGGATTTTCAATGTTGTGAATGATGATTTGTAGATGATAAGTTGGCATAACATGAGTTAAAAACTGAACTTTGGGAAACATGGCACTCATTACGTTTACTATAATGACAATATGGTGAGACTGAGGATAGTTTCTTTTGTTGTTAATTGATCTCATTTACTCATTGCAATTTGCAAGTCAATCTATTTCAACCGTGACGTTAATCAATAATATTGTTTTACAACTCTTATATTCTTACATTAATATATACACTCTTTTTCATATATCATCTAATATCATTTATTATATATATTTTTTTATTATTTTCTCTCACTTAATTACATCCATTAAAAATAGTGTGAATAATACTTACACTCCTAAAAAAAATATAAGATAATTATTTTCTATTACTTCGTGCTTGTTGGATGTCAGCATTGTTTTCTGTATATCTCCTCTTTCTATTGAGTAAAATTTGTATATTATGAAGTACTTTAGTTCTGAAAATCTCCTTTAGACATGAAGATTCTGGTCCCTTTTTTTTTTACCTTAAGACAATTTGCATGTTATCAGAGCACAAATGATTGTGTAATCCATGGATTTTAAATGTAGTATTTGGCATCGGCCTTAGGTTTCATACAGAATATTCGTAGACATTAAGTTTTTCCAGATACATAAAGCCATGGTGTAAGCATAAGAATAATTATTTTTTCAAGTTCAATTATTGTTGGCCCTCCAAACGAAAATGAAAAGGACTCTGACAAACGCGTTTCGAGAAACACTAGATAAGAAACGATAGTGTATATTGCGAGGTCAGCTCTTGGCATCACAGTGGGGACTATGGATTCCTCCACATCTGCTTCTGCTTGTGCATGTGATTTAGTGATGTGTATAGGAAAATTTTGTTCGCACATCGTTTTTATACTTATATTAATGTGTAAATAATTAATTATTATTGTGTATTATGTAAATAATTGGTAATTTATTTGTAAATAATTGATGATTGACATGTATTATGAAGTGAATAGAAACATTAATTGATTACTAATATTAATAATTGATTAATATTCTCAATTATCTTATAACACACATTAATCACTAAATGTTTATATGTGAATTACTAGTGTAAGAATAATACGCGAATAACATAACTTTTGTGTATATTTTATTTTCTCCTTTCACTCAGTCCCCTCTCTCCCCCGCCCCTATTTTAGGATATTCCGTGTATAAATCGAGAATTATGTATGAGGGCTGTGCTATTGGCTCCTCTGACAGTAATAGGAAAAGTAGGTTACACTTCATTTTTATAGTGGTGGTTGGCGTATAAATAATCAATAATTGACATATAAAATGTGATGATTAAAGATATTAATTGACGTATAAATAATTAATAATTAATATGTATTATGTGATCATTGAAGATATTAATCAATTAATTGATTAATGTTTTAATCATCATATATACACATTTAAAAAGATATTATTTTTCTTTTTTTCTCTTAGAAAGGAGCTTTTGGTGATTAACTTGTTCATGGGTCAAGCAATCTGAGTTGGCTTTAAAGCCAAGGTTTGGTTTAATTATACCTTGAACTTGAATCGAGATTCCTATGTTTAATATATTTATTAAATGAGTACGACTCAAATAAAAACATTTTTATGATAGAATGATCTCTCGAGATATATTTGTCTAAATTAATGCATTTTTTATGTTATTCAAAAAAATTACACTCCTTTTTTTTTTCTATACAGAGAGGAGGGTATCTGTCAACTTTCACATATCAAATTAAATTGTTCATCCAAATTCCAAAAGCCAGTTTTTATGAAAATCGCAACATATTTTCTTTTATAAATGAGCCTCTTGCATTTGATAATACGTACGTGCATTATACAATAGTAAGAGTGCAGTTCTGCACCAGAAAAAGAGGACGAAGAAGAATGAAGAGTACAAGTAGGGTAGAAGAAGTTCTATATACTAAACCTTCTCATGGTTGTCATAACTAAGAACTGCAATAGTAATATCATAAGCATTAAGAAGATTATTACAACCTTTTATTTGATCCTCTGAGTCTGAGGTGAGTTTGCATTGCATGGCTATCGACCCCAGATAAATATAGCTCTAGCCCTTAAAAGCAACTGGGCAAGCTTGTTTTGAACGTTGAGGCTTATAACTTCATCAGCACCACCTATAAATTGCTGTCCTATGAACACTGCTGGCACGCTTGGGCGGCAACCCAGCTGAACCAGTGCCCTCTCTATTTGCTGACCATTTGCTATTTTGTCAACCTCAATAACCGCAGGGTTGGCACCAAAGCTGCATATGAGAGCCTTCACAGAATGGCTCATGCAACAAGTGCTCTTGCTGAAGATCACCACTGGCTTGTCAGCAGTCAACCTTGCCACCATATCCATTGCTAGAATATTTGAGTAATTATATAGTGTAAGAGTTTGTTAACTATGGTTTAAGTGAATTGAAGAATTTGCTTTGCTCTGCTGAATTACTTGAGCTCCATAGAAGGTCTATTTATATTAGCTGCAGCTGGTTTATTCTGGTAGATGAGATTGGATAGTTGTCATTTAGAATAACATCTGAAAGAGAATAAAACGTTCTAAAAGTTATGTCATCAGTGGATTCCCAACTTGCCTTTTCTGATTGCTTGATAGTAACTACCACTCATATGCTTTTCCAAAGCGAATGAAGAGTTAACTTATTGGTGCCTCACTGTATCCAACCCAAGATCTTGGCAAAGTTAAGCTTAGCTCTATCATTTGCAATTGAATACAAAATTGCCATGGAACACTAGTACATTCAATTGCAAAGTGCATTGTGAAAATTATCTCAGGAGGACAAGGCTAAATCATCTCAAACTTAGTTCTTAGACATTTTAAACTTATTTAATAATTGGCATATTTGTTAAAATAAGTGCAGCATAATTTAGCACCCCTTCTATGTTTTATTCTCTTTGTTTTCACTTGACAGAACCCTGCGCTGCCTATTGTGTTTACATAGAATATGGTCAATTGGAGAGGAGTTGGTTTTAAAAAATTGGCAGCAAGTTGCAACTTTTCATCTCTTAACAAGATTGGCATCATGTTCAAATCCCAAATACTGAAAGCTGAGTTGAAAGATGATAAAAGAAATATTTGGGCGGGGGGGGGGGGGGGGGGAGATGCTGATTTAAAGGTAATCTATGCCGGCTACCAAAAAAAAAAAAAGAAGGTAATCTATGCCTAATAGCATTTTCTTGTTTTGGTTATTCTGGCCCTTGATATCTTGAAAATCTACACAATGACCATATAGGAATGGAGAACAGAGAACGCTTCCCTTGGGTACCCACCGAATTTTCCATTTTTCCCACGTTGTACAATATAGGGGAAGATGCTGAGAAGATTTTCTGTGCTTAGAGCATATGAATTTTATTCAACAGTCGAAACCTTTGCACAAGCTTGTGGCGTTTTCCTTTCAATGTATGATTCTATATGGGCAGTATTTCATTTACTACCTAGGCATTAAATAGAGGGTCAGTATATCAATATTATGTGCTGCAAATACAATAGTCAAAAGTATTGGATGCGGGTAGGTTTTCATTATTTGCTTCCTCGATTATTTTAGGAAATTATATAAGGATCCATTACCCTTTCTTAGGCATCTTTTGTTGACTGGTCACTGGTGTTATAAGAAACTTATCAAGGCAACTTTTTTGGGTACTACTTATCAAGGCAACTTTAATCTTGTACAAAAGTTTAATAAAGAAAGCTGAAAATCTATTCTACAGGTAACTCTGTTCTGAAAAATGAGAAATGTTACAAAAAATAAAATCTTTGTATCCCCGTTGAGCTTATGCTTGTTGGTAATTTTTCCCAATGGTTAATGTTAAAAATGCCATCAGATAAACAATAACGTTAAATGGACTAATGCTTGAATTTTTATTTTTTTTTCGGTACAAATGCTTGAGTATTGGGCAGGAGCTCATCTTCACCATGTCAGCAAATGTTGTCATTATTTCTGCAGTATTTGTCAATGGAAATACAGAGAACAAAAAGTGATTCCTTTGCTATTTGATTGCACTAAAAAGAACTGAGAGTTTATCATCCATTTAGATTTGCATCCAATCAGATATTACTTTTCTTTATCAGGCATTCCATTGCCAGATAACATTAAAATAACATGGACATATGTAGCCATTATTCGTATTCTTCTAGCAGAAGAATTTTCCACGTGGCTGCAGCTTGGAAGAGCAACCCTATGGCTTCTTGTCCCAAATTCTGTAGCTCGAACTATGTTCCACAATTCGAATAAACGGCTCAAAAATAAAGCAAAGGGTCACTTGATCCTGATAATGTTTTCATTTGAACTATCCAAGTGGTTATCTGCAGACTACAGTGACTAAAAACCATAGTATTATTCTTTTTTGGTTTCTCATGATATTCACACATCAGTGTGAGACTAATTTTTTCGGATATATAGAGTGAATATGGTTAGGCTTTCTATAAGTGACATATCGAGGACTTAAACCTTTATCACTCCTTAAAAGCGCAATTCATTTATCACTACCACCAACATCTCGTGGGTTTTATGCTTATTTGAATGGGTGGAAAATTTGAAATTAAAATCAGTTCACACTGTTCCCAAAAAAAATAAAAAAAAATTATTTCACACTTGCTATAATAAAAATGTACACTCTTTTCCTCATGAAATTTTACCACTCTTATTATTCTGAAGTGAGTTCAGAAGGTACTTAGAATAGACACGAATATGGTAGTTCCCTCCTTGCGCAGCTGCAGCCAAGAGCACGAAACCCAGGGGGGTGAGTACCTGCAATGAGACTCTAACGCTCAAGTCAGGCAATGCACCAGAAGGTTTAGGCTAATGGAATATCAATAAGGTTCCGATCCCCTCTCAGGGTAACTTAGCCTGGTATATATTGAGAGCGTGATTTGAATCCTCATGCACTCCACGCAGGACAGAAGTACCTTAGGATCGTGCCATGGCAGGAATTTCAGCCCATGATCGTTGAGGTCCGTCTCTGACATTGTCGGAACTGTTCCACGATCGTTGAGGTCTGTCTCTGACTCTATCGAGACTGTTCCACGATCGTTGAGGTCCGTCTCTGACTCTGTCGAGACTGTCCTTCCTTTAATGGCCAATCCTTGTTCGCAGGCAGTCGTGGTCCCCATTACTGAGAACGGGGAGGTGACTGCTACGGTCCAAGGTCGCAAGGCCGAAGTGGGGGCGCAGTTGGCAGAGTTTGGTGGTTCATGTGCCGGGTCGATCCTTCAAGACGGGATCCCGGACCACGGTCCAGAACAGTTGCCCCCAGCTTGGCGCTTGGACGAGGCCCAAGTGTCAAGGTACCATCGTGCTCGAAGTGGACGGTATCCTGGCTTTGAGGCCAGGCTTTGTGGTCTTTCACGTTGGCCGGGGCCCGTGATCTCTGAACATGAGACGACTCGGCGGTTGGGATGTGGTTCGGAGACCGAGGTGGGTCCTTACCTATGTCGCCACCCCTTAGTCTCGTGGTTTTTCTTCAGTTGCCCCCTGGACGTAGTTCTCGGGGTCTTTTGACTTACCGCAACGTTCTTCATTGATCTTGAATCGTTGGATCCCTTGGGAAACGCCGCTTTGACCTCCTTGAGAATAAGCGAGTCTTTAATGGGGAGCGTCAGTTTCGTGCAGTTTACAACCGTCCGCTACCCTTGCGACCAATGGGAAATGAGGGGCATTGAATGCAGATTTATGGTTTGACAGGTTCTTCAATGCAAAGAACTAATCAAGGCATTCCGTTTTCTCTATAAATAGAGGGTTTTTGTGTTCGATCATGGCATTCCTCTTTGCACCTTTGTTTTGAGATGGCTTATCTCAGAGAAATGGTTCTTTCTTCTCCTATGCGTTACTGGAGAGTGTTGCCTCTTTCCAGAGTTTTCTTCTTGATCTTTCCCGAATTTCTGAAACTTGGTCGTTTTCGTGTGGAAGGCTTCTTGAGTAGATGTCTCACTTTCTCAGCGTATTAGCGGCAGATGTCTCACTTTCCCAGCGTACTGTGATTGCTTTTTTGATATTTCTCATTGCTGGGAAAGCTTGAGGTATTTGCCATTGTAGATGGAGGCAACCGAAGGGGTAGGGCCCAACATCGCTCTCCTTTCCAGCTGCTTCTAAGAGCAGTTGGATATGCAGGAGGGACTATTGGGGCTGCTCCTCGGCTTTACAGCTGCTTGAGGTGATTAAGGTTTCCGGCGGAACGATCTTCTCATGAGAAAGTTGTGCCTCATCTATCAAGGAGGGTGCGGCCCGGCCTCTTCCTGCCTGGCGAGGAAGGAAGTGAAGAAAAGCGGTGGGTACCGAGGTTCGGAAGCAGTGTTCCGCTCCGGGTTTCGAAACCTATCCACTTTTTCAAGATACTGCTTCGGGAGGAAGAGGCTGGTGCTAGCTCTTGGAGGAAATGTGGATGCGACATGGTCCGGGATGCCAATGGTGTTAATGGCGGTTCGCACCTCCGGGGTTTCTTTCATTATATGTTCCATGTCTCTATACTTTTTTTTCCTTCTTTTTGTTGTAAGATGATGTATGGAATGAGAAATTTAATAAAATTGCTCCTTTTCCTTTGAATTTTGTGCCTTCTGCTTTCCTTTGCTTGAGCTGTGGTATTTATACTATACCGGGGTGAGTCCAATGCTCATCCTGGCCACACGATATGTTAGGTTGCCCCCAGCTTGGTACTTAGTTGAGGCCGGCGAAGTGCCAAGTTTAGATACTTGATTCCGGGGTCTCTGTATCTTGGGCTATTACCGGGGCAACATAGTCCCGGGGTGCGAGCGGGTTTCCCGAGCTCTTTGACCCTGCGGTTGCGTGTCTTCTGACTTGCTGGGTAACCGTAACGTGAGCTGCCATTACGGCAACGTGGGCCACGTGGCGTGCTCGGGTTGAAAAGACGTGCGTCGTGCTCCGCGCGCTATAATGGGTGCCTTTTCAAATGTGAGGTATCTGGACGAAATTACCCTCTAACCGTGACCCCTATAAATAGGGTGTCAGCTTTTTGGCTTTGTTTCATTCGACTTTTATCAGAAACTTTGAGAGTTGCAGGTGGTTTCTGACGGTCGTTGCGGCGGTGCGAGACGATCTTGCTGGACTTCACAGGAGTGACCTCTTGCTTTTTTTTTTTTACGGTAAAAACTAATTTCTTCCTTTGCTTCTTGTTCATTTGGTTTTTCTTGCTGTTTTGAGAAGAAGGTGGGGGGGTTGGGGGAAGTGCGTTTTCCCCCTTCCGTTAATGGCGTTTGCCCCTCTTGGAGCACCTCCTCCGTCGCACCGTGTGTGGCGGAGGTGTCCTTCTGAGGCTTTTTGCCTTGGCGGGTGCGGAGGCCAGAACCTTTGGATCTCTGAACTTGGACTGGTTTTGACCCTGAGCCTCTGTGTGTCTTCTAGGAATTTGAATGGCTAGGAGGAGAGTGTTGAGAATTGAGGAGCCCAACCCGGATCCCGAAGCTCGCGAGCCGGGGGGTCAGGAAGCCATTGATAAGTTAATGCGTGTTCGCCGGGGGCCGGGATTACCTTACACCTGGGTTGCGGACGATGCTTTTGACCGGGTCTCACGCTATGAGACCGGGTCCGAATTGGAAAAATTAAAAGATTACTTGGAGCTTACCGCGGGAGGTCTCCGGGATGGTGAGTTCCTGATCCTGTCCCCGGGAAGAGAGCGCGTGTGTTCGACCCGTGAGAAGGGGGAGCACTTCATGTTCCTCTACGAGGACTTCTTCACACGGTTTGGGCTTCGGCTCCCTTTCAGTGATTTTCATGTTGCCATACTCCGGACCCTTCACGCTGCACCCAGTCAGATTCACCCCAATGGCTGGGTGAACATCCTGGCTTTTGAAAAGATATGCCGGTTGCTGGGGTTGCGATGCTCCGATAGGGCATTTTTCTATTTCCACACCAGGTATTCCGTCCACGGTGTTCGTGCTCGTCAACAGTCTTGGTTATCCGTGCGTTCCCGGCAAGGTAGGACGATGTTTCTTCCCTACCTAGAGAGCTATAAGGATTTCAAGGAGAAGTTCTTCAAGTTAATGGCGGCCGGCGGCACTCGGCCCTTCTGGTTGGGGAGTGGCAAGGAGCCAACATTTAACCTATACTGGAATCCGGCGGCGTGGAGCATCCCCACTCAGTCGTTTGAGAGGGAGGTTTGTCACTTGGATGACGAGGAGCTCGAATGTGTCAATTTCTTCGAGACGTGGGTTGCCGAGGTCGACAAGATCCGGCCCAAAGATATACTGGATGCCGTGGATGATGCGGAACTTTGGGCCGTGCTAGGTAGCAGAGGCCTTTGTTCGTGCTTTACTTTCCTTGCTTTATTTTCTTTTCTTCTTCCTCTTTATGTGGACCTGATTGTTTGTGTTTGCTTTCCAGAGAGCTTGGCTGAGATGTCCGAGGAGGGGAATGCTCTCGCGATTCTAGAAGCTCTGAGGGCCAGGAATGAATCGGGGCCTTCGGATCCTGCCGCGGAGGCGGTTTCAGTTCCATTGCCTCGTTAAGTCGAGGTGCCTGCCACGGAGGAGGAGCCGATCCATGTGGAGGATTCCCCCCTCCTACGGGTCGAAAGAGGAAGGCGACTGACGAGGAAGGACTGAGTGACCGGAGTAAGAGGTCTTGGGTTGAAGAAGGTGCCGACCTGAGTGGTGGGGGGGCAATCAACCTGTACTTTGAGAATCCGGATCCACGCCAGTTTGTTGATGATTTCCTTCTAGACGAGGAGGTAGAGGCGAAGCTGAACCAGTGTAGTGCTCCAAATACTCTCTGTAGTTTCCAAGTTCTTGGGCTTCGCCTTACCATGGAGGCTCGGCATTTGGAGTATACAGTTGAGGACTACGAGCGAAGAGTTGCTGCTGCGGAGCGGGGTAAAACCTAGGCTCTTTTGGAGAAGGAGGAAGCTGTACGGGCCAAGGAAGAGGCCGCAAAGTCCAAGGAGGATGTTGAGGCCCTGAACCGGGAGCTGGGGAACGAAGTAGCCACCCTAAGGAATGCAGTGAAGGAGAGGGAGGCCAGTTTGGCGGACGCCAGAAGGGGCATGGCCGAGCTAAGAGCTGAGAATGAGGGCCTTCATGCTGAGAACGGGCGTCTCGGAGGGCAGGTTACCGCACTGAAAGGCAATGTCGGGACTCTCCTTACTGTTTGTACTGACATCAAAAAGCAGCAATTTCGGAATGCCGTCAAGCAAGTTCAGCTCTTCAATCCCGAGGTTGACCTGGTCCTTGATTCTCTGGATTCCGGGAAGGTAGTCCAGAACGACCAACTAGTCGTTCCCCGCCTTGCTGTTGTGGATCCTAGTACGGTGGATTCTTCTGCCGAGGTTGGCGGTTCCGGGCCTTCTGCAGAGTGATTCGCATGTTTTTTTTTTGCCCCCTGCGCGGGGTTCTTTGATATGGTTGGGCAAACATTGTTCCGTTTTTCCAAAACATTGTAATGACTTTGTTATTTTTCCGATCTTATTTTTGGGGTCCAATGCCCTTCTCGTGTATTGCGGAAATTTGACGAGACCTGTGGTCTGGGTCCAACGCCCTATTTTTGCCGAGCGTTTTAGGATTTCTCTTAGGATTTTGCGCGATGAGAATGCTCAGAAGCCTTGACATAGGATCCGATATCCGCAGTAGCTTGCCTTTTAGGAATTCGTACCCAAGGTAAGGAACCTTAACCTTGGCTTGGAATTCGAAGGCAGCAGCTGTCTGGGATTTGGAGTCCGTGCCCAAGGAAAGAAACCTTGTCCGGGGTCCATTACCGGTTGTTTTAGGTATTTTAGGAGGCCGCGCGACTTGTGGTTTCGGACTGGTCCTTGCCGGGGTCTTTTGTGCGGGTGGATTGGTGCGAGAGTTTTCCCCCTGTTGGGATTTCTCTACTGCACTCCCTACCTAGCACAAGACACTACGGTTGGTACCATGGTAACTGAGTTCTTGATAATTGAGATGCTTGCTTAAATTTAAAGATTGAAAAAGTGTACAATATAATTGGGGCAGATCAAACATGAAGTAGACTAGGAGACTAGGCCTTGAAAGACGCTTAACTGTAGTACTTTCTAAGTTTGTCCGCGTTCCAAAAATTCTTCACGGGCTTGCCTGTTAACGTTTTCAGAGTATAAGCCCCCTTCTCGGTACTGACTACGACGCGGTAGAGTCCTTCTCAGTTAGGGGCTAATTTTCCTTGGGAGACATTCCTTCTGCCGATGTCGGCCCTGCGAAGCACCAGATCGCCCGGCTGGAACCTTCTAGGGATGACCTTCAGGTTGTACCGGGCTGCCGTTCTTTGCTTGGTTGCGACATCGCGTATGTGCGCGATGCACCTTCTTTCTTCCAACAGGTCTAAGTCTTCTCTTATTAGCCCAGGGTTGGTGTCTGGTGAGAAATGTTGGAGACGCCAGCTCGGTTCTCCTATCTCTACCGGGATCATTGCTTCGCACCCGTAGGTTAGTTTGAACGGGGTCTCACCGGTTGTAGAATGAGGGGTGGTTCGGTAGGCCCAAAGGACGTGATCTAACTGCTCGGTCTAGTTCCCTTTGGCCTCGTCCAGCCTTTTCTTTAATCCCCTAACTATAACCCGGTTGGCCGCTTCAGCTTGTCCATTTGTTCGAGGGTTTTCCACGGCGTTGCAGTGATGTTTAATTTTCAGTCCGCGAAGTAGTTCCTCAAAACCTTTGTCTTTAAATTGCGTCCCGTTGTCCGTAACGATGGATTCCGGGACTCCAAATCTGGTAATGAGGTGGCGCCAAGTGAATTTCGATCCGAGCCGAGGTGATGGTGGCCAGGGGCTCTGCTTCTATCCACTTGGTAAAATAATCTACAGCGACAACCAAAAACTTCAATTGCCCGGGCGCTTGAGGAAAAGGTCCCAAGATATCCATGCCCCACTAGTAGAAAGGCCAAGGGATGGATGTCGTGGACAATTCCTCTGGCGGGGCGTGGTAGTGGTCAGAGTGTCGTTGGCACTTATCGCACATTTGAACATGTGCAAGGGAGTCTGCTTCCATTGTGGGCCAGTAGTAGCCTGCTCGGAGTGCCTTCAATGCCAGGGTCTTGCCTCCTAAATGGTGCCCGCAACTTCCTTCGTGGACTTCATCCAGGACATACCCGCTTCTTCAGGCGTTAGGCACTTCAGGAGGGGTGAAGAGAACCCGCGCCGGTACAACTGCCCACCGAAGATGGTGTATCTGACCGCGACTTTCTTCAATTTGGCTGCCTCCTTAGGGTCCTCGGGGAGGCTACCGGACTGCAAGTATTCCATCAGTGGAGTGATCCAGGTACGTTCTTGTTCATTAACCTGCAGGACAGTTACGTCGGAAACTGCGGGGTGGGAGAGGGTTGCCTGGATCACTGATCGGTTGTTACCTGGACTTTTGGTGCTTGCCAACTTGGATAAGAGATCGACCCGGGAGTTTTGTTCCCGGGGGATGTGCTCCACTTTGACTAGCTAGAAGCTTGGGAGGAGCTCTTGCACTTTTGTCAGGTACTTCTGTAGGAGGGGCTCTTTAGCCTGGTATTCGCCTTGGATCTGGGAGGTCACGAGTTGGGAGTCGCTGCATAGTTTAACCTTTGTGGCCCCCAAGTCTCTGGTCATTGCCAGTCCTGCGATGCATGCCTCGTACTCTGCTTGATTGTTTGAGGTGGGAAACTCAAACCTTAGTGAGTTCTCTATAGTCACCCCTTCGGAGTTTTCCAAGATTACCCCGGCGCCGCATCCTTTTAGGTTAGAAGACCCATCCACGAATATGGTTCAGGGTATTTCCTCTGTATAACCGGGGTCTGAGGTGAGTTCGGCCAAGAAGTCTGAGAGGGCTTGCGCCTTGATTGCTATTCTGGGCTCATAGGTTATCCCGAATTCAGAAAGTTCGACGGACCAGGCGATCATCCTTCCTGCTAAGTCTGGTTTGTGCAGTATTTGTCGGATTGGTTGATCCGTCCTTACCACAATGGGGTGGCATTGGAAATACTGCCTTAATCTTCTGGCCGTGATGATAAGTGCAAAGGCGACCTTCTCAATCTTTTGGTATCTGAGTTCGGGGCCTTGCAGTGCTTTGCTCACGAAATAAACTGGCTTTTGGCCTTCGGATGTTTCCCTGGTCAGTGCTGAACTGACTGCTTCTTCGTTGACGGAGAGGTACACGTAAAGGGTCTCGCCTGGTTCGGGCCTTGTGAGGACTGGAGGGGATGCCGTGTTCTTTAGGGACGTAAAAGCGTCTTCGCATTCCTTCGTCCACTCGAATCCGGTCCCCTTTTTCAATAACTTGAAGAGGGGGAGGGATTTGTGAGCGGCTTTGGCTAGGAATCTCGTGAGAGCTGTGATCCGGTCATTCAGCTGTTGTACTTCTTTGATGTTTCGGGGGCTATGCATATCGAGCACCGCCTTGCATTTATCGGGGTTTGCCTCTATGCCGCGGTGGGTCAGCATGAACCCCAAGAATTTCCTTGCTTGGACCCCGAACGCACACTTTCCCTAATTGAGTCTCATGTCGTGCCTTCTCAGCTGCGCGAATACTTCTTCCAGGTCCGAGGTGTGTGAGCCGGTCGACGTGGTTTTAACTATCATATCATCGATATAGACCTCTAGCATTTTCCCCATCTGTTTTTCGAAGACTCTATTCATCATCCTCTGGTATGTGGCCCCGGCGTTCTTCAGCCCGAACGACATTACCTTGTAGCAGTAGCTTGCCCTTTCGGTGATGAAGGCCGTTTTGTCCTGGTCTCCGGGGTACATTGGAATTTGATTGTACCCCGAGTAAGCATCCATGAAGGATAGTGTCTGGAATCCGGAGGAGCTGTCGACCAGCTTGATAACGTTTGGGAGGGGGTATGGATCTTTAGGACACGCTTTATTCAGGTCGGTATAGTCCACACACATCCTCCATTTCCCGTTTGCCTTTTTAACCAGGACTACGTTCGAGAGCCAAGTGGTGTACGAGACTTCTCTTATGAATCCGGCGTTTAATAACTCCCTGACTTGCTCCTCGATGGCCTGTTGTCTCTCGGGGCCAACTTTCCTCTTCTTCTGGGCGATCGGCTTTGCATCCCGTTTAATATATAAACGATGGCAGATGAAAGTGGGGTCGATTCCAGGCATGTCGGCGGAAGTCCAAGCGAAAAGATCCTTGTTTTTCTGTAGGAGCTGTGTCAACTGGGTATTTTCCTGTTCTTCGAGGTTTGCTCCTATCATGGTGACTTGGTCGGGCTTGTCGCCCAGCTGGAGTGAGATCAGTTCTCCTTCGGGCTGGGGTCTCGTACCTCTGATCTCTTCGCGGACGTCCAACTCCGTCATCAAGATGTTGACTTGGTCATGGGTGGTGCTGGATGTTCGTGTCTTTGTTTTTCTAGAGGTCCTGCCGATCTTTAGGCTCTCGTTGTAGCATGTGCGGGCTGCAATCTGGTCGCCCTTGACCGTGACCACTTCATTGTTCCTGTTGAGGAACTTCATGGCCTGGTGGGCGGTAGAAACCACAGCGGCAAGATGATGTTGTAGGCTGAGGGACAATCTACGACTAGAAACCTCACCTTCACCGTTTTATAGATGTCATCGTCGCCCAAGGTAAGGAAGGTCTCAAAATAACCCACTGGGGTTACCTTTTCTCCGGAGAATCCGGTTAACTCGCCCTCATATGGAGTAAGCGCGGACAGGGAAAATTCCAACCTTTCGAAGGCGTCCATGAACATGATGTCTGTCGAGCTCCCCTGATCTACAAAGATACGACGGACTTCGGCGTTGGAGATTATCCCGGAAATGATGAGGGGGTCGTCATGATCTCGGATAATATCGTTGTAGTCCTCTTCGGAGAAGGAGATGAGCGGCGCGTGTAACACCCCAAAATTTCTAATCTCTTAAATAGTAATTCGACGGCTATTAGCTAATTAATTTTACTTGTTTAGTAATTTACGTGCACCGTAAAATTATTTTGTTTATTCCGTCACGTATTTGATCGTTTTGAGTGATTTACTCCGTGTCGAAAAATAAAAATTTTCGGTTTGGAAAAACGTTACGTAATTTAATTTTTACCGTTAGGTAATTAATTTACGTAATCTGATTTGATATTTGTGCATTTTATAATTTTTGTGATTTTTGTGGATGATTATGAATTTTTTTTGTATGTGGGCCCGATGGTCCTATGTGGGCCCAGTAGCTACATCGTGGGCCCAGTGGGTCCCACAAAGTGAAAAATTTTTCTACGCATAGAAAAATTTGTACTGTTTAGACGAGACAGGGATCTTACTAAACCCGAATCCGGAAACAGCTTTTAGAAAATTTTATTGTCTTTGTGTTTTGATCGTATTTAATTATCTGATGATAAAAATACAAGAAAATATTATTTGTAGAATACAAGACTAAATATTATATTGCGTAGTCAACAAAGAGAGCTTGACTTGATTTATACCTTGGATGAGAATACTTAGTTTGAATATTAACCATTGATTTAATCAAAGGTTAAAAACAAACTTAATAAAGCGTTTCTGATAATAACTATTGATTTAATCAATGGTGTGAGAATAAGCTTAGTTAGGAAGGCTTTGATATCAACCATAGATGTAATCAAAGGTGTAGAATTAGTCTTGAAAAATGACAAAGACCATTTATAACCATTGGATTTAGATTAAATCAAGGGTGGAGATTTAATCTTAAAAAATAACAAAGATTATTTATGACCATTGGATGAAGAATTAATCAATGGTGGAAATTTGGTCTTCTAAAGTAGAAAGACTAATTAGAACCCTTGGATTTAAAGTTTGAAGAAGCAATCTTGACCATTAATTTTGGAAACACATCTAATGGTTAGAATTTAAAGGAGAAAAATCCAATGGCCTAGATTAAGTCTTCTAACCTACCTAAATCTACCTAAATCCTAACCATTGAATTAATCAATGGCTAGAAATGCTTCAAATGGTGGCAAATAATGAAGACAACTTTATTGAATGCATTATGAAGAGAAGGTGATGGTTTTGGAGTGTTTAAAGAAAAGAGATGCCTTTATGTCATTTTTGCATGTCTTGGTCAAGTTAGACATCATAATGGCTTACTTTTGATTTTTTGCACTCAAGAAGAATGCAAGAAGGGGGACTACGAATTTGGTGCTGCATGAAGGAGTTTGGAAGACCATAATTGCATGCTTTACCATTATCGTCTTCCTTGGCCTTCATTGATTCATTTTCAAGAAGAAACTTAAAAATTTCTCTCCATCTCCTTTCTTCTCTAGATTTTGGCCAAGCCCTCCAAGAGCACCTTCCATCACTCAAAAATTTCATCCAACTTGATTTTCTAAACCTAAACATCATTCTAAGAACATCTCTAGTTATGAGTTTTTCCAAAATCATTCATCTTGATCTTCAAATTCAAGCTTCAAGTTTCTATCAAAAATCAAAAATTTCATCTTTGTGCTTCAAGAGAAACCATTCGGTTATCTACCCTAAAATCACCATCCAATCTCTTTTAATTTCATCCAACTTTAGATCTTGAATCTCCATGATATTCTAAGCAACTTTCATGTTGGAGATTTTCTCTAAATCATTCATCTTCAACCTTGTTCTTCAAGCTAAAGATTGAAGCTTTAATGGTGAAATTTGGTACTCTTCACTTTTCTTTTGATTTTCAAGGTTCTAACCATGATTCTAATCCATGGTTTTCTTATTCAAGTCTTGTATATTAATTATTTGTGTGTTTTATTTTGTATTTGAGAAGCCAGTTCTGGTGAAGGACTTGGAAAAAGAAGCGATCAAGAACCTTTGGAGGATCTTCAAGAGGTAAGAGGGAGATCTATCTCACCAACCAAGTATGGTGGTGAGAGATGGTATTTTATTTGATGGATGTGGAATCCATGTGAGGATTCATATCCATGGTCATGTAATTAATTTGTGGGTGTTTATGAGCTTTGATTAATTTTCTATGCTTGATATGCTTTGCATGATTTTATAAACTTTGATGATATGCTTGATATCTATACATGCTTTTATGGTTTTGATGGTATGCTTATATTATTTATGATGAAATATATATGTATATGCCATGACTTGATGGTGAAAAGGAAATTGGTTTTTGGCTCCAATAGCCAAGGAAGAATACGGTTTTGATGCCCTTGATTAGGGTTCATGTTGAAAAATTTCAAAACAAAAGAATTGATTTTTGAGTACTTAGAACATGGTGGATTTGAACAAGACACCTCAAAATAGGTGTTTACAAATTAATATTTTCATGGAAGAATAAAATTGGATTGATTTGAAGAGTATGGAAAATAAACAAAGGAATTGTTTTTCAAGAGAACAAGAATACGATTTTTGAAGAATTTTTATTGATTTATTTTGTGTAAAAAGATCCTAAGTATTTTTCTAAACATGAGTTTTGAAATGAAACGACGAACGTTGATTTGAAGGATTTGCAAAGAAAGTAAAAAAGGATTTGTAAAGAAAGTAAAAACGAATTTGAACAAATGGGTTTGGTTTTTATGACCATATAAGACTTACGGTTTTGAAAACAAAATTTTAATGGTTTTGTTTGTGTAAAATCCTATCAACTTAGAAAGAAAGAATGTTTTCATGATTTCAATAAATAGTCATGCCCACGTTTTTGAAGGTTTGTAATGTCTTGATTTTATGAACAAGTTTCCAAAATGAAACAAAAGAGAATTTCAAAGTAATTTGATACAATAAATTTGGAAAGGGAATCGAGTGTTTATCACTTGAGAAAATCAAGTTTTTGTAAACAAAAATGTTTTCAAACTTCAATTTATTTTGAAGAAGGTTGTGTTTAGAATTGATTTGGAAAAAAATGAAAAAAAATATAATAATTTAACGTCTTATAACATATGAATCATTCTTTGGGATTTTGGAAGTGATTTTGTGAAATATATTTTGGAAAGGTTTTCTTAAAAGAGAAAATGTGAAAAATGACATTGGAAACGATATTGAGTTTTTGAAAGTCCAAAATAATATTTGGAATATTGAGGTATATTTTACGTAGTTTTCAAAATGACGTTTGGAATATTAAAGAATGTTTTGCGTATTGGAAAAATAATGAAATTATGGTGAAAAACGTAACGTGATTTTTAAAATTTCATAGCGATTTGAAAAATGTTTAAGTATTCCTACGTGACTTAAAAAATGTTTTAATATTTCTACGTGAGTTGGTGTATGTTTAAATATTTTACGTGATTTGAAATACTAGTTGAAAATCACTACGTGATTGAACAACAATAGAATATTTTTACGTGATTGTGAAAATAACGAAAAATCATTATGTGATTTGAAAAGTGTTTTAAATATTTTGAAAATGAAAGAAAATGATTTACGTGACACGTGACGTAAAAGAAAGATTTTTAAGTTACGTAATTTTGAAACAAAATGGAAAAATATTATGGGATTTGATAAACGTATATTTTTACGTGTTTAAGAAAAACGTTGAAAAATTAGTACGTGATTTAAAAGTGCAACGTAAGAGTTGCGGCGATTTTGAAAACGTAATGTGAAGTGTTACGGTATTGTGAAAATATAACAAAAACGTTTTAGAATTTTGAAAACGTAATGAAGTGTTACGATATTTGAAAACGTAACAAATACATTTTTTGAAATTGTGAAAACGTAATCTTAAATGTTGCGCAATTTTGTAGTAAGACACGGCGAAAGTATTTTATAACTATGAAAATGTGATAACATGATTTCATCATTGAAAATACAAGATGATTCTTGTTGAAGCTTGTGATTGGTATTATACCTGTGATTGGTAATTGGTGCATTATACATGCATTGGAATGGTCCGATGAGGATTTGGATATGGTGATTGCCTAGAGAAACACACCTCTTGAGTGGGTGCGATATGCGTAGTGTAGGTCACCTGTTGACCTTGGGGGCATCGGGTGCGGGTTGCCTACAATGGACAAAGTGAGTCGCTCTCATCAGAATCGTAGGTTAGACCGACGCGACACACCGATGATCTCCGACCGAGACACTATTCTTAATCAAGATCGATAAAGACTGTCGTGTATATGCTAGATGTGCAAAAATCAAAATGAGGATTATAGCACGTGGTCTCGAGGCATGAGGTACCGACATGCATTCTTTTCGATCATTTCTCCGACCTGAGTTTAGCTCCATGGAGTAGGAAATCGAGTCTTGTGTACATGCATAAACCGAACATTTATATCTCGTGTGATATATATTAATTGAGGAATATTGGCTATGACAATTGTTTTGAATACTTGGATGATGATGATGATAATCTTTGAAGGCATTATCATAATTGTTGTTTATGATAATTGAATTGATATCTGATTGGATGATGATAGTTGATTAATGTTGATAGCATGATTTTAATATTGTATCGTGTAGTAACCATAATGATGATAGCATGATTGTAATTATGATAACCGTATGATATTGTTGTTTGTGTTATCTCTCAATGCTTTGCCATGTTGGTACTTGGTGTAGGTGATCTCACCTCTTTGTTATGTTGTTTTTGCTATGTCTGTATTATTAAAATTATACAATAGAAGGAACGAGTTGTCTTAGACATAGCGGGTGACAAATACCTCTACGTTTGGAGACAACATCAGAGAATGACCTTGCCGACAGTGTTGAAATGGAAAAGATGTTTGAGGACAAGGAACAGACATAGAACAAATGTCTGATGCTTCAAGATGGACATTCCGATGGACACTCTGAGATTGGGAACAACAATAAGGAGTGGACATTCATGACTTGTTGGAGAGCAGTGTTGACAAGGAGTAGAGTTCTGATGTATCAAGTTTGATACGGGAGAAGGAACAAGTATGTTAAGTTTTCATTGTTAGTGTTACACCGCTATTAAGTAGGAACCAGTAATGGGTTTGCTACTTGTGGAAAAAGAAAGAACAAAAGAGTCATGTCAATTTATATTTCTCTTTAAATTGTGTGTCAATATTGAATAATGAGTAGTTGAAATATGATTACCTAATATTTTCAAGAAATTTACGTGTCAAGAAAGAAAGAAATTTTTAAAACCATATTTTTATAATTCAAACTTGTGTGAACTTCTTTTCAGATTATGAGTGGGAGTCGGAAAATGTGATGCCCTAGAGAGGGTGTTACATTAGTTGGTATCGAGCTTAAGGTTTAAGTGTCGAGCACGGTTTGAGTCTTTTGGGGGTTTGTGGTTAGGTCTGTTTTTGCTTGTGTTGTGTTCTTCTGTGTGTTTGTTTTCCGAAAGGAAAACAAAATAAAATTGTATAAAATGGATATCGATCCATTTTAGTTTAATTTATTCGTTTACAAGAAAGGAAACAAAATAAGTTGTATAAAATGGATATCGATCCATTTATTTTGATTCGTCCATCGTTGAAGGAAGGACAATGACTCGTAATTGATGTACGCGTGCCGGAAGCGAAAAGCAATGGTGGTGATATGACCGCAACTTTGGAAGTAAAATAAATAGTGGTGAAGCAATTATACAACAAACTCAGAAGATTGTTCAACAACAAGAATTGATAGTGAAGCTAAGATTTTGTTAGAGTTGAATCAATCTCAGAATAAGAGACCCTGTAACGTTGGACCTTTTTGGTTACGAAAAAGGAGAAATTGTAAGGTCAAGCGATTCCAACAAAAAACGTACTTGCAATCTCCAGGAAGCCAACAACAACAACAATCTCATAGTGGATGTACATGTGTGGAAGCAAAATGTGATATAATAATGTGGTTACAGCTATAGAAACAAAGCGAAAGACAACTGAAGTGACAAGTACAGCAGGAACAAAGGGAGCGTAATGTAGTTGCAGGAGCTACAGGAGCAACGGGAGCAATGTGGAAAGACGACTGCATGAACAAAGGACCGTTGTTCAGTGGAAACTAGAAGTTGAAGTTCAGGATCTGATGAAAGAGAATCAGTCTTGGAATATAAGATTTTGTAATTTTGGAACCTGGTATTTTCTTAGGGATATTGGGAAAGTAATTGATTTCAATGGGAAATGAAATTACGACCATTGAGAAACCATAACCGTGGAAGTGAAGTGGAAAGGGGCACTTAATGAAAGATTGGATGTTCAAGGAAACACTTTGTTTTAAGTGTGGAAAGTTTGGACACATTTCCATAAATTATATTCCATTGAAAATAGAATTTTCTGTTAGTAAAATCTCGGATAGTAGAGAGAATTGAGACGTTGAATGGAACGAGAATGTTCTGAACGAAGGATTTAAACAAGGGAGATTTTGTTATTGGAGCTAATCCTATAGACTATACTGAATATTTCTATGAATAACCTAATCTTTATGGCATATGATTGAGTAGATCAATTATATGTTAGAGTTATTCGTAAACCTCTGATTTGTTTACTTCTGTACCTATTCTTAGCCGATCGAGCTATTCAAATTATTCAAAATTGTTGTTGTGGGTCAAATATTTGTGTGAATTTGATCTGTTTACCTCTTTCATAAATAGATGTGATCTTTGAAAATGGATTGGTTATTTTCCAACCATATCTTATGAGATTATCTCAGTAAAATGCTAGTATTCCAGAAAAACTCATATCAGGCAAAATCAAATTCTTGTTGGATATGTCTAGTAACATATCAGATAATTTCGCTACCTTTTCTTTCTGAACCTCCATAATTTCCTTTCATGTATTGCAATTGTAAGACAGGAAAAGAAAGAAGGAATATATTGCAAGAAAGGATATTCCTATCTATAACCGTGTCGTAGTATCAGAATGGTGCAGCGGAAGCGTGGTGGATTCTTCGAAAGTTGAAACTATTTCTTCAAGGAAAAAAAAATCAAAAACAAGAATGCAGAAATCCATAAGATCTTGTGATGCGTTATATTAGTGTGTTACATTAGTTGGTTACATTAGTTAGTAAGCGCATCGTTGGATTAAGAATTAGTTGGTTGAAAGGAGAATTCAACTTTAGAGACATTTCCTGTTACAAGCAAAATCTAGAATATATATAGTGATACGAGAATAAGAAAATTTTAAGTAAGACATTACATTAGTTGGAAAATACATTAGTTGGAAATTATCTAAGAAAAACTATTCTAGGCATGAATGAAGATTGATAACCGCTGTATTGGTATCAGAAATATGGAAAATACTTTCTTTTTGGAGTAACATTCAACATCTTTAGCAACTAAGAATTTGAGATATCCATTTGAACTGGAGAAGTTGAACGTCAAGCAAAAAAAAAAAAAAAAAGTTTTGTTGGCTAGAATAGTATGTAAAGACGTTAAGGAAGATGCAACATGAGGACTGGAGAAAAGCTAAAAGAGTAATGTTCACATCCTTAGATGTGAAATCACGTTCATCAAATTTCGAGACGAAATTTCTTTTTGAGGGGAGTAATGTAACACCCCAAAATTTCTAATCTCTTAAATAGTAATTGACGGTTAGCTAATTAATTTTACTTGTTTAGTAATTTCTGCTTAATTGTAAAATTATTTTGTTTATTCCGTCAGCGTATTTGATCGTTTGAGTGATTTACTCAGTGTCAGGAAAATAAAAATTTTCTAATTTGGGAAAAACGTTACGTAATTTAATTTTTACCGTTAGGTAATTAATTTACGTAATCTGATTTGATATTTGTGCATTTTATAATTTTTGTGATTTTTGTGGATGATTATGAATTTTTTTTACTGTATGTGGGCTCAGATGGTCCTATGTGGGCCCAGGTAGCCATACGTGGGCCCAGGTGGGTCCCACAAAGTGAAAAATTTTTCTACGCATAGAAAAATTTGTACTGTTTAGACGGAGACAGGGGATCTTACTAAACCTGAATCCGGAAACAGTTTTAGAAAATTTTATTGTGCTGTGTTTTGTACTGTATTTAATTATCGGATGATAAAAATACAGTAAAAATATTATTTGTAGAATACAAGACTAAATATTATATTGCGTAGTCAACAAAGAGAGCTTGACTTGATTTATACCCTTGGATGAGAATACTTAGTTTGAATATTAACCATTGATTTAATCAAAGGTTAAAAAGCAAACTTAATAAAGCGCTTGGATAATAACTATTGATTTAATCAATGGTGTGAGAATAAGTTTAGTTAGGAAGGCTTTGATATCAACCATAGATGTAATCAAAGGTGTAGAATTGGTCTTGAAAAATGACAAAGACCATTTATAACTATTGGATTTAGATTAAATCAAGGGTGGAGATTTAATCTTAAAAAGTAACAAAGACCATTTATGACCATTGGATGAAGAATTAATCAATGGTGGAAATTTGGTCTTCTAAAGTAAAGAAAGACTAATTAGAACCCTTGGATTTAAAGTTTGAAGAAGCAATCTTGACCATTAATTTTGGAAACACATCTAATGGTTAGAATTTAAAGGAGAAAAATCCAATGGCTAGATTAAGTCTTCTAACCTACCTAAATCTACCTAAATCCTAACCATTGAATTAATCAATGGCTAGAAATGCTTCAAATGGTGGCAAATAATGAAGACAACTTTATTGAATGCATTATGAAGAGAAGGTGATGGTTTTGGAGTGTTTAGAAGACAAAGAGACATGCCTTTATGTCGTTTTTGCATGTCTTGGTCAAGTTAGACATCATAATGGCTTACTTTTTGATTTTTTGCACTCAAGAAGAATGCAAGAAGGGGGACTACGAATTTGGTGCTGCATGAAGGAGTTTGGAAGACCATAATTGCATGCTTTAGTCATTATTGTCTTCCTTGGTCTTCATTGATTCATTTTCAAGAAGGAAACTTAGAAAATTTTCTCTCCATCTCCTTTCTTCTCTAGATTTTGGCCAAGCCCTCCAAGAGCACCTTCCATCACTCAAAAATTTCATCCAACTTGATTTTCTAAACCTAAACATCATTCTAAGAACATCTCTAGTTATGAGTTTTTCCAAAATCATTCATCTTGATCTTCAAATTCAAGCTTCAAGTTTCTATCAAAAATCAAAAATTTCATCTTTGTGCTTCAAGAGAAACCATTCGGTTATCTACCCTAAAATCACCATCCAATCTCTTTTAATTTCATCCAACTTTAGATCTTGAATCTCCATGATATTCTAAGCAACTTTCATGTTTGGAGATTTTCTCTAAATCATTCATCTTCAACCTTGTTCTTCAAGCTAAAGATTGAAGCTTTAATGGTGAAATTTGGTACTCTTTCACTTTTCTTTTGATTTTCAAGGTTCTAACCATGATTCTAATCCATGGTTTTCTTATTCAAGTCTTGTATATTAATTATTTGTGTGTTTTATTTTGTATTTGAGAAGCCCTTGGTGGTGAAGGACTTGGAAAAAGAAGCGGATCAAGAACCTTTGGAGGATCTTCAAGAGGTAAGAGGAGATCTATCTCACCAACCAAGTATGGTGGTGAGAGATGGTATTTTATTTGATGGATGTGGAATCCATGCGAGGATTCATATCCATGGTCATGTAATTAATTTGTGGGTGTTTATGAGCTTTGATTAATTTTCTATGCTTGATATGCTTTGCATGATTTTATAGCTTTGATGATATGCTTGATATGCTATACATGCTTTTATGGTTTTGATGGTATGCTTATATTATTTATGATGAAATATATATGTATATGCCATGACTTGATGGTGAAAAGGAAATTGGTTTTTGGCTCCAATAGCCAAGGAAGAAATTTCACGGTTTTGATGCCCTTGATTAGGGTTCATGTTGAAAAATTTCAAGAACAAAAGAATTGATTTTTGAGTACTTAGAACATGGTGGATTTGAACAAGACACCTCAAAATAGGTGTTTACAAATTAATATTTTCATGGAAGAATAAAATTGGATTGATTTGAAGAGTATGGAAAATAAACAAAGGAATTGTTTTTCAAGAGAACAAGAATACGATTTTTGAAGAATTTTTATTGATTTATTTTGTGTAAAAAGATCCTAAGTATTTTTCTAAACATGAGTTTTGAAATGAAACGGACGAACGTTGATTTGAAGGATTTGCAAAGAAAGTAAAAAAGGATTTGTAAAGAAAGTAAAAACGAATTTGAACAAATGGGTTTGGTTTTTATGACCATAAGACTTACGGTTTTGAAAACAAAATTTTAATGGTTTTGTTTGTGTAAAATCCTATCAACTTAGAAAGAAAGAATGTTTTCATGATTTCAATAGTCACGCCTACGCTTTTGAAGGTTTGTAATGTCTTGATTTTATGAACAAGTTTCCAAAATGAAACAAAAGAGAATTTCAAAGTAATTTGATACAATAAATTTGGAAAGGGAATCAGAGTGTTTATCACTTGAGAAAATCAAGTTTTTGTAAACAAAAATGTTTTCAAACTTCAATTTATTTTGAAGAAGGTTGTGTTTAGAATTGATTTGGAAAAAAATGAAAAAAAATATAATAATTTAACGTCTTATAACATATGAATCATTCTTTGGGATTTTGGAGAGTGATTTTGTGAAATATATTTTGGAAAGGTTTTCTTAAAAGAGAAAATGTGAAAAATGACATTGGAAACGATATTGAGTTTTTGAAAGTCCAAAATAATATTTGGAATATTGAGGTATATTTTACGTAGTTTTCAAAATGACGTTTGGAATATTAAAGAATGTTTTGCGTATTGGAAAAATAATGAAATTATGGTGAAAAACGTAAACGTGATTTTTAAAATTTCTACACGATTTGAAAAATGTTTAAGTATTCCTACGTGACTTAAAAAAATGTTTTAATATTTCTACGTGAGTTGGTGTATGTTTAAATATTTTACGTGATTTGAAATATCATTGAAAATCACTACGTGATTGAACAACAATAGAATATTTTTACGTGATTGTGAAAATAACGAAAAATCATTATGTGATTTGAAAAGTGTTTTAAATATTTTGAAAATGAAAGAAAATGATTTACGTGACACGTGACGTAAAAGAAAGATTTTTAAGTTACGTAATTTTGAAACAAATGGAAAAATATTATGGGATTTGATAAACGTATATTTTTACGTGTTTAAGAAAAACGTTGAAAAATTAAGTACGTGATTTAAAAGTGCAAATGAAGAGTTGCAAAGATTTTGAAAACGTAATGTGTTGTTACGGTATTGTGAAAATATAACAAAAACGTTTTAGAATTTTGAAAACGTAATGTGTTACGATATTTGAAAACGTAACAAATACATTTTTTTGAAATTGTGAAAACGTAACTTGAATGTTGCATAATTTTGTAAAGACACGGCGAAAGTATTTTATAACTATGAAAATGTGATAACATGATTTCATCATGTTGAAAATACAATATGATTCTTTGTTGAAGCTTGTGATTGGTATTATACCTGTGATTGGTAATTGGTGCATTATACATGCATTGGAATGGTCCGATGAGAATTTGGATATGGCTGATTGCTTAGGGCTCTGCACACCTCTTGAGTGGGTGCGATATGCGTAGTGTAGGTCACTGGTTGACCTTGGGGGCATCGGGGTGCGGGTTGCCTACAATGGACAGTGAGTCGCTCCACTGTAACCGTAGGTTAGACCGACGCGACACACCGATGATCCTGACCGAGACACTATTCTTAATCAAGATCTGATAAAGACTGTCGTGTATATGCTAGATGTGCAAAAATCAAAATGAGGATTATAGCACGTGGTCTGAGGCATGAGGTACCGACAGATTCTTTTCGATCATTTCTCCGACCTGAGTTTAGCTCCATGGAGTAGGAAATCGAGTCTTGTGTACATGCATAAACTGAACATTTATATCTGTGTGATATATATTAATTGAGGAATATTGGCTATGACAATTGTTTTGAATACTTGGATGATGATGATGATAATGCTGAAGGCATTATCATAATTGTTGTTTATGATAATTGAATTGATATCTGATTGGATGATGATAGTTGATTAATGTTGATAGCATGATTTTAATATTGTATCTGTGTAGTAACCATAATGATGATAGCATGATTGTAATTATGATAACGTATGATATTGTTGTTTGTGTTATCTCTCGTGCTGCCATGTTGGTACTTGGTGTAGGTGATCTCACCTCTTTGTTATGTTGTTTTTGCTATGTCTCGTATTATTAAAATTATACAAGAGAAGGAACGAGTTGTCTTAGACATAGCGGGTGACAAATACCTCTACGTTTGGAGACAACATCGAGAATGAATGACCTTGCCGACAGTGTTGAAATGGAAAAGATGTTTGAGGACAAGGAACAGACATAGAACAAATGTCTGATGCTTCAAGATGGACATTCCGATGGACACTCTGAGATTGGGGACAACAATAAGGAGTGGACATTCATGACTTGTTGGAGAGCAAGTGTTGACAAGGAGTAGAGTTCTGATGTATCAAGTTTGATACGGGAGAAGGAACAAGTATGTTAAGTTTTCATTGTTAGTGTTACACCGTGTTATTAAGTAGGAACCGTAATGGGTTTGCTACTGTGGAAAAAGAAAGAACAAAAGAGTCTGTCAATTTATATTTCTCTTTAAATTGTGTGTCAATATTGAATAATGAGTAGTTGAAATATGATTACCTAATATTTTCAGTAAATTTACGTGTCAGTAAAGAAAGAAATTTTTAAAACCATATTTTTATAATTCAAACTTGTGTGAACTTCTTTTCAGATTATGAGTCGGGAGTCGGAAAATGTGATGCCCTAGAGAGGGTGTTACAGCGCGTCTTTGTTCTCTGCATGGGGCTTCCGGGAGGAGGAACCGGACACGCTCAGAACCACGGTCCGAAGTGCTTTCCTCCTCGAGTTATTTGACAGACCGCCCCCTGCGAATCCACCTGAGATTGTGCTTACTAACCGGTTCTTCTTGTGGCCCCTCTCTTGAGTGTCCCGTTCCCGGTCTTGCCTAGTCTCATCGTTGTGGCGCGGAGGGGTTCGGGATCTTCTGGTAGGGCTTTTGCTTCTCCTTAGGCGCTGGTTTGGACTTCGCCGGGGGCTGCGGCTTTGTCTCTGGTTTCTGCGCCTTCCACGGTTTCCGCTTTCCCGAAACCCATTGATGTATTTTTGCAAACGCCCCTCTTTGATCAGGGACTCGATAACGTCCCGGAGTTGGTTGCAATCCTCTGTTTCGTGGCCGTAGCTGTTGTGCCACTTGTAATGTTTTGACTGATCCCTCTGGAACTGCTTCTTTATGGGCGGTGGTCTCTTGATATTCTAGAACTCGGTTTGAAGGACCTCCTTCAAGATTGTCTCTCGAGGGGTGTTCAAAGGAGTATACTCAGAATATTTGGGCCGGTATCGCTCGTTTTTTGAGGGATCACGGGGTTGATTGGAGCTTTGGTTCTTCTTTTGGTGTGCTTCGCCTTTCTCTAGGCTCTCCTTAGCTCTGGTGACTTCCTCAAGCTCAACGTATTTGTCCGCCCGTCGGTGAAACTCTTCTAGACTTTCTGGTTTCTTTTTTGCTAGAGACGCGAAGAAGCTTGAGTTAGTCTGGAGCCCATTCCTGGCGTAGTGGAGGGCTATCCTGTCGTCTAGGTTTTCTATGCCTACACAGGCTTGGTTAAACCTTCTGACATATTCGCGCAAGGATTCTGAACTTCCTTGGCGAATCCCGGAGAGGGAATCAATCGATTTCGGGCGCTCCTTTGTCGTGGTGTATTGTTGCAAGAACCTTTGCGTCAGGTCTTCCCATCCTGTGATCCTTGTTCGCAAGGTGACGAACCATCGGAGGGCGTCCTTCTTCAGGAATAGGGGGAAGGCTCGGCATAAAAGTTCCGGGGTGTATCCGTAGAGCTGCATGGACTGCGTATAGGCGTCCAAGTGCTCCTGGGGATCCGTTGTTCCGTCGTAGGCTTCCAGGTTGCTCGGAGGTTTGAAACTCCTCGGGACCATGTATGACGTTAGGGCGTCCGAGAATTGTTGTAGGCGGCCGGGGCCTGGACACGTTTCCACAATCCCGGCGCCGCCGCCTTGGTCGCATGCCCGTTGCGAGCCTCATCGTGTCCTCCGTTGTCATTTTCCGCCCGTGCTGATCTCTCAAGGTTCTCTAGACGGCGTCTTTGTTCCTCTAGCTGGCATCGTTGATCCTCGATGAGAGTTGTTTGTTGACGCAACAACTCTCGGAGGCCATTTCTCGTAATCTCGGATTGGACGTTGTCTTCGTAATGAGACGTGCGGTCCCCGTTGTCGTGGGAGGCTCCCAAACGAGCGTGGACAGGGATCCTAGCTCCATTGTTCCCTCTGCGGTTTACTCCGTAGTTTATATTGTTGGTCTCACCGTGGGGGAAGATGAGCCTGTTCCTGATTGAGACCCTTCGAGATGGGTCAGGGCTTTCAGCGGAAATTGAAGTCTCGTGCCCATCGTTAAGGGTTTCCACCATGATAGGCCTGCTTCTGGCGGCGGAGGTTTCTGGTGGTGTGACTGAAGGGAGGTTGCGCTGTGCCGCTGGGTGCTGTATCTGGCCATGGACTGCGTGCGCAGCGCTCCCTTTTTTCTGGTTGTGTCTCGTACTCACCATGGTTGTTGCGGAAATGAAAATTTATCAGGTTCCCACAGACGGCGCCAATGTTCTGAAGTGGGTTCAGAAGGTACCTGGAATAGGCACGAATATGGTGGTTCCCTCCTTGCGCAGCTGCAGCCAAGAGCACGAAGCCCAGGGGGGTAGGTACCTGCAATGAGACTCCAACGCTCAAGTCAGGCAGTGCACCAGAAGGTTTAGGCTAATGGAATATCAATAAGGTTCCAATCCCCTCTCAGGGTAACTTAGCCTGGTATATATTGAGAGCGTGATTTGAATCCTCATGCACTCCACGCAGGACAGAGGTACCTTAGGATTGTTTCAGCCCATGATCGTTGGGTCCGTTTCAGCCCACCGATCACGAGGTCCGTCTCGACTCTGTCGAGACTGTTCCACGATCGTTGAGGTCCGTCTCTGACTCTGTCGAGACTGTCCTTCCTTTAATGGCCAATCCTTGTTCGCAGGCAGTCGTGGTCCCCATTACTGAGAACGGGGAGGTGACTGCTACGGTCCAAGGTCGCAAGGCCGAAGTGGGGGCGCAGTTGGCAGAGTTTGATGGTTCATGTGCCGGGTCGATCCTTCAAGACGGGATCCCGGACCACGGTCCAGAACACTTATATAAGATAAAAGGTAGTTGAGAGCATTTTTCACCATTTGCCAAACAACAATGGGTGAAAATCAAAATCTCAATTTTCACTTGTTTATTTTTAGCATTCACATTTTCTACCTACTAAAACAAGCATAGCCTCAACCACTGTTATTCGGTGGCTTGCAAAGTCAACAAAGGGAAGGAAGAAATTTTTCCTCTGAATTCGGTGGGTGGTTAAAGGGTGAAAGGCAGATGCATTTTCGGTGGTGGTTAGCAAGCAAGGAAGGCTTAAATGCAAGGCTTGAATGATTCTTTATAAATAGAGAACTATTGCTTCATCCGATACACAACAAGCAGAAGCAGAAGAAGCAAAACGAGCTTGTAAGTTAGAAGAGAATGTGAGAAAATTTATAGGAGTGTAGTGTGTTAGCATACACTGAAAATTTTATGTATACTCTCTAATTTCTGTAATACTACAAATTGTAGTAGAAGAGAGTCTCAATAAGAAACACTATATTTTTTTACCTCTTGTGAGAGACAGTGTAGATAAAATATTATAATTATCCTTGATACAGTGAAATATTTTTTCGAATTTGTCCCATAATTTTTCCTTTAGTGTACAATGTGATTTTTCATGTTAAATTTAGTGTGCAGTTCTTGATTTATTTTTGTAGTGCAAATAGTATTGACAAATGGGGTCCCATTATAAAAGTACTATTCACATGCTTTACAAAATTTATTAGTTCTTTTTCACGGATCTGATTACGCCTCCGCTCACATCCATAAAGTGTTCAGGACACTTGGGGTGTATCCAACATTGATTTCTTAACAAATGATATCAGAACCACTTGATCAAATTTTAGATCGAAGATGTCGATGCCAAAATTTGATGTGAAGAAGTTCGATGGATCCAACGACTTCGGTCTATGGAAGCTGAAGCTGCAGGCATTGCTAGACCAGCAAGGCTTGTCAAAGGCGTGGGAAAGCGAGAGCAAGTTGCCAGAAACATTGTCTTCTGATACAAAGGAGGAGATAATGGTCAAAGCATGTAGCACAATACAGCTGAGCCTAGCAGACAATGTGTTGCGGGAGGTTATGAACGAGAAGATTGCAGATGGACTCTAGAAAGCTTTGGAAGAAAAGTACTCAGTAAAAACTTTGTCAAACCAACTTTACCAGAGGAAGAGATTGTACACATTCAAATTTTCGAGAGAAAAACCAATTCGAGATTATATTGACAACTTCAATCGGATGATCTCTGATATACAAGCGACTGGAATTACAGTTGAAGATATTGATCAAGTTATGATCTTATTGACTTCACTACCTTCGTTCTACGATAATTTCTGTGATACCATGATGTATGGTAAGTCCACCATCTCTGTCAAAACTGTCAATGAGGCGTTGATGATAAAGAAGCATCTGAAATTGACATCAGGATCCAGTTCTGATAATTAATCCTGCATATAGGTTGTTTGTAATGAGAGGATGTAGTCAAGAAAGAGGATCGGGAAGCAAAAGCAAGAAAAGATTAAAGTCCAAAAATCACAAGTCCTTAAAGTGTTTTCATTGTCATCAACTAGGGCATATCCGAAAAAATTGTCCTGAGAGAAATGAGAAATCAAGAAATTCTGCCAACATAACAGTTAGAAGTTCTGATGATAGTGATGTTGAATTTGTCTTAACAGTTTCCACTAGTGACTCGAGCAACGAGTGGATCCTGGATTCTGGCGCATCTTTTCATATGACACTTAATAAGAACTTTTTCTTTTCGTATTAAAAGCGAAGGAAAGGTTCGATTGGGAGATAATAGGGTAATTGCTGTTGTAGGTGGAGAAGAGGTACAAACCAGATTGGATGATGGTACTAAAAATACATTTCAAGCGTGACATATATCAAAGTTGGGCAAGAACCTGATCTTTTTGAGTGCCCTAAACAACCAGGGGTATAGGTTCTCTAGAGATGGTGGTTTTTTTAATGTGACCAAAGGCTCAATAGTAGTGATGAAAGGAAAGCTGCAAGGCGGGATCTATCTATTGCTGGGGAGCATAATTAGTGAGGTTGTTGTTATTCTATCCTCTAAAAGATCTAATGGTGATGTTACACAGTTGTGGTACATGCGGCCTGTTCATATGAGTGAGAAAGGAATGACAATACTTATTGGCAGAAGACTGCTGAAGGGCGTAAAGAATTGTAAACTCGATTTATGTGAAAATTATGTATTTAGAAAGCAGAAATAAGTGAAGTTCAGTTTTGCAAAACACATTAGCAAAGGCATTCTAGAGTATGTCCATTCCGATATTTGGGGTCCTGCCCTTATTAACTCATTGGGTGGTACTTGTTATTTTCTTACTCTGATAGATGAATATTCCAAGAAAGTCTAGATTTATTTCTTGAAGCAAAATGATGAAGTGTTCGTAAAATTCAAGTAGTGGAAGGCCATGGTCGAAAAATAAACCAGGCGGTTAGTCAAGCGATTAAGAATCGACAATGATAGAAAATTCTGCAGCAAAGAATTGGAGGAGTTCTGTAAGAATGTAGGTATAGTGAGGCGTCATACTATACTTGGAACGCCACATCAAAATAAAGTTGTAGAACGAATGAATAGAACACTTCTGGAGCATGCATGATGTATGTGGATTAATGCTAAACTTCCTAAATCATTTTGGGCTGAGGCAGTCAATAGAACTGTATACATAGTAAACAGATCTCTATCAACTGCAATTGATCTAAAGATTTCACAAGAGGTATGGTTTGGTCGACCTGTAAACTATTCTGATTTGAAGATATTTGGTTGTCCTGCGTATGCCTATGTGAGTGATGGTAAACTTGAGGCGAGTGGAATGTGTATATTTCTAGGGTATGCACGAGAGGTGAAGGGCTACAGATTGTGATGTATATAAAAGGCAAGCTCACCCAAGATTATTGTTAGCAGAGATGTCACATTTGACGAGGCGGCAATAGTGAATCAGAAGTGAGAATCAGAAGGAGATCAGGTAGAGATAGATCGTGGTGCTAAGAAATAGGTAGAGGTAGAGATTGACACTGGGAAGATGAAATAGGAAGAGAACCCAAGTCAGCCAAGTACTTCAAGTGTTACTCAACCTGATGAAGAACAACAAAATGAACTTGGAGACAAGAGTGTTGGTGAAGAAAGTAAAGAAGTAGAGCCAAACAGTATTGCTACTGGCAGAAAAAGGCGATAAATTCAGAAACCTCGAAGATTTCTGAATTCTGTTGCTTGTGCACTTGACTCGTCAGATGCAGATCCTATAACCTTTGCTTTGGCTATAACAGATGATGCAGTAGGAGATGAACCATATACCTACCATGATGCAATAGACAACAATGAGTCAAAAGAATGACTAATAGCAATGAATGAGGAGATTGAATCTCTTTAGAAAAATCAAACATGAGAGTTAGTACAACTTCTAGAGGGGAAAATATTAGTTGGCTACAAATGGGTCTTCAAAAGGAAAGAGGGAATTCTTGGCATTGAACCTCCAAGGTTCAAGGCAAGACTGGTAGCAAAGGATTATACTCAGAATGAGGGTATTGACTTCCATGAAGTATTCTCTCATGTGATGAAGCATAGCTTTATCTGGATCCTATTAGCTATTGTAAGTACATTTGACTTGGAGTTGGAACAGCTTAATGTGAAGATGACATTCTTACATGGTGAGCTAGATGAGCAGATCTACATGAGTCAACTGGAGGGGTTCGTAGTTCTTGAGAAGAAAGATCATGTTTTCCTGTTAAAAAAGTCATTGTACGGCTTGAAACAGTCCCCAAGGCAATGGTACAAAAGGTTTGATGCATTTATGATTGGTAATGGATACAATAGAAACTAATATGATAATTGTATCTACTCTAAAGAGCTTCTAGATGGTTCTCGTATTTATTTGTCTGCAGCTTGTAACAAAGTTGAAATTAATATATTGAAACTCAATTGGGAAAAGAATTTGAGATGAAAGACTTAGGTGCAACAAAGAAGATTATTGGTATAGAGATTCATAGGGAGAGACATCCTGACAGATTGTGCTTGTCACAACAAAATTATATTATGAAAGTGCTATAACTCTTCAATATGGATCAGTCTAAACCAATTGATACTCCCTTAGCTACGCATTTTAAGCTATCTTCAAAGGAATGTCCGAAAACTGAGGAGGAGGTAAAGCATATGACTATATACCTTATTCTAGTACAGTTGGCAGCCTCATGTATGTTATGATGTGCACTGTAACACCCCAACTTTTGAAAAAATGTCCCGAATGTTCTGTTTGTTGTTTTCAAACTTTTGGGTGAAAGATCGTTGTGTCTCTGTTTTACTGTTTCTTATTTTTTTGTATGAAATACAAAAATATATTACAGTCTAAGATTTTCTTTGGTCGTTTTGCATATTTTACTTCGAGACCGTAAAATAAAATTTTTCTCAAACTACTATTTTAAATTTTTTCTGTGTGATATACTGATATATTTTACTGTCTATAATTTTATTTGAGTGTTTTGAATGATTTGCTTCGTGGTGGTGAAAAATAAGAAAATGACCATTACGTCCCAAATGTACTGTTTTTAAATTTTCTATATGATATAGTGTTTAATATTTCTGTCTGTGATTTTATTTGGACTTTTTATGTGATTTACTCCGAGACAGGAAAATAATGTTTTCCCGGGCCGGGAAAATCTTATTTTAATTATTTAGAGCTGTGGGATCTTACTAAACCAAATTCTGAATGAGACAGTAGATAATCTTTTAATTTTTAGGATTTAATCGTAAAATAAAATAATTTTATATTATTATAATATTATTTTATTTGTTAGTATAATTAAATGACAAGTGGACCCGAAATGTCTTACGGGACCCACGTTTAACAAAGCAATAAACGTTTTGAGCTAGAACAGATAGCTAATGACAAGGCTAGTGACTAGGTTAGTGACTAAGCTTAATGACTAGGCATAATTAGTGACTAAGCATGATGACTAGGTTAAGTGACAAGGCTAGGATGAACCAATGAGAGCTAAGCTTGGAGAACAAGGCTTAATCCTCACCATTGATCAATTCTAAGGCTTGGATGGAGCCAACACAAATGGACACCTCCTTGCCCATTCATGTCTACGGCCAAGTGACTTTGGAAGGCCATAATCACTTAGTTTTTCATGCATTTTCTCTCTTCTCTCTCTTCCAAGAACACCAAACTCCATTGTTGTTTTCCTTTCAAGCTATTCGCCAAGCACCCCTATACACCATCCATTTACCTAAAATTTTATCCAACCCACTTTTCTAAACCTAAACACAATTCTAAGAACATCTCTAGTTGAGAGTTCTTGCAAAATCATTCATTTGAGGCTTGAAAACCTACTTGGAAGATTTTACCTAGAAGGTGAAATTTCTTATTTTCCATTTCTAAACTCTTTTTCAAAGTTCTAAGCCATGATTTATCCATGGTTTAAGCTCTCTTTAATGTTAATAACTTGTAGAAATTTGTTTAAGCTTGTTAGGTGATTTGAAGGAGAAAATCGAAACCCTAGGAAAGGTGTGAAAGCATATTTGTCTTCATTTAAGGTAAGAGGAAGACTAAATCTTATCATCCTTGGGTGGTGGTAAGAAGATGGAATTTGTTTGTGGTTGTAGAATCCATAAGGATTCATTTGTGTGTTTGTTATAAGCTTTCCTATTTGTTATTTGTATTGATTTGCATGTTTACAAGCTTTGATAAATTTTGTATGTGTTAGAAATGCATGATAATTTATAGGATGTGAATAATATGTTAAGGATTGCATGAGTGTTCCAAAGAACACAAATGAAGGCTCACGACCTTGATCAAGAAATAGGAACCAAAATGTTCTCAACAATTTTCTAAAAGTGTGATTTAATTAACCTAGGAAAATTAATAGGTTACAAATGAATTTAAAGTAAGAAAAAGGAATTTATGGATCAAAGGAGGAAATTGAAGCATTTCGGCCAACATGCCTAAGCCATGTAATTATGGTTTCAAAAGTTGTTTTCCAAATCATTTTCAATTAAATAGAAATAAACAATACTAAAAGGAATTTTTATAACAATAATTTTGAAGAAATAAAAGGATTTAGATTAAGTTTAAGTGGTTAAAATTAAGAATTTAATAGTTAGAAATAAAAATAGTAACTCCTATAAAATTTCTAACATAGAGCTCATTTCACATTTTGAAGCACGTTAGTAATTTTCAAGGAAGTAATTATATGGTTAAATAAATAAAATAAAATAAAATAAAGAATTTTTACAGAAAAAAAATTAGAAAACCATTATTATGAATTTTCTAAACAAAATACTATCAATTTTTATTAAAAATGGACAAATAAGATAGGAAAGATGTCCAAAAGACAATATACGGTATGAAAAATATTCTACATAGTTCAAATGTATTAAATATTATTTTCTATTTATTTAAACAATAATTTGTAAGGAATTCGGATAAGAAAATAATTTAAAAATCTTACGCGATTGAGAAAATGTATTAAAAATCCTACGCGATTTTAAAAACAAAAAAATATATTTACGCGATTTAAAAACGTTTGTAAAAACGACAGAATTGTCAAAACTCGATAAAATTTTTACGCGATTGATCAAACTGTATATTTTTGCTGTCGGGCTAAGTGGTGAACCCGAACAGGCTTTGAAACAGTATTTGTCTGGTGGGACTTACTATATATTTTTGCCATGAGGGCAATTTTTATATGATATTGAAGGTATTTGCGTAAAGACGCATATTTTATATCATTGAGGGTATTTTGATAATTTTGGAAACAATTTTAAGATCATATATTGAGTTTGTGCCAATTTAGTTGATAATTGGTGGATTGATTGACGAAGTGAATCACATCGTGTTGTCGGTGCGATAAACGTAGTGTGGTTCAGTTTCTTTCTGAACTTGGAGACTTTAGTGTGTGGTATCCCATATGTGGACAGTTGGTAGCTCCGCTGGGTCGTGGTAACCGGCAACACACTGATGGACTCGACACGCACTATATTTAATCGAGATCTTGTAAAGTCTAATAGTATATTGCCTGTAGTGCCACAACGTTAGACCGTGAACTACACCACGCCATGTGCCGTGGGGCTATAGACGCAACGTGTGACAAACAGTAATAGTTTGGTTGGGCAGCCGTGGTACTAATAGATTTTGCGGGTCATTCTCTCTTATATCTGTATGTTTTTAGCTCCATGGAGTAGGATCGTGTCATATTGCATATTTATATATACATATGGTGCATTATTATATTCTTATCGGTGATTTTATATTTATATTGTGTATGGATATATGTTTATCTATGATATTAATTCTTATATTATATCTGTGTTGATATTACACTTTTATATTGTATCTATATTGATATTAATTCTATGTTGATATTAATTCTTATATTGTGTTTGTGTTATACTGTATTTATGTTTATGTTTTTATAGCATGAATTGTATAACTGTTATATTGTCGTTTTCTTATTTACCATGTTTGTGATGATTTAGATTGTCTTACCTCTTTCTTGTATATGCTGTTGTATTTTTAATTTATGTGGTAAAAAGTTTGAGGAAGAGGAATAGCCTCTTGAGTGTGTGTACCCTGAAGAGGAGGAAGAACAGCAAGTCGAAGATCAGTACGACGATCAAGAATCATTCGATCATCCATACCTATTGGATTGATTGTTTGAGTATGGCAGTGCCAGGATTCCTTGGTTTTGTGCAGCTTGAGTTTCATGGGGGATCGACGGCCTGGCGACTGCGTGAAGATAGAGACTCGGTGACTTACGTGGGACGGTTGACTGTGTCCCTACGTAATGAGTTTGAGGGAGAGCCAGTCATGACGACTACGGTGTTTTTGCATTTAAAGTTGCCGTTATCTCTTAGGCGTTATTGGGGTGGTATGTTCACTGCGCCTAATGAGATTAGCAGCGTGTTGACTGCGCGGTCTCGTTTCCGCCGAGAGTCGAGACATCCTGGATATTTATCTTCTGATGATCTTCCTGAGAGTGATCATTCAGAGGGTTAAATGCTTATGATGTGTACTTGGGCACGTCTGCGTTTGTATATATTGACTCTTACTGTTTTATTTACTGTTTCAGTTTAAATATTTTTTTTAGTTGTAAATTATTTGTATAACTTATGACTAAAACCCTTTGTATATTATGTGTGATGTTATTCTGTTGATTTTGTGTTTCCGCGTTATTTAATAATATTCTGTTTAACAGGAAGAATTTTACAACCCGTATAATTATGTAACAAATGTTTTACAACTTGGGTAGATTTTATTTATCTTTCTTTTTTTTTCTTCTTTTTAAATGTGACATCCCCACAAGGGTGTTACATGCACAAGGCCAAATCTTTCACATGTAGTAAGTATGGTGAGCAGGTTTATGAGCAAACCAGGAAAGATGCACTGGAAAGCTGTGAAATGGATCATGCGATACTTGAGAGGTTCCATTGATGTCTGTTTGGTGTTTAATGGTTAGCAGACCCGTGAGATAGTAGGCTATGTAGATTCTGATTATGCAGGAGATTTGAACAAAAAGATGTTATTAACAAGTTATATCTTTACAGTCTTTGGATGTACTATTAGTTGGAAGGCGACATTGTAATCTACAGTTGCATTGTCAATTACTGAAGCTAAGTATATGACATTGACTGAGGCTGTGAAAGAAAGCATATGAGTGTAAGGTCTTTTGGGCAGTTTTGGATTAGGCAAAAAAGAACCAATCATACATTGCGATAGTCAAAGCACTATTCATCTAGCAAAGAATCCAGTCTACCATGAAAGGACAAAGCACATTGATGTTAGACTTCATTTTTTCAGAGAAAGTATCAACAATGGTATAGTTGCAGTTCAGAAGGTAGCCACAGTTGAGAATCCTGCAGACATAATGACGAAGTCATTGCCAATTGACAAGTTCAAACATTGCTTGAACTTGGTCAATATTTGCAGAGGTTGAAGACTTTTGCAAATGCAACCCAAGGTGGAGAATTGTTATTCAGTGGCTTGGAAAGTCAACAAATGGAGGAAGAAATTTTTCCTTTGAATTCGGTGGGTGGTTGAAGGGTGGAAGGCATATGCATTTTTTATGGTGGTTGGCAACCAAGGATGCCTTAAATGCAAGGCTTGAATGGTTCTCTATAAATAGAGAACCATTGCTTCATCTGATACACAACAAGCAGAAGCAGAAGAAGCAAAACGAGCTTGTAAGCTTTTGAGAGTGGGAGAAAAATAGAGAGTGTAAGGAAATTTTTAAGAGTGTAGTGTGTGAGCATACACTGGAAATTTTGGATATACTTTCTAGTCTTTGTAATATTACAAATTATAGTTGAAGAGAGTCTCATTAGAAAATACTATATTTTTTACCTTTTGTGAGAGAGAGTGTAGATAAGATATTGTAATTATCCTTGATATAGTGAAATATTTTTTTGAGTTTGTCTCGTAGTTTTTTCCTTAGTGTACAATGAAATTTTTCACGTTAAATTTGGTGTGCAGTTCTTAATTTATTTTTCTGATGCAAACAGTACTGACAAATGGATCCCATTATAAAAGTACTATTTATGTACTTTACAAATTTTATTAGTTCTTCTTCACGAATTTAATTACGCTTCCGCTCACATTTATAAAGTGTTCAAAACACTTGAAGTGTGTACAACTCTTATTTCTTAACAACCACAACACAAGAATGATTTATCTTAAAATAATTTTCACAAGTGAAACATTTGATCAAGACAAGATTGAAATGATAACCGTCAATTCACTCCTTTCAGTTTCTTCTTCCACTAAACAAGCATCCATTAGTTTTTTATCTTCATTGTCCGGGAACTAATTCTTTCAAACGTTAAAAACGTTAGGAGAACACGTGCCTTTCACAACCTGGTGCAAAATCCTACTTTAAGAGAATGGGGCGGTGAGGACTAAGTTCCTAAACATCACTTAGTAAAAAAAGGGTCCAATAAAAAATAAAAAATAAAAAATCAACCCAGCTAAAAACTTTAAGCTAGGTGTTAGGAGGAAAGGAATGGTTTTTGACTCTAATCTCTAATAGTGATAACAAGAAGGAAAAAAAAAAAAGGAATTTCCTTGCTTTTATGCTGCTCTGTCCATTTCCTGTCAGGGTCATTAGCATTCTAATTATAACAAAAATGTGTTGAAGACATTATTCTTCATATGTTTATGCGCAGGTTTCGTTCATCATGTGTCCATATTTAATTTGAACAACTGCGACATCATCATTCAAGAAGAAAAGAGATAGGTAAAGATAATATATACATGAAGAGTGTTAGGACACACTCTTTATCACATTTCTTTTAACACATTCTTTTTTATTAAATACGTCACAGATTAAAATATAAATTCAAATTTAATTATACGTTAATCGAGTTAATTATATATTAATTAAGTTAATTATATGTTAATTGCAATTAAATATGTATTTTAATATGTAATGTGATCTAATAAAAAAATGTGTGTTAAAAAGAATATAATAAAAAATGTATTGTTAACATTTTTCATATATACATTTGCCGGTAGGTTCACCCATGCTTATTGTAGCACAAAATTACATGTAAGCATGAAGCTGACTGGTATGCAACAGGATGTTCCATATTTCAAGGCTGCTCTCCCTCATCTGGTCATCCATTACCATTTATGTAGTTTCCTTTTTTTGACTGATTTTTTAATGCTCATTAGAAAACCACAATTTCAAATATCACAGCATGTAGGAAATTTCAGTCATAGTCGAAAATTGCATATTGCTCAGCATTCTCAAGTTAGAAGAGCATCCCCACTTCCTTTATCAGAAATAACTAGTAGACCTTTTTATTTATAATATGTGAGATGAAGCTTCAGAAAGCGCTTATTGTGGACCTCATTATGTTTCAATTTTTTTTTTTAAAAAAAGGGAAGTTATTAGATCATTTTCAGCATGCCAGATGTGTCTAGCGTGGCATTCTCCACGTCATGAATTATAGCTTCTAATTTTGGAAGTGTAACTGCAATATATGAATATGATGCATGGTTAAATCTGATGAGCAGTAAATAGAATAATTACCAAAAATGCCAGTCTTGCGTGAAATATCAGCGGCGTGTTTATATTATTATATATATCAGTAACAATATAACATTGGTACGAGCATCCTATTAGAGCATCTATCACATATACTTCTCAACGATTTCAAGTTACATTCCTTTGAATTTAAATCAAATAGTTAGTTTTAATTTGTAAATTTTTTCTGCTATCTCTTGTAAGTTGTAACATACACACACTCAAAGCAATAACGCGCTAAGTTCTCATTGTATACATTAAAAAAAGAAAAAACTGTCATAAGTGGTGACAAGACATGCATCCACTAGTAGAAGAAAAATGTGGAAAAGGTATAATTTTAGTTGTCTAATAGATGGACCACTGTGACTTTATTTTAATCAGAGGACTACAGAAATATACCTACCAAAAAGAAAAGAGGACTATAGAAATATGCGTATGCAGCCTATGATAATGTTTAACTAGATAGCTAGACTTCAAAATCCTTATTCAATTCTAACATTTAACTCTTCTTACTTCTTGGTTGTAGAAATTACTTTTGTTTCAAATCCATATAGCTCGGGCATTCATCAGTAGTGGTACTAACTCATTCCGAACATGCAGGCTCATGATTCTGTTAGAGCCGCCTATGAATTGTTGCCCTATAAACACAGCTGGTACACTTGGTTGGCACCCCATTTGAAGCAGTGCCCTTTCAATCTGCTGTCCATTTGTCACTTCATCAAGCTCATAAACAGTGGGGTTTGCCCCAAAGCTACGTATCAGTGACGTGATGGAGTGGCTCAAGCAACAGGTGCTCTTGCTGAATATCACCACTGGCTTTTCAGCTACCATGCTTGTGATTATGTCCATGGTTAGCTAGAATATTTATAGCTGATGCAATGCAATGTAATGGAGCTTATGAAGAGTTGTATTGTAAGCTTGGCTATGTGGGAAGTGAGCTTCTTTAAAGGGCTATTTATAAGCTGATTCATAGTGGTGGGGATTGTATTGTCGCCCCAGATGTCATAATAGGAAAAGAATAAGATCGTAGAAGAAAATTTCAGAGGATTCCCGATAACTGTCCTTTTGGACTGCACTGCACTCGTGTTGTATTGATAACAAGTTGCCTATCTGTTAAAGTCAATCTAATGAATCCAAGACTTTCTTCAAGAATAAGATTCATGGTCGTGCATGAGGCATATTTTTATTTATTTATTTTTTGGCCAAATCCATCTAATTATGCCACATCTTATCACCATGACATAGTTTGTAATAATCTAAAATTACTCCTCTTTGGCAGTTATATTGCATTCAAATTACAGAAGTAGCAGGATACATACTATTTCTGTCTTGTATTTGATAACACTCAGAATTTCGGATAAAAAAGCAAAGCATATGATCTCAGATCACTTCCTTGGATATAGATCAAGGACCCTGCAGTCTGCACGTCTGCTATATGTTATAACTCAAGAACATGAAATGACTGACCTGCATTAACAGCATTAAATTTAAAATGATCATCTTAAGGCTCTGACTTGTTATAATCTATGTTCTTGATGTTTGAACTAAAGGTTTTGTTTGATCCGAGTGAAAATGAGAGGAATAAATGCAGGAGACTAATACTTGACAACTTATGAAGGTAAACATCATGTCAAGATGTATTGTTGAAGTGCATTCTTAAAGTGGATGAAGGCTAGAGCAAATTGGGACTGCAAAATTGTCCGTTCTAACTTGTAAACATTGTCATGTTGTTCCCTTTAACTATGAAGCCAGTGTTTCTGCCGGGATATTTTCTTAAGCACTAATCAATTATGGAATTCTTTTTTTTTTATCTTCTTCCTTTTGATTTATAAATGAACAATTCCAATAACTTAAACCTAACACTACTATTGGAATCCTCACTCAACTCAACCATAATTTCACGTCCCTTTATATCTGTAATGGTTTGATAAGAGAATATATACAGTAAAAGCTGTTAAGGAAGAGACAAAAATACAAAGGGAATGAGAATATACGGTAAAGGAAGTGGAAGAGCATGTCAAGGACACAAATAAAGAAGAGGAAAACGGTTTTCAGCATACAGGCATGGATTACAGATTAAGGTCGCTGGTCATTATCTGTCACTCTCTGGTTGTTCCGATTTAGATTTGTATGCTTCAACTTAAACCCTTTTCTAGATGCGAAGCAATGCTTATATTCCCCCCGATTATTTGTAGTATGAGATAAGTAAAATACATGTTAAACATATGAGAAATATGGAGTTCCATGTGACTCAAAATCTTATATGGTCAGTATATAATCATATACATTGATCACAATGATGTACAACGTGAAAATCAATGTCACTGGATTCCGTGAGCGGAATCTGAGTACAATATTACTTTAATCTTCACGTGAAAACTTTAGGCTAGAATGTCAATGGTGAATCTGCATGTTATCTATCACCTATTGCTTTAATAACGCCATAGATTAAGCAGCATCATGATTGATGAAGCTGATTAATGGACGCATATTATCATATACTTGTAGTATTACACACACTGAGAAGGTCACAAACATTCAAAAATCAAAATTATAATTAACTTCAGAATATTTGTAACTTTTTTAACTTTGAAACTTTCTTTAAATTCATGTAACTTTAAAAAAAGAAAAAAGAAATTGTAACTTTATTCAAAATTGTTGTAACTAACACATTGTACATCGTTTTTTGGGCGACGAATACCCTCTTTACTTTTTAAGTAAACCTTTCTACAGTCCTTGGGGAAACTAAGAACAGACATGAATGGGTAAACATAAAGTGTGCATCAAAGGGAGGAGAAAAAAAGAGACGGGGCTTATTCCATCCCGACCTTAGTGCATTCATTCAGCACTACAAAACAAAGGCTGTAGGCCTTAACCGATCTTCACCAGGTTATATAAACCTCGTATCATTAGTTATGAGGATTTAATAAAACATTCAAAATCAGGTAGATGACAAATGAACATTTAAAATATGATTTATCTAGATAATTATCCAGAAAATTTTAATAAAACTTAAGAACTATATAGTTATAGCCATTTCCAAATCAGAATATCGGTTTCAAGAGGTTGAGCTCTAGGCAAATGCTTGGCTGCAAAATAACGCTACAAGGACACATGATAAGTATCCTTATGATATACCTATTTGATCATGTTGGGACCACAGAATTATAATGCTCACCTAGCCCAAAAGCATGCCTATGGTATGAAAGCATAATACTTGAATCGAAATAGATGAGCAAGTACCATGAGATTTATACTCCTTCCCCATCTCCACATCTGGGAAGGAACCTGAAAATATCATAATATGCTTTTTGAGGCAGTGAGTTAAGGCGCCAAGCTCTAGTTGTCCTCCTCAAATTGCTGTTGACTCCACATCCTTACAGTAATTTTCAAACTTCTTGGTGAGGGATTCATCAAAATCACCTTCAGCCAAATTCTCTGAAAGGAAAAATGGAAGGAAATCAGAAGTATGCTTTCTCATATAAGGAGCCACCATTTCTCGAAGTTCTTGGTATGTATAAGGAGATGCACCCCCAGAAAGGGGAGCCAGCTGATCCTCAACAGCTCTAAGGAGGCAGTGCCCATAGGCTTTATTTCATTTACAGTCAAACCAAGAGGAACCAACTTCCTTTCCAATTTCTCATTTTCAATCATACAATCACTTACAATGTCACTCTGTTCTGCTTGGATTCTCTGCTCCCTTTCTGCTTCTTGTTGAGCTCTTCTGTCTCGCCTCTGTTTGGCCTTGCTGACCTTTGTTTGGTCAGGTTGACGAGTAACAGATACTCCAGCTATGGCCTTTACCAAACTGTCCAAGTTGCTCTTTTCATTTCCATTACTACTGCTATAGCCTAATGCGGCCAGTTCTTTGGCATGTTTCTCTTTAAGCTTAGCAGAAAGATGAGAAACCTCTTCCTCCACTTGCTTCTTTTTAGCTTTCTGCTCAGCCTTGCTACCTCTAGCTACTACCTTTTTCAGTTCGATTTCCTTCTTCTGCAGCTGTGATATCTCTTTCCTGAAAGCACACAAGTCATTGTGGAAGAACTGGAAAAATATTTGCCCCACTCCCCCCTGAGCACTTGAATGGGTGTGTGGGGGAACAAAAAACTAACATATACCAATCACCAGATGGAGTTATTAGCAAAAAGGAAAACAGAAGCAAGTCTTAATCCAAAATAACAGGTCAATAAAATTAATCCTTGATAAAATGACATTTGAAATACAAGATTACTTTCACCACAGGGTTATCTAGGCCTCCATCTCCACTAACCTTCTGAAACCACATCCCAGCCACTCTTGTTATTGTGTCCATGATATTTGATGAAGTTTTGATGCTGTCAAATAAATAACAATGAATTTACCATAAAGCTCCTTTTTATCTATGCTTAGGACTGACAGATAAAATAGTAACAAAAGACAAGCAAAATAGGCATTACCTGTCTAAAGGCTAAGAAAGACTAAAGTAACGAGTGATTATTTCAAGATCTGAGCAAGTATGTGAGACTAAATGAATCCATAAAAACAATGAGACACAATGCCGTTGATTTTATGGAGAGTGAGTCAGTCACCTGTGCCGTGAAAGCATTTCATCAGGAGTTTCATGCTTCTTTTCAGATTCTTTATCTGAAATCACTTGCTCATGTGCCTTCTCCTCAAATTCTTGGGTGTCCTCCATTGGAGCAACCCTAAAATCAAGTAACAACGAGAACAACTTTTGGCCATAAGAAATCATAAACAAATCAATCATCATAGTTAGAGAGAAAAGAATGAGGCTATCTAATGGTTACCGCTGAGATCCTCAAAACACTACTGCATTGCACAATTAAGGTCTAATTACCCAAACTGCTAACTGCTAACAGCTAACTGATGCTAATTTATATCTGAAACTTGATTCGATATGCCAATTTGGAGTTTTGATTTTGAAGAATACAACTCGATAACACACAAGAATCAAGATATAGGGGAGGGCAATGCCTTTGATTAAACACATAAATTATTACAACTGATGAACAATGCAATCAAAAGTAATTAAAAAATTCGTCAGTTGATACAGACAGTGACTCGGAATCAACTTCAAAGACAGCTTTTAATACCAACTACAAATGGAAAATTGAAGTTCCGCATTCAAATCGAAGGTAATGAAAAAATAAAATAAAATCATATACTATATAGAGGATTGTTCAGCTAGACTATGAACTCATTATCAACTAATTTATTGTATGCATAAAGGATGTGAAAAGACAAACATTGACCAATTTGGTAAAAGGCAAACATGTTGGGTACAGTAAAGTATCAGTTTGCATTATTCATTTGAGAAACAAATGTTTATAGTACAAGAAAGAACAAACAATAATAACTAAGCCGTTGTTTCTGCAGCAACAACAGAGTTTAGAGTCAGAGTACAACAGTGCTTATCTTACCCACGGCGGAGAGCAAGATATTTTTAAATAAGAACTTTTGTTTATTTTTAATATGTTTAGATGATTTTTTTAAAAAATATATAAATTATTTTTTAAAATTAAATTTTGTTATTTTTGTAAAAAATATTTTTTATAATATAAAAAATTTATTTAAATATCAAAAAATATTTTTTAACATTATATTTAAACATAAAATATTATTTATTTTTTTAAAAAAAATCACATAAAAAAATTTTTTTTAGAAGTTCATGAGCCCACTATCTCACTAGTCACTAGTACCGGTTTGTATTGTGTTGTGTCGAACAATGAAAAACAAAACATAAGGTTGAATCTTTACTTCCTGGGTTGGGCTTTAGGTATGTTTCAAAACTTGTTTTTAGGGATTTAGAAATTTCAACGAGTTGAGTCAATGAGTTGTGATTGGGTTTTGAATATTTTTGAACCCAAACCAGTTAAGATAGAAATAAGTTGGAATGGAAAAAATTTTCCTTTAACCCAACTCAAGTCATCAGGATTAATATCACAGTAAGTCAAATAAGACATTAAAAAATGTTGTCATCCTAGATATCATTGTTCTTCTTTTCAAGAAATGGTGAGGAACTAGACCAATGTCGTTGTGAGAATTTTAGTGTTAACTAAGGCTAAGTTCTTCTCATGGTAATCTTAAAGACGCACTCTTTACATGGGCATTGTGCATTAGAGAGAATTAATTCCCATAAACGCTAACCCAATATTTGAATCTAAGTAATTAAATTAGGGAGCATACTTCATTGCTTAGGTTTTTGAGCTAATATATATTAAGTCGTGTTATCATTTAGTAGTGTTCAAGAGTGAATATGACATGAAGCTAATTAGGTTAAGTTTAAATTTTGAAAATTAAATTCGATATATTTTTGTATTAGGTTTGGTCCAAACTTCAGTATATATTTTTTAATATATTATTTAAAAAAATAAGAATAAATTGCAAAATTAATACCTTATTCATAACAAAAATAATATTTTTTAAATTGATATAATTTGTTTAAAAATTGATCCAATATAAATATTAGGTTAATCTGGCCTAGATGCACTCATATTATCTTTACTGTTACACCATGTTTAAATGATAGGTAATGAAGGTAAAAGAAAGGAAACGATGAGAAGTAAAATAACTTCTCTTATTTGAGAATTTTAAAATACATAAGAAGAAAATAAACTACAAGTAAAATTATTTTCTCTTTCTTCTCCTCAAATGTCCAATTTTTGTTCCTTCTTTCCCCCCCCCAAATTGAGGTGGAATGGGGGGAACTAAAATTTTTTTATGTTAAAAATAAATAATTAACATTTTCATTCCCCACTGTTTCTTCATCTCTCTTTCATTTTTATCCCCATTGTTTCTTCCACTCTCTTTCTTTTCTCTCATGAGCACCCACGCTGCCCATCTCTCATTGACAAATTGGTGGAAATTATGATGACATGATGAATTCCATATATAGATAGTGTACAATTTGACAAGGCTTAGCATGAGCAACAAAACCTTCTCACTCTCTTTAGATTCTCATACTTCACTATTGTTCATGAGCTTGAAAATGTAGATCTCCAAGATAATAATAAGGGGAAAGAAGACTCATAATTCGTTTAAAAAAACACTGTTTTAAAAATTAATTTAACAAAACTAAGTATTTACTAAATCTCTCTTAACTTATCATAACTTTAAAAGTATTTAATAATTTTCAACTGTTAACATAAACAGAATAATAATTCGGTATGTCTTATAATGAGTGCATGTCACAAGTACATATATAGTTTTTTTGGGTATAAACGTTTTTTTCTAGTTATAAACAAGTACATTTTTGTTAGTATCGTATGAGCTTAGAAAAATTATGAAGATGCAAAAAATAGTTTTAAGAGAAAGGGATTTGTAAATCCTAATCTATGACATAAGTAAGAGTTATTTGGGAAGTTAAAAATTATAATCGTTCCATTCTATTCCTTTACAATATAACTCCCAAACAAGGTTGATGAAATTTCGTTCTGTTATTAATCTTTTAAATAAAAAAATGATAATTATGTTTCATTTATTTTTTTTTAGTCCATCCTTACATATTCTGTTTTATTCCATTAATAAAAAAAAATATAAATTAACATAGGGTTAGAGAATTCTTTAAGCCCGCTCTTATACATGAAGAATGAATCAGTATACTCTTAGGTCATGTTTGATTATATGAAATGATTTTAAGGGAAGGAGAATGAGAGTGGGAATGGAATGAAATTAAAATGTCAATTATTTTGCTTTGTTTGGTTTGATACGTATAAAATGATGACTTCATTCCATTTTTATGTTAAGCTACAATTGATTAAAAAACATTCTGATTTTTTTAGATAAAACATGATCGACTCAACCTAATTTGAACTAACCAAATTTTTGGGCCGAGCTATACCTATCAATCCATGCCAATTTTTTTTGGCTTGAAAAATACAGTTTGGTCCAAAAAGATTTTGGAATTAAACAAGTAAACGTGATATGTTGGTCCATTTCATTCATCTAAATCAAACATGCAAATTGGTACATTCCCTCCTAACAAACGTATCATTAATACCTTCTAGCCAATCCTTACTCAAGTTGGCATTTATTCTCCCATTTAGTTGATACTAACAATAATGTTAAAGAAACCTACATCTTTTGGATATGAAACAAAAATTATCCTAAAGTAAGTATGTAAGTATGAGTGTCAAGTTTTTGGGAGAATTAGTTTATAACATACTATCAGAGTCTTAATGACTAAGCTTCAAAGTCAAAGTATTCTTGCGTAACTTTGCCATGACTGCCAGCCAAGGAATTTATAACGTAGGAAGTTGGAATCATTGATGAAATCAAACAGTACTAACAGCATGGTGATTTTCATGACATCCTCACCACCGTGCCCAAGGTTTGAAGAGACGTTAAGAATCCCTTCCATACCAAAAGGGCCATCATATACACATAGGATTGGCGGAACTTGGCACTGTTTTTGTATTCCATGAATCTGATGCGGGGACCAAAGTGAGAAAGTGGAAAGGAATTGGATAAACACTTATCTTTCTCCACATCAGCTTCGCAACCCATCATCATACATAACCAAATACAACATATTACAGAAGAGGGTAAGAGATAATAAGAGCATATCACGTCAATATATAGACAGGAATTGGTTAAGTCTAAATTGCTAGCACAATCATTTTCCTTTTCTTGTTTTATCTTTTTATTCATTTCTTATCCTCCTGTATTTGTTTTTATCTTTCTTTTGAGATAAATATGGGCAGGGTAAGCTTTGCTATGCCAGTGATGTATGGTTGCCTTGTGAATAATCCATGCATATGACACTTGGAACTCTTTCTGGGCCTCTGACTTTGCATAATAATACTAATTCTAAATGGATAGAGGATTCCATTCTTTTGCAGATCTTGTTGACAACGCAACATTGTTTTGTGCCATCTGTCTCAGAGAAGTTTGCTCAAATTAACATTAGAATAATGTTCATGATGATGCGGACCAGGGCCGAAAGAGTTTTTCGGTTAATAAATTATGCATTGTTCTTATTCCCACATTGATTGCTGGTACGGACAACCCTAAGTGACTTCAATTATTATTTGGAAAATGAAATTTGTACCCACAAGATATGACACTTGGGTAAATATCGTATTTCGATGTGAATGTATTGGATATATGCAAAATTGTAATAAATGTATTATATGTAGATGTAAGTAAATGTCATCTAAGTGTCATATTCTGAATGTTTAAATAACTGAACTCTAATCATTTATTACAGTGTGATGCTCAATGCAACTTGTTCATGTCAGGATCACCATGTTCAAATGATCAGGGATCATTTCTCTTATCCAAAGAAATTAATATCTGAAGGAACTTTCTTTCTCTTTCCTATCCATTTAACTATAGTTAATTTGTTTTTCTGCTTTTTAAGATTATATACAATGCAGTCCACTATCCACACCAACCACTATAAATAAGAGGTGATGAAATCTCAAAGTCCATCAGGGCAAACGAAGCCTTAGAGAACAATTGTGTATACATACACAAGTTTTCCCACACTCATCTTGCTCAATTACCCAGTTTTCTGCAAAACCTTTGAATATTTTTTATCATCCTACTCTCCCTAATTCTTATATTTCATTCATTCCCTCCTAGAAGAAGCTAAGGGAACTTGCAGTAATGGATAGAGTAAAGGATTTGGCATCAAAGAAAGCTGCTGTTATATTTACCAAGAGTTCATGTTGCATGTGCCACAGCATCACGCAACTGTTTTATGAGCTTGGAGCAAGCCCTGCGGTGCATGAGCTTGACAATATTGCCTATGGTAGGGAAATGGAGTGGGCTTTAAGGAGTCTGGGCTGTAACCCTTCAGTTCCAGCAGTATTCATAGGGGGAAAATTTGTAGGCTCAGCAAAAGATGTGATATCCCTCCATGTTGATGGCTCTCTGAAACAAATGCTCAAGGATGCGAGGGCCATCTGGTTTTAGTGTACACACGAAGAAGCTCCATATAGCAGTAGCATGAAAGGAGCTCTGATACAGTTTGCAGACAACGTTTAGTCAGGGACACCCTTTCTTTTTCTTGAGTAGTGTCCTCTTTAGATTGTATGAAAGAAGAAGTCTATATAAAAAAAGTAGTCTTGCTTTTTTGGTGTTTTCTGAAAGGCTGGTTGGCTGACTATAGCTAATGTCTAGTTGTCTCTACAGTCGACCACGTTATATGAAACTAGATAATAGTTAATGCAACTTTAAACTTTCTGGGATTATCTTTAATTTCAAATCCTTGGAAGGAAACATGCTTCAATTACACTCTTTATCCAGTGCCACCATACAATCTTCCTTCCCACTTTCCATAGGATAATATAGTTATCAATTCAATCGATTACAAGCAAATTTGTTATATGTTGATAGTGGGAAACATCTTACTTGGCAAGGCTCAGCTAGAGTAAGAGCAATAATAATCTTGTTGATAGGTTTAAATAAAAAAATGAGTTTTAATTATAATCCGGATTTTCGCATATTATTTTTTTTATATCATTTTTTACATCACATCACTTATAATTTATTTTTTTTATATTATTTTTTTTCACTTAATCACAATCATTAATATATGATGTAAAAAATTGTATAAAAAAATATGTAAAATGAATATTTTTCTTCTAATTAATAGTTATAACTTTTGTTCAAATGATAAGTTCTTCATCCAACACCATAGAATAAAATCTATGGGTATCACTTTTTATGAAAAATAGAAGTTTCCCATGAAAATCTCACCCACTTACTGAAAAGGAATAATCCCCTTCGACATGAAAGTAATATATCACTATTAGTATTGTTCATATATAGTATTTATATTAGAATATCTAAAAAATATATTAAAATATTTTATCATATCTTGAAATATTTTGGAATATTATAGATTATCTCTCTTGAGACATATTTTATTCTTGTATTATGACATATTTATTTCCTGTAATTTAGTTCTATTTTAGACAAATAGTTATTGATATAAGTTTATTTAATGTAAATCATATCTGTATAATTTAAAAAATTTAAGTAATAACAATATTTAGAAATATTCTTTTAACACGATATCAAAGTCATGATATACATCTTGAGGAATTTGTCCTTTTTACGGTGTAGAGTTCTTGGAACTCCTTAGCATTATTCACACCATCATATTAAGATTTAGTTTTGTTGCTTCCGATCTCAGAGTCTCTGTTATTTCTGTTGTAATCAGTCTTCATCTGATCAGATCAACCTTCATCACTAGGTTTAGAGTCAGCTTTCATCGCTGAGTTTAGAGTCAGCCTTCATTACTGGGTTTAGAGTTAGCCTTCATTGTTGTCGCTGCTCTCATTGAGGGGGAGAATAAGAATAAATTCATCTACATATACTTCAATACTAGTATTTGTCATGTCGTTCTTTTTCACTAATGGATCATATCAATGACTTCTCTTCTCACTAACGATCATTCCGATGGTGACTCCTCTCCCACAAATAAATCATATTAGTGGTGACTTATCTTCACATTGACGATTATTCTAATGTAACTTATGTTGAATATGACTCACACTAACCCAATTGTTTGTTCGAGATGTTCTGACCCCAGCTCTTTGTCCCAGATGCACTGGTTTCGTCTCCGTCTGTCCAGATGCATTGACTGTCTCTGTCTTTGTCCCAAAAGTAGTTGCCAGCCACCGTTTTAGTTTGTCCCACTCACTATCACACTATCAAATTATTTAATTATTACAAACTTAAACTTAGAAAGTTTTAGCTTGAAGGGAAATGTTAATATTTGAAAAATATATCAAAATATTTTTATTGCATCTTGAAATATTTTAGATTATTATAGATTATTTCTCTTAAGACATATTTGATTATTGTATTATGACATATTTATTTCTTATAATTTAACTTTATTCTAAACAAATAATTATTGATATAATATTATATAATATGAATCATACTTATACAACTTAAAAAATTCGAATAATAACAATATTTAAAAATATTCCTTTAACAGAAGTTCCCATCAAAATCTCACCCACTTACTGAAAAGGAATAATCCCCTTCGTCATGAAAGCGTAATATATCACTACTAGTACTGTTCATATATAGTGTTTATAAGGGATAACTGTGTGTTTATTACTAACCACTCAATATGGGCACCTGGTGCAAGGGATAATCATCTTATAGCTAGGCGCATCACTTAGGGTTATGTAGCGATGTTTAAACTTTGTAGTCTTAACCCACAAATAAAAAGCTTTGTAGTCAGGAACGTATGCCGCCTTGCTAAGCTTGAGACCTAAAGGCAATGCAAGGCGCCTTTCTCGCTGTTATTCCTTCATATCCAAAAAGCATGATAATTTTCATTTATAGGCACCGTTTTCCAAAATAACTTATGTGCATGAGCACTACGTGCAGTCAAGCATGCACAATGATGAATATTGCTCAACCTTTATATCGTAATATATAAATATATATACATATTTATTGTAATTAGATAACCTACTCATAAATTAAAGAGTAATTGCATATCAAAAACTCTATATATCTATTATAAATTAAAACTATCATGTGTTTATACTATATAATGTTGTGCAGATACATAGCCGATGGACATTTGATGCTGTGCAGTTACACCGGTAATGATCACACATGGAATTCTTTTGTTCGCTTGCAAAAGGAAGGGAATTCATTCGCAGCCTCTTCTTCTCGAAGGGAAAAGGTTTGTCAATCTAATCGTACACGTGTATGTCCATCCGTGTGTGAGATTTAATTAACACTATGCCAGTGTTGCATCTCTGTATGAGTTCCGTAATTGATGGACGCAAAACAAAGAATCTCACAAAAGCCATCTCAGTCACAATCTCTCTGCATAAGGATTCAAAGCGGTTGTCAATGAGAATCTTCAATCTGGTATAAATTGACCAGCATCCCAGTATTTACACTTTTGTTACCTATTATTTACATAAAATATATGTGTACAAGTTTTTAACAAATGGCCAATGGCGGTACACGCCTGACACAAATGAATTGCACTAACTTGGTCACTGGAAGATATTGTTTTCATCTGTCTGTGTTGAGGAAAGTCTTCACATTATATGGTTATGGTCTCATAGCCTGTCTACTAATTGGGGCATATGCGTGCAAATAACATGTCTTCCAACTTGTTCAGTCCAAAGTCATACACAACAGTCTTTTTCTCCAAAGGTTGCTTAAAATATAGTTGGGCATCTAAAAAGCACAACTTCTTTTGAATGAGCTGTGTCTGTGTTCAAAGAAAGCAGTCCCTAAGCTGTCCCTATAAATAGTCTAGTACACCAGCTTATTTCAAATAACCTCAAGCCTCATATAATTTTCTATTTCCCAATTCTCCTCCTTAGACATCCAACCCAATACAGCCATTGGATCGAATTCAGTTTGGATTCGGTCGTATGGTTTTGGAGTTCTAATAAGTCCAAGGTAATCAATCCTAAAGGCATTTCTCAAAATTTTTACATTTCTTTTTTTTTTTTCCTGTCTTACTTTTGGTCTCTGGAACAGAATTTTCTACATATATATTTAGAAGTATTTGATCAGTGATCAAGATGGACAAGGTGATGAGGTTGGCCTCAGAAAAGGGTGTGGTGGTTTTCACCAAGAGCTCTTGTTGCCTCTGCTATGCAGTCAACATTCTGTTTAAAGAACTTGGAGTGATCCCTGCGGTTCATGAAATTGACAAAGACCCTGAAGGCAGGGAAATGGAGAAAGCTATAACTAGGTTGGGTTGTACTGCACCTGTCCCGGCAGTATTCATCGGAGGGAAGCTGGTGGGATCCACCAATGAAGTCATGTCCCTCCACCTAAGTGGTTCATTGCTTCCACTGCTGACACCATATCAAGCTTTATCTTAAAAAGGAACACATGACATGGAAGACATGTTCCTGCATGCTACCTTATTGGAAGAATAAACTGGCTCGAATCAGTAGAGTAGTGAGCTTAGTATTGATCATAGTGATCTATGCAGTGATGTGTGAAGTGGTTTCTAGCATTTGATTATCTATAATGTAATCTGCTAAATATTCTTAATGAAGTTTGATTTATATACTTGTATTGGTGGACGTCCCAGTAAATTGATTATATATGTTATTGACAGTCTACTGTCATATGCTGTTCCCGTACTTTACCGGTCAATTTTTGGTTATTTAAAGCTAATAATTACAGAAGATGATAATACAGGGTACTAGTATAAAGAGCATATCCTGAAAGTTGCACCCTTTATGCATCTCAAGAAAAGCTCCACCACCTCCCTCCCTCCCTCCTTTCTTTTTCGCTGTTTCATCTATCTCTTTCTAACCAGTTACACATTATTCAATAAACTTCAAATCATCCTCGTAACATAAAAATATCTGCAAGCACTTACTTTGAGCATGTGTGTCCATCTTTCTCTCTACATCTTGCAAAGAAAATATATATTCTCTAAAGATCTGTAAGCTAAATCATAATCAGCAAAACTTTAACAGCATGCAAACCCATTATGGTTTTGCCTGTCTATCTGCGCCGCATTATATAGGTCAAACTTCCTATATTCTGTCATTGTTTGGCTATCCTTCTCATGTGAACTTCATATGCAGGATTATTGAAGAGGAGGGTTTTCTCTATATGGACCATCATTTTTTTGTCCCCACAGCATTACCAAAGTTGAGTTGTGAGACAAATTCTCAGTTAGTCACTGCCGGTCTAACAGATTTCTTTTCTCATACCATTGAATGTTGACACAAAAAAATAAAAATAAAAAAATATTAAATGTGTATCATATTAATAACATAAATTCTTATGTGTTTGTAGAAAAAAAAAAGTTATTACTTTGGATTATTCAATGTGTTCTTTCTCAATTATAATTTTAAAAATAATGTGAGATGATAATGACCCACATAACTAAGGTGATATTTAAATGGTATAAAATAATAACTTCTTCTTAGTTAAAGTATTTAAACATTTCT